>OU015754.1:58432134-58481988 GCA_907169655.1 Acomys percivali | reverse complement strand
GAGAGAGAGAGAGAGAGAGAGAGAGAGAGAGAGAGAGAGAGAGAGAGCTGAGGAGGTCAGAATGGACCAGGACCTGGCCATACCTTAGCAGAAAGGATGTTAGGCCCTGGGTCAGGAATTCAGCAGCCTGCCCAGGGCACCAGCTCTCGGAACTCTCATTACCTCCTGGTCCTTGCCAGGAACCTTCAGTGGCCCCTCTGGGCTCCTGTCTGCTCCCATCTTTACACCGGCTAGAAGCTCCCACCCGCATCCACCTCTCTTTCGTCCACAGTCCTGAGGATGGAAAGGATGGGGCTCCAGAGCCCAAGTAAATGCATGAAAGGAGGAAAACAGTGTGGTGCTTCCAGCACACCTCGGTCTGTAGGCGGAGGCGCCTGAACCACAGAGGACGTTCCTTGAGAACCTCATCCAAGCCAAACAAAGAGCAGCAGCAGCAGGGATAGATAGAGACAGCGTAAACGAAACTAAACCTGACAGGCCAGGGGCCTGCCTTCAGCGAAGACTCCCACCTTACAATCCGAACAGAGCACACTCCAGGATCCCAATGCCAGAGAAGGGAAAGGCCGAGGCCAGGCCTATTTCACAGGGCAGAGGCCAGTGTCCTTTGACAAGCCCATGAGTGCATACCCAGCTGACAAAACACGTGCCTCACTGAGTCCAGTGAGGGTGTGAGCTGTGTGACAAAGGCCTTTCTGTTTCGTTGTTTGCTTTTTAAAATCTCTTTAGGAAGCATACAAAATAATAGTTTGGGTTTTAAGTAGTGTCTCATATGGCCGAGGCTGGCCCTGAACTCCTTAGCCCCCTGCCTCTGTCTCCCAAGTGCTGGTTTACAAGTGGCTGATATCACGTTCGGTTTAAAATAATGAGTTTCATTATGGCATGTTTATGAATATCCATCATAGTACCTTGCTGCCACTTACCCCGTGACTCTCCCTCACCCCCAACCTCACTGTCCCCTTCCTTTTCCAGCGTTCCTGTCACTGTTTCATCAGTCTTGGAATCAAGAGGATGAGACGATCTTATCCTGACTTCCACTATGACTTCACTTACCACGTTCTTCCCACTGCACACACAGGAACTGTGCCCTCGGTTCAGAGAGCTGACGTGGCAACTTGTGTGCAAGGCCCTGCGGTCCATCCCCAATACCACACACACACACACACACACACACACACACACCAAGCATGTAAGAAAGCTGTGCTCATATGGCCACTGTCCAACAAAGGCCACTGCAGTGCACTCACATTCCAAGTCCCAAAGGTCATTCCATTCAACAGCGTACTAAGCAAAGATGAGGATAACACAGGCCCTGTCAGAGGCCAGGGGACACCTGAGGAGGCTCCTATGCAAACCACTTCCTACTTCCAGTACAAACTCCCAGGCAGGGCCCTGGCTTGCCTCTTGTCCCTGGGGCAGTATAGTTGAAAGAGCATCAGGACTGAACCCAGCTTGCCCTAGTCTATGCCGCCTGGGGCAGGTTGGAGCCTTGAGGAGGCCTGCCCATGAATGCAAAAACTTGATTGGAATGCTGAAGCCTTGAACGGGCCTTGGGGGGGTGGATGCCCCACCCAGCCCGATGCGCACATGCGCACAGTGGGATAGACCCAGTTCACCCTGTCCAACAGAAAACATTGGAGCATCTGCCTCACATACACTGTGACTCCCATTAGTCCAGTACACACATAAACACACCTCTTCTCCTTCCAAAAGAAGCATTTCCTACTCAAACTCATCTTGCCCCACCCAACACCTAGGCCCCACATGCTAAGTCCAGCACACATCACACACAAGCCACGTTTCCTGTACCACCATACAGCACATCATACAAACATCAGTTAATGTGTCACACAAACTGGCACACCCACACTCACATCTCTGTGAGCTGGCCTGCCTCACAGTTTATGGGCAGGTGAGCACACACACCCTCCCCCATCTATGTGGCCTGGTGCTGAGGTCCCATCCCAAGCTACCATGTCCAGAGGATGGAGTCTGCTTATGCCTCACAGAGAGGCACATTTGCCTCTTGTACAGAGAGAGCTAAAGTTCTCAACCCAGACAGTGTCCGACAGCGTCCTGTCCATAGACATGTTCTTTGTAGTTACGGCTGTGTAACAATGCAGAAAGCTGGAGAAGGCTGTGTAAAATACCTCACCCTGTGTAAAATACCTCAACAGAAGCAACTTCAGGGAGGAAGGGTTTATTCTTTCATCATTTAAGGGGACACACTCCATTGTGGTAAAGAAAGCGTGGTGGCAAGGCCGTAGAGTGTCTGGTCACACAGCATTCAAACTCATGAAGCAAAGAAAGTTGTGCCGCTCAGATTGCTTCCTCCATAATTATGTGAGTATGTGATGTGTGGGGCAAGTGCATGTGTCTTGGAGGCCAGGAAAGGGCATTGGCTCCTTCCAAAGCTGGAATTACAGGCCGTTGTGGGCTAGGAACCGAACCCAGGTCCTCTGCAAGGGCAGTACACTTTCCTAAGCAACGAGCCATCTCTCCAGCCCGACTTTCTCCTTTTTATTCCGTCTGGAACCCCCCAGCCAGTGGTGTGGTGCTGCCCACACTCAGAGAGGGTCTTGCCGTCTCAGGCAAACGTCTCAGGAAACACCTTCCCAGACACACCCAGAAGTGTGTCTCCTAGGCGATTCCACATCCCACCAAGGTGACAATGAAGATGATTCACCACCACATCCTCTAAAGGACTGAACCTGATCGCAAAGGCAACCGAATAAACCAAGATGTATGTCACAATCAGCCCATGCCATCACCCAGTAAGCACAGACACCACTTCCGCTAACAGAACACCTTCTTTATCCTCTCCGCTAAATAAATACTGAACAAATAGTGGGAGAATAGTGACGTCAAGAGTCACCCAGTAGGGGCTGGAGAGATGGCTCAGCAGTTAAGAGTGCTGCCTGCTCTTCCAGAAGTCCTGAGTTCAATTCCCAGCAACCACATGGTGGCTTAGAACCATCCATAGTGTGATCTGATGCCCTTTTTGGCAGATAAAGCACACATATACAAATAAAGTTTAAAAAAAAAAAAAAAAGAGTCATCCAGTAACTGGTCCATCTAGGAGTTCTGGGTCCCCATCCTGTACTTCATAACTTGGGGCCTCCCATACTCTCTCCAACATAATGAGCCTGGCCTGCTGGGTGGGTATCCAGTGCCTGGGGCCAGCTGCATAGCTATGAGGAGGTTGCAAGCAGAAGGGCCAGCTGCCTACCTAGAGGCTGGCTGAAGGAATGGAGTCTGGAAGGCTGTGGGTTTTTCTAAGCCCACACTTGACTCTGTGTGTGGTCTGTGGGGAGGCTGCGCTAGGGAGGCATATCGATCAGGCTGGATGGGGGACGAAAGGGAACCACCTTCAAATAGCAGAGTTTGCACCGTCTGCAGAGGCTTGAAAAGACCCACGGATACAGGCTGTGCAGGTGTCCGTCCCTGAGCTAGCCACACTGTGGCTCTGTGAGTCACAGAAAAAGCAGAGCTGTGTGTGTGCATGCGCGCGCGCGCGTGTGTGTGTGTGTGTGTGTGTGTGTGTGTGTGTGTGTGTGTGTCTGTATATACATGCTCACATATGTGTGTGCATGCCTATGAGCACAGGAGTTGTTCAGCAGCTCTGGGTATGAATAACTCCTGTACCAACACGCATGTGTAGCACTTGTACAGACCAGCGAAATGTGTGTCTGTGCATGTAGTCACCCTGAACCCTTAAAGCACACCTATGCACACAGGCTCAAGAATGCATTTCTTCCATTCCCTCTGAGAACTTCCCCCTCCAAGAGTGGGAGCCGACACCTCCTTTGTGTTCTGTCCATCCCATCCTCCTTCACCCTCCAAATCAACCCTGGCCACTCCTGAGAGACTGTCACCCACCGGGACTTCGCTCTTAGGAGGGAAAAGGTAGCCCAGGAATGCTACCTGTTCAATCTCAGATGCAATCTTGTCAACCGGGTCGCTTAATATGTCAAAGGAGATTTTTGTAATTCTGGTTCCTGGGACTGATTGACAGGGATCTGGGGAGGGCGCTGGCTACAGAGATTTCTAACCCAGCCAGAGTGGTTGTAACATTGTCCCAGGGTTGAGAATAACTCAACACCCCCGCTCTTGGGCGTCCTTGGTCTCTAGCAGGACTGATCCTGAGATGCTAGAGCCCTGGAAGCCTGAACACCCTAGCCTGACCTCGCTACCACCTACTTAGACCCGTCCCTAAGCACCACCGCAGCAAAGCTGACGTGCATCCACGCGCTGCGACTGCCCCCTGCTGGACAGAGCCTGCAATACTCAGCTGCTGCGGAATCCGCAAACTGGGAGCTACAGTCCCTTAGAGAAAGCCTTAGTTGGGCCTTGGTGGCATGCCGGTAGTGCCAGCTACTCAGGAGGCTGAGACATGAGGATTCCTTGAGCTCCGGATTTTTAAGGCCAACTTGGGTAAACAGAGTGAGACCATTTTTCAAAGAGACCAGCTGGGCATGAGCCATGCCCATAACCCCCAGGTCGTAGGAAACAGAGGCAGAAGAATCAAGGAGAGCAGAGGCAGAATCGGGGCACATAGTGAGTTCCAAGCCACCCAGAGCTATGTAGGAAAACTGTCTTAAAAACAAAGGTCTAGGCCTAGTGTGATGTCCAACTCAGGAGCAGGGGCAGGCAGATCATCGTGAATTTGAGGCTAGCTTGATCTACATAGTAAGTTCCAAGACAGCCAGGGCTACATAGTAAGATCCTGTCTTTTTTTTTTTTTTAATTAAGCTGGATGGTAGTGGCAGGTGCACATCTTTGATCTCAGCACTCAGGGAGACAGAGGCAGGTGGATCTCTGAGTTTGAGGCCAGCCTGATATACAGTGAGTTCCAGGACAGCCAGGCTACATAGAGAAAGCCTGTGTCAAATTGTGCGCATGTGTGTGTGTGTGTGTGTGTGTGTGTGCACACACCTTTAAGCCCAGCACTTGGAAAGCAGAGGCAGGCAGATCTCTGTGAGTTCAAGGCCAGCCTGGTCTACAAAGTGAGTCTAAGACAGCCAGAGCTATTACACAGAGGAACCCTTGTCTTGAAAACAAACAAACAAAAAAAGCGGGGGACTTCACACCCCTGCACCCTCCTGCAAATTCCAGCCTCCCCCAGCCTTCTAGAAACCCCTTTTCACTAGCTACCATGCTCATGTGCCTCTCCTTCCTGAAGTACCTACGTCTTATATCAAGTCTCTTCCCACCGCACTGAGAGTTCCCAGGGCAGAGGGAACAGGCCTGGGGCCAGCAGAGTCTGCCGAATGCGGAAAGTCTTCTCCAGTGGGCTCCCCTACTTCTCTGGCTCTGTGTGAGCCATGGGCAGGCCTTCCCATTCATACTCAACCCTTGGGGTGAGGGAGACCTCCATAAACTGCCAGCTATACTCATCACATTAAATGCCAAGTACATCTTTTGTTCCAAGCACTGTGCTAGTAATTGTTCATTTAATTCATACATAATTATCCTTATTTTTGTTCTATGCTCTAGGAAACTAAGGCACAGAGAGGCTAAGTGAGACCCAAATACACACCACACACACACACATACATACACACACACACACACACACACACACACACACACACACACACAGTGGGTCAGCCCGGAACCGAGACTCAGCCCAGGGGTTGGCTCAGGAAGAGAACCAGTGGGGATCTGTGTCCGCACTGGCCAAGGCCGGCTCCCCAGTCCTCTCTCAGTAGAAATCAGCTGGAGTCTCTGCCCCACCATGGCAGCTCTGGAGCTGTGGCATCTCTTGCTTCCTTCTTAATTTTTCTGACAAGAGCAGATGCCACGGCAGCTGACAGCCAGCCTGTCGGATTGAACGGGAAGGCGGGCCCAGACCTCATTTATCTGGTGGAAAAATGGACTTGGACAACGGGGCTGCTGAGCTTCAGGAGAGAGGGAGCACCCATGGGTGACAGGTACAGATGGGATGCCAGCAGACTGGGGTGGGTACAGGCATAGGACAGGAGGCCCCAGAGGCCAGTGGGAGGTCTGCATAAGACCCCAACTCCATCACTGTTTTCTTTACCCTCTTCCTTCCTCCCTCCTTTTCTTCCTTCCCTCAAAATTCTGATCAACTTCCCAGGCACTGGGCCTGCACAAGTTTCTGGAGACAGAAGGCAGAGACGGACCCGGCCCATCACTGTTTTCTTCAAGGACATCCATCCAGATTAGGGAAACAGTCAGGCAGATTCAAAGATTCTGTAATGGTGCAGACACTAAGGCCCATCTGTTGGGGAGCCGCCTCCACCAGAGACGATTCAATTCATGCCAACCACTCAGGCACCTATATCCTTCCCCCCCCCCCCCCCCCCCCCCCCCCCCGTACGTATGGTGCGGTGCTAATGTTCTTGCTTCTGCAGTGTGCTTAAGTGAATTAACCCACGTGGTGCACTGTGGAGCAATCCCTGACACATGGCCAGTGTCTTCTCCCACTCACAACACCAAGGAGCAGACCGAATGCCTGCTCCGGGATCCCTGCCCCCACCCCACTCCCCTTATTCATTTGTCTCCCCCTTATACTCCGAAGTACCCCTGAGGTCTAAGCTCCACCCCACCTGGCACAAGGCCCTCTTTACCATCCACAGCAGGTAGGAGAGTCACCATGTGTGATGTGCCCACACTGCTCAGGCCCCTTCTGTCAGAGTTCACCCTGGCAGGCCAAAGGTCTCAGAAGAGGTAAGAGTACTTCTTGGGGTGACACAGCTTTTCTGCCCCATGCCTGGTATATCAGCTTCATGAGCTGTTCAAGTCTGGAGTGCAAGAAGCACCTCCCCACACGACTACAGAAAGTTGCTCTATGCTTGGACAGTTCCTCCTTAGAGCAGACCTGGGTTTCTCCAGCTGCAGGGCTAACGTTGAAGTAGAGGGACTGGGAGAAATAACCTCTGAGTGCATTTCTCTGATTCAGCTACAGGCAGTGAAGGAACAATGGCCAGTGTTGTGTAACAGTTTCCTCCTAAGACTGAAACATTCCAGCCTGCAGGGAAGCTCCTTAAACAAACAAACAAAAAAATCAAAGTGCCTTCAGGAAGTCCCTGAAACTTACCAGACTCACTGAGCCCCTCCCTTCCAGAGTAGGTAAGACTGCAGAGCATCACTCTCAGACAAGCCAAGGTGTAAAAAAAAAGTCTGAGGCCAGCCTACGTGCCTGGAAGGGATGTGTTATCCGCTGAGCCACTTGGAAAGGACGCATTCCAACCTGCCAAACTGCCTTCAGGCTGTGCTTTGTGAGCCATCACCCATGCTGGCCTGAGTTTTGGTGATGCTGCTGTCTTTGAGTCATTTCTGCTCCGGTAAGTAACCCTCTCACCTATATTCCTGTAAGTAACCCCAATAAAACTCACTGCTTCACCAAGTTGGACTTTGGTGGTGTCTGAACTTTGGTTTCTTGTAGGCTCCCTATCTGGGGTGAGTCGATGTGTATGTTATGTTCCGCCAGGAAAGGTCTTGTCCCACAAGACTCAGGAGTTGGGCACACTTCTAGCCTTAGCCAGCCGTTCAGAGATGAGTTCACAGCTATGGAAGACTGAAGTCCACAGCGCTGGTGTATATATTCTGACACAGATTTTCTTGCACAAACCCTCCACAGTGAGGCACCGCTGGTCCTTCCCAGAGCCCCTGCACCCAGACTGCCAGGAGCCCCAAATGAGCAAGTGTCCTCACATCCCCTGAGGGTGGAGAGCCATGAGGGTTGAGGAGAAAGGCAGGCCACCCTGGTGGGTCCTCTCTAAAGCCAAGCTGAACAGGCCAATCATGACGTGGGCCCAGCCGGGATTACTTCGTTTTTGCAATGTCCCTTGGGCACTGGGACTGCCTGTGGAGCACAGAGGCGATGACATCACCAGAGGATCTGAGAAAGATGGCCAAGGGACACACAAAGGGATAGTGGGGGAGCAGGTGGAAGGAAGTACAGAGAGGGGAGCATCTTACCTTGTGGGGTGGCAGGGGAGGTGTACGGTGGGCAGTAACTGGGTTTGGTTCTCTGTGTTTTGCATAATTCAGCTCACATGTCTCCAAAACCATGGTTGAGCCCTGGACCCTGGCTGCTGGCTCAGTACCTTGTGATCACAGTTGGTATCAACTGGGACGCGGCTTCACAGTGTGTTCTACCGCACGCCTGCACCAACTACCCACATGAAGCTTCCTGACTCTTTTTCAAGCCACGTGCACACGTGCACACGTGCGTGGGTGTGTGCCTGCAGGTTCGCACATGGGTTATGTTTGGATCAAGCTCCAGGTCTGCAGTGTGGTCTTACGGACTCAATACAGCTCAGCCAATTACAGTGGGCGCGCACTCTCACACACATAGACACACACACACACACACAATCTTCCCCTGTCCTCCTGTGCTGGCTGGCTTTATGTCAACTTGACACAAGCTTGAGTCATTTGGGAAAAGGGAGCCTCAACTGAGAAAACGCTCCCCACCAGCTTATCCTATGATGTACTCTTTAAAGTAGTGATGGATATAGGACGGTCCAATCCACTGTGTGTGGTGTCACCCCGGGGCTGGTGATCCTGGCTACTAAAGGAAAGCAGGCTGAGCATACCATGGGGACCAAGCCAGTGAGCAGTGTTCCTCCACGACCTCTGCATCAGCTCCTGCCCACATTCCTGCTCCATTTGAGGTCCTTCCCTAGCTTCCGTCAACAACGGAGTGTGATCTGAGAGTCACACTAATAAGTCTTTCCTCCCCATGTTGCGCATAATGTTTCATCACAGCAGTAGAAATCCTAAGACACCTCCTCTCTCCCGCGTTCTCCTTCCAGCCTGATCCTCCCTTCCCAGATACCCATGCTCACTTGGAGAGACCTCAGTAACAGCTTTCCTCTGAAAAGCCTCAGGCTGTGCTTCCTCCTTCAGGAAGCCTTCCCTAGCTTACCAAAGGCTGGCACAAGAGCTCCATAGCTCTGACGCCACTCGGGGTGGGCTTAATGACTCCACCTCAGCTCCCCTGCCTGACTGGGTGGTCCCTGAGGACAGGCAGAATCTGGCTCCACTGAGTCTCTAGCCGGACACACATGCAAAGCCGGAAGCAGAAAGGAGGGCTGTGTCTGGCAGAGAGAAAAGGCCGGAAGCAGTGGGGAGAGTGGAAACAAAGGAATGAATAGGAAGATGGCTTCTTGCTCCTCTGCCTTTGCAGGCTGCGGCTCTTCCTGAACACCATGGTTCACCCCGGGCCAGCTGCCATACCCTGTGACTCTCCAAACTGAGGAAATGACTGAAGCAATGGCTGTCTTTAACAGCCTGACCTCGTCACCACTTCCTCTGAGAGTGAGAGAGATAGGATGGACCCCAGTTAGCCTTGACTGACCCAAAAATGCCTTCCCCCCACCCCACCCCACCCCATCCTGTTCCCAGCCCCATACCTGCCTCCTCAAAAACCAACATCCTGGACAGTCCAAGTTGTCACCAAATCCAGGTGGACCTGAGCAGAAGGGGTGAGCCAGGCATAACCCCACACTTTTCCAAAGTGAAGTTATTTCTTTATTTAAAAAAAAAACAAAAAAAACTTCTGCCATCTTATCTCCTTCAGCCCAGGCAGAAGCTACCAGGTCCAGACACTCTTGCCTTATCCCTCTGTGAGGTCAACTGATTAAGGAAGGAACCACAGAGACATGAGCCAAGCCATGACCAGCACGCCCATTGACCAGCACAGGACCAGTCTTCAACAGCAACAGCCATGTATTGTCAAGCCACATGGTCCAGCAACTCTTCTTGCAGACAGAGCCAAAAGTATCACAAGCCGTTTCAAACTGGTTTTTGTGCAGTGATGTACACTATCAGAGAGAGAGAGCTAAAGGTATCATCTATCTATCCATCAACAAATACCTGGGTGAACACAGAACTGTGTTTCCATGGGGTGGGGTCAGCACGGGTTTAAAAGGAAGTTAGTTACCGCTCAAAGACAATGTGGGTGAATCTCGAAGAGACTGTGCTAAGTGAAAGAATCCAGATGCACAAGGACAAACATCACATGTGCTCACAAGCACGGGAAGTAGACCAGGTCTGGTAGTGTTTAGTGAATAGTGATGGCAAGGAAACGCCTCTGATGGATGGATGGTGCAGTGGCTACAATGTGGACGTACTCGAAGGAATCTGATGCCCTCTTCTGGCCTCCAAGGGAGACTGCACACACACATGTGCATACACACAGGCAGACAGACACACATACACATGAATGCAAAATACAAATGAATTCTTTTTTTTTTTTTTTAAGTCAGGCTTTGATGGCACACATCTTTAGTCCCAGCACTTGGGAGGCAAAGACAGGCAGATTCCTCTGAGTTCGCGGTCAGCCTGGTCTACAGAGGAAGTTCCAGGACAGCCAGGATTACACAATGAAACCCTGTCTTGGAAAAAAAAACCAAAACCAAAACCAAAATTTTGTTTTAATTAAATGAAGGAGGATGGAAGGGTTACCGTAGGTTTGAGGCCAGTGTGAGCTGTGCAGCAAAAGTCTGCCTCAAAGAGGATAGCAAAGAAGAGGAGGAGGCAGAGGAGAGAGGAATCAAGATAAAAGGCTTCGTCCAGCTACTGTACCTTGGCCAGGCAAGATGTCCTGATGACCCGAGCTCAATTCTTGGGACCCACATGGTGGGAAAAGAGAGCTAATTCCCACGAGTTGTCCTCTGACCATTACATGGGCATTAAAGGCACATTCGAACCCACAGCCATAGCCACAAATAAATAAATGAATAAATAGGGTTGGAGAGATGGCTCAGCCGGTAAGAGCATGTGCAGCTACTGCGGAGACCTGTGTTTGGGTCCCGGCACCCATACCAGGTGACTCACAACTGTTTTTAACTCCAGCTCCAGAACATCCAACACCCTCTTCCGGCCTCTATACTCTCATACATAGACATATATGTGTAGACACAATTTAAAATAACACTAAACGGTTTTAATTAATTAATTAACTAATGTAAAAATAATTTAACAGCTTACAGTATTGTTAAGCCAATTACAGCTATTATTTTTCCAAAGCTTTAAACCTTTATTATTTTGGGCGTGACATTTCACTAAACTCTCTTAGTTGCCATTATTAAGTTAATATTATTGGATTTCCTAGTAATAAGATTACATCTCTGGCAAATGACGATAATTCTCCCATAAATTTCGCTGTGCTGTTTTCTGTCTCATCGCCTTGGCTGTTTGGTGCTCTTTGCTGTGCCTGGACACACCAGGCTTCAAGGCAGCTGGAGAGGGGAAATCAGCAAACAAGAAAGTGACTGAGTAAACAGACAAATGACAGCCTAGTGGAGGATGGGGTGGATGGGCAAAGCTGGACCAGGACTGCTGACGAGGCTCTGCAGAGATGCACAGCATGGTTGGCCAGCTGAACACACATCCGTGTATAAGACCCACTTAAGACCAGCAACATGACCAGGCACTACGGGCACCATCATAATCTCCCAGTGCCCACAGCATCTCTGTTGCCACAGTGACAGCTGTCATACTGGGCACTTTACCCAGACCCAAACCAAACAGACCCCAGGATCTCCCATCTGCAGGACCCAAGCTAGTCTAATCCAATATAAATCCTGTCTTCATTGGGGAACTCAGTGCTGCCCTCTATCCTGTTCAGCGCATGAACTCCAGGGTCATTCTTTTGTTGTTGTTTTTGTTTTTGTTTTTAATTTGTTTTTTGTTTTTTGTTTTGTTTTTTTTTTCCCCCGAGACAGGGTTTCTCTGTGTAGCCCTGGCTGTCCTAGACTTGCTTTGTAGACCAGGCTGACCTCGAACTCACAGCGATCTGCCTGCCTCTACCTCCCAAGTGCTGGGATTAAAGGCGTGAGCCACCACACCCGGCTCTCCGGGTCGTTCTTAAAAAGCCCTACAGCTGATGCAGCTGATGGCAGATAGAAATGACGCTCAGGCTTTTTGATTGGTCTAGCCCAAGAGAAGCCTGGGACTTGGAGGAAGCAGCCTGAATGTCCATCCAGATGTTGCTTCCATTCATCATGAATGAGGTGACCGAGGCTGAATCACCCTCTGGACCTTTACACCGCATGAGCTCAAACTCCTTCCATAGAGTGGGCCTCTGCTACTTGAACAGAGCCAGGCCAACACTGTTAAAAAGAAATACATACATACATACATAAATAACTAGGTGATGCCTTTGGGGGCGGGGCTATCATCCTGTTACAACGTAAGCTATCTGAAGAGAAGCCCGAGTGAGAAAAGTAATTAGAATTCTCAGTTTATAAACATTTCCTAAAATGTGAATTCAAGAAAGAAATTAGCAGGTCTTTTCATTGTCTGCTCCATTATTTACACAGTCACACTTCATCTACCTACTCCTAGGTTAATTAACATTTTCATAAATAAGGCAACTTGGCAGGTTTCCACCCCTGTAGCTCCTGGAAGACAGATGAGGGGTCTCAGTGAGGCCGTGGTGTGGGCACACTACAGTTTGCAAGGCTCTGGAACACACTATCTCACATGGCACTGAGATGTCCAGATGCTGAGCTATCTAGTCCCAAAAGTTCCACACTCCAATAAAACTGCGCACTTAACAGTTCTGGGGCGAGGACAACTGTCCCCCATTGCTGACTCCACTGGTGCCATTGAGTCAACACCATTTGCTCAGGTCTCTCACCGCTGTGACCAAGGGCCTCACAAAAACAAATTAAAGCAGGAATTATTCATCAATTTACCTCTTTACTGTAGAGACAGAGTCTCTCTCGAGTAACCCTGGCTGTCCTCAAACTCCCTGTGTAGCTGAGGATGACCTTGAACTTGGAATCCCCCTGCCTCCGCGTCCGGAGTTATGGGACACTGTGTACCCCGTCACACCCAGTTTGTGCAGTGCTGAGACTAAACCCAGGGCTTCATGCGTGCTAGGCAAGCACTCTACCGATGGCCACATTCCCAGTTCAGGGAAGAATTGATTTTGTCTTCTGGCTGGAGCGGATGTGGTCTGTCATGGTAGGGAGACCATGGAGGTGGGGTATCTCATGGTAGCCTCAGGAGGTTCAACTGTTCCCGTCTCAGAAAGTCAGGACCAGGGGTAGGGCTAGCTAAAACTCACAAGTCCATCCTTTTTGGACTTCCTGCCCTACCTCTGCCAGCTGGACCTCACGTCCAAAAGGTTTCACAATTTACAAACCAGCTGGGGACCAAGCATTCAAACATATGAGCCTCTGAGGGACAGCTCCCACTTGAACCGTAGTAGCATGGTCCTTTCCTATCTTCTTCATCACAGGAGCCTCAATTTATGCTTTAAAAACCCATTGAAGACAGGATACTACCTCTTTCCCCCAGTGAAATGTGAGTAGGTGACTGGCCACCCTGGTCAGGTTTGGCAAAGTTGGTCAACTTTCTGCACCAATAAAGTGTGATTGAAATAGGCTCCCCCTGGGGCTGGAGAGGTTAAGAGTGTTGAGTGCTCTTCCAGAGATCCTGAGTTGAATTCCCAACAACTGCATGGTGGCTCACAAGCATCCAAAATGTGATCTGATGCCCTCTTCTGGCCTGCAAGTATACATGCAGGCAGAGCACTGTATACATAATTAAGTTTAAAAAAAAAAAAAAAAAAAAGAGCCCGGTTTGGTGATGCATACCTTTATTCACAGCACTCGGGAGGCAGAGGCAGGTGGATTGCTGTGAGTTCGAGGCCAGCCTGGTCTACAAGGTGAGTCAAGGACAGCCAAGGCAACAAAGGAAACCCCTGTCTAAAAAAACAAAAAAAAAAAAAAACAAAAAAACAAAAAAAAAAAAACCCACATCAGGCTTGGTTGCTTCCACCATCCCTGTGACATGGAGGGAGAAAGTTGATGTCAGCCTCGCCCTAGGGCCATCAGCACAGCCCTTCAGCATTCAAACAGGCCTCAAAGAGATTTAGAGGTAAAGATTCTAAAACTGGTCCCTCAGACAAGCCTGAGAAGGATGCTCTCGTGGGAACAGAGCTGAGTGCTGTCTCTCTCATAAACACCCTCGTCTTCCCCAGAGAGTGTCCGTACTCAGTCAGAGGCCCATCCTTGATGTGCAGTCTATGACTCTCATCTGAAGGCCCAGTTGGTGAAAGAAAGATGGTGGCTGTGGCTGTGGGGACCAGCTCAATGACTGACTCAAAGGGCAACCAGAGTGGCCTTTGCTGTAGATTCAGAACGTAGCAAGCAGTCTCAGAGAAAGCTACCACGGGGAAGGACAGAAAGAACTAGACGGGAGGCATGGGGAAGGGGACAGGAGGCTTTGCTTTCCTGGAGACTACCTGGGGGCTGCGGTTCCCTGTCCCTCCCTGTCCCTGTAGGATACACACTCGTGTCATTCCGAGATCTGCTCCTCATGTCTTCCCACAGTCAGACCACAACCAGCCCCTTGACTCTTCCATCTCCCGCCTGCCTATTGTGCAGGCTCCCAGCCGGAGGCCGCCTTCCCTGCATCCCTTTCCTCCATTCCCTGGAAGTCAGACCTCAGGTTTGCCCACACCTGCCTGGAACCTTCCTTGCCCTCTGCTGGTCCTGCGAATTGATCTCCCAGGAGCCTCTGCGCCCTACCCAACTCCTATGGACACTCGCTGGAATTGCAGTGCCCCGTGACGAAGGCGTGGCCCCCTGCTGCCGATCTGCCTGTGTTCACGTTTCCGTCCAATCCCCACCTGACAACCTCTCCTCCAGTTCAGGGCACTCTGCCCCTGCTAGTGCACAAGACAGTCCCTGCCACCATCCTCCACGCCACCTTCTCTTTCTTGAGTCTCCAGGGGCAGCTTCCCATTTCTTCTCCAAATGCAACCTTCACTGGGTGACAGGCATCCCGAGGGACTCACAGCAAAGCAGGAGTCCCATTAACCTCACCTGGTCTTTCACTTGAAGTCTGCGTGGGGCACCAGGCACTTCCTAGACTACATTCCCTGCAGCACAGCTTTTATGAAAATTATACTCACGTCCTTGGACTCAAGTTGTTCTAAGGGAGCCTTGTGGATGCTGGCCTGGACAGAAGTCTCAGTCCCATTCAGACCCCACTGTGTAGGACCCTCCCCGCAACTCTGCACGTCTTCTCAAACCTTTGATCACCCGCCATCACTGTGCAGGGAAGATAGGTGCACAGAAACCTGGGTGTGGGTATATAGTGACAAGGCCAGTCCAGGGTCCTGAATGTGCACACCTGGGCCACTGCCCTCCCTCCACACTGCCTCTCCTCCTCCATACCTCCCACCTCCTCACCCCAACTCACCCCTCCTGGCATGCAACGGTCCTGTTGTTTGATTTTGCTGAACACCAAGTCCCGACCCCACGTTAATTGGTTTTACTCCAGCCTTTTGTGCCTTCCATTAAATGAGGAAATGCCACCCATAAAATTTTAATTTTAAAAGCCAACTTGTTTGTTTTATATTGAAATTCCCTGGGCAGCTCCAGCAGAGGGAAAGACACACTTTTTTTTTTGTTGTTGTTTCATTAAAGCAACTTGAGTGAAGATAAAAAAAAAATTATAAAAAATAAAAAGAAGCTGAAAAAATTAGATTTAAAAACAGAGAGCGAGAAGCATTTAAAGAAAATGAATGAAAATGAGCTTCCGAAGAGGGTTGTGGGGACCCCAGCTCTCATCACTACTGCCTCCTAAACCTCCTGGGGGAACCACAGCAGAGCTGAGGCAAGCAGGAAGTGAGGACCAGAAGAAGAGACCATGGGCTTTCTGCTCACTGAACGCTGGCCAGCCACAGATGCTGAAGAGGGAAGAGCAAACCTCGGACCCCGGCCCCAGTAGTGTTTTTCCCCAGGAGGACACCTGCCCATTAAGCCAGGTCCTGCAGCTGACATCCCTATGTGGGCTCAGCTTTCTCACTTACCAGCTACACCATAAGGGGGCATTTAGTGAAGGCAATGGCCTCAGCTTTGCCATTTTCAAAATGGAAATAATGATAGTCTTTACTCAAGCAGGTTGTTATAAGGATTAACTAGTTTGGGGTTGGGCTGAGGAGATGGCCCAGTTGGTAATGTACCTGCTTTGCAAGCATGAAGATCTGAGTTCAAATCCCCAGAACCCACCTAAAGTGGGATGCAATAGCCTCCGCCTTTAATCCCGGCACTCCTAAAGTGAAGTGGAAGACAAAGACAAAAGAATCACCAGAAGCCCGTGGGCCAGCGAGCCTGGCCTACAGAGCAGCCAACAAAAGATTGGATCTCAAGCCAGGTGGAAGTCTAGAGAGCCAACTCCCAAGGTTGACCTCTGACCGCCACATGTGCACCTTAGCAAATGCGCACACAGAGACAGAGGCAGAGAGACAGGGAAAGAGAGACAGACAGAAAGAAGAGAGAGATTAAATAAATAGATTGAAAACATTTAAAACGACTTCAGGATTTTGTTTTTGCTTGATTTTGTTTTAATTAGAGAGAGAGTTTGTGTGTACTTGGCACAGGACTAGCTTGCGTGTCAGGATCAGAGGACAACTCTGGGGAGCCTGTTCTCTCTGTCCTCTGTGGGATCCGGGGACCTGAACCCAGGTCATCAGGCCTGTGTGGCAAACACCTTTAAGCACCTTTATCTGCTGAGCCATCTCGTTGGCCCTGGAAACAACTCTGTATGCAATAGGTGATTAATAAGCGTCAGCTTTTGCTGCTCCTGTCCTGCTGCTACCCTCCTACCTCAGAATTGGAATCCATCCTTCCTGCCTCTCTTCTCCCTGGTCATTCAAGTTTCTGAACGAAAGGCTGGGAAGAGGCCGGTAGAAGGTCTGACCGTGTGGGGAGTCCCCTTCCGAGACATGATTCTTGGGGCTCAGATGCATTCACTGAAATTCTTTTATAACTAAGGCTGGATGATTAAGAGCACTGGCTGCTCATGCAGAGCAACTGAGTTATGTCCCAGCACTACACACAGCAGCTCACAAACGCCTGTCAGTCTAGTTCTGGGGGATCCAGCACCCTCCTCTGGCCTCAACAGGCACCTGCATGCACATGCTCATATATATATATATATATATATATACACACACACACACACACACACACACACACACACACACACACACACAAAGGATACATATAATTTGTGTGTGTGTGTGGATGGGTGGGTGGTTTTTTGAGACAGGGTTTCTCTGTGTAGCCTTGGCTGTCCTAGACTCGCTTTGTAGACCAGGCTGGCCTCAAACTTACAGTGATCCACCTGCCTCTGCCTCCCGAGTGCTGGGATTAAAGGCATGCGCACCACACCTGGCTTACAGTATTTTAAGGTAAATCTGGGCTGAAGAGATGGTTCAGTGGTTAAGAGCACTGGCAGCTCTTCTAGAGGACTCGGGTTCCATTTGTAGCACCTACATCTCACGCTTGTCTGTAGCTCCATGTCCAGAGGATCCAGCACCCTCACACAGGCATACATGTAGGCAAAACACCAATGCACATGAAATAAAAAATCAATTAAAATAAGTTTTTAAAAAGGTAACTCTTTAAAGATATTCTATTTTAATAATTTTAAAAGAAAATAATCTCCCTGGGCTCAAATCCAAGCTCCAACACTATCTAGCTATGTGTTCTTAGGAAAGCTCCTCTATCAGTAAGATGAGATTCTTAAGTCAATCAGCCAAAATAACAGGACCTGTGCAGCACTGGACACAGATAACGCTAAGGTGGCTGGTGGCTGGCATCAGCTAGAAATACAGAAGCAGACAGAACCTTGACGAGTCAGTTAATGAGGGCCAGAGAGGGCCAGTGGCTGCATAGGATGGGGAGCTCCCGTCCATTGCCATGGAGTGAGTACACACTGCGAACCTTTCCATTCTAGAATCTGGGAGGTAGATTCTGACCCTCCTACCCCAGGCTACCCCAACCCTCAACCCCTCATGCTTCCTAGGTCTAACCTTGGTCCAGGGTCCTGCCTGGCTTTGGTTCAGCCAGGAAGCTTACTACACTGATGGGCAAGGCCTAGGGGAACAGTGGGGGTATGGGACTGGGACTAAGGGAAAATGGCAACCTGTGGCCCTTAGCCCCATATTCTGGGGTAAGGGGAGTAGATTTCTCCAAGAACTGCAGGGCTCTAGTCTGAGGACTATAGGAAGTCGGGGCAAGGTGGATTCCCCCAGGCCCTGCTCCTGGAGAGACCATGGAGGGGACAGAGCTGGGGCACCTGACCCTCTGGGAGGAAATAGACAAAGGTGACCTCCTAATTCTCTAGTCTTTCACACATTCCAGAATTCCCAGCGCTGCCTGGCAGATTCCAAGGCTACTGCCCAAGCTCTGAAAGGCACCCTAGCACCTCCAGGCAGAAACAGCCTGGCCTCCGTGCATTCCAGGATGAGCAGCTGTCCTGGGGGAGGGGACCTCCCAGCATCTCCTGAAGGAACCTGAAGGAACCCGAGGACTCACTGGCAGCTGGAGTTTGAGAGGGTGGGACAGAAGGGTGAGGACCAGTCCCAGGGCACTAGCCCCTTCTCCCCGTCTTTTTTCCTTCTCTTTCTCTCCTTCCCCCTTCTTGGTTCTTCTCTTCCCTTTCTCCCCCTCTCCTCCCACCCTCTCTCCTCCCTCCTCTTTCCCTCACTTCCCCCACTTGGCCCATCAGCTCTAGTTTACATATTCTGGTGCCAATTTTCTTACACAAACCCTCCACAGTGATTCTCTCTGCTCCCTCCCAGAGTTCCTGCACCCAGACTGCCAGGAGGCCCCAAGTGAGCAAGTGTCCTCACATCCCCAGAGGGTGGAGAGCCATGAGAGCTGAGGAGAAAGGCAGGCCACCCTGGAGGGTCCTCTCTAAAGCCAAGCTGAACAGGCCAAGCATGACGTGGGCCCAGCTGGGATTACTTCAAGTTTTTGCAATGTCCCTTGCGCACTGGGACTGCCTGTGGAGCGCAGAGGCGATGACATCACCAGAGGATCTGAGAAAGATGGCCAAGGGACACACAAAGGGATAGTGGGGGAGCAGGTGGAAGGAAGTACAGAGAGGGGAGCACCAAAGGACGTACATGGATGGGAGAACTAAAAGGAGCACTACAGGGAGCACGGAGAAGGGAGGATAGTAAGGAGCACTGAGGATGGAGTGGCATAGAGAGTGCAGCGAGGGGCTCACAGGGAGAGAGCACAGTGGGAAATATATGAGAGCACAGCAGGGAGCAACATACTTTGCCCCTGGGCCAGGATGTGTCCAGAGAAGATGGACTGTGATGGAAGAAGACAGTATACCAGGTGTGCAAACGCAAGTTGACAATGTCTCTAGGTCCCAGAGTCTCCCCATGCCCTTTCTCACCTGCCAGGATCATCCCAACCCTAAGGGTCACAGATGCCAAGAACCTCAGAAGCCTCCCAATCCTGGACCCCCAGGAATTGTTACCCTACACCACACCTTCAGACAATGTCAGAACCATCTCACCTCCTTGCCCTGACTATGGACCTCCAGCCCAGAGTGTCTGCCTCTTGTCTCCTCAGAGGCCCTCTTGCTTTCTCAGAGGAGGGCTGTGTACAGGCCCTTTGCCCCCCCCCCCTGGCCCCATGCTGTGATGGGAAGGAACTGAGTAGACCCACTCTCCCAGTCAACTGTCCAAGGGAGAACTGATGCCCTGGGGTTGTAACACTCAGCTCAGCCCCCGCCCCCAGGAGGAAATGGGCACCCAGGTCCAAAAAGCCCTTCAGGCGCATGCTCTCCATTCTCGCCTGTAACCCCTCCCATGTGCATCCCTCCCCAGGACTCCTGCCCTACCCACCCCAGGTGCACGGCCATCCTCACAGTCCTGAGTCCGTATGCACAGAAATTCCTTCCAGTTTGTACTCTCCCATCTGGCCTCAAGATCCCTAGCTGCTTAGGGTCCATGAAATTTCACTTTGTATTGTGCAGAGAACAAGCCATCCTGGAGCCAGACCGTAGGAAGGACTTCCTTTGGTCTAGACTACTCATCTCTCTGGTCTCCATATGGTAACCAGGAGGGGCCACCGTGGGCCACCATCATCAGTTGAAGGCCAGCTGTATTACCAGTAACTAGTAAAATCCTTACTGGCTCTGGGCCCCTCCCTACTGTGGATGTGAGGAAATTAGGATGTTGGGGAGCTAGCGTGCCTTGCACGAGGTGACACACACCCACACAACCAGACTCGAGAAGGCAGTGACACGTCCTCAGTGGAGTCGTGACCTGCTATGACTGCAATGACCGTCGCCTCTGATGTCAAGGCTTAGGCTCCAGCCCGCTGCGGCAGGAAAGGCCCTCCGGGACCAACCAAGGTTGCGCAACTTCCCCACCGGTCACAGTGGAGACACCAGCAGAGCTGCGGGTGGAGCCTGGTGCCCACGAGTCACCCGACTCTCCCTGTCTGCAGGTGGCCACTCCTCCCAGCTTCCTTTGCACAGAAGCTGCTGGGGGCAAGCTGGCCTTGGCCCGATCTCTCCTAAAATGCCTTTCACAGGTCCGAACTCATTTGGCAGCTTTAGCAGGAAAACTCACACAGGGATTGCAAATGAATTCAGGCTCCCAGCTCCCAGGGGGGGGCAGCGGGGAGAGGAGGCACGGGGTCTTTCAGTAGGAAGGTGACTTGCGCCTAGCCCGGGAGCCCCTCCACCCACCTGCAAAGCCCACACGCCTGCCAGCAGGGACCAGGGCCCTCCCAGCCTCCAGCCGAGCCAAGTGTTTCTGCTTTTGAAAAGCTTGCCAGTCCTTGTGCTCGAGTGTTTGGGGTACGGTCCATTATGAGAAAGTCTCCTTTTGAGCAGAGAAACATTCAGATCCAGATGCGGGCCTCTTAGAACAAAAGCCCCTGAAAGATCTCTTCTCCAGGCTAACTGGCCTCCTTTGAGAAGGAACGGCTCTCCTAAGTGGAATTCGTTTCCCCCAGCCAAGAACCTGCCGCTCTAAACGTGTTAAATGCAGTTTAATAGCCTTTCTCCATTCCGTTTCTGATGGGGGGGAGGGGGAGGGGGCGCAAGGTGGACAGTCGTCACTGATGGATTCAATAGATTGAATATGACTTCATGAAAAAGAGAAAGCTGCATTCTTTTTAGTTGTTTAGGTGGGTTTTTTTTTTTCCCCTCTCATCATCCAAGACACATACTCTAACAACACAACTATGAGAAGAAACAGATTGTCAAAGGACCTCTCCAGTGGCCTGCTCCATTTTACCCAACCTTGCAGGAAGGAGAAAGGAGCAGGCTATACAACATCCACATAGACAGCGGCCATGATGAGTCATATCTGCAGTCCCAGCGCTCAGGAAGATGAGGCAGGCAGACTATGCCATGTTTGCAACCATACAGTGAATTCCAGGCCAGCTTAGACTACAGTGTGATACCCTATCAAAGAAAGAGAGAAGGGAGTTAGGGATGCGGTTCCTTTGGTAAAGTGCTTGCCCCTAGCATTTACAAAATCTTGAGTGTGATGCCCAGTACAACGTAAACCAGGCATGGTAGGGCCTGTCATCCCAGCACCGAAAGGTAAAGGCAGAAACAGAAGGTCAAAGTCATCCTAGGCGACATAAAAAATGTTTAGGGATCAGTCTGGTATATATGGGGCTCCTTAACAAGTGGGGAGCTGGAGAGATGGCTCACTGGGGTTCAGAGCTTTGGCTACTCTTCCAGAAAACCTCAGTTGGTTTTCTCAGCATTCACATGACGGCTCATAGGTCTCTGTAACTCCAGCTCCAAGGGATCCAGTGCAAAAATTACACATCAAAAAACCCAAACATGGGCGTTGAAGAGATGGCTCGGAGGTTAAGAGCACTGCCTGCTCTTCCAAAGGTCCTGAGTTCAATTCTCAGCAACCATCTATACTGGGATCTGATGCCCTCTTCTGGCATGCCGGTGTACAAGAAAACAGAGCACTCGTATACATTAAATAAATAAATAAATCTTTTTAAAAAAGTGCTCCTTGGTTGCATAAGCTTCAGGCACTACAAAACCTCTCCATTACCATCCATTTGTAAATAAGAGAAAAGCCACAGAGAGAGGTAAAATCAGTTTGACCAGGTGAGGGAGGGGATCCCTAGCCCCCTTTGTGAAGCCTGGGGATCCAGGGCAGCAGCTGGCATCCTGCCTTTATGGGTAGCACTGACCTTTGTTTCTACATTTTAATCGATTGATAATCACTTACTTATCAATCTTTGCAACTGAACCATTGGAGACTGCATTTGCCAGGAGGAGCCTCACACTATCCTATCTGCTAATACACACAACACAGCCTACTCTGGAATCATTCCCCATGTTAGATAATTCTAAATTGCTTTTAATACTCACAAGGGACTATTGATTAAAGACAAGAAAATTTAAAAATAATCCATGCCTGGTGTGGTGGTGAATTGCCTACAATCCCTGCGCTTGTGTGTTGGAGTCAGGAGGACTAGAAAGACATTCAAGGCTACCCTCAGCTACAAAGTATGTCTGAGAACAACCCAGGCTCTGCGAGCTCTTACCCCACTGACACAAAAAGCGGGGGAGGGACACTGAGGTGGCTTAGCAGGTAAATGTGCTTGCAGTATGAGCCTAGTAGCTTGAGTTTCATTTCTGGATGCCTTAGCAGGAAAAAAAACAAGTCCTAAAATCTATCCTCTGGGCTCCATATATACACATGGCATGTGTGTTCTTGCACCAACACAGACACAACTATACAATGATAATAAAATCAAAGCCGGGCATGGTGGCACATGCCTTTAATGCCAGCACTCAGGAGGCAGAAGCAGGCGATCACTGTGAGTTCGAGGCCAGCCTGGTCTACAAAGTGAGTCCAGGACAGCCAAGGCTACACAGAGAAACCCTGTCTTGAAAAAAAGAAAGAAAATCAAAGACATATTTTATGTATATGTGTATATATTATGTATCTATTTGTATGTATCTACGTGTGTGTGTGTGTGTGTGTGTGTGTGTGTGTGTGTGTGTGTGTTTCATTTTTCGAGACAGGGTTTCTCTGTGTAACCTTGGCTGTCCTGGACTCACTTTGTAGACCAGGCTGGCCTTGAACTCACAGTGATCCGCCTGCTTCTGCCTCCTGAGTGCTGGGATTAAAGGCATGCGCCACCACGCCTGGCATATGGGTTTGTTTTGTTTTGTTTTGTTTTGTTTTGTTTTGTTTTGTTTTTCATAGAGAAGGCATCAAGATTACTCAACACCTAAAAGCTGTTGCCACCAAGCCTGATGACCTGAGTTCAGTCTCCAGCAGCCACACGATGAAAGGAGAAAACTGACTCCCAAACATTGTCCTCTGACCTCACACATATACTATGCCATGCACACTCACACTCATGTGTATGTGTGCACACACAAGCACACTGATACATACACACACACACTAAACAAAGGGCAGGGATTTTTTTTTCTTTAATTTAAAGGACTCAAGACACAGCTCAATTTCCTAGCATGTAAGAAGCCATGCTTTCAGTATATATGATCCCCAAACTGCCTGTCTGGCCTCACTTTCAATACGAAGTCATACTGCTGTGTCACACTTTGCTGATTTTAGAGTCACTTTCTTCAGCTTCTTCAGGCTTCCAACTTAGAATGAAGACCAGCAGCTCCCCAAGAGTCCTCCAGGCCTTCATCGCCAGCCTGGGGCCAGCAAGATCTCCAGCCCTGTAGGATGAAGAACTGGAGTCCCAGCCTCTCCATTGTAACATAGCCATTGCTGGTCCATCTGGGCAGCACCGTGTAGGCCACCTAATAAATCATCTTCTTAAAAAAAAAAAAAAGACTTATTTATTTTTGTGTTTATGTGCATTGATGTTTTGCTTGCATGTATGTTGGTGTAAGGGTGCCAGATCTCCTGGAACTGGAGTTACAGACAGTTGTGAGCTGCCATGTGGGTGCTGGGAATTGAACCTGGATCCTCTGGAAGAACCACCAGTGCTCTTAACCGCTGAGAGCCCCGTCTCTCCAGCCCCATAAATCCTCTTTTAATGTATACACATATATGCATTTCCTTTAGAAAACTCTGGCCAATACATGCCCCATTCTTCCTCCATGCCTTGATACAGTCCCAGAGTGAGGGAGCCTGACAACCAAAAGGCTGAAAGCCCCAACCAAAAGGCAACCTCTCTGCCTGACAGGCTGATTTGTCTCAGACATCCTGTCACCTTGATGTGGAAGTGCCTAGCACACCTGCTGTGCTCTAGTGCTTTACACAGTGAGCTCAAGACCAGAGATAGCTTAGAGCTCAGCACACAACAGCCAGGGGAAGAGCAGCTGGCATCATCTACAGAGCTGTTCAGCTGAGGAAGCTGAAATATACAGCAGTCCCTCAGTGGAGTGTTTTCAAATGAGAACATCCGAGTGCAGCCTGGCTGTGTAGAGAGCCTCATCGGTGTCATGCAAACATGAGGACCTGAGTTCAACGGGAAGCACCCATGTGAAAAGCCAGATAGGATTGTGTGTGCTTGTAATCCCAGTTTTGGGAAAGCAGAGACAGGCAGAGCCCAAGGCCTCGGTGGTGAGCCAATTAGCTCAGTCAGAAGCCCTGGGTCCCAAAGAGAGGCCCTACCTCAAGAACAAGTTGGATGATTCCTGAGGAATGACATCCAAGATCATGTTCTGTATATGCACACATAAACATATATGCATGCACACAGATGTGTGTGTTTGGGTTACTATTGCTTGCTAAGATGAAATGCCAAGACCAAATGCAAGTTGGGGAGGAAAGGGTTTCTTTGGCCTACACTTCCACAACCACCACTGAAGGAGGTCAGGATAGGAACTCAAAAGGGCAAGATCCTGGAGGCAGGAGCTGATGCCATAGAGGGGTGCTGCTTACTGGCTTGCTCCTCATGTCTTGCTCAGGTTGCTTTTTTATAGAACCTAGGACACCCAGCCCACGGGTGGTACCATTGGCAGTAGGCTGGGTCCTGGCCCCTGTCAATCCCTAATTAAGAAAATCCTCTACAGGCTTGCCTGCAGCCCGGTCTTTTGTTGTTGCTGTTGTTGTTGTTGTTGGTGGTGGTGGTGGTGGTGGTGGTGGTGGTGGTTTTTCAAGACAGGGTTTCTCTATGTAGCCTTGGCTGTCCTAGACTTGCTTTGTAGACCAGGCTGGCCTTGAACTCACAGCGATCCCACCTGCCTCTGCCTCCAGAGTGCTGGCATTAAAGGCGTGCGCCACCACGGAGGCCTTTTCTCAGCTGAAGCTCCCTCCTCTCTGTTGACTTTAGTCCATGTCAAGCAGACGTAAAACTAGACAGCACACCAGATAAGCACGGGCTTAAGTGTAGAGAACCGTCACTTCCTGTAACTCTCACTCCAGGATGTCCTGCGTTCTTCTGGCCTTTGTGGAAACCAGCCACCATGTGCACATACCCACACACAGACAGACACGTAATTAAAAATAAAAACAATGTGCAAATGTCTTCAACACTACAAATCAAAACAAAACAAGCAAAAAAAAAAAAAAAAAAAAAAAAAAAGTAAAACAGAAAGAAAAGCCAGGCGTTGTAGCTCATGCCAGCTCTTGGGAGGCTGAAACAAGAGATTTGCCATAAGTTCGAGGGCAGCCTGGGATACGACGGAGTGAGACTCTGTCTAAAACAACAACAGAACAAGGAAGAACTTCTCTGTGTGTGCTTCTGTGGGAACTCTTCCTGGAGAGCTCAGCTCCTGCCTGCCTGCCTGCTCCCCATGCCTTATCCCCCATCCCCCAACCCCACCCCACCCCCATCCCCATGCCTCACCCCCCCACCCCCAGCCTCCAGGCCCCACCCCCGTGTCCCCCAGTAAGGATAGAAGCAAATAGTCAAGATGGCTGGGAACACCAGTTGTAACACACTGTGCCCTGCACTGCTAATGCCTCACCTGCTTAGAAATTGTCGGGGAGAACATGCGAGTATCTCCAATACTTTAGGCAGGGGCACCAGACTGGGAAGTGCAGCCATGTTTGCTTTTCATCTCTGGGGAATCACAGCCACTCAGAGCCACGTGGGTACTTTGAGGAAGCCACAGCTTCTCTCCCATCTCTTCATCTAGAAACAAGGAGAGCAGGTCACAGAACCGAAACACGCGCTGTCGCAACCCCAGACCTGCACTTGAGGAGAAGGGCATCCATGTTTTACATTCTTAGGTGTACGATTTCCTTCTTTAACGAGAATGTCAGCACATGCTCAGTTATTAGGAAGAACTGTGACTGGCTATTCACCTTGTCTACACGCCCTGCATTTCCTCGTAAAATTCATTTAAAGTCTAGTGAGCAGCAAACTTCACTCCCTAAACAGAAAACAGTCCAAAGTGGTCTCAGAGCTGGCAGGATGGCCCAGTGGGTAGAGGCCCCTGCTACCAAGCCTAAACCACCTGTTCCCCATCCCCAGGACCCACGTGGTAGAAGGAAAACTGACTCCCACATGTTGTCCTATGACCTCCATGTGCACTCATGCCATGGCGCAAGCTCACATGGAGAGAGAGAAATTGGGGGGTGGGCGGGTAAAATATGATAAACCTTTTGAGTTTATTTTGGAACAACTGATAAAACTGTACCAGTTATTAAAGATGAAAGCAATTCTACATCCCCCTGATGGGTAAGTTTGCTGACTTCACATGAAGAGTTGAGTCTTGGCTAAATATCTGACATGGCAGGACATGGGGCTTCTTCAATATTTTTCATAGTCAATCGATGTTTTCATTTTAGAATCACCTTGCTGAGAAAACTACTTGGCATAAAAGCATCGTGCAAGATGGTGGAGGTAGGTCTAGGGCCATTTCAGGAAGAGCTCCCTGGGATGCTAAGGTGCAAAGCCCATGTGCTATGTGCTCAGAACCAGGGCTGTGGTGCTACCCAAGTAAGCTTAGCCTGAAACATGGTGGATTCCCTACTAATTTGATTCTGAATTTTAATCCTTGTTCTTGTACATTTAGAAACCTCAATACGTCAAGCCAGGCCCCACGCCTCTCTGTTGAGGCTGTAGAATTTCTGAACTCCTAAGTGAGAAAGGGTTCATCAACCCTTTCCATGCCCTGTGTCACAACCCGTCTCTGACCTCTGCAGCTCTTCAGCTACTGGGAAGGAAGGCCTCAGCAGGCTCTGAGTGCCACCTGTGTGGAGGAGAAGCAGCTAGCATAAGGGGGCAGGGCAAAATGCATACAGGACATTTGGGACCTTCAGCCTCTCTGGGTTTTTGCTTTCCTATTTGGAAAACAAAAGGAACTGTTGTTTTTCCTCCTATTGGAAAAACCCAAAAGAAGGAAAATGTGTAGTGATGGGGATGAGGAGAAATTCAATGAATAGCAATAATTAGAAGATGGGGCTGGGCATGCCAGTGAATTGGTATGCTTGCCTAGCATGCACAAAGCTCTGGGGTCAGTGGCCAGCACTGCATAAAACACATGCATAATGGCCCAGACACATGTGTAATCCCAGCACTCAGTGGGTAGACACAGGAGGATCAGAAGTCCAAGGTCATCTTCCACTACATCATGATTTTGAAGCCAGCCTGGGCTACATGAGACTCTGTCTCAAAAAAAAAAAAAAAAAAAAAAAGCAAGCAATAATATTGATATTGATAATAAATGGAAGAGGAGGAGTGCTTGTGGGCAGCTGTAAAACCCTGAGTAGGTCTCATGACTTGTCTAGTCTGACCATGCTCCCAACAGCTAAGGTTGAACTGCACTTAACAGTTTGCTGCCTTTTACTGTGTGTCTGTGCAGCTGTTTCAAACACAGAACTCACAGTTTGTAAGATTTTATCCTAAGCTCTACTTAGGAAATGATTATTCACTTAATAACTAATAAGTCATTACTTATTATTAGAAAGGATTTTTAAACAGTGACTAACATTTGCAAGTAGATGGCACCCAAAAGCCTAGAACTGGGGTTAACGTCAGGTCAAGCTTGATCCAGCAGATGATCCAAACAACTCATGCCTTTTTGTGTGTGGGAGGGGGTTGATTTTTCAAGACAGGGTTTCTCTGTGTAGCCTTGGCTATCCTAGACTCCCTCTGTAGACCAGGCTAGTTTCAAACTCACAGCGATCCACCTGCCTCTGCCTCCCAAGAGCTGGGATTAAAGGCGTGCACCACCACGCCTGGCACAACCCATGCCTTTTATGAGTGTCATCTTCATGTCTTGTGATGATTAAAAAAAAAAAAAAAAGCCAGAAGTTCCAGGCATTGCTGGCTTTCCTTGTTATAAAAAAAGAAAAAAAAAGAAAAAGAAAGACCCAGAATTGAGACACACTGATTATTTCCGGCTCATTTAAGTTGGGGCTGCATCTTTTCTGGACCAATTATTATAGCCTACAGGATGAGATTTTTTTCTAGCTTGCTTATGGAGGCTACACCCCTCCCCTTGAATGGGTCACTTTTGACCAAGTCACATGGCTAGGAAATCCCCTGTTAGGTGGGGTGTGGGACAAAGGGTGCTACAGAGGCAAACACTGGCTTCTTACCAGAAGACTCACGTGTTGGTAAAACCCAGGGTTTGTGGGGTGCTGCAACAGTGACACTTATGTGCGTGTGACCACAAACAAGGCTCATATAAGCTGATGTCAGCACAGGGCACCCCCAGATCCTACAAGATAGTCAAATACAGCCTTGTGACCTCTCTGTCCATCCTGGTCCCAGTCAGTCCTTCATCCCTCTGGTTATCCTCACAGGCAGCTTAGCTAGACTCCCCCAACTCCCTGAGCCCTGAGCTTCCTGCCAGCTTTAAGTCCCTAGGCACATGCACAGACTTTTCAGACAGGAAAAGGTGGGCTGCAGAAGTTGGCATTGCAAAGCCACACGAGAACCACTAGGGCACTCTCCCACACCAATTCACCAGGGATGGGACCTGGCCAAGCCTCCCCTCAGCAACCCCAGACAGGGGAGATGGCAGTGTTTCAGCTGGCAAGTCAGTCAGGACATTCTCCAAGCAGTCAGATCTCCTCACAGCAAGACAACCCAGCCAGAGCCTTTGGGAGGACAGCACATCTTCTAGATGCTTCCTGTGTATTACTGGAATTAGGGAATTCAACCTCTAGTTGGGGCCCCAACCCTGCTATGCACACTCAGACTCCCACAATCCTCTCTGAGCCCTTATGGGCAGTGATCTGGGTGACAGCCTTTTACCTGCCTTCAGGGCCACCCTTTCTTGGAGGTTCAAACTCAGGTGAAACTCACCTATGAAGGATGTACTGTTGGCAGCATTAAGGCCTCCAGTCACTTGTGTTTGGTGGTGGGGTTGGGTGGGGAGGTTCAAGAAGACTCACAAGGACTTGGACAAGTAGCTGATGCCCAGCTTTGTATGAATAGGGCCGGGGATGCACGGGGTAGAGAAAGACAGCCTCGCCCTGCTCCCAGTATGACCCAACTGAACCCAGCAAGCCAGGGCAAGGTCTCCCATATACACCAGTCTCCCATCTATAAAACAGTTTCCGGTGGGCCAGCCTGCAGGGACTTTCCAGCCTGCTAGGCCATTCCAGGGTCAAAAAAAAAAAAGGAGCTAGCCAGGCACAGTGGCGCACGCCTATAATCCTAGAGGACTGATGGATTGGATACACCTTTCTGGTCTGTGTACAGAAAGCACACCCATGGTGTATAGACTGAGACTGAGAGGCAGAGGCAGGTGGATTGCTGTGAGTTTGAGGCCAGCCTGGTCTACAAAGCAAGTCCAGGACAGCCAAGGCGACACAGAGAAATCCTGTTAAAAAGAAAAAAAAGAGGGAGCAGGGGTCAGTGGACCAGGGCAGCAAGAAGAAAGGCAGGTAGAAGGGCCATGTCATCAAAGCCCCCCAGACAAAGAGGCCTCAAGTATAGACTTTGGATGTTGTACCCACATGGGTCCAACTCAGGTACAGGACAAATAACCAGTAAAGATGAGTGAAGCCATGATCATCCCAGGCCAATCATCCAAATATACTTTTTGTATAATTCGAAAACATGTGCATTTTTTTCCAGCATATGTGTGTGCATGTGTGCATGCCTGTGTGCATCCAAGCCATGTGCATGTGTAAAAACCACATTGTGTGTCTTCTTTAACCCCTCTCCACCTTATGCTTTTTAATATTTATACATTTTGGGCCAAATAAAGTAGAGAATGCCTCCAATCACAGCATTTGGGAGGCCAAGGCAGGTGGATTCTGTGAGTTCAAGGCCAGCCTGGTCTACATGGAAGTCTAGGCCAGCCAGGGCTACATAGGAAGATCCTATCCAAAAAAAAAAAAAAGAGGAGGAAGAAGAGGAGAAAGAAAGGAAGGAAGGAAGGAAGGAAGGAAGGAAGAAAAGAAAGAAAGGAAAGGAAAAAAAGAGATGGATGAGCCAGGCATGGTGGTACATGCCTTTAATCCCAGCACTCTGGGAGGCAAGGGCAGGTGGATCACTGTGAGTTCAAGACCAGCCTGGGCTACAAATTGAGTCCAGGACAGCCAAAGCTACACAGAGAAACTCTGTCTAGAATGCCCCACCCCCAAAAGATGTAAAGTGAATAATTATTAAGAGAAAAAAAGAAGAATGAATGAAAGGAAGAAAGAATATTACAGGGTTTCTCTGCTTAGGCCTGGCTGTGCTGGACCTCACTATGTAGACCCTGCTGGCCTGGAACTGACAGAGCTCCACCTGCCTCTGCTTTCTGAGTGCTGGGATTAAAGGTGTGCACCACCACCACCTGGCAAATTTATTTGTTGTATGGTTATGGGTGTTTGTCTGCACGTAAGCCTATGTACCATTGTGTGTGCCTTCTGTACACAGACCAGAAAAAGTATCCAATTCCTCAAATCCTCTGGGATTAGAGGTACAGATTGTGAGCCGCCATGTGGGTGTTAGTAATCAAACTAAATCAAAAGAGCAGCCAATGCTTTTCACCCCTAACCCATCTCTCCAGCCCCATCCAGCTTATTATTTGAGATAGCTGAACCTGGAATCAAAATGGTCTGCTTTGCGAGGCATGGCGGCATCCGCCTTTGATCCTAGCACTTGGGAGGCAGAGGCAGACGGATCTCTGTGAGTTTGAGGCCAGCCTGGTCTAGGGAGTGCATTCCAAGACAGCCAGGACTGTTACACAGAGAAACCCTGTCTCCAAAAACCAAAGCAAACAAACAAAAAAAAGAAAATGTCCTGCTTTGTGTCACTGCTTGTGAACACTGCTCCACCTGCAGTGGCTGGAGCTCCAGCAGCTGGCCGGCGCCCTTTACCCTAGGCCTTTCTTCTGTGGTAGGAGCCAGCTGAAGTTATCTGGCATTAGGAGGTACCACAGGCCCACCTTTCCCTGTCCCAGCCCTAGGCTTAGACATTGCTCCAAAGAAACATACTTTTTAGCCAAGCATATTGACACGTGCCTGTGATCTAGCACCCAGGAGGCAAGGGCAGAGGCAGGAGGAACGCCACAATTTAAAGGCTAGCTTGAGCTAAATAACACAGTGGTTCTCAACCTGTGTCGAGACCCCCTCCGGGGCTGCACATCAGATATTTACATTACGATTCATAACAGTAACAAAATTATGGTTAGGAAGTGGCAACAAAAATAACTTCATGGTTGGGAGTCACTACAACCGGAGCAACTTCAGTAAAAGGTCCTAGCATCAGAAGGTTGGGATCAGGTGTTACAATGTGTCCTAGGCTAGCTAGGGTTACATAGTGTAACTTTGTCTCAAAAGGACCAAGAAAGCAAAACAAAAAGAAATTGTGTTTCATTTCGTTTGTTTTCTTGGTTTTTTTGAGACAGGGTTTCTCTGTGGAGCCCTGGTTGTCCTAGACTAAAACTCACAAAAATCCGCTTGCCTCTGCCTCCGGAGTGCTGGGATTAAAGATGTGTGCCACTATGCCCCCAGTTTAAAAAGAAGTCACCTTTAATCCAGCACTCGGGAGGCAGAGGCAGGCAGATCGCTGTGAGTTCAAGGCCAGCCTGGTCTACAAAGTGAGTCCAGGACAGCCAAGGCTACACAGAGAGAGATCTTGTCTTGAAAAAACAAAAACAAAAACAAAAAACAAAAAAACAAAAAAAAAGTATTTTTAAAACACGCTAATAATACAAATATATTGTGCCATTTTTGAGAACCTGATTTTTTTTTAAGTTAATTATTCAGTTACCCTTTAAAACAGGGGCTAGAGAAGGCTTAGCAGTTAAGAGCACTGGCTGCTCTTCCAGAGGTCAGGGGTTTGAATCCCAGCACCCACACTGTGGTGGCTCACAGCATCTGTTAACACCATTTCCAAGGGATCCAGCGCCCTCTACTGGCCTCCTTAAATATAGCATGCATGTGGTTCATAGACATACATGCAAGCAAAACACCCAAACAGCAGCAGCAAACAACAACAAATTAAATTTTTTTTCCTTTTTAGTTAAAACATATACCAGATACAGCAAGATGGCTCAGCAGGTAAAGGTACTTGATGCACAAACCTGACAATTTAAATTCAATCTTTGGATCTCACATAAAGACTCAAACCACAGGAAGGTCCTTTCTCAGGTTGCAGTAGGCCTGGCCATTCTACAGCCACTCAGCCAAGGCATGGGTTCAGCCCTCTAGAGGAGGCCCAGCTTCTTTGTCATCCCCAAACTAAGCTAGGATTAATTATGGGACCTTTCCCTCTTTAGCCTTCCCCCACTTAGCCCTAAAGGGTGACAGTCCAGAAGTTTCTAGACCTTCTCCAGGTGACAGAGGACAGAAAGACTCTAGGAAGGAAGTGGTGAAGCCTAGCCTCTCAGACATGCATGCAAGAAGCAGAGTGGTACGTGGGTTTGGGATCATTAGATCCACAGGGCTCCTGGGAACTGGGCCAGAGCTTGTAAAACCCAGTTGTAAAGGGAGCGTGCTTCCCAAGGGCAGCCAGGGCTGTCTGCAGAAGGGGGTGTCTGCAGAAGAGGGTGTCTCAGGAAGGAGTCATCATCAGAAACCGGAAGAGAGGGAGACTGTGGCTTACAGGGAGCTGCATGACTCACCACAGGCCCTGCCAGCTGCCTCTGGTTAAGTGCTGGACAGCACAGGGCCTGGGAACGCTGGTGGATCCCTGGCTGGTCCCACTCAGCAGAAGAGGTTCTTAACCCAGATGTGTCACTTAATATTTCCACCATCTGAAAGGTGGTTACCACAGACAACGATACTCGCTAACGCTGAGCACAGATGCGAGGGGGAGATGCAGGAGGTGAGGGGACAGTGTGCTTAGTTCAACAGGAATGACCATGAGCATGCCATGTGCCCAGCACCAGTCATGAGCTGGCACTCAGCAAGAACGTCTTGGCTTCTTTTTCTGTTCAGCCCTCAAGCATAACTAACTACAACCAGGCACCGATCAAGCACATGCCTATGTGTCTTGATGACATTTAGTAAGCCTCAAGGAACAACCTCAGGGCTTACTAACCCTGTGTACTTCCTCCTCCCAGAAGCCTCCGGAAGCCTCCACACACAGGTATCTGAGGGAAACGGATGCTGTAGGAAAGGTTGCAGAATGGCCAGCTCCATCAACCTCCAGGCCTTAACCTTGCCCCTTCCCAGCCTTGGAGTGACATTTCTGCAGTTCTCTGGTTATATGACGGTGAGCCACGGCGGCGGCGGCGGCGGCGGCAGCGGCGGCGGCAGCGGCGGCGGCAGCGGGTGTCAGTTGTCCCAAGACTCAGAAGACAAAGGCAGGAGGATCACAAGTTGGGATCAAGCTTTATCTACACAGCATGACACTGTCGGTAGATACACATGGAAATAAGAAAAGAAAGCTGCCTCAGCGCCTTTAACGCCAGCACTTTGGGAAGCAGAGGCAGGTGGATCTCTGTGAGTTTGAGATCAGATAGGTTTATATAAGGAGTTCCTAGCAAGCTAAGGCTACATAGTGAGACCCTGCTTTTTGGGGTGTTTTTATTTCTTTTGTTTTAGTTGTTGTTGTTTTAAGGATAAGATTGATAAAATTCAAATCATAGAAACAACATCCAATACAACTGGAGGGTTAAATAGTTTTTAGTTTCTCCATGAAGTAGGATAATTTTTGACAGAAAAACAAATAAGGTACAATATGCAGGCAACAGACATGGACTTTCACCATCATAAGCCTGTGTGAAAGGGGAAATCATGTTACTATAGAAGGAGTCTGTTTACCTAAAATTCTAAACAGAAAGCACAGCTAAACAACACAGTGTTGATACAAGGGAACAACATAGGGGGATGATGGCAAAGGTTCGACACAGCAGTTCCTCCAGACAAGGGAAGGCGGTGTGGTAGGGGCACCAGGAAGTCCTCAAAGACAGCACACTGGCCTATTTTTCAAGTTAGATAACAGATACATGGTGAACCGCATGGTGGTGCATTCCTGTCACCCTAGCATGTGGAAATTGGAGGGTAGAGGATCAGAATTCAAGGACAGCCTCTGCTACATACTGAATTCAAGGATAGCCTCTGCTATATACTGAATTCAAGGATAGCCTCTGCTACATACTGAATTCAAGGATGGCCTCTGCTATATACTGAATTCAAGGATAGCCTCTGCTACATACTGAATTCAAGGATAGCCTCTGCTATATACTGAATTCAAGGACAGCCTTTGCTACATACTGAATTCAAGGCTAGGTTAGGCTCCATGAGACCTGGTCTCAAAAACCAAAACAGGGCTAGAGAGATGGCTCAACCATTAAGGACCCAGGTTCAGTCCCCACATGGGAGCTCACAACGGGCTGTAACTCTGGTCCCAGGGATCTGACACCTTTTTCTAATCTCCAAGGGCACCAGGCATGCATGTGGTACACAAAATTACATACAAGGAAAACACTCATATACATAAATAAAATAAACCTTTAAAAACAACACAAAAGAAAACATAGACAAGATTTTTAAAAATTATTATTTCGAGCTGGAGAGATAGCTCAGTGTTGAGGAGCACCTCTTCCAAAGGATCTTGATTTAATTTCTAACACCCACATTGCAGCTAACAACCATCTGTAACTCGCCTATCTTTGTTCACCGACACTTCGAGAACTCCTGACCTAAGGACCAATACCCGACTGAGATGGTCCATGCGTGGCACAGGTCCAGGGGTCCTAAACCCTTTGTGGCCTCTTGGGGCACCAGGCATGTACATGGTATGCAAAACACCCATGCACATAAATAAAATAATTTAGAAATAAATAAAGTCAAAAAATTGTTTTTAACCAGCTGGGCGGTGGTGGCACATACCTTTAATCCCAGCACTTGAGAAGCAGAGGCAGGTGGATAGCTGGGAGTTCGAGCCCAGCCTAGTCTACAAAGTGAGTCCAGGACAGTCAAGGCTATACAGAGAAACCCTGTCTCAAAAAACAAACAAACAAACAAAAAATGTTTTTATCACTCTTGAAGCTGATTATATCGGTGGTGTCTTTTACTATAAACTATTTTATTAAAACAGCCTACACTCTTAGAGAGTGCCTACATTTGATTAGGCAGCTGTAACAGGACTGAAGTATTGGCAACATAGTAATAAGCACTTAGTTTTGAGTGTTTTGGCTTCCTGAGCCTCAGTTTCCCTATATGCAAACAGGCTGGTGACACAATAGATTTTGTCCTCCAATGTGCAGATCCTGGGTTTCCCCCCCCATCCCCCTCCTCTCTCTCTCTCTCTCACACACACACACACACCCCACACCACACTGACAGCCCAGGCTCCCTTTGGCCTGGGTGACTAGTGGCCCCCAGAATGCTCACAGTGGTCCCTGAAGCTTCTGGAATGGGAGCTCCTGGTCTTGGGCTCTCTGGCTGATGCCCTTCAGCTTTTTCTGTTTTTCTCAGGGGTAAATGGAGCCAGCATGAGAGCTCACAGCTCTAACTGCAGCCCTCAGGAAGCTGAGACAGGCGCCAGGTGGGGGAGGGTTGGGTTGTTTAAGACCCTCGTGGGCTATGTAGCTTGACCTTGTATCAGAAAAACAACAAAGCCCAAAGGAAATAAAAGATCCAAGAGCACAAGAATCTGTCCCCTCATCTAAAGCTCCAAGTAGATACTGTAATGGGCTGTGCTCATCTGAGAGTTTTTTTTTTTTTTTTTTTTTTTTAAGACAGGGTTTCTCTATGCAGCCCTGGCTGTTCTGGACTCACTTTGTAGACCAGGCTGGCCTCAAACTCACAGTGATCCACCTGCTTCTGCCTCCCAAGTGCAGGGATTAAAGATCTGAGGGATCTTTTTTTTTTTTTTTTTAAGATTTTTATTTATTATTTACACAGTATTCTGTTCACACATGTGCCTGCCCATCACAAGAAGGCACCAGATCACATTATAGGTGGTTGTAAGCCACCATGTGGTTGCTGGGAATTGAACTCGGGACCTTTGGAAGAGCAGACGGTGCTCTTAACCTCTAAACCATCTCTCCAGCCCAGATCTGAGGGATCTTGACCAGTGCTTGAGAGTAAGGGGCAGCAGTTTTACAGTGTGCACTCTTCATGAACTCTCCCATCGAGATTGACATCAATGTCTCTCCTTTCCCAGGCTTTTCCTCCACCACTGTGCATCTGTGGTGGTGGAGTCCTCCTGTCTTGGGAAGGTATTTAGTTCTGGAAAAGTGTCTTTGCCCCTGAGTGTGGCTCCACCTCTGAACCGGCTTCACTCACAGCCTAAGTGACTTAAGTGGAGTGGTCCGGTCTCCACCAGGCAGGGAGATGCGACCTCCAACGGCTGTGGCCTCACTTGTTCACCTGGAAGCCTGGAACAGGCCGGTGGACCTGTCAAGTTGTTGAACTGAACCTTCGAGGCTGTTCCAGTCCTGTTTTGCACGACGCACGGAACCCGCTCCTGCAGCGCCTGCCTTAAGCAGTCGGGTGGTACTAGCTCGGTGCCGCCCAGACTAGGCGTGACCAGGGGCGTGGCTAGAGATTCTGGGGCGGGGCCTGTTCGGGGGCTGGACGGAACAGCGTGAGCCTACCGAGGGGCGGGGCCGGGCAGAAGAGGGGCGGAGCAGGAAGGAGCGGCGGCCCTGCCCGGCTTCCGCGTCACGGCCCTTAAAGCACCTGCCCGCCTGTCGCCGCTACGAAGGTGCTGTGGGAGCCCGAGACTCGGCTCCATGGAGGCGCTACGGATGGCGTCCGGCGCTTGGCGGGGTAAGTGAGTGCTACGGGGTGGGACGGGTGGTTCGCTGCGTTGGGTCCCGCCCCGGGAAGGTCGAGGGCCAAGGAGGAAGACGCGAGATTAGCTTCTCCATCGCTAATCCCGAGGACCCCGCCGAGTTCACCCTGGTGCGTGGAGTAGGGTGCCTTGGGGCACCCGGGGCCGCCTCGCGTCACGCGGCCCGGTAGCCAGCCAGAGTCGCCCAGCAACTTTTCTCCCCGTGTGTCACCCCGGAAACTTGTCCTTCCCGGAATGGGACTACTGCCCTGCGCTCTTTCTTAGTGTGAGACTGAAGCCAGCGGGCACAACGGGGAAACCCCTGGGTCCCCTGCGCACTTCCAGTCCCCAGTTTCCTTCTGAGAGCCCCGCCCCTGCCTCCTAGGTCTCTTGGGTTTGCGTGGATGAGAACGGGTTTGGGGGTGGAGTCAGACCAAGTTCAAACTTTTGTGTCACAAACTACGAGTTGATGACCTTGAGCAAATTCTTACTGCCTGTGCCTCGGTTTCCCTCATATAAGAATAACTTCTTGCCGAGAGCCCTTGAGAGCACAGCCTGAACTGAAATGTGAGGATGGCTTGGGATAGTCACCTCAGTTCATGTTGCCTCATCCCGTTGGGAAGAAAGGCCGACAGAGACCTTCATTGGGCATTCCTTGCCTCCTAACCCTCTGGTTTGGCCAACAGAAGCTGTGATGGACGCCTTTCATGAATCTGAAATATGAGTGACCCCCGTGAAAAGAGGCCTGTCCAAGAAGCCAGCCCCACCATGAGTCTATGGAGTCTTGAGGACAGCCACAGCTGCCAGGGTCGTCCTCAGCCAGCCCAGGATCCTGTGGCTAAAGAGGCCTCTGCTTCCGAGCTGCAGATGAAGGTGGATTTTTTCCGTAAACTGGGCTACTCGGCCTCCGAGATCCACAGTGTCCTGCAGAAGCTGGGGGTCCAAGCAGACACCAACACAGTGCTGGGAGAGCTGGTGAAACATGGTTCAGCTACTGAGCGAGAGTGCCAGGCCTCTGCAGACCCCTGTCCCCAGCCCCCTCTGGTGCCCCGGGGTGGAAGCACTCCCAAACCTTCCACTCTAGAACCCTTACTCCCAGAGGAGGACAAGGAGGGCAGTGACCTGAGGCCCGTGGTCATCGATGGAAGCAATGTGGCCATGAGGTAGGTGTCACTTCTGTGGTGAAGAACTGTGTCTCTTCCTTGGGTCTGGTGAGGAAATTCTAAAGCTCCCTGGCAAGTTCCACCATACGCCAGAAGGATTCCCTTAAGCCTTAAAGACTTCCTTGGGGGTGTTTCCCCCAAGGGGGTGTCGAAAGAAGGAAATCAGAAGCTCCTTGATAAATGGGACACGGGGACTCAAACATCACCTCCTGTGCCCAGAGTGTACCTTGTGCCATGATCTCTCCTGAGACCAGTCCTTTATTTGCCTATGCCACGAGGCAGCATGGGACAGGGCATTAGCCCGTGGGCTCAAGAGCTTTCTGGGGGAAGCCAGTCACTTAGCCAGTGGAGCCATTTCTTCACTCTCTTGTCAGACTTTCCACTCAGGTGGCCCTTGTGGGGACAAAAAAATGCATAGAACGTGGAGAGTTACAAGTACTCAGTGAACAGCTGTTGTCGCCATTCTGTGGCTGAGTCCTCTGGGACCTCCTTTTCCTAGATTTGAGCTCCCACAGAAGCTTATTAGTTATTGAGAGCTTCCTAGCCCTAACCAGCTGTGACCTATTGGCTAGCTCTGGCTCTTCAAGATGCCTGTAAGCAGGTGGCCTGATGCTCTGGGGCTCAGGTGAGCTCTGCTGGTGTCTATACTGACTGCAGCTGCTTGGGCTAGTCCGATCTCTGGGGGGAGGGCGGATTCCCAGACCTCAAGGCTTGCCCCTTTGCATATCTCTCAGGGAATGGGGTGTGGTGAATACAGAATATGAGCCAGGCTACCTCTGACCTTAAGGAGCTCTGACTTCTCCCTTCCATCTTAGGCCACACCCTCTAGCCCTGCTTTCTCCCAGCTCCCTGCACAGCAGGCTGGTGAGTCAGGACTGGGTGGATGGCTCACAAGGAAAAGTTCCTGTTGGCTGGGATGGGGGAGACCCCAGCAAGAGAGCAGGAAGAAGGGAATTCTCTTTTCTATTTGCCCTGAGGGCTCTGCCAAGTAGGCTGCCCAACTCGTCCTGCTGTCAGCTTCTTCCCTACCTGGCATTTGGTCCCAGCTACTCCCCAGCCCAGCTGGGTCAAGTGAGCTGTCCAGCTGGTACATGGGGGGCCCCCTTCTTCTACCACCTTTGGTCTGTACTTTTTGAGACAGGGTTTCTCTGTGTAGCCCTGGCTGTCCTGGACTCGCTTTGTAGACCAGGCTGGCCTCGAACTCACAGAAAACCACCTGCCGCTGTCTCCCCGGGTGCTGGGATTACCGGTGTGCTCCACTGTGTCCAGATCTGTCATCACATCTTTAAAATAGGCTAATCCTGGTTGGAAGGCTGAGAAATGCTGGCTCCCATGCCAAAGGGCATCAGGTCCAACTGGTACCTTGAGAGTCAGTAGTTTTCTCTGAGGTTCTGAGCTAAGGTAGGAATTAGGAAGGGTCTGACTTCCCCTGGGAGTCATGGGCTGGGTGTTTTGAGTCTTGCGGGCAGCCATGTGCTGTGTGTGTGTTTGTGTTCTGGGCAGGGAAAGGAGGGGCCTGGACAGGAGGAGGGGCAGTAGTGGAGGGGTTCAGGAGAGCTGATACGGAAGAGACAGAAGGCCACTGGCTGCCCGCCTGCCTATCTGCTGGGGGTTTCTGAGCTGGGGTGGCCACGGAGGGGAATTCCAGCCTCGCACTTCCTGTCTCCGCAGCTGCTTGGTTCCTACCCTGCTGCTCCCCACACACCAGGGCAGGCCAGCTAGCCTCCACCGTATGCAAATCGTGGGGAAATTCACCTCCTGTTTCCTTCTAAGGGAATTTTCCTCGGCTGGGCCCAGCCCAGGCAGTTCTTTTCACCTGGGGAGACTAGCCCTGCCTTGTCCTTGGGCAGGAACTCTTCCATATACATTACCCATCAAGCTTGGGGGGGGGGGTGCGGGGCGGCTAAGCTGGGGGCCAGCAGGGTTCTGTGGGTGGGTGGGAGGAAGTTGGCTTTCCTGGGCCAACCAAGCTTCCTGCATTGCATGAGCTAACTGAGCTGTCCAGGCATTCTGGGCCTCAGGCCTCAACTGCTTGCCCTGCCAAGCCTGAGGCTCCCCCTGCCTCACCTCCTGAGGGAGCATCCCACTGCCAGCCCTGCTGAGGGGTAGGCTTGTCAGTCCTCACCCAGAGTTTTAAATGCCCAGAGGCAGTACACAACCTAAAAAAAAAAAAACCAAAACAAAACAAAAACCCTGGCATCTAGATCCTCAAGCTTGGCTTTGCTGGTCAAGGAAAGGTCCATGAGTCCACAGAGAGGTCAGGGGACAATGTGGACCCTGCACACTCGGTACAGGGAGCCATGGGAGTAGATACCCACCTCACATCTTGGGGGAGACAGCAGATAGCCCAGAGAAGAAGACAAGTGTGATGGGCAGCACTGGACACAGTGAAACCACTGGCCGGGAGCTGCCCTGGCCCCTGAGAGGGGGCTTCTCAAAGGTTTTGACATGTTACCTGGCTTCCAGAAGGAAGAACAAGAATCTGCTGAGAACTGTCCGTCGGTTCTCTGGCTGCACGGCTGCTCCTTCCTCTCCATGTGCAGGACACACATCATTGACACTTGAGAAACTGGCTTTTCTCTCATATAAACTTTGGGTCTTCTGTAAGGGAGGGCGCTCAATCCAGTAGCTCCACACCTGCCTTCTGTTTTCACCTCTTAGCACTGGCCAGCACTGAAGGGTCTAGGTAGACTCCATGCCTTTCCCAACCATCAGGGCTCTTGGTTACCTAAGCAACAACAAGAGTGAGTGATGCTGCTCACTGGCTGCTGTGTGAGCCTGGTGACTAAGTATCCCGCTCTGGACCATCCAAACGGAGGGGAAGGGGATGGTAATGGCAGTGTACTTCTTCTGGGCTTGCTGACTGATGATTCAGTGCAGAGCACAGAATGGCCAGGTTTGCAGCTCCCAGTGAGTGTTAACTCATTATGAGCAGGCTGCATGGGACACAGGGGACCAGGATGGTGTGACTACTACCCTGGGGATGAACTTTGTTTCTCCTACAATTCAGAGACTTCTAGACCTTGGAGGCTTGCCTCCAGATAGCCTCCATGCCTCTAGTGTCCCACTTCCCACTCTGTGTTCTCTTGGGGCTCCAGCTATCACTCCCCCAAAGCTACCCACAGGATGTGGTCTGCCATGGACTTGCCTCTTTTGCGTAACATTTATTCTGTTTTATTTGCCAAATATGAGTCTGAATCGCTCCCTATGGAGCTAACAAGAGGCAGAGCTTGCTGGGGAAGGAGCCCCAAGCCCCAGCCCTCCCAGGAAATCCACCTTGCCAGCTGTTTTTGGCCTCGTGCCTTAGGGAAGATTGTAGCCCTGACATGAGACGGCTTGTCTAAGAAAGCTGCTGTCCACCAAGCTTATGGGCAAAGACAGACCAAGGCAAGCCGCCATGTTTAGCTAGAACAAGGCCAAGGCCTGACGCCCCAGCCCTTCTTGTGAGTGAGCAGAGTACCTCAGCAGTTCCCTGCCAGGGATCGTGCCCTCCCTGGGTCAGGGAGGGGCAGGTCTACAGGGAACCAGCCTCTTCAGAGGAAAAAAAGGTGGCCTTTCACTTTCATAGTGAGAAGTTCCTTGAGTTCCTCCTGGCTCTGTTATTTCCTGACCCCCTTGTGGAAGGGTGACTCCCCGTGCTCCTTCCCTGCACCCTCTGGGGACCCAAGTTGATACCTTGTGCACAGATTGAACTTTAATCCAGAACAGTCTGGTTTCTCCCGCTTAAGGTGACTGGTGCCTCCCCACGCCTCCTCCACTGGTGCCTCCCTGCTATGTAGTGTTGAGGGAAAGAGGTGACTCAGCCTGCATGTGCACATCTATGTCCCTGTGGTCCCTGCAGCTTGGGTGGGGCAGGATCCCCAAGTCTCCCATCCCCTTTCCCCACCCCCAGGTATGTTGCAAATGGCTCGACCCTCCCCCTCTATGTGGGGAGCCAGTGTGGCTAGATTCCTGGGTGGATCCACGCTTTCAAGAGATGGAATCTTAGGGAAAGTCCCAACTGAGGCTGGCCATCAGGCACTGTGGGAACCGGCCCAGGGACAAGGCCTTAGGCCTACTGGCAGAGGGCCATGGACTGAACCCCGTAGCTACTCAGCAAAGCCAGACAGGGATAGCATGGGGCCCACCTCTCACTTCTGCGCCAGCCTGGGTGACCACAGACTAGGTACCTTGTTAGCTAACCTGTCCCTCCTCTGCCAGCCACGGGAACAAGGAAGTCTTCTCTTGTCGGGGCATTCAGCTGGCTGTGAACTGGTTTTTGGAGCGGGGCCATACAGACATCACCGTGTTCGTACCATCTTGGAGGAAGGAACAGCCTCGGCCAGATGTACCCACCACAGGTATGTGTGCCGTCTGGAAGTGGGACAGCCTCGCTGTACCAGGGACCCTGGTGCTTCCCAAAAGAGCCCTTGAACAGGGCCGGCACCTTCTAGGCTGTAAGCAAGAACCAGCCTATCTTTTTCCAACTCCTGTTGCCTCCAGCAGCCCAGCTCAGACAGGAATGGCTAGAGGTCACGTTGTGTAGCCTCTGGGTGTCCCTCTCATCCTGCTGGAGGGGTAACCCCTCCTTCAACATCCCCAGTGGGAAAGGGACAGTGTAGCTTCATGATTGAGGCTGTGAGTGCTGGGCCAAGAAAACAGGGTTAAGAGGCTTGGCTTCAAGTAACTCAGGCAGGGGAGTGCCTAAGTAGCCATGGGCCTGGCTCTTCAGCCATGAAATGGGGTGGGGTGGAGGTGCACTGACAGCATCCTGCAAACACTGCTGATAGAGCAGTTGAGGTGGTACAGGTGTGCTCAGCCCAGTGCAGAGTCAATGTCCTGCTGCAGGCCCAACCCTCATGAGAGCCCCCACCTGGAGGAGGGAGGGAGGGACAAGTGGCAGCTTTTTTAGAAGCCTGCAAATCTGGGCCTGGCTTAAGGGGCTCTTGGGTCTCTTCTGAACAGAGCTGGGAGTGTTGTTCTGAGTACGCAGGGGACAGGGCCAAGACACTTCTTCCTGGACCTGACCCCTGGGGTACTGGTCAGGTGCACAAGCCAGAGGGGAGCCAGAAGCACCACTCTAGGCTCCGCACTGCTGCTGAACCCGATGGAGCTGCATCAGCTGATTCCTGTCCTCTTGAAACTGGTGGGAACAGCCTCCCGAGCCTGGCCACCATGAGCCATGGGAGCCCTGTGGGTCTGTCTCAGGTGTCCCCAATGGGCCATGACCCACTCTTCTGTCAACCCCTAGACCAGCACATTCTGCGGGAGCTAGAGAAAAAGAAGATCCTGGTGTTCACGCCATCAAGGCGTGTGGGTGGCAAGCGGGTAGTGTGCTACGATGACCGCTTCATTGTGAAACTGGGCTTCGAATCCGACGGGGTGATAGTCTCCAATGACACATACCGGGACCTCCAAGGCGAGAGGCAGGAGTGGAAGCGCTTCATTGAGGAGCGGCTGCTCATGTATTCCTTTGTCAATGACAAGTACGTTACTGCTAGAGGGCTGGGGGAGATCCTAGGGGTGGGCTCTGCTGGGCCCATGGTCTGGGTTGCAGCTTGGAGGATGATACGAGTAGCCGAGAGAAGGCTAGGGCCTGTGGAGCGTCTTGATAGGGGGCTGAGGGCTGAAGCTAGCTTGAGATGGGCCCAGTTCCTAGCTGGCTCTCGAGTAAGTCTATGGCAGCGTACATCCCAAGATGCAGTTAGCTTGTGGCCTCCGTATAGCCTGAGAGCTCCCAACCTAGGAAATGCCCTGAAGGGGAGCCTGGGCTATATACCCTCTGCACTGAGGGATCTCCTCCTCCTTTGGAGTGACCCAGTTGCCAACTATAAAAAGACTTGGGGCATCTGCAGGACAGACAGTTTGGGGGCTGGCTGGCTAGCCCTTTCCTTGGTTCCTCTTCATGACATGTCTTCTACCACAGGTTCATGCCCCCTGACGACCCTTTAGGACGGCATGGGCCTAGCCTGGACAACTTCCTTCGTAAGAAGCCACTGCCTTCTGAACACAGGAAACAGCCGTGCCCCTATGGTGAGACCCAGCCCCACCCTCAGTGGCCTTTTTAACCCTACCTGCACTCTTGCCTGCCTCTCCACTTAGGCCTTCTTGTGCCCTCATGGCTTCCTTGGGGACCACTTGTACTAGGCCACCTCAATCCTAAGTCTCCCTGTGCCTCTTGCTCCCTCTGGCCCCATTTAGAGATGCTTTTTGTTCTTGCAGGGAGGAAGTGTACCTACGGAATCAAGTGCCGGTTCTTCCACCCTGAGCGGCCAAGCCGCCCTCAGCGCTCTGTGGCTGATGAGCTCCGCGCTAATGCCCTCCTCTCACCCCCCAGGACTCCAGTCAAGGACAAAAGTGGCCAGAGGCCTTCCCCTGCCTCTCAGCCCAGCTCTGTGTCCACAGAGGCTGAACAGGGCAGCCTGGATGGGAAAAAACTGGGGGCCAGATCATCCCCAGGCCCCCACCAAGAAGGTTCAACCCAGACCTTTGCTCCAGCCGGCAGGAGCCTCCCTGTTAGTGGGAGCAGCTTTGGGCCCACAGAGTGGCCCACACACACCCTGGACTCGCTCCCATACACCTCCCAGGAGTGCCTCGATTCTGGCATCGGCTCCCTGGAGAGCCAGATGTCAGAATTATGGGGGATGCGAGGAGGCAGCCCTGGAGAGGCAGGCCCCACGCGGGGCCCCTATGCTAGCTATCATACCTATGGGTCTGAGCTCCCAGCAGCACCTGCCTTTTCTCCCTACAGACAGGCCATGGGTGCTGGTCACTTCAGTGTCCCCACTGATTATGTGCCCCCACCACCTGCCTATCCCGCCAGAGAGTACTGGTCTGAGCCATATCCATTGCCCCCACCCACCCCAGTCCTTCAGGAGGCCCAGAGGCCCAGCCCAGGGGCTGGTGGGGGCCCCTGGGGCAGGGTAAGCCACCTGGCCAAAGAAAGGGCCGGTGTATATACCAAGTTGTGTGGTGTCTTTCCCCCGCACCTAGTAGAAGCTGTGATGGGGCGCTTCCCGCAGCTCCTGGACCCCCAGCAGCTGGCCGCCGAGATCCTTTCTTACAAGTCCCAGCACCTCAGTGAGTAAGCCAGAAGGTGGCTCAAGGGGCTATCAGGCATCACAGATCGGTCTCCAGCCCCTGGCCCTCCCTGGAAGCTGAACAGAGGGGCGAGTGGAGCAGGCAAGGGAATCCTCAAACCAAAGATACCATAGGATTGATTCTAGCCCTGCGGCACTTCTATCTATCCCGCATGGGTCGGAAGCGATCACCCTGTTGATACACATTGTATCTCTGTCATTTAAGGAGACGCTGCCGGTCAGGCCGTCCATCCGTGGCTGATGCCCAAACCCTATTTTTTTCTCAGAGGGCAGGAGAGGGAGGCCTTGGGGAGCAGAAGCCTATGCTGGACCCCACCCTCCACCCTGTCCCTGGGACGCCGGCACCACCGGCTAGTTGGGCACCATGTGCCTGCCCTCTGAGGCCCCTCTCAAGCCAATGTGGCCTCATCCCTGTTCACAGGGCATGAGGCTTCATGTTAGTAAGCAAGATGCTTCTTATAACCCACCCGCCCGCTCTGCCCACCTACCCCTTTGCCCCGCCCACCTACCCCTTTGCCCCACCAGGGCTCCAAGGCCCTCTGTTCCCACACTTCACCCTTCCCCACGGGTGGGAGGACTTATGTATGCTGTGTACAGATACAAAACTTATGTGGAAAAAAAAATGACAAAAATAAAGGATACTGCAAGTTCTTATAAGAGGTAGTTGTCTTTGCTGTGATTGGGGACTAAAGCTGGTCTGGGGTGACAAACCAGTGGACAAGTGGCCTCAAGTTTTTATACCCTAGGAGAGCCATTTGATGTCGTTCCCTGTCCTCAGAAAGGAGGGTTTCCAGAAGCAGTTGGTCCCTTGGACACAGAAGGTGACAGGTGCAGGAAGCAGAGGGCCCTGTGGCTTCAGCTGGATAGGGTAGCACTGGGTGGTGACAGGAGGGAGCTGTTCCCTTTTCTGTGCTGACAAGAACTGAGGGTAGGAAATAGGGAAATGACCTGACAGGTTATAGCTGCAGAGGGTGAGGGAATCTGAGTGGATGAGGGAGCTCTCCTTCCAGATCTGCTGTGTGTCCAAAGAACCAGGGCTGCTGGGGAGGGCTGGGGTAGCTGCAGCGGCTTGCAGAGGCCTTGCCACTTACTCTACCAGCTGGAGCAAGGGACTGGCCCTCCCAGGCCTCAGTTTCCCATCTGTGAAATGGGAAGAATAATGGCAGCTACCTTACAGGCTTGTCATAATTCAGTGAGAGAATACGTGCTGGGTGTGTGACCTGCCTTCTGCCACACAGGAACTGCTCATTAAGAGGCCTCAATAAGTGTGACTCCTGTGGGTGGGTTCACAGGGCTGACCCCATCCACTACGTCAATCTGCTCATCAGCCTAAGACAAGCCCAGGCAAGCTGATACCTCCTCCCTCCCTCCTCCTCCCCATTCCTACCTCAGAAATGAACGTGAGTATTAAATATTTTAAATGAAAAGCTAGGCTGTCACAACCCCCAAATCAGCCAGGGAAAATGGAAAAAATTACAGCTTTAATAATCCTACCTTTGAACAATTCCTCTGATTTGTGCCTAATGGTTGGTGGGCTTATAGCGTATTTTCTGTTTTGAAAAACGACTTCAGTACAGAACAACTGTGAAGCTGGGGGAAAAAAATGTCACCCCAGGGATCCAGCCCACCAGCTCCACCCCTCTCTTCCCTGACCATCCTTTCCACAAGTTCCTGCTTAAAGGAGGGATAAGGGTGCATTGGCAGGCTTGAGCTGGGAGCCTCCCTCCCACAGGGTTCCAAAATGTCTGTCCCACGCTGGTTTCTCCCAGCCTCCCTCAGGAGCTTTTCTCAGCCCAGGGAGCCGGTGACACCTTGCTTATACTTTACAACAGGAGCTATTAGATTTTCGAGTCCAGGACGCTGGGAATGTAGCCAATCATGTGCTGAGTTTAATACTCAGCACCTGGCGTGGGGCATACGCCTGTATTCTCTCGGCACCTGGGAAGGAGATGCGGGAGGGCCAGAGGTTCAAGGTCATCTTTGGTTACAAAGCAAGTTCTGGGCCAACTTGGCCTGCGTTGAGAGCCTGTCTCAAACTACATGAAACAAGACACACAGATACACAAACACTCCGATGTACTCTCAGGTTAGAGGGCTGTTTATGGGCATCTGTTTGTCTTTACAGGACAGGAAGCTATAATACCGGACAGTCTGGTTCATTATCAGTTGTTTGGCAGTGCTGGGTGACTTACCCAAGGTCCCACGGAGGAAGGCAGGGCTTTCAGTACTTGTCCCTGATCCCAACACCTGACACCAGTCTATGGTGACTCAAGCCCTTGTAGAAACAGGAAGTGAGGTTGCCCTCCTACCGGGACAACTATAATGCCCACCCATTCCGCTGCTCAGCTGTGCTCTCAGAGGAGCACAGCGGAGCTTAGGGGACTATGAGATTTGGGGGCCCTTTGGAAGTAGAAGTGGGGAACTCTCCCACTTGTTTCCTTAGTCAGAGTTGAAGTCATCTGCCGACTGTCCTGTGGGGGTGAGAGCTGGGGTGAGCCCACAGGCAGGCACTAGTGCCAGCTGGCTGTGGCTTAATGTTTAAGAGGCAGTGCCTGGCCCTGCTGGTTCACTGACGGGAACCAGTGAGGACTACAGATTCACACCGCAGGTGCCAGCTGGGCTCTGGGGAGGAGAGGGTCTGACGCCTGCCTGGCACCCATGCTTCCTGACAGCATAGTCAGCTTGGCTGGACTAGCTGGCCACAGAGCCATGTCTCCAAGGACTCTTTCTCAATCTAGCTTCCAGCAGGGTTACCCAGGCTTTTCTTCTCTGTGACTTGCCTCAGCTTTAAATCCAAAGTTATCACCACCTCTTGTCCCCTGGTCCCACTAAGGCAGCCTGGCAGGTGGCACCGAATCACAGGCCCTTGTGAAAAGGAGACAGTCTCCAGATGTTACCAAGGGTACATGGACTACTGGCAGCCAGAGGCGGTGAGGCCCCAGTTCAAGCCCCACTCTGTGCTGCGTAGCCCTGAGCAGGCCCTGGCAACTCATCTCAGGGCCTCAGCTGCCTGACCCACAGTGATCCACGTGTGAGCTTAACAGGCAGAGGGTGACAAGGACAGAATGTGACTCCTGAGACCAAAGCTCAAGTCACCAGGCATGCTGCAAGGGATCAAATTCCAAGTAGCTGCCCCAGCTGCTCTTTCCTCTGGTTTTTCCTGGTTACTTGAGCCAAGAGGCTGATGGGGAAACTGGTGTGTATGCAAATACCCACTGTTGGGAAATGATCCCTGGGAGCTGGGCCTTTCCACCCTCCCACTTGCTCCAGCCGGGTACTGACCCCCCCTAGGAGCTTCAGCAAGTTCTGTCCCCCCCACAAGATGAACGCCCTGGTGGTGGTGTTGGGGGAAGGGGGAGGCCGGCCTACTCCAAAGCCAAGATGACTGCAGTCTCCTTTTGCTTGTAGTCTGAGATGGGAGATCTCCATACTCCCCCGTCGAACTGAGGCAGCCCAACATGGAGCGAAGGACCCCTGCTCCGGATGTCACTGTCCACTTTGGTCCCCATCAGGGCTTCTTCGGGATATGGGAAGAGCTGGCAGTCCCTGAAGATCCTGGATAAGTAGACTAAGAACAAAAGAGCCACTGTGCAGAGTCTAGGTGGAGCCGCTAACTCCCCAGCCTGCTGGTGTCTTTCAGGGGGTTAGGGTAGCCTGCAGTGGGGGGGGGGACAAGGCCAGCACCCACGTCTGAAGCTTCATTTCCCACTTCACCACCAAAGTCCTATGCCCAGCTTCCCCGGGAACGGCCTACACAGGTTAACCCCAGTCTCAAGGATAAAGAAGTGAGCAAACAACCCAGGGAGGGGGACTGGGGATAGGGGTGGGGATGGGGGAGGGGGGGAAAAAAAGCTGCATCAGCTAAGCCCTGCCAACAGGAAGTTGGCTCAAGGACCCCAGAACCTTTGTCCCAGGTTTCTTCATCTCCTGGCCTATCTTCCGCCATTGGCCCATAGCAGACTGGGTGGAAAGAACCTGTCCTGGGGACCTCCTAGTTCATGGGAAGGGTGTGGGAGAGCTGGCTGAGGGACGCAGGAAGTAGGGCCCTGTAATTAAGGAAGCCCTAGCTATCCTTGGTCATGGCATGTAAATCCTTCCAGTCAGTTCCTGGAGGGGGAAGGAGGCCCAGCCTCTAACCTAGGGTGTGCCTCCTGAAGCTGTCCTCAAGGCAGCAGCTGGTGATCCTAAACTGCTTGCCAATTTAAGAAACAGCTAGGGAGACTCCTGTGGGAGGACTGGCTTAGCCGCCCCAGCCCACACCACACAAGGCATGTAGCACCCTGCTGCCACCTTCTGGCAGCTCCTGGTACTACTACCGCTGCCTGGAGCCAGTGGCTTGCTCACCTGGAGCTGCTAAGGCCCCAAACTGCTGGTGTCTTTCAGTGGGGACGAGGGTAGGAGTGACTACATGGGGTTTGAAATAACGCACTGTGGAGATACGGCTCTGTCTGAGAGAACATGCAAACAGATCAGTAACACAAGAAACTCCTTTTGGCTTTTGTTTTGGATGGGGCCTCAGGGTCTTAGTATGTCGTGCAGGACTACCCTCTTACCTCTGCTCCTAAAGTACCTAGGCCACAGGTCTTTTTTTTTTTTTTTTTTCTTCCTTTTTTAAAAGATTTATTTATTATGTATATATGTGCTTTGCCTGCATGAACTCAGGACCTCTGGAAGAGAAGCCAATGTTCTTAACCTCTGAGCCATCTCTCCAGCCCGCTCGCTTTCTTTCTTTCTTTCTTTCTTTCTTTCTTTCTTTCTTTCTTTCTT
>OU015754.1:58402692-58432124 GCA_907169655.1 Acomys percivali | reverse complement strand
TTTCTTTCTTTCTTTCTTTCTTTCTTTCTTTCTTTCTTTCTTTCTTTGAGACAGGGTCTCTCTTAGCTGCATCAGCTAAGCCCTGCCAACAGGAAGTTGGCTCAAGGACCCCAGAACCTTTGTCCCAGGTTTCTTCATCTCCTGGCCTTGGCTGTCCTGGACTTGCTTTGTAGACCAGGCTGGCCTTGAACTCACATGGATCTACCTGCCTCTGCCTCCCCAAGTGCTGGGATTAAAGGTGTGCGCCACCACACCCGGCAGGTCTTTTTATCTAAGCAGTAAATTTTCAGACATTTGCAGAAAAGCTCTGACTGTCCAGGCAATGAATTCTCCAACAAAGATTCCTGGCCAGGAAGTAGAGCTAAGTGATTAAGCATTTGATCAATATGTGTCAACCCCCTGGTTCAACCTTTAGCAATACATGTTGGACACACACGTGCACTCACATGTGTGAACACATGCGTGCATGCACACTCGAACATACACACAAGCTGGAAGAAGAATCAAGGAGAAAAACATACAATTACATTTACTTAATAAAATCACCATGACCTGCCATCCCAAAAGATCTGAGTCCCAGGCCAGGCGGTGGTGGCACCCGCCTTCAGTCCCAGTACTTAGGAGGCAGAGGCAGGCGGATGATCTCTTGAGCTTAAGGCTAGCCTAGTCTACAGAGTGAGTTCCAAGACAGCCTGGTGTCAACATTGGAGGGGACCTGGTACTCCAGGTTACCTAAGAAAAACACCCCTTTGGACTCAGCAACCCTACTAATTTATCCCAAGCCCTCAGATGCAAAATAATGGAAGGTATTTACCACAACAGCCAAAGCTGGAAACCATCAACACTATCAAGAGAGTGCTAGCCTAGGAAACTGGCACGCGGCAGTGGAACAGTAGTCAGTAAAAATGAGGCAGCTGTCCATTTGAAATCGGCTTTTGTTTGGTTTTCCAGGTAGCGTGAGATAGGAAAGCTCCTCCCCCTGCCTCCACTTCCCACTTGCTGGCTGGGAGCACAGGTGTGCACCACTGAGCCTGGCTGTGCACGTATGTTTTTACATTTGTGTGTGCACACGTGTGTGCAGGAGTAGGGCAGCCGGAGGGAGTCAGTTCTCTGCTTTCATGGTGTGGGTCCTAAGGATGAAACTGAAGTCATGAGGCTGGGCTGCAACTGCCTTCATCTGGTAAGCTCTCTCCAACACATGACAAACGGGCACTTCCACAGATGAAAACAATTTCACTAGCAGCAGTTTCTTGTGGTTCAACCTAATATTTATTTATAAATTATCCACATGGACCAATGAGCTAGTATTTAGGGGTATTACACAACGTATTCAAAACGAAGAACTACACAAGCCTGAAGTCCAAAGTGAAAACACACCGAAGACCTGACCTTTCCCTCCCACCTCCAAGCCATCCACACCCACTCCCTTTCCCCTGGACACACAAGCAAGGGCCAGCACCCATGCCACCCCCTGCCCCGCTTCCTTTCAGACCCCAGAACCACTGACTCCACACAACAGTGCTTAAAAATGAAACCTGTGCTTCAAATCCTGAGACTGACCCTGAAGATCTGGACCCTGGGAACACACGTTATGAAGACAGGAATAGACTGACATGGCCTCCCTTACACTGCTGCCAGCCCCTCTCATGTACACACACACACACACACACACACACACACACACACACACATACACACACACACACACACACACACACACACACTTCCTCGGCATTATTCACAGCCCTCTGCTGGGAGGAAGTAGTGCACACAGAGCAGCGCCCTCCACTTCCTTCTACCAGAACATCAAGTCATAGCTTCTGAAGAGATTTGCAAGTACACAAATGCCTTAGTGATTTGGAATAAGGCTGAGGGTGGGAAAGTCCAAACAGGTGCAAAAACCAAGCCAGAGAGCGCTTTAAAGCCCCACACCAACTACTTAACACAAGTGCAGGCCCCGTAACGCTTCCTTTATGCTACAGGGCTGGGGACGGGAACATCACTATCTACACTTCCTGCATCCAGGACCAAAAGCTCACGTTTCGAGGTGAACACCCTACTGCCTGCATCCTACTCTTGAAACACAAGATTTTCCTGAAAGCAGACAACACAAACACAAGCATGGAGAAATGGTTTAGCCTGTGCAAGGCCAGATCCCTTTTTCCTGGCCCCACCAGGCTCCCGAGACCTGGGGCCTGTCTGGGCCAGCACATCAGCTTTGAAAGCTTTGTTCTTGGTTCACACTGGCCTTGTCTCAATTCCCAAGATTCCTAAGGTCTCTCCTGTAGACCCCCAACTCCGTAGGCTGGTCCTGCTCCCCACCTTCTCCTCATGCACCCCAGGAGTGTTGGGAGCACTGATGTTAAGCAGAATGGCCCCCTCCTCAGTCCTTGGAACAGTATGCTTGGCACTCCCATGAAGCTTTGTACTAGAGTGTCCTCCAAGTAGTGGACAAATATGTTACCCAAAAGGCCAGGTCTTATCGTACAACTACCTGAGGTCAAGAGCAAGCTCTTCTTGTGTTAGAAGCTCAGAACAACAGGTGGCAGACCCAGTGTGCTGCCTGCTATGCCTTCCCTTTGTCCTTCAGGGGGAATCACCTCCTCTTCCTCTTCTGCCTGTGCCATCACACCCAACTCAGGAGTCGGCTTACTCCTTTAAACCAGCCCCTCCCACAACGTGTAGGGCTCTAGTTGCCGCTGCAGTTTAGGGACCTGCAGTTTAGGGACTGCCAGCTGGCTGGTGCAGGGCAAGGCTAGCCTGGCCAGTGAGATTAGTGTACATTTGTGTAAGCACACTGTTCTTGTAAGCAAACTTGGTTGATAAAGTTACTATCACAGCATAGTTCAGAGAGGCAGGAACCCAATGGAGTTGGTCTTTAAAAAAAAGAAAGGTTTCTTGTAGCCCAGGCTGACCTCAAATTCCCAGGGATGACCCTGACTTCTGATTCCTTCTGAGAGCTAGGATTAAAAACTGTACCACCAGGGCATGAGGGCACACACCTTTAATCCCAGCACTTGGGAGGCAGAGGCAGAGGCAGGTGGATCTCTGTGAGTTCAAGGCCAGCCTGGTCTACAAAACGAGTTCCAGGACAGTCAGGGCTATTACACAGAGAAACCACGTCTCAAAAAACATAAAACAAACAAACAAATTTTAAAATCGGCACCGCCATGCCCAGGTTTATTCGGTGCTGAGGCTTAATCCCTGGGACACGCTTCACACTGGACAATCGCTACATCAATTATTGACTAATGACTCCATCATTAGTTGTATTGGTGCCTTTTCCTAAGCTACCCCCAAATAGGAAAAGCAAGTAATCTCTCAGAGCCTGAGTACCAGTGGCCAGTTTACAGGAAAGCTGGAAGACCCAATCAATGGTTAAACCTTACAGGGTGGGGACTGAGGACAGGGGAGGCATAAAGCATATAGCCCACAAACCGCAATCTTCTACACACACACACACACACACACACACACAGTCACATACAGACATGCCATTACATAACACACTGTTAGGGACCAGGAGGGTACTCAGTGGTAGACCACTCTGCCTAGCATGGGTGAGGCTCTGTATCCAATTTTCTACACTGCAATAAATAAATAATACACCTTTTACTGAGCAGTACCCCTATTCTCTATCACACAGCCAACTATGGAGGGCCAGATGTTTTCAAGTCTGCTTTAAAAGATTTTCCTCAGAGTGAAGGACAAAGCAGTAACTGACAAAATGCTTCTGGGAGTCTCCTTTTCAAGGAACAACCTCCACATTAGAAACTACTTCCTTAAGAACTTGAGTTCTGCTGATAAAGACGTGGCCAAAGATCAACAAGGCCAAAGACCGAGAGCATTGAAGAGAAAGGGAGTCTATTTAATATAAAAGGAAAGGCTTTTGCACATCAGGGCGGTGCTGGTAGGCGGCCAGCCATCTATACCAAGAAGACCCAAGTCTTCTACAAAGACCCCAGCATCAGAAAGGACTGTGAATAGACAGTTGAAGGGCAGGCGAGGCCCGGAATCTTAGCCCCCAGCCTGACCCAGGCTGTATGGCTCAGTCTCTGGCTCAGTGGCCTCTGCACTGAAAGGTACAGGCGAGGACCTGCTCTCTGCAGAGAGGGACATGCGGGCACTGCTGGCTCGGGGGAGGCTCTCATTTTATTCGGTGGAAGCTGACTTTCAGTCATTCTGGGCTTTTCCACTGGCTTGGTGATTTTTATAGCATATCCAACCAGGTGGATGTCAGCAAAAAGAGAAAAAAGATGGAAAAAGAAAATCTCTGACAGGCACAATAGGAGTAAAATAAAGGGAGAGAAAAAAAAATAAACTTCAGGTTTAGAAGGAAGGCAAGAGAAATGGGAGCTAGGGGAGTTTTATTTCTACAAAGTGTCTGTTCTAGCGAGAAGGCTTCAACAGAAGCTTTTCGGCTCTCTTGTTCCTTGAACATGAAAGTGCTCCCAACAGGCCACCATTAGACATGTCCTACCTTCCCCCTGCAGAAATCAAAAGACCGGAGAGCCAAGCCGCTCATTTACTTCTAAAAGCCATTTTAGTTTCAGTCATGAGTGTTGACACCACATGAAACAGGCGATCAGATGTGTCATCAGGAAGGTACAGGAATCACAAAATGTCCCAGAAGAAAATCAGATGGTAAAAACAACAATAAAAAAACAATATGACACAAAACAAAACAAAAGAATGGCAAATATTTACAGCCTCCATCTGCAATGGATCGCGGGTTCTACTTTCAGCATAACACAAAATCAGAGGTGTGCACTTCTCGCTGTGGGGGGAGGTCACAGATGGAGCTGGTGCCAGCCAGTTTGGGGGGAGGAGACATTCATTCTAAGAAGGGAGAAATGCACAGTTAGCCACCCGCACGGACTGGCACTGAGGACAGGTCTTCCTGCCGTTCTGCTACTAAGGATGACAACGGCGAATGGCCCAAAGTCTCATCGGAAGAACTCGTCACTACAGTACGGACAGACTAGCCAGTTACAGGCACTGGGTCTGGGCCCCCCCCCACGAGGCGGATGGCCATGGTCAGGCGAGGGGCATTTGTCACTGTGAGGTCAGAGGGGAAGCAGGGCTCCACAGCCTGGAAGCTGCTGCTAGCAAGTCTTCTAATAGTCCTAAAGAGAGAGAGAGAAAAGCCGCAACTTACTCACTGTCTGGTTTGATCAAATACATACAAACACACACACACACACACACACACACACACACACACACACACCTTAGGAGAGAACATGCTCAAAGAATATTATAGGGTTGGGTGAAAATTATCTTAATGCAAACCTATAGAATAAATTTTTTTTTAATATCATGAACAACTATGCTAGCAGATTTCTGTATAGTTAGAGGTTCTGTTTCAGGTGCTATGTTTCACATGTGCAGCGACCCACCTCTAATGCCACAAGCACCATCAGTGCGAATGTCAGTGCTGCCCACTAGCTCACCAGCAAAAGAAAGCACCAACGTTAATAATTTAGGACCATTTAAGAGGAGAATCGTTTTCTTCAATAAAAACGTGTGACTCGTTCTCTAATTATTTTGTTGTTTTGATACAAGCTCTCATGATGCAGCTCTGGCTGACCTGGAACTCCCTACGTAGAGCAGCAGGCTGGCCTCTGGCTCCCAAAGACTCTCCTGCCTCCGCCTGCTGACTGCTGGGATTAAAGGTCACCATGTCTGTTCCAAAACAGTTTAGCAAGGAGCACCCAGAAACTGAAGTACCCAGACGCTAGTACCCCAGGCTCGAGAAACCAGAGTGACTCGATTAGGAACATTCAGATTCGGAAGACCAAATCACCTACAAGCTTGCCAGGGCCCCCCCCCACCCGTGGGGGTGTGACGTCATCAACAAGGCCCTGCGTGAGAACCCACCAAAACAAGAAAACAATGCCAGCCTCCCTGAGTTGTCCGGATGATACTTACAGCTCGGGGTTTTTTGTTTAACTTCAGATCAATCCTGTGGTAGGAAAAATAAAAGATATTTGCACTTTAGCTTATAGAAACAGGGTAACAAGCAGCTACTGCAAAGAGCACAGCTATAACAAAGGCTACCCAGTTACGTCCACACTCTTCATTAGACTATTCACAATTTAGTTGTGATCTCAGATATTAAGCAGGTATTAAAAAATATGAGCAGATATTTTTGCCATAAGGCAAACTGAGGTGACTCAAAAGGAAACATATAGCAGTTACAAAAGCCATAAATTTTAAATAAAAACTATTGCAGAATTAGAGAAACTGGGTTAAGAAGGCATGCTCAGGCCAATGTGTTAGCTCTGTAACTACGTCACTGACAGGGGCTGAGGCAGCCAGTGACCGAGAGCAAAGAGACTAGGAGTTTGTGTTTCTGGATATGAAACACAAAAGAAATTACAGGAATTTCCATTTTCAAATCTTTTCAAAGCAAAATATCAAAATCTTAAGCTACTAATCTCCTCACAAAGCAAAGCCAGAAAATCAATTTAAATATGATGTACAGGTTATCTACTTAAAAAGAAATTAAAATGCATAAAAGTGAAGTTTACTTAATTTTGCTTAAGTTATTAAATAAAATGTTACCTCCATCACGTTTTTCTGTTTTTAAAAAAAACTTCCCAGCCTAACCTAATATACATACCTACAATTAAACAGATAAACTATGGGTTAGAAAGATCTCAAACAGCATACTGGTGTCTACACACTAAACAACACAGCACAGCACAGACACTAATTCAAATCAAACTTACTCAAAGTCATAATCAAACATGCCAGACGGGCTGAGGGGCAGCATGGGAGGAAGAAAGCAATAGAAATTAATATACTAGTTGGATAAATTAGTCGATTAGCCATCCTAGCAAGATTTGTGGAAACAAAATCAGATTTAAGAATCTTTTTTTTTAATTTAAGAATCTTAAGCCATAAGGTTTCGAACATCAAAGCACCAAAGACTTGGTCAGAGGATTCCCTTCCCTCGGTGTACACCAGAGCAGAGGGTAACTACGGGAGGGAAGGGGGCCTGCGTTAGGGGACCACAGACAACAGCGCAGCCCTGGGGTTAGAACTGTTGAGAGGTCTGTATGGAAAACAGAATTAGTGCATTAGAGGAGAGAAGGAGGGAGGGAGGGAGGGGGGAGGGAGGGAGGGGAGAAGGAAAAAGAAAGAGAGGGAAGGAAGGAGGTGTTTAGTCATACAGCAAAAGGTGCTAGACTTGGCATAACGTATTGTCATTAAAACAAAAGGTGACAAAACAGTTCTACTTTGAAAACAGCAAAACATGTAACTTTTTGTTCATGTTCTTGTTCTAAATGTGTCCAGTGCCACCAGCTCCCACTGCAGAGCTCCTCCCAGAAGCCACGTGCTGACTACAGGCACCTCGGTGACAGTCCTGCTCTCAGTGACATTCCTGCTCTTTCACAAACTCTGCTTCCTGCACTGGTGATGGCAGTTCACTGTTCCTTTCCTTCTGTTTGTTTTTAATGGAGGGGGGAGGTTGTCTTTCAGTAGAGCCCACGTTGGCCTCAAACTTGGTATCCTCCTGACTCAGCCTCTGTGTATGTGACCGCAGGAATGTGACACCTTGTCTAGTATGGCAGCTAATTATTTACATTGCATCGGTGCAGCAACTAAGGAATACCAGGGTCTGCAGAGCCTCCAGTGAAACCAAGGCAACCGGGACCCGTGAGCACATGGCAGAGGCGGCCATTCTGAGCTGTCACTGCTCATGGTCTGCATAGATCTACAAAGCAAGCATCAACCTGGAGTCTGACTCCAGGTCCTTGCTGCCTCTGACACCTTTCAGGTCGTCAACAGGCAGCTAAGACAACACTCGAATGGCTGTTCTGTTAGACCATGTCTGTGAGAGTCAGGACCGCTTACACAGCCATTTCGTTTAGGACACACACAGTGGACACCAGGACTTTTACAATGTTTTCCTTTCAAGCTGAGTCAACCTTCACAAATTAAAGTGGACGGTATCAGCTGGGGTTGTGGCTCACTGGTAGGTGCAAGCTGGATTCAACCCCTGGTACTGGAAATGAATACACACAAAAGTATATCTATTTAGCCCGACCTTGGGTTGTGTGGTGGGCATGGTAAGACCCCATAACCCCAGCATTCCAGAGGCTAAGGCAGAAGAAATTAGTTTGAGGCCTGTCTTAAAATTAAACAATGACTTAAAAAACAAATCTCAGATGCAATGCCATAGTAAAACCTCTAAAAGCAGCCAGTATTTGCTTTTTTTCTCTTTAAAGATAGTGGGATTTCACTATTGTTCAGACATGTAAACTATAAGAATTCAGAAAAGCGCTTTTTTTTTTTTTTAATTAAAGTTTTTCGAGACAGGGTCTCTCTGTGTAGCCTTGGCTGTCCTGAACTCACTTTGTAGACCAGGCTGCTGGCCTTTAACTCACAGGGATCCACCTGCCTCTGCCTCCCAAGTCACAATCATTTTGCTGTGACTCGCAAGCATGAAGCTTTGGGTTCAGCCACGGACCAGGGAAGGGGAATCACGTGATGGGTTTTCGGATTCCTCAAGAGGGTAGATTCAACCACTTCCTGCTACCTCTCTTCTGCAGTGTCTGGCATGAGGCAAGTCCTCAGACATTTGCTGTGAGCATCCTGTGAGCCTGGCCTGACCACGCGGGCCACCACGTGGCGGAGAAGAAAGCACTGCTCTAGGTACCAACTCCCCAGCGTGTCCAGATGCTGCACTCTACCCCTGCCCTTGAGTGCGCAAAGGTAGCAGGACCCCAGCAACCTTAGCCCACTCAGGGCCGTCCTGACCCCCGCTTCCTGAGAAAGAAAGCAAGCGCCACTGGCCTCTTTGGGGGGCAGATGAGCACATGAGGGTATGGGAGGAGATCAGACAGATACAAATGCTGAATGTGAAGACTCAGGTCGCCTTCTTTGCAGGGCTCGCCCCTAAGGAGAGCAGTGCCCAACAATGAGTGACCTTTCTAAATGCTAGTGCGTTTCTAGAAGGAATGCATTCCTGGGACCAGGAAAGGGAGAAATAAAGAAGTGTTATTCCCATGGAAATGTTCTTGAAACCTGCAAGGACCAAGTTAAGTTGAATGTTTCTCTAGCTGCCTTTCCTCAGCCAACAGCTGGTCACGTGACTAGGGCAAATGAGGTTGCCCGGGAAGCCAGCAGGGTCTAGAGAGAACACTGGTCAGGGATGCAGACTCCAAGGGACTCTCAAGAATGTTCTCCTTGCTCTAGGCACTGGAACAGGAAAAGACTCACCAAAATGACAGAAAAAGCACTGGATTATCTTGCCAATTTGTGTGTGTCTGTGTGTGTGTGTGTGTGCGCGCGCGCGCGCGCGCGCACGCGTGTGCGTGTTCTGTACATGTGTCAACACAGCCAGAGGTCCATGCTTCGTGTCTGGGAAAGGGCCCACCACCTCTTTTAGACTGACTAGTCAGTAAGGCCCCCCAGGATCTCAACATCCCTAATGCTGGGCTTATAGGCACATATACCTCACTGAGTGCTCTGACGTGGGCGCTGGGATTTGAACTCAGGTCTTAAGCCTGGAGAGGAAGCACTTTACAAACTGAGCCATCTCCCAGGCTACAAAATACTATTTAAGAATATGGGTCTTTGTTGTCTGGGATAGACTGGACCTAAGCCTAATACAATGCTCCAATAACCTACAACCTTACCACAGTGGGAGGGGCAACTCTTTGCTGTTTTTCACTATCGTCTCAGATTAGCACAGTGGTTTTTGGGTTGTAGAAAAAAGATAAAGCAGCAATCCTTCATCACTATTTATTGGGAGGAAATACTATTTCTGCAATTAAAAAAAAAAACAAGGAAAGTTTAAAAGAATTCAAGAATCTGTTGATGCCAAAGAGGTTCAAACCAGTTAAATTTAATTCTATAGTATTCACAGTGCCAGGGCTGTGAAGTTCACAGTATAACACCTTAGGTGCAGAAACGGACACCCCACAGGTTTTTAAAGCAACATAATTCATTAGCCAACCAGAGAACAGGGAGCCTCACACAGCCCTTTCACCCCAATAGTGTTCAGGCTTCCAGGACCAGGATGAGGGACAGCCCCTTGCTCTAGAGACTTCATTACCCTGTGAGTTACGGCCCAGCATTAGCATACAAACCCAGGCAGAGTGACCACTAAAGTCTCCTGAGACACCTGACCTCTCTGTTCACTGGTGTCATTCCCATCTCATTCCCCACTGCAAAAGTAACAGTGCTCAGAAGGTTCCTATGAAGGGACACTCGCATTTAGGAGCTTTAAGTGTTTCCCCGTATCTGAAGGCAGCATACTCAGAGAACTACAAAATAGAAAAGTCATAACAATCAAAAACCAAACCCATAGTTAGAAAGTCAGAGAAAGGTATGTCAACTCTGCTCTCGTAGGAGCAGACAGGACCCAGGACTGAGAGAACTCTCCATCCCAGACCACAGCTTCCCAACAACCAGAGTCGCTCTCAAGGACCCATTTCTATTTCCCTGTTTTCCTCTTAGCAAAGGACCCGAGCTCACAATGTCAGGGGACTTCCAGGTGTCACATTCCATCCTCATGACTCCCATCGATGCTTCGGGGCCTCTCCATTGCCACCCACTCCTCCCTCAGAGAACACCAGCCCACTTGACTTGCACCAAAAGGATTTCTGCCACCCAAAACATGAGGGCTCTGCCACTGTCCCAGGCACTTGTATTCCAACCAAGTCCCTTCCAGTAGTTGTGAGAACTGTGGGACTGGGTGGGACCCTGCCACTAACCTGTGCCGGTTTTTATTCTTCCGTTTTTTGTGGCTGCTGTGGTGGCTCCCTGAGGAGGTAGAAGAGGCAGCCTTCTGGGGCTTCACCCCTTGAACAGACCCATCCAGGTCCTCGGGGTCCTCGGGCGCAGGCTCGTTCTCCTGGTTGTGGAAGTCTGGAGACGTGTCACTCTCTGTCCCACTTCCTGGTTCCCCTGGAGGAGAGAAAGGAGGTCTATCATCAGTACAGGCTTTCTTGTGAGCCTATAGGCCAGAGGAGAAAACAGGTTGACAGGGAGCATACACTCAAAGTATCAAAGCTTGGGAATTCCAAAAAAACAAAAAAATAAAAAATAAAAATATATAAAAATTAAATTAAATTTTAAAAAGCTTGGGAATTCCTAAAAACCATACAATCCGCGACAGTGTAAGCGGAACAGTAGTGCTGAGAATAACCCTGGCCCCAACACAGAGTGCCACCCCTCTACTTAAGGGCTATTTCAACATGAAGTGTGCTCAAGAGAAGAATTACCCCAGAGGACGAGGGATGGTAACCTTGGCAAAACTGACAAACCATTGGCGCATCCTGTGGTGGGCGGTGAGGGGAGCACACACTGCTCTAGCAGAGAGCCTGATCCCCAGAATCCTTGTTACAAGGCTCATCAACTAGAACTTCAGCACAATACCTTTTCTCTCTCTCTCTCTCTCTCTCCCTCTCTCTCTCTCTCTCTCTCTCTCTCTCTCTCTCTCTCTCTCACACACACACACACACACACACACACACCAGACACATACATGACTTAAAAATAATAAATAAAAAGCAAAGAAAAGGTACCCACTGCACTGGGAAGGAAAGTCTAGTCCAATCCCTGAGTAACAGGTTTCTTTTGGGGTGGTGGTGGTAAGGTGGTGGTGAGGGGGTAGAGAGAAGGTCTCATGATACTCTGAACTTTTTTCAAAAAATACTATTTATTTCCTTTGGGTTTGTTTGTTTGTTTTTTGTTTTGTTTGTTTGTTTGTTTGAGACAGGGTTTCTCTGTGTAGTCTTGGCTGTCCTAGACTCACTTTGTAGACCAGGCTGGCCTCGAACTCACAGCGATCCACCTGCCTCTGCCTCCCGAGTGCTGGGATTAAAGGCGTGCACCACCACGCCCAGCTCATTTGTTTGTTTTTTGAGACAGGGTTTCTCTATTACACAGAGCCCTGGCTGTCCTGGACACTCTTTGTAGACCAGGTTGGCCCCAGAGATCCACCTGTCTCTGCCTCCTGAGTGCTAGGATTAAAGGCATATGCCACCAAGCCTGGCTTCTTTCTTTCTTTCTTTCTTTCTTTCTTTCTTTTTTTTTTTTTTTTTTTTTTTTTTTGGTTTTTCAAGACAAGGTTTCTCTGTGTAGCCTTGGCTGTCCTGGACTCACTCTGTAGACCAGGCTGGCCTCGAACTCACAGCAATCTGCCTGCCTCTGCCTCCCGAGTGCTGGGATTAAAGGTGTGCGACACCACCACCCAGCTGTTTATTTCATTTTTAAATGCCATGTATGTATGTTCGGGCAGGCTTTTGGGCAGTGGAACACAGGTGCCTGTGGAAGCGAAAAGACACTGGATCTCCTGGCACTGGTATTCCAGGCCACCAGACAAGAGTGCTGGGAACTGACCTAGGATCCTCAGTAGAAACAGTGAGCTCTCCTAACAACTGCGCGTCTCCAGCTCCCTCTCCTTTATCTTTTTAAATTACATTGTATTTATTTGTGTGTATGTTAGGGAGGGGTGCCCCAGCAGACGGTTTTGAACACCTGGTTTCTAGGTGGTGGAGCTTCCTGGGAGGCGGTATGACCTGCAGAAGCAAGTATATGCCACAAGGGGTGGGCTTGGGGGGGGGGGGTGTAGAGCCTCACCCCACTTCTTGTTCATTCTCTCAGAGTGTGACAAGACATAGTCAGCTGGTTTCCTACACAGGGAACCCATTCTCAAACCATAAAGGAAGTCGACACAAACTTTCTTTCCCGGGTCACTTCTGGTCACAGTATTTCCTTAAAGCAACACAAAGTAACTAAACCGGCAGCAAGTGAAAGGCGCCCCTTAGAAGGAATCAGCGGGAAGCTCCCCCCTTCCACCTCTCAGGGCTCACTCTCAGGTCTGGCCACAAGTGTGTTTACCCACTAAATCTTGCACTCCTGATCTTCCCACCTCACCGCCTGAATGCTGACATTACAGGCACGTTGCCACGAGGATGTCCCCCCCCCCACTCGCTGGCAATCCTTAGTACTGAACCCAGCCAGTAAGCTAGATGACCCAAGAATGCTTGAACAAAATATTCAACTGACCTAAATCATCAATTTTAAAACAGTACTTAAAGAGCCAGGTGGGGTGACACATGCCTATAATCCTGGCACTTTGGAAGATGAGACAGGAAATCTCAAGTTCAAGGCCAGCCTGGGCTCCATAAAAAGATCCTATGTCCAAATAAATAAATAAATACATAATAGTAATAATAATAATATAATTATAATAATAATTATTTTCCTCCTCCTCCTCCTCCTCCTCCATTATCATCATCATCACTTAGATATATTTAAACCACAGAAGCAAGGTTAAGAACATCTCATAAGTGCTGTCTTAGGTGGGCTGGCCACAGGGTAAAGCATTCATATAGCATCAACAAGGCCTGGATTCATGCCTTACACCAAACAAGACGGAATAACAGGGAGAAGGCGGAACATGAGAAGCAGGAAGGTGCCCCAAGTCCATGACCAGCCTGGGCTACAGTGAGCTCCACGCTGGCTGGGGGTCAATCCTCTGCCTCTGCCTCTGCCTCCCAGTGCTGGTGTCACAGCTGTGTTGTTACCATGTCCAGCTTATGGAAACTGTCACTAGATAAGGATGGGGAGAGACTTGCATTCTACTCAAGTACTCATGGACCCCCAACTATGTAAGTATTTGCCTCTGAAAATGGTCCGAAGGCTCTGTGTCCGCAGCAGGGTCATGCAGGGGTCAGTGTTTTCCTGTCTATACAGTATGGTTTTCTTAGGAAGAAGTATGTGGCCACCAGAAGCAGAGGAGCACAGGCTCAAAAAGACAGTAGGGAAACTGAAAGAGGAGTACTGACACCAAGTTCAAGGCCAGCCTGGCCTACATATCAAGGTCTAGGTCAGCCAGAGCTACAAAGGAATACCTAGTCTGAAAATAAAAAGCAAGAAGGGGGCCAAGGAGATGGTTGAGTGGGTAAAGCACCTGACACAGCAGTGCAAGGGCCTGGATTTGCATTCCCAGGACCTATATAAAGCTGGCCACCGACGTGCACATCTGAAACCCCAGTTCCTATAAGGAGATGGGAGCCTGAGACAGGAGAATCCCTGGAAGGCCAGAGCCAGCACGCCTGGCACGGCCAGTGGAGTGGAGAACCTGTCTCATATGGAGAGACCCTGTCTCATATGAACCTCTGAGTGTGTACCATGACACATGCGAGACACACACACACACACATACACACACACACACACACACACACAAACACACACACGAGAGACAGAGAGGGGGGAGAGAGAGGGGGAGGGAGGGAAGAAGGGGGGGAAGAGAGATTAAAGAGTAAAATAAAACAGAAAGGTGTGTACCATAGTGACAAATCCCTGTAATCCCAGAGCTGGGAAGGCTGAGGAAGGAAGATCAGGAATTCAAGGCCAGCCTGAACTACATCTCAAAAACTTAATTCAAACAGACAATACACCTTAAAAGCAGAAGAGCCCAGCAAGATGACTTAGACGGTACAGTGTTTCTGGTGCAGTCCTGAGAATGTGGGACCAATCCCTAAAGCCCCTGGTAGAGAAACAACCAAGCCCCAAAAGCTGTTCACATGCGCGCCACGGAACACATACACAACCCACACTTCTCCACTACTCTGGAAAAGCAAACAAGCAGCCAGATCTCAGAAATGATTGAACTCATTTGAAGACGATGCAGGAAAGCGCCACGAGAGGGAGCGCCAGAGCCATGGAGCTGCATAAGCCTAGAAAAAACACCTGATCTCACATAAAATTGATGCAGTAAGCTAGGAGTTGGCTCACACCTGGAATCCCAGCACTCAGAAGGCTGAGGAAGGAAAACTGTGATTTCAAGGCCAGTCTGGACTACAGAACAGGAACAGGACCCTGTCTCAAAACAAGTGAACCAGGAAAAAAAAAAAGACTAGCAGGATTTTAAAATTTACTTCAAAAGGCCACAGTCACCAGCACTGTGCTGCTCATGGCGTAAGGATATACAGACCAATGAAACAAGGGTTCAGTCCAGCATGAAGCCTGAGCTTAAGTCAGCTCGTCTCTGACAGAGTCAATGAGACAAGTCAATGCAGAGTGAAGCTCTGTTTGTTCAAGACCAGCCTGAGCAACCCAGCAAGACATCATCTCAGGAAGACAGAACAGGCTGGAGAGAGTTCAGCACTTAAGAGCACTGACTGCTCTTGCAGAGGACCTGGGTTCCCAGCACCCACATGGTAGCTCCCAGCTGTCTGTAAGCCCAGTCCCAGGGGGCCCGAGGTCTAGGACTGTACACACATGGTGCATAGATATCACATGGAAAACAAATAAATTTGGGTTTTTTGTTTTGTTTTGGGGGTTGTTCATTTGTTTTGTTTTGTTTGTTTGTTGTTTTTTGAGACAAGGCTTCTCTGTGAAGCCCTGGCTATCCTGGAACTAGCTCTCTAGGCCAGGCTGACCTTGAACTCACAGAGATCTGTCTGCCTCTGCCTCCTGAGTGCTGGGATTATAGGCATGTGCCGCCACCACCTGGCTGAAATACAAATAAATTAAGTTTGTTTGTTTGTTTGTTTTCTAAAGATAAAATGAGGCCAAATGTGGCATCACACAACTTTTAATCCCAGCACTCAGGAAGCAGAGGCAGGTAAATTTGGGGCCAGCTTGGTCTATCTACATAGTGAGTTCCAGAATCGCCAGGGCTATATTACATAGTGAGACCCTGTTTCATTTGAAAAAAAACAAGGAGAGAAAATGAAAGAAAGGGAGTGACAAAAATATGTATCAACGCTAAATTTACCTAAAAATAAGCCAGGGTGAAAATTATAATAACTTTAGAGAAAATGAAATGGAACACTAAAATAAATCTATCCTGTCAGTAGGTGCGGTGGCTCATGCCTGTAATCCCAGCACCCAAGGAGGCAAAGGCAGCTTGGTCTACAAAGTGACAGCCAAGACTATACAGTGAGACCCTGCCTTAACAAACAAACAAACAAACAAATCCTAAAATTCATATGGAAACACAAAAAGCCCCAAACAGCTACAGCAATCTTTAGCAGAAAAACAAACAAACAAACGCAACCAATGCTGGAGGTACCCACTCTCATATTATAAAGCCATAGTAACAAAAGCAGCATGGTACAGGCACAGACAGACAGGTCATTCCATGGACCAGAAGAGAAGGTCAGACATAAGCCCACACAATCACAGCTACCTACTCTGACAACAGCACATACCAGAGAAAACCCTCCATAGCACAGGGCACTGGGAGACTGGATTCCCATGTGCAGGAAATAAAGCTAGATCTGTAGCTCTCACACAACAGACCTGAAGCTTTGAGCCTGTTGGGGGAGAACCCTTGAAGAGCACTAGTCCAGGTGCTCCCTTGGACTGGAAACTGTTGTCGCAGAGGACTGAGTTCAGTTCCTAGGACCTATGTCAGGGGGCACCCACAACAGCCTACAACTCCAGCTCCAGAGAATCCATTACCTCTTCTGGCCTCCAGGGGGCAATATACTCACACAGATCCCTACCCCATCTCCTAGCCCATCATTTAAAATCTAAATAGACATATATATGTAGATATTCATGTATATATACAAGCAAAGGCAAGAACTTTCTCCACAGGACTCCAGTAGCACAGGAAATCATCCCAAGCACTGACAAATGGGATTCCAGGGAGTTTGGAAGCTTCTGCACAGCAAAGTGCACATCAGAGTGAAGGACAAGCTACAGAATAAGGGGACGTCTTTGCCATCTACAGGTGACGTCTTTGCCATCTACAGGTGACATAGGGAATTAATATCCTGGATGCTTTATTTTTCAACTGGGGGCTGCAGGGAAACGACTCGGTGGTCAAGAGACTTGCTGTGAATCATGAGGAGCAGGGCTCAGATGTCAGACCCACGTAGCGGGTCGGACCTCCTGCACATCCCTGCAAGGCCACCTCTGCAGGTGGAAAGAGCTCCCCGGGGTTTGCTGGTTTGCAGCCAAGCAGAGAAAACACAAGCCTTGGGTTCAGTGGGAGACCCTGCCTCAAAGGACAAGGCAAAGCGTCCTAGGAGTACCCCAATGCCCTCTTCTACTTTCCACATGTGCACACAACCACACGCAATCCCTCCCCCCCCCTTAGAGTTTTTTTTCAAACTACAAAAATTACATGACAAAAAACCCAAAAACGAGGACTGGAGAGATGGCTCAGAGGGTAAGAGCACTGTCTGTTCTTCCAAAGGTCCTGAGTTCAATTCCCAGCAACCAGATGGTGGCTCACAACCATCTATATTAAGCTCTGATGCCCTCTTCTGGCCTGCAGATGTATATTCAGGCAAAACTAACTCTCTCTCTCTCTCTCTCTCTATAAATATATAAATCTTTAAAAAAGAACAAATCATCTGATCAAACAATGGGCTAATGAACTAAAGGCAGTTGTCAAAAGAAAACTAATGCATTAGAAGGGAATAGGAAAGCACACCTTTGATCCCAGCACTCGGAAGGTAGAGGCAGGAGGATCTCTGTGAGTTCAAACCCAGCCTGGTCTACAGAGTGAGTTCCAGAAGCTACACAGAGAAACCCTATGTTAAAATAAGAAAGAAAGCAAGAAAGCAAGCAAGCAAGAAAGAAAGAAAGAAAGAAAGAAAGAAAGAAAGAAAGAAAGGGAAAAGAAAAGAAATACAAATGGCCTGGCCAATAGATACTCAAAACAAGTGGCAACTTCCTTACAAAACTGCTTTGAGATTCCGCCTGACTCCAACACAAATGGTGAATCCCAAGAAAACAAAAGCCTCTCATCCTGTGGAAAGAGCCTTCAATCCCAGCACAAGTCTTTAGTACCAGAAGCAAAAGCAGGTGGCTCTCTGCGTCCAGGCCAGCCAGGTGTACACAGTGAGACCCTGTTGCAAAAAAATAAATGACAGGGGTTGGGGATTTAGCTCGGTGGTAGAGTGCTTGCCTAGCAATGCATGGCCCTGGGTTCCGTCCTCAGCTCTGAAAAAACAAACAAACAAACAAATGACAACAAATGCTGGTGAGAATGTGAGGAAAGAGGAACCCTTAATCAAAAACAAACAAACAAACCCAAAAACATTTTTAAGAGATCTGAAAGTGAAGGTGAGCGGAGTGGACAAGCCACGCTTGGATTCTGGGATCGACAGCTGGGGTTATTTGCCATAAACCATGCCCAGGAGGCAGGCCTAACACCCAGACCCAGGGAGAGGACGGACTCAACCCAGGAGCACACAGCCCAGGCCCACACCTAATATACTCTATGTGGCCTCACAAGCGAATGAGTCAAAGTTCCTTCCTCAAACTGGACCATTGAGTATAACAGGCAGGAGGCAGGAGGACTACACGTTCAAGGCCTGCTTTGGCTACAGTGTGGTTTCAATTGTACTAACAGGTCCCTGTTTTTAATAGATGGCATTATTAAATATTTATATTAAAGACCTTGTCTACAGTTAAATATTGGAAACACTGCAGGGAGAGAAAATGACAGCAGGGCAGGCAACCACAAAGCCTTGGACCATCGAGGATTACAGAGAGACAAAGACTGAGTCATTAGGCCCTGGCTTTCCATCTGAGCCGAGACAGAGAGGCAAACTCTGCCTTAACTCCAATTCTGCAAAGACACTGGGAAGCGAAGGCAGCTGGCTGTCCATCTGCAGGAGCAGCGTGTAAACAGACAGCGGGGGTCACAATTCCGTAAGTTCACCCAGTGCTCAAAGCCCATGAACTCACCTAGCTAGGTCTCCTCTCTGAGACATCAAGAACCATGACAGCTGGCTGGGATGTGGCTCAGTTAGTAAAGTGCTCGCCTACCATGCTCAAAGCCCTAGGTTCAATCCCTAGCCCTGTAGGAACCAGGCCAGCATTCAGGAATTACATTCAGAGTCATCCTTGGCTGCAAAATGAGTGTGAAGCCAGCCTGGGCTAACTGAGACCCTAACTCAAAAGGCTCAAAAGAAAGAAAAAAAGCTAAGGGTGGGGGGGGAGGGGCTCTCCTTCAAGAACTTTGTTTTAGGTGTTGGTTTGCAGTGCTGGGGATCATACTCTGGGCTCCAACATGCTAGGCAAGTGCTCTACCACAGACAACGCTCCCGGCCCAAGGCTTGTGCTGTTGGATTACTATGTTGATGACACCTATGACATACAAGGAACCATGGGGACTAGACGCTATGAAAGACGAATGAGAATTTTCTTCCTTAGCTCATGGAGGCTCAAAGGATGAAGCAACTTCGAGTCAACTGGTCTACTGGCGGTGCACTGAGGAAGGCATGAGGGTTGTTTCTCACTGACAGAAAAAATAGCAAGACTAGGAAGTCTACGCAGTAAAGAGAAGGGAGGGTGACTGAGGGCTGTGTCTGATGGAGGGTGACTGAGGGCTGTGTCTGACGGAGGGTGACTGAGGGCTGTGTCTGACGGACGGCAGGTCTCCGGGTGGAAGGGAAGGCCCACCGCGCTGAGCAGGGGGGCAGGGAGCAAGTCTCCTGGACACTTGGGGACACACAGAAGCCCCTGCCATCAAGGCATCAGGGAGAAAATCTGCCTGTCTGCTTTTTCTTTTACTTTACTCTTTTCACTAAAATGTCCGATGCTTCACAACTTACAGGCAATTCCTCTTTAGGGGCGATGCAAATTCACTCTTTTTCTAGTTGGGCAAATATATGGAAGCCAAAGGAGACAGAAATAATACATTTGGAGGGGAAATTTTTATGAGTGGCTCGAGAATAAATGCTCAAAGTAGAAAATTCTGAAATCCTCAAAATTAAAGAAGATATAAGGCAAAATTCTGCCTTTTCATTCCTGGAGACCACGGGTGTCATGCATGCAGGACTCAACGACCAGGCCTGGTTATTCTGAAAGGCTGTGGCACTGATGATTCCACGGAGGCCAGGCGTGCGGGCCAAGCACACTGCTCCTTGTGTGGGACTGAACCATGCTTTCGGCCACTGAGGAGGCGTCCAGGGACCCTCACATCTTGCATCTGCTCTATAGTTGCCTAAGCCAAGGCCCTCCAGATGACTCCGCAGGCAGAGGCTCCTGAGTTTCATCTCTGAATCCCATGGTGAAAGGCGAGCACCAATGCCACAATTTGCCCTGTGACCTCCACACGTCCACCACGGCACACGCGTATGTGGCTACATACGATAATAAATAAATAGGGAAATTGATATTAAAAAGTAAATGAGGGAAGTGAATAAAAATAAAATAAAAGCCAAAGAGTGGTGACTCACACCTTTAATCCCAGCACACTGGAGGCAGAGACAGGTGGATCTCTGAGTTTGAGGCCAGCCTGGTCTAGAGTGAGTTCCAGGACAGGCAAGGTTACACAGAGAAACCCTGTCGGGGGGTGGGTGTTAAGGGGGGAGACAGAAACAAAAAGAAATCAAAGGAAACCCAGATACACAAAATCCAATAAAGAACTTTTCATAAATTCTAGTTAATTGAAAAAACAAAACCAAATCAGGAGGAGCCAGGCATGGTGGCACAGACCTCTGATGCCAGCCAATCAGGAGGAGCCAGGCATGGTGGCACAGACCTCTGATGCCAGGACTTAGGAACCAAAGGCTGGAGGAGCCCTGTGAGTTTGAGGTCAGCCTGGTCTACAGAGTGAGCTTTAGCTATTCAGGGCTACATAGAAAGACCGTGTCTAAAAGAAAAAAGAAAAAACAAAGTTTTTAGAAGGGCACAGTGTCTTAAACCTGCAGTCCCCAGCACCTCTGGGGCTGAAACAATAGTAAAGACCCTGCCTCAAAAATAAAATATTAGTAAAAAAAAAAAAAAATTTTTTTTGGTTTTTCGAGACAGGGTTTCTCTGTGTAGCCTTGGCTGTCCACCACCACCCGGCTCAGTAAAAAATTCTAAAAAACCAAAACACTGAAACACCATAGGTTTTGGTTACAGGAACCAAGCTAGAAGCTTCCATGGTACAATAAGGTAGGATGCTGGCGGCCGGGGGAGATGTTATCTGCAGTCTACTCAGCTGTGGACTTTATGTACCACACTACTACATGCTCAACAATGAGTGTCCACCAGCATAAAGATGCCATGGCCATCAAGGGCATAACCCACCATTCACTCCACAGGATCTACTAGAACCCTGGTCGAAAGTCTGTGCTGGGGGAAGTCACTGGCTAGTGGAGAAGCCACGGCTGTGGATTTGCTGACAGACCTAGGAGACTGGCTTCTAGATAGTTACACTTGTGTCCACAGACTGGCAGCCTTGGCCAATGAAACTTTTTGCAGTGGACAGTGACTCACACGGTCAAAGCGTGAGAACGAGTGACCATTGAACGCTCAGCTCTAACTGGGACATCTACATCACTAGCTCCAAAGCTTCAAGGAATGCGGCACATGGCACGTGATGGGGCGGAGCGAGAGGAAACCCTGCCTTCTGGGCATGACATGGCCTAGAACTCACAGACTCACAGCAGCTACGATTAAGTGAGCAAGACTGGGCCTGCCACCACTTCCTCATGGATCTGACCTACTCATAAGTCCCCAGCCCTCCCTGATGTATAAGCCGGTGATGGTTGCGAATAGACATTTTCTTCAGCCCACGCTCACGGGAATAATCTCCCACCCGTGTTCCTGTAGTAACTCAGAGGCAGAAAGCTGGCCTAGCATGTGCACGGCCCTAGGTTCAAGCCACTGTACCATAACAGCTGAACAAAATAAAGCCACGAGCTCACAGCTGCGACCCCAGCACTCTGAGCGTTTGGGAGGCAGAGGTAGGCGGGGTCTCTGAGATCCAGCCCAGCCAAGTCTACTTGGTGAGGTGACTCAAAACAACAAACAATACCAACTGTCAAGGGAAAAACCAGTCCTGAAGGAGGTCAGTAATCAGCAGTGAGGAAAAGCATCTGCAGCGTCTTCTTGCAAAACCGAGGGATGCCTGACTCAGTGGAGAAGGCTGCTCCTCCAGAGGACCAACATTTGGTTCCCAGCACCCACCTGGTGATCCACAACCATGAGTGAGTTCAGTTCCAGGGGATCTGGACCTTGCAGGCATCAGATGTATACAGACATGAAAAAAAACTTATACACATAAAACAAAAATAAAAAACCAACAAAGACACGTTTCCAAGTATGTAACTATTTAGTCAAAATAACCTGATGCATGGTAAAACCCGGGCAATACCAATCATGTGGTACAGGCACATGGCTCGGTGCTCAGTAGAGAGTCCAAAGAACGGCTGGCCAATATAAATGTAGAAATCTTTGCTAAGTTTAAGGCTAGCCTGGACTACATAGTGAGAACCTGTCTCAAATTAAAACAAACAAACAGACAGGCAAAAAAAAAAAAAAAAAAAAAAAACCCTTAAGGATTTGTAGCATCTGATGAAGTAACCACACAGGTGCCAAGAGACACCTTGAAGAGTTCCAGAAAGGGAAAGAACAGGGGTAAGGTAACGTGACACTGGACAGAAAATGCTCAAGGAGACGCAGCTGTTTGGACAAAAGTTGGAATTTGACTCTGAGTAGAAATGACCATGGGATAGGGAGGACAAGCACAGGAGAGCCTGGCTGGGCTGGAAATCTAGAGAGATGGTGACTGAAGTCACCAAGTCTTCAAATCCCTGCCCAAAGTAGGGCTCTAACCCCCAACAGGACAGAGCACTCAACACATACAGCAGCCACAGGGACGCCAGCACTTTTTTTTTTAAATTAGATCCAGCTTCCACACAGAAATATGTTTAAGCAAACAGTATCCACTCTCCTTTCTATATTTAAGAATATAGAAAGTAGTGCACACCTCTAATCCCAGCACTCAGGAGGCAGAGACAGGCGGATCTCTGTGAGTCTGAGGCCAGCCTGGTCTACAGAGTGGGTCCAGGACAGCCAAGGCTACACAGAGAAACCCTGTCTCAGAAAACCAAAAAAAGGAAAAAGAAAGAAAGAAAAGAATGTCCTAAATTGAGCACTGGGGATTTATCAGATACACTTGAAATTTCCTATTAAATTATTTGCTGTAACTGTGTTTTGAGATAGGGCCTGTGGGAGTTTAAAGGAGAATGGCCCCATAGGCTCACATAGGTGAACATTTGGTCGCCAGTAGGGGGAACTGTTTGGGAAGGATTAGGAAGTGTGGTCTTGTTGGAGGAGGTATGTCATTAGGAGTAGGCTTGGAGGGTTTGGAAGCCATTTCTAATGCCTGCCTCCCTCCCTCCCTTCTTCCTCCTCCTCTTCCCCCTCCTCTTTTTTCTCCTCTCCCCCTCCCCCCTCCTCCTTCCAATTCCTAGTGTCAGTGTCAGTCTCTCCCTTCCTCCCTCTCACTGACTCTCTGTCTTGTGGTTATGTCTCAAGATGTGAGCTCTCAGCCAGTATGGTAGCGCACTGTGAGTTCGAGGCCAGCCTGGTCTACAAAGCGAGTCCAGGACAGCCAAGGCTACACAGAGAGACCCTGTCTCGAAAAACCGAAAAAAAAAAAAAAAAAAAAGATGTGAGCTCTCAGCTACTGCTCCAGCACCAAGCCTACCTGCCTACTGCCATGTTCCCTACCATGATGGTGAGAGACTCTAACCCTCTAAAACTGTAAGCCCCAAATAAACTCTTTCTTATAGAAGTTGCTTTGGTAACAGTGTCTTGTCACAGCAATAGAAAAATAACTAAGGCAGGGTCTCGCTATGTAGCTCTGGCTGGTCTTAAACTTAGATCAGCCTGCCTCTACCTCCTAAGTGCTGTTTTTTTGTTTTGGGGGGGGTTGTTTTGTTTGTTTTGTTTTTTCGAGACAGGGTTTCTCTGTGTAGCTTTGGCTGTTCTGGACTCACTTTGTAGACCAGCTGGCCTTGAACTCACAGAGATCCACTTGCCTCTGCCTTCCAAGTGCTGGGATTAAAGGCATGCGCCACTACTACCCGGCAAGTGCTGGGGTTTAAGGCCATATCCAGCCCTATGGGGTTTTTAAAAATTAATTTATTTTGATTTATACATGTATGCCCCTCTGACTTTATGTACACTACATGCAAACAGGTGCCCTCAGAGACCAGAGGAGGGCAACCAACCCCCAGGACTGGAGTTATAGGCTGTGTGAGGTACCACATAGATGCCAGGAGGTACTTAACCCTGGTCCTCCGTCAGATTAGTGAGTACTCTTAACCACTGAGCCATCTTCCCAATCTACATGACTTATTATTGGAAAAGTTCTCCTAGTGGATGATGACACACCTATGGTCCTAGCACTCAGAAAGTAGCAGTAGGAGGACCAGGAGGTTGAGGCCAACCTCAGTTATTAGCAGGCTCCAGGTTGGCACGAACAAGATGGGACTACCTTAAAAAACAAACAAACAAAATTCCTCGGAATTTAAGCCCTACTGCAGCAGTTTCAGAACTTGGGGGTCTTTCAGTATCTCTAGCCAAGCCACATGGGAAAGAAGTGGCAGGAAGCCGGTAGGTGGCACAGGCCTCTCATCACAGCAAGCGGGAGGCAGAGGCAGGTGGATCTCCGAGTTGAGACAAGCATGATCTACACAGCCAGACGATATAGCAAGACCCCACGCCCAAAACAAAACAAAAAAAAAACCGACTTGGTGAAGATGCCCAAAGGCGTCTCAACTTCCAGAAGCAAGAGAAAACCATAGAAGATGCAGTCCTTGGGTTCCCAACTGGATAAACCAGAGGTAATTAAGGGCCCATGGCTGCTTTAAAATAAACCGATAAGCAAGGTAAAAACAGACTCACTCTTTTCGATGAGCTGGTCCTGAACTCCTGCCAAGGCACTTACTGCCTGAAAGAGAAGTCACCGGTTACCAGACAAGTGACCACAGACCCCGAGACACCAATCCCACAGGGAGGAAGGGACAGTCCACGTTCTTCAATAAAGGGCCACAGACAGGCATGTCCTTCCCCACTGCCACTTACAGCGGCCGATGTGACAGAGGATTTGCTGAAGAGCCGCTCGGCTTCCTTGAACTTCCGATTCCTCCGATCGTTTTTGCTATTGGAGTTTCTGAAAACAGAAGAAACGCTTGAAGTAAGCACCAAGCTATGACCTCAACTCAAACTCAAACTGGGGTGCTTGGGGGCATATGAAGGCCCTAGCTCTTCTCCAAGTTACGGATTATCATTGTGTTTGTGTATGATGGGGGCAAAGGGGTGGGACACGTATATGTGCCACAGTATGTTTGTGGAGGTCAGAGGACAACAGCTCTCTCTGCCCCCAGTGACTGAATTCAGGTGATCCGGCGTTCCAGAAAGCACCTTTACCTGCTGAGCCATCAGCCCCGCTCTTTTCTTCTTTTAACCAAGTTCAATTCAGGAATGCCTCTGATCCATGCAAAACTTTATATCGAATGCCTACAACAGTGACACTTTACAACAGCAACACTTTCCACCTTGAGAGGTGAGATGATTTGGGCTGCTTTGTAACACTGTCACATTTATTTCTTCACTTATTTGCTTGTTTTAAGCAGCCCAGGAGGGCTGGAGAGATGGCTCAATGATTAAGAGCACTGGCTGCTTTTATAGAGGATCCGGGTTCAACTCCCAGCACCCACATGGCGGCTCACAACTGTCTGGAACTCCAAGATCTGACACCTTCATACAGACATACTTGCAGACAACACACCAATACACATACATTAAAAATAAAAAATAAGGCCGGGTGTGGTGGTGCATGCCTTTAATCCCAGCACTTCAGAGGCAGAGGCAGGCGGATCACTGTGAGTTCGAGGTCAGCCTGGTCTACAGAGTGAGTCTGGGACAGCCAAGGCTACACAGAGAAACCCAAAATAAGCCTAAATGAATAAGTAAGAATAAAAAGTAAAATAAAATTTAAAAGAGTAAGAGCCAGGCATGGTGGTGCACACCTGTAATCCCAGCACTCTGGAAAGCAGAGGCAGGCGGATCTCTGAGAGTCTGAGGCCAGCCAAGTGCCAAGTCTACAAAGCGAGACCAGGATAAACAAGGCTACATGGAGAAACCTTGTCCTGAAAAAAAAAAAAAAAAAAAAAAACCAGCCCAGGAGACCCAGGGACATAGCCTTGTCATGAATGGCATGAGAACAGCCATAAGCACTATCACCATCATGGCGGGAGTGGTAGTCTGGCCTGCCCGACCCAGTGCTGCTCTCCACTCTATGTTAGTATGCATTTATGATAATGCTTATTGTCAGAAATGACTTAGCTCAGGGGCTGACAGGATGGTGGTAGAGGCACTAAGAACTTGCCGCAAAGCCGGATGACCTGAATTCAACCCCCAGCACATGCAAAGAAAGAACCAATCCCACAGAGCTGACCCCCACGCTGTGGCACATACACCCCCTCCTGCCCCACCATTATATACACACATATGACAAACAACTTTTTGTTCTTTTTGCTGTTATTGTCTCGAGACAGGGTCTCACTATGCAGTCTTGGCTGGCCTGGATCAGGATACGCAGACCAGGCCTTGAACTCATATTGAAGTAATTGCCTCTCCTCCTGAGTGCCGGGATTAAAGGCCTGTGCCACTCTGACTAGCAAATCTTTTCCATCAAAAAATGACTATGGTGCTAGAGAGATGACTCAGAGGTTAAGAGCACTGACTGCCCTTCCAGAGGTCCAGAGTTCAAATCCCAGCAAACACATTGTAGCTTACAACCATCTATAATGTAATCTAATGTCCTCTTCTGGTGTGTAGGCGTACATGCAGACAGAACACTGTATACATAATAAATAAATCTTTAAAAAAATAAATAAAAGAATAAATCTTTTTTTAAATGACTATGAAAAAAAGGAATAAAATGGGAGCTAGAGAGATGCCTCACTGATTAAGAGCACTGGGCTGGTTCCAGGGAGCCCAGATTTGACTCTCAGTACCCACAACTGTCTTTAACTCCAGTCCCAAGAGATCAGATGTGGCAGGGCGGTGGTGGCGCACACCTTTAATCCCAGCACTCGGGAGGCAGAGGCAGGCAGATCGCTGTGAGTTCAAGGCCAGCCTGGTCTACAAAGCGAGTCCAGGACAGCCAAGGGTACACAGAGAGACCCTGTCTCGGGAAAAAAAAAAAAGAGATCAGATGTTATCTTTTGACTTCCAAGGGCACTAGGCCACATGTGGTACACAGACATATATGCAGGCACAACACCTGTATACATAAAACAAATAAATAAACAATTTTTCAAAGTGACTATAGCTAAGCATGATGGCACAGTTCCCAGCACTTAAGAGGCAGAGGCAGGTGGAACTCTGGGATTTCATGGCCAACCTTGTCTGCAGAGAGAGTTGCAGACCAGCTAAGGCTGCATAATGAGACCCTGTCTCAAAAAAAAAAAAAGAAAAAAAAAAATCTTGGTGAGAACAGTATATTCACAGTATCTAAAAGTATAACCTCATAAAAAGAAATAAATTTTTGCCGGGCAGTGGTGGCACACGCCTTTAATCCCAGCACTCAGGAGGCAGAGGCAGGCGGATCGCTGTGAGTTCAAGGCCAGCCTGGTTAGTCCAGGACAGCCAAGGCTACACAGAGAAACCCTGTCTCGAAAAACCAAAAAAAGAAAGAAAATTTTTAAATTTTTTTATTTGCTTTTTAGTGTGCATGCATATGTACACACTCATGTAAAAGGCAGAGAGAACGGGCATGAGTCATTTCTTTCCTGCTACTGCATAGGGATCGCGGGTCACAGGAATAGAACTCAGGTCCTCAGACTTGTCGAAAAGCACCTTGACCCACTATGCTGTCTCCCCGGCATGAAGGACTGAACTTTTCCAGCAGGGCTATCTTGGGATCCATGAGCAGTCCCAGGATCACCCGACATTATGCCACCCAGTAAGGCAGGTACAGAGCGAAGGGTTCACAACCTGGGGCTCAGCCTGAGGGTTCAGCTCAGCAGCAGAGCACTTGTCTTACACGCTCAATGCCTTCGGTTCTAGTCCCCGCACCAAGGGAAAAGAAAGATCTGAAACTGGGACCTTGCCGGGCATAGTGGCACACACCTTTAACCCCAGGACTTGGGAGGCAGAAGCAAGTGGATCTCTGTGAGTCAGAGGCCAGCCTGGTCTCTGCAGAGAAACCCTGGCCCCACAAAAAAACAAACAACAAAATAATAATGAAACCTAAACTGCCAAAAGAAACTGGCTCCAGGATCAAAAACAAAACAAAACAGAACAAAACCAAGGCATTTTGGGGGCCAACTGAGGGGATCTGAAGGAATCGGTGTTCATTTTTAAGCTATGAGCATCAGAGACAAGATCAGAAACGTCGGGGCCAGAGAGATGGCTCAGCAGTTAAAAGCACTGACTGCTCTTCCAGAGGTCATGAGTTCAATTCCCAGCAACCACATGGTGGCTCACAACCATCCATAATGAGATCTGGTGCCCTCTTCTGGCCTGCAGTACATGCAGGCAGAATACTGTATACGTAATAAATTTAAAAATTAAATTAAATTAAATAAAAAAAGATCAGAAACATCTCACTTTTCTCAGGAGATAACGTCTAACATACTTAGGTGCAAAGATTTGTGGTGTAAGCGTCTACATTTTCAATGGTTAGTGGGAAACAGAAACACAACTACAGCGGCATGGCATGAGAGAGACCTCTGTGGATGCCTGAGTAGCTCTGCATCTTTACGCACACACTAATCAGAGAGGAGTCTCCAGTGTTGGCCCTTGCTTTCTTCCTTGCTGAGGCAGAGTCACTCTTGTTATTTCGACAGCACTGCATATTCTGGGCCTAGCTGGCCTGCAAGCTTCCGAGCAGTTCTCCTGTGGCCACCTCCCACCTCAATGTGCTAAAATTCCAGATGTTCAATTTTTTTTTTTTTCAGAATTGTACACATGTGTGTTTAATCTGGGGTGGGGAGGAGAGGGAGAGTGGAGCTATGTACCCATGAGAGTCTGATCCCTTGGAGCTGGCGTTACAAGTGATTGTAAGGCACCTGCCATGGGTGCTGGGAACCAAACTTTTGTCCTCTGCCAAAGCAGTGTGTGCTCTTAAATGCTGAGCCATCTCTCCGGCCGCCAGATGTGTGGTTTTAACACAGGTTCTGGGAACTGAACTCAGGTCACCAGGCTTGCACATCAAGTACTTTTACCCACTGAGCCATGTCCCCTGGGCCTAGTTTTACATCTTGTGGTTACGCACATATGATAAAATGCCATACGTCTATACCTGGTTTGGATAATGTACTATAGTTACATAATAAGTACCCATCAGAGAAAATCGTGTGAGAAAAGTACAAGACCTCTCTTTTCTTTTTGCATCTTCCTATCCGAATCTTCCAACTACTTTCAAAACAAGCATGCACAATGTTTTCATGCATTAGAGACAGCATTTGCAAACTGTACGTTAACAACTCATGAATAGATGGGTAAAATACAAACTGATTATGTACTTCATGACCTCAACTTTTCTACAGGTTTAAAAAACTCTTACAAGTTTGGGGAATTTTATAGAATTGTTCCCAGAGTCAATAGTAGTGCAATTAGCATACAGGTATGGCAAAAAAAAAAAAAAAAAAGTAACTGGATATAGTGGCAAATTACAATGTGGAAGTCTGTCACATCAC
>OU015754.1:58379654-58402682 GCA_907169655.1 Acomys percivali | reverse complement strand
CCAGCCTAGTTTAATCTAGTTGAGTTCCAGACCAGCCTACATGGGCTACATAGTAGGACCATATTTTAAAACAAAGCAAAACAAAACAAAAACAAAAACCCTACAGATAAATATTAGTAGAGGATAAAAATGAATACTACTATATTCTGACACTCACTTTTGATTGGTCAGATACCGATCCCAGCCACGGATAATATTGCCATACATCTGAGTATCTTCTAGGTAGCTTCCTTCAAAAGCATAGATCTGTCTCTCCAAGTTTGCAAGTGTTTCCTAAGGTAATGAAAACAGGGACATGGAAAAGTAACATTAAGCATAAACAAACTGAGATCCCGATACAGACTTGCAAAGTCCAGCTTACCGACAATGAACCATTTTTTGTGGAAGAGTGAGGGTGATGGACCCTTTCAAAAATGAAATGTGTAGTCCAGAAAAATGCAAGACATATTGTATCTACTTCAGAGGCAAAGCTAGTCATCATGAGCAGGGATGAGACAGACCCTGAGCTGTCCCCACTCTCTCACTACATGAGTCGCTACCAACAGAGAGAAGGATGAACAGCTCTTCAAAATCATCTTTTCTACCTCGACTGACTGCTCCCTCCCTGCTAGCTCTGGAAGGGCAGCCCGCAGCGGATGCCGGTTGCTATGGCAACCTGGAAGGGCAGCTTCAGGTGAGCTTGCCTCCCGGATACTCGTTGCAAAAGGCGGGAGCCTGCAGGGCTCAGCCACCAGGGTGCCGGCGGCTCCGGGTGCGCGTCACCATTCCAAATTCCCTAGACTGGCGACCTGCGTCTCCCGCCAGCCCCCTTCCTGGCATCCTCAAATGCACCACAGTCCCCAGCCATTGAAACGCGCCGCCCGTGGAATCCGCCGTGGGTACTGCCCACACGCTCCCGCATCTTTTCCAGGCTGGGGTCCAGCCGCCTCCTTCCCACCCGCTAAGCCGGACCAGAGCGTCGTCCCCGCCTCCTGCCTCTCGCCCTTCCCGCGCCCTCACTGCCCCGCCCCGCCCCGCTGAGCGCAGGCCGGGAACCGCGCCGCCGCAGGGAACCGCGCCGCGCCCGGCCGCCCAGAGCGCCAGGACCTCGGCCGCCCGCCGCTCTGGCCTCCGGAGCGGCCTGCGAGGCCAGGCGGGGACGGCGCCCAGGCCTCGGCCACTCACCGCCAGCTCCTGCTTCCGCTTCACCAGCTCGGCCAGCTCCCGCCGGGTGTCTGGGATCTGCGGCGGCGCCGTCTTGTTGTGCATCGCCATGTTGGGCTCAAGCGGCGGCGGAGGCGGCGGCGCGCGACCGGTAGGCGGACCCTGTGCATTACCGCCGCCGGCCGCCAGGGGGCGCGCCGCCACTGCGCCTGCGCGCGCGGCTTCCGGGGAAGCTGACTCGCTCAGCGCGCGAAAGCGGGTGCAAAGTGGCTCTAGTTCGTGTGGCATGTCCTTGCTGCCCCACTGTGGGCCTCTGAGCTCTACTGACACCCACAGACGTTCACTGCATCCAAAGCCCAGCTGCAGCATAAGCCTGTTAAGTATCCCATGAGCCTCGCCTCAAACAATGCCCTTACCTCAACCACTCAACTGCAGGTGGGAAACCTGAGCAAGGTCTGGTCCCACCATCCCAGGAGGCTGGAGAGAAGATGCTAAACCCAACCCTTTCTTGTGTGATAGCACAGGTCCTTCCTCCCAGCACTCCGGAGGCAAAAGCAGGCAGATCTATTGTACGTGGTTTGCGGGAGGGAAAGGATTATGAACGAGTTAGCTTTTTATCTTTAAGGTCCAGTACTGTATCCCAAGGCTGGTATTGAACAGAACACACAGACCTTGAGTTTTACAGCTCTCCTCTGCCTTCCCAATGCTGGGATTGCAAGTGTTGACCTGCCGTGCCCATTCTTAATTGGTGCTGGGGATGGTACGACGCTAGACAGACTAAGCAAGCACGCTGCCAATGGAGCCACACCCCCAGCCCAGCTCTGCGTTTCGCAGTGCTCTGCAACTTTATAGTGGCTAGTATGGATGTCTTTGAGTTTGTATGCTCTAAATGGATATTGTTCGACAGGTCTGAGAAATTCTCAGTTTTCTTCAAATCCTCTTTCTTAATTTTCTCTCTCATAAACCTCCCCTTTATCGCATGTTCCTCTCCGATGGTACAAGCTTATAATCCTAGCACCTAAGAGGTGTGGGTAAGAGAAGCAGGAAGGTCAAGGTACTGCATAGTATTTGGGCCATCCTGGGCTACCTAAAACCCGGTTTGAAAAAAAAAAAGTCAAGGGCTAGAGATAGAACTCAGTTGGTAGAATCCCTGCCTAAGCATGCATAAATCTCTGATTTTGAGCCCTGCACCACTTCTTTTCCTGCCAGCCTGGGCCACATAAGAACCTCTCAAGGCCAGGCATGGTGGCACACACCTTTAATCCCAGCACTCAGGAGACAGGGGCATGCCGATCTCCATGAGTTTGCAGCCAGCCTGGTCTACAATAATGAATTCCAGGACAGCCAGGGCTTACATAGTGAGACCCTGTCTCCAATAAATAAATAAAAGTTCAAGGCGAGCCTCAACTACATAGAGAATTTGAGGCTAGTCCGGGCTCAAAAAAATAAATGAGCAGGATGCGGTGGCACACACATGTAATCCCAGCACTCGAGAGGCAGAGGCCAGCCTGGACTACAAAGTGAGTCCAGGACTCAAAAAACCGAATGATCAGCATCCCCCCTTTTAATAACCAAGTCCCAATTTGAGGTGCCCATATACTTATGGGTATGGGGGGGGTCATCCAATGGAATGTGATCAATCTACCAGGGGCCACACCTTAGATAAAATTGACCCTCCCCAACAGAAGGCATCCACTGTCCATAGCTCCAGCTAGGGATGGGGGCTTGTGAGGCTCTCACTCCTACAGGCTGGAATGTTAACAGGCTTGGCCTTATGCCAGCTTTTGAAGGTCGCCACAAATACAGCAGCCCTCTCATGTCCAGAAGGCACATCTTACCTCAGGCCTCCCTGAACTCTGATTCTTACAGTCTGAAATGGCCCCTGAGTCTTACAGTGGTGGTAGTGGTACGGATGTTGCATTTGTGGCTAGGCATCTTTAGCTTTTTAAAAAAATATATAGCTGTTTTCAGACTTTTTTTTTGGCTTTTTGAGACAGGGTCTCCCTATGTAGCCTTGGCTGTCCTGGACTCACTTTGTAGACCAGGATGGCCTCAAACTCACAGCGATCCGCCTGCCTCTGCCTCCCGAGTGCTGGGATTAAAGGCGTGCGCCACCACGCCCGGCTAGACTTATTTTTATTTTGAGTGTTTTGTGTGTGTGTGTCTGTACATTATGTGTACCATGGTACCTGTGGAAGGCAGAGAGGGCACCAGATTCTCCTGGAACTGGAATTACAGGCAGTTGTGAGCTAACATGTAGGTGCTGGGAATTGAACCTGTCTCCTGCAAGCATAGCAAATGCTCTTTTGTTTTGTTTTTCTAGACAGAGTTTCACTGTGTGTAGCCTAGGCTGTCCTGGACTCATTTTGTAGACCAGGCTGGCCTCGAATTCAGAGAGATCCAGCTGCCTCTGCCTCCCGAGTGCTGGGATCACAGTCGTGCAGCACCATGCTTGGCTCCACATCCTGCCAGCCCCTCTCTAACAGTGGATTACATGGATTGACTTTCAAATGTTGAATGTCAGGACTAAATTTCCTGGCCATCTTGCTTAATTATTTTTATATATTGTTGAAATCAATGGACCCCTCTATATTGACATCCTCTCTTCCTTATTTTACTCGGTTTAATTTGCTAATTTTTTATTATGTACAGTGTTCTGCCTGCATATAATTCCTCTGGGCCAGAAGAGGCCATCAGATCTCACTGTAGATGGCTGTGAGATACCATGTGGTTGCTGGGAATTCAACTCATGACCTTTGGAAGAGCAGGCAGTGCTCTTAACCACTGAGCCATCTTTCCAGCCCTTAATTTACTAATTTTTAAATGTATTTTTCACACTTATTTGTGTGAGTGCTGAGAGTGCCAGGGCATAGGTGTGAAGGTCCGAGGATAACATGCAGGAGCCAGTTTGTTCCATCACCTGGTTCTGTGGCTTGAACTCGGGTCATCAGGCCTCACACATCAAGTGCTTTACTGGTAAACCATGTCACACGACCACTTAATGCTAATTTTTTTCTATAGCTAAGTTCACAGGTGATAACGATTTGTGGAGTTCTTGTTATTTTAGAGACGCGTTGCTTTTCATGTGTGTGGATGGGTTGTTTTGCCTGTATATATGTCTTGCAATGCCCTTAGAGGTCGCTCTGAGGACATTGCATCCTCTGGAACTGGAGTTACAGAGGTTTTGTGATGTTTTTTGTTTTTTGGTTTTTTACAGTTTGATTCCCAGCAACAGGGAAGAAAACCAAAAATTCCTACAAATTAGGGCTTTTGATACGTGGTTCAGCAATTAAAGAGCACTCACTGGCTGGCTGCTCTTCTAGGGGACCCTGGTTCAGTTCTCAGTACCCGCCCAGTTTATCACAATCTTCTGTAACTCCTGCTCGGGGACCTGACTCCCTCTTCTAGCCTCCCTGTGTACCAGGGATACATAAAACGCAGGCACATATGCAGGCAAAACACTCACACACACAATTATTTAAAGATGTATTTATCATGCACACAATGTTCTTCCTGCATGCCAGGAGAGGGCACCAGATCTCATTATAGGTGATTATGAGCCACCATGTGGTTGCTGGGAACTGAACTCAGAACCTCTGGAGGAACAACCAGTGCTCTTAGCCTCTGAGCCATCTCTCTAGACACCGCAAAAATAAATAACTAAAGCATGGTATATGGCGCTGGAGAGATGACTCAGCAGTCAAGAGTGCTTGTGGTTCTTGCGGAGGACCTGAGTTAGATTCCCAGCCACCCACGTGGTGGCTCACATCTGTCTAGAACTCCATTGCCAGTGTACCTGCCTCACGTTCGGGCCTCCAGTGGTCCCAGGCACACACCAGGGTGCACAGACATACGTGCAGGCAGAAGACCCACACACCAAAAATGGCAACTTTCACTGTTTTGTGTTTCAGTTCTCTCCTTTGCAAGTCAAATCCTGCTTAACTGAGAAAAGAGTTCTGGTATGAGCTAGTACATGTTTAAAGTGCTTAGAATTTTATTTCCCTATAATGTGCTCTAACATATGAACATTTTTTGTGGAGTTGTTGAGGCCCTTTAGAAATTGAAACAGATTGAAATGCCAAGAGCAGTGGCGCACGCCTGAAATCCCAGCACTCAGGGAAGCAGAGGCAGGCAGATCTCTTGAGTTTGAGGCGGGCCTGCTCTACAAAGGGAGTTCAGGACAGCCAAGGCTACAAGGGGATGGGGAGGAGTGGGGGCGGGGACACAGACGACACAGGAAACAGATTGAAACATTCTATCCTGCTGGAGAAAGCTCAAGCCGAAAGGGAAATCAAAATAGCTTTAGCAAGTCCCTGAAACTCACTAGACTCACTTGGCCCTCTGCCCAAGTAAACAATAAAAGCCAAGGGTCCCTCTGAGAGGAAGGGAAACTAAGCTGCAAAGACCCTGAGAGCCGACCAGTTGCCTCGAAGAGATTTAAACCAACTGAGGTGCCTAGAAAGGACATTCTCCAACCTGTTGAGCTGCCAGCAGCCTGTGCAGCATGCTCCCAGTTCTCAGCCTTTGTGAGTTGTCACCGATGCTGGGGTGGGCATTGGTGATGCAGCTGAGTCATCTCTGTTCCTGTAAATAACCCCAATAAAACTAAGTCGGATTTCAGTGGTATCTGTACTTTGGTCTGCTGTGGGATCTCTATTTAGGATGAGTGCATGTGTGTGTGTTCAGTCTCCTCAGGGAAAGTTTTGTCACACAACAGGGGTGTCCACATTTGTGTGATCTGGAGGCCAGAGATCGACATCAGGAGTCTTTATCACTCCCCACCTTATTTTTTAATGGAGTCTCTCACCATACCTGACGCTCAACTGACTATGCTGGCTGGCCAGTGAACTCCAAGAACCCACCTGCCTCCACATCCCCAACACTGGGACTCAAAGGCTTCTGTGCTTGGTTTTCCCGTGGGTGCTGGGGGCCCAATTTCAGGTTCCCATGCTTGCAAAGCATGCGCTCTGTTGTAATTATTGAGACAAGGGTTTGCCTCTGTCCCACCCAGTGGGATTTCTGTGGCTCCCGTGATCTGAGTAGCCTGCTCAATTCTTTGCCTCCTCCCCTCTGTCCGTCCTGCTCTGCAGATGAGCCTGTGACCTCACTGCCACTCACCACTGCGGGATTTCAGAGCATGGCTTAGTCTCTTTCCATACAGCCCTCTGCAGGCCCCATGCTCTCCCTCGGCTGTCCCTGCTGTGAACAGGGGCCCTCTCCTACTAGTTTGGGATCTGCTTCTTCTGGAAGACAGGCTTCCGATGTCACCCATTCCAGAGTGTCCTGCTTCAGCATTGCTGTGTCTGACTCGCAGCTGCAAGCCAACTGCTAGCGCACGGTGTTCAAGGGGGTCACTCCAGCTTTGCGGTCAATGAACTTAATAGGGTCACTTTGTAAACTATAGTTCTGACATTTTTACTTGAGCCTGGGTCTTACTCTGTGTAGCCCTAGCTGGCTTCAAACTCCTTGTAAAGACCAGACTGACCTTTAACTCACAGATCTGCCTGCCTCTGCCTCCCAAGTACTAATAAGAAAGGTATGACCACCACACCCAGCTGCCTCATCTTCATTTTCCTCTTTTTAAAAGACTTCAGTGCAGCCAGGCGCAGTGGTGCATGCCTGTGATCCCAGCACTCGGGAGGCAGAGACAAGTGGATCTCTGAGTTCAAGGCCAGCCTGCTCTACAAAGTGGGTCCAGGACAGCCAAGGCTACACAGAGAAAACCCTGTCTCAAAATAAAATAAAACAAAGTCTGCAGTACTGGAAACTGAGTTCATGCCAGGCAAGCCCTCTCCCAATAAACTAATCCCCAGGCATTTTAAATTACCCTTACACACAGGGGAGGCTGTTTACTGGGCACAAGACAAGACAAAATACAAACCTTTCTAAGGGCTGGCCATAGGAAGGTGGCATATAGCCAGCCAGGTGTGCTAGGGGAGAATGTTTATAGAAAGTGGGGGCCTTAGCCTGGGAGACATAGAGTTGGATACACACTGGGATTCAAGGGGTGAACCCCAGGAGACTGGGACTATACGCCTAGCAGCTGTAGATGGAATCCAAGGGACGGAGGGAACACCCCTGGGGCATGAGTGGACTGCACAGCAAGTAGGTGCGCTCCTGGAGCCTGGGGGTGAACACCTGGTGCTGGTGGGTAGACTTCTGGGATTGACAGGTGCAACTCTGGTGCTGGGAGGTGGACCTGGGACCAGTGGCAGGACTTGAGGAGGCCCAAGGGGGTGACGAAAGATGTGGCAAGGGCAGGAAAAGGCTGCTGGACAGAACGGGGAACGGGGGTCTGGGAGCAAGGCAACCAGCAGTTCATGAGCAGGAGAGGGGACTGCTTGACACGGGTGGGATAGGGAAGCCTCCAGGTTTATGTGAAACCGCAGGAAGAAGCGCTTAGCCTTCAGAGTTGTAGTCAGGTTAGGACTCGTTCTTGGCCTTGTTCATCTTCCAGGCAAAGTGTGGCCTCTCAGGGCTTGGCTCCAAGGTCCTCCATCCTCTGTTCCTAGGTGAGCGTGAAGCCGCTGTGTGACACCATGTTCTCCCCGCTCTCAGGGTTCCACCTGAAAGAGTAAATTCTGCAGATCCATTTCCATGTCCCTCTGCTGGATCACTCTGTAGTCCCACTGGCCGATCTTTACAACGGTCATCTCCACACTGACCTAGGGTGTGGACCTCCCTGGCAACCAACAGGGCCAACTTGGTCTGATGTTCCTTCCCGTGGGTGTGGGCCAGGTAGCTATCCTCACTGTGCAGCGTCCAGCAGAGCTTGCATTTGTAGGTCCCAGGTGTCCGTGCATAAAACACAGGGACCTTGATGGCTTCTAGGGCCAGCTACTTTGGGCGCTCAGATTGGTGCTGGAAGACCACAGTGAAGCCCTGGGAGTGTTCGGGGACAGGGAGAAAGTTACTGAGACAAAGATAGGCAGGAGTTTGGGGACTAGCTGGACTACGAGGTGAATTCCAGGCCAACCTGAGCTCTAGGACCCTCTTTCAAACACCATTATCTCAACTAATTGTTCCTACTGGCCACAGATAACCCAAACGCACAGTACAAGTATCTGAAGGAGCCACCAGCACTCGCACTCAGTGAGCAGTTTTTGATAAGATCAGAACAAGGCAACAGAGTCCTGGTGAGGACTTTTACAGTTGTCCTCTGTGCACAGGTGTGGAGGTCTGAGGACAGCTTGTGGGAGCTGACTGACCTTCTACCATGTTTCTGGGGATCAAATTCAGGTCATCAGGCCTGGTGACAAGCACTTTTACTAGCCGAGCCATCTCACTGGCCCACATCTAAAGACTTTTTCACACGGCTTCAGGACTACGGACCACCAAGAGGAAGTTGGCCGAAAAGCTCAGCAGCAAAGAGCCACTTCACACACAGACGGACTTCATCAAGGCAAAGAGAGACAGTGAAGACCCTGCAAACAGCCAAGATGAAGACATCTCCCCAGGTGTCTGACGTGAAGTTCTTAACCTAGGAGGCCACTGTTCCACTAAAGCAAATGCTATCAGTAGAACTGGGGCATGTCTGTAGAGATGGAAGTCTCACTACGTACACCAGGCTGCCTCGCAGTCCACGTCCCCAAACATTTGCAGCAATCCTCCTGCCTCAGCCTCTCCAGGACCATGGCTACAGGCATGAGTCACCACTTCTGGTTCCTGGGACCTCTTTACTAAGAAAATGTAGGTGAAGCGGACACCTTCCACAGTGTTTATCAAGAAAGCAATCCACAAACTATCGCTGGACAAGGAGGCCGTGAAGTAGGATGGTAGATTATTATTGTGGAATCCAAGGCATAAAACCTTGTCTGGATTGAGAAAAATATCCCAGGTACAATCTGCCTTCTGGACACAGAAGGGACTGGGTCACCTCTTCTGAATGTGTGCCTCCTGCATTAGCAGTCTCTAGCCCTGAGATTAAGTGAGACCATGACTAAAAAAAAAAAAAAAGACAGTCTAGTTATCAGCATCCTAAATTCTAACCCCAGGAGGAAGCTAAGAGAAGGTCAGGTTGAGTGGTATCACCTCCCTCTGCGCCCCCACCCTCATCGCCACCTGAGGATGAAGTGGTCCTGATGGTGTTTTCATCATGCGCTGAGCCATCCACACAAAACTTTCCCTGGTGGTCAAAACAGCACTGGTGATCCCACCAACCTTCTTGCTAAAATACGAGGTTCCTGCCCTCTGCACTTCTGGGTCTCTCCCTACAACTCCCCACACACATACTACTTTTACCTCAGAACGTGTTTACAAATATTCTTTTAGAAGCAAACATACCTATGAACAAAAGTCCCTTAGATGAGAAAGGTATTATCCTCTAAAATAGGGCTATATTTACAAATTTTATTTTTTTAATTTCAAAAATACATATAAATGAAAACCTGCTCTCCAAATGCAGATAGGCCTTTGCCTATCATGTATTATTTATATCACAAAACACTGTCATATGAAAATCAGCACATAGCTCTCAAACACACCACTTAGAAGCACACACACTATAAGCAATGAGTATCTTTGTACTTACACAGACCCCAGGTGGGAAGGTCGGAAACAGGGCTGTCCCTTGCTTTCCACCCTTGGGAGGTAAATACAAAAAGACATGGTCAAAAGATGATGAAACAGAAATGTGGAAGCTACACACGCTCCTTTAGACACTTACACGTCCCCAGGCCAGAGCACGGCCCCTGCTACAGAGTCAGCGTCAGTGTACTTTCAAAGGGAGAAGAGAGAGGTAACATCTGAATAAAAATGCAATGTGAAGAAAAGGCCAGATGATCAAAACTGTTATGTCTGTGTTTCATCGGGAATCCTCACGGGACGCAGACCCACAACCTAGCGCGTGCTATGACACCAGCACCTGTTAGTAGAAGCCATGACCTCCCTACACGGTCACATCTACATAGGCGTCACTGAGTGTCTGTTTAGCGCAGACAGTCAATAATGAGGTCGTGTGGAAAGTGTCACCCCCAAAACTGAAGTGCAAAATCAACTTTTCTGACTCAAGAGCTGAACCAGGTCAAAGCTTTGGTATACGCTGGAGGCTGTTTTGGTGACCACCAAAGCTTACTAAGATTCTCTGATCTAGGGTTTGTCCCCAAAACAAGACTCCTGGTCCACAAAGCTCAGCGACTATATAAATAAGAAACTGTACAAAGAGAAGACGTCACAATCCCTTTTCCAAGAGCCGTTTCCTGGGCAGCAGTTCTGAAGGCACCACTACAGCCACACTTTGACCAAACTCCACACGCTGTAATTGGTGAGACTGTTCAGGAAACAAGCGCCCACAGGCAGGCAGCTGCCATGTCAAGTTCCACAAAACATGAAGTGAGAGTTCTCATACTGCAACACAAGCTGGGCAGCAACAGAGGAAAGACTTAAGGCAAGAAGAGGCGCTGGAGTCACCTCCACCGCCTCCGGCGGGAGCGGCTGCTAACAGCGGAGGCTGCTTCTCGGCTGCTAGCTGTCAGACACCATTTCCTCTTCCTCATCATCTTCATCCTCCTTCCTGTCTAGTTCAGAGGTGTCTGAGGACTCATGGAGCAAGACGTATTCTCTGCTACTGAAGCCAAATTTAAGGACGTCTTTCTCTTTCAGTTCATAGTATCTCTGCGGCTCGATACGCTTGTTGTTCAGGAAGGTTCCGTTGCCAGAGCCGAGGTCGATGATGTAGGGCTTCACCCTCCGACCAATGGTGCCGTCAGCCCGGGTGTACTCCACAAGCCTAGAAGAGACCGAGGAGAGATGCCTGTGAGCCGCGGCCTAGCAGAGACCATCTGTCTCTCTAACGCTCTCTGCTACAGATCTAGACGGTACTGACCTGGCTTGCACAGGATTCAGATGCCAACTGTGGAAAGTCAGGGGGAAGTGCTGCCCCACAGGGAAACTGCAACAGTTTAAATATACCAAAGAGAAAAAGTAAAGCTGGCTGTGGGTGGTGGGAGGGATGGAGGGCCAGAAGGATCCCAGTGGGGAATAAGAACAGAAGAATTGGGACTTGAAGAGCCAAGGCTGGGTGTGAGGCAGAGTTCTGTTCTTTAGACTGTTTACGGCCATCAGTTGCCTGTGCTGAGCTGCAGTTTTCTCACCTGTCAAATGAGGGTGTTACTGGCCCTGTTTCCCTCACACGATCAATGGTAAAGGTACATTCCGAGGAAGCCAGTTCAGCCAGCGTCTACCTGGCACTCTGACTCTGCCTTCTAGTTCTGTTTGGTCCTCATACAGCCCTAGGGGCAGGTAGAAACAGGTCCAGAGCATGGCAGGATTTTCAAATTTCTTTTTCTTCCTTCTTTTTATATTTTTGAGATGGGTGATGGGTACATAGCCCACACCTAGAGGATACACCAACTATCCTGCTTGGTCACCTGAGAGCCAGGATTAAAGGCCTGTACCACCATGCAGTGGTTGGGCTAATATCCGGGATTCTGACACCAAGTTCAAGCCTCTAGTACAAATGATAAGAGAGTACCCACGGGCTGTTAAGACTGTCCCCTTCCCGTCTCCTTCCCTCTACCTACCGGTACTGGAAGACTGCATGCTGCTTTGAGCAAGAGGGATGGTCGATGGGAATGTCGGCAATGCGGCGATGCCGACCCAGGAGGTAAGCACTCTGCCGATGGATGTACATGACAGGAAGTACTTCATCATTTTTAAAGGGGTAGAGACGCCACCGTTTTTTTGGGATCCGGGCTTCTGGGGGCTCACTGTATTTAATAACCACACCCCGGAAGGTATTAGTGTCCTCAAGAAGTGCCCCAGAAAGTTCAAAGCTTTGTTTTTCTTTAACAGGCACCTCTCTGCTTCTGTTAGCAGCAGGGTGAGGGATCGCCTCCCGGGCCTCGCCGCCAGCACGTTCGTTGTGCTGGCGATGCTCCCGGCGCCTGGCGTTATGAAAGTCCCTCTCTTCTTCCTGGGCCTGGAGGTTCTGGCTGTCTCCATCCCGGCCCTGCCCACTGACAGGCTTCTTCTCATCAGAGCTCCTCCTTTGGCGAGAATGGCCCCGGTGCCGGTCTCGCTCACTGTTCCGGGCTCTCCTGTGCTCCTGTTCTGATGGCTCCCGGTGCTGGCGATCGTCTCGTCCTCTCCGTGTATGGTCCTCACGTTCCTGAAATTCAGAAGGATTTAGTAAAGGAAAGATGGCTTCTACTTCATGAACAAGCTGCTAGGTCTGGAGAGATGGCTCAGCAAGGAAGAGGTCTCATAGTCCATTCCCAGCCCCCACATGGCTGTTGTCGCCCATCTGCAACTACAGCTCCAGGGATCCAGAGCCCTCTTGTGGCTAGTATGGGCACTCTATCTATGTGGTGCTCAGGCACGCACTGCAGGCAAAACACCCCCACACAAAAATAATTAAATCTCAAAAAAGAAAAACAAAATAATGCAACAACAACAAAAACCCCAACAACACATCTGTGACCTGGCCTCTGATACTGAGAACAAGTTGCTAACTACACAAGGCTGTCTGTGTGGTTCTGTCCCCTACAGGGCCATCAAGACTCTGTATCCCTCAAATACAGGCCAGATGGCTCAAGCCCATATCCAGAGCCTGCAAAACAAGAGGGAGGAGGAGAAACACCCCTTGCAGTCATCTGCAGGCAAACCCGTGGGGCAGCATGGGTAGAAAACAGAACAGTCACATTTAAGATACAGAAAGTGAAATAATTTTAAAGGTTTCAGCCTCAACAATTACAAAGGCAATCGCTCTAAGGGCAAAGCATGGCAACCGCATTTCCAGAGGAATCTAACAATTAGTCTATCCCTGAAGATGTGTTTCTTCTAATAAGCAGAGCATCAATGCCAAAAGAAATGGGAATCTTCTCAGATTAGCAAACCTGAAAGGTTAGAACCAGCTACTGTCAAGAGGAGGGACTGGGGCTGCACACTCTAATCCCAGCACTGGGGAGGCAGGAGCAGGTGCATCTCCAGGGGTTCAAGGCCAGCCAAGTGCTATAGTGAGAATGAGAACCTATCTCCAAGGGGTGGGGGTTGGGGCAGGAGGCATCACTGGTGAAGTCTGATTGATGGTGCACCCTAAATATCAGCACTCAGGAGGCTGAGGCAAGAGAATCATCAAGAGTTCAAGGCCTGCCTGTGCTAGCAAGCAAGTTTCAGGCCGTCCTGGGCCTAACTGGCAGGAGATAACCGGTCTTAACTACAAAAATGTGAATCATGCAATCTTTGTCTTTTTCTGCCTGGTTTATCAAGCAAGTCATCAGGGTTCAGAATTTTCTTCTTCTTCTTTTTTTTTTTTTTTTGGTTTTTTTTTTGTTTTTTGAGACAGGGTCTCTCTGTGTTAGCCTTGGCTGTCCTGGACTCACTTTCTAGACCAGGCTGGCCTCGAACTCACAGTGATCCGCTCATCTCTGCCTCCCGAGTGCTGGGATTAAAGGCATGCACCACCACGCCCGGCCAGAATTTTCTTCCTTTTAAGGCTGAGTAATATTCATTAATATACATACGTATATGATGGTTATGGGACTAGGATGCAAGGCTAGAAGCAAGCTAGACAAGCACTCTACTTCTAAAGTTTACCCCCAGCCCTTTCTATTTTTTAGACAGTCTCTCAGGAAGCTTTTAAAACCAGTACTAAACTTGTAATGCACCTGCCTCCGGCATAGATTACATTCCTGCACCACCACTCCTGCCTCCAGCAAATCTAGAAGATAACTCTGCAGTGAAAAGCACTTTCTGTTCTTCCAGAGAAGCTGGGTCAGCTTCCATCACCCACAAGTTGGCTTACAGCTATCCTTAACTTAGGTTCTTGGGAACCTGTACCCTTTTCTGAACCCTGCAGACACCAGATATACACATATGCAGGAAGGCAAAACACTCATACACGTGCAAAAAAAATTATCTTTAAAAGATCTTTATCACACACACATTCATGACAGTTCTAACGTTTACACGGAGATGCAGACAAAAGGCAGCTAAATTTTAAAAAGAATATAGTAGAAGGAATCAGGGCACTCAGTTTCAAGACTTATTTAAGTGTGCTAATCAAGACAGCATGGTGAGCTCGGCAGAGGCAGGTGAACTGATGTGAGTTTAAGGTCAGCCTGGTCTACAAAGCGAGAGTCCAGGACAGCCAAGGCTACATAGAGAAACCCTGTCTCAAAAACAAACAAACAAACAAACAAACAAAAAGACAGCATGGCATTGGCAGAATGACATATCCCTGACTGATGTCCAATGTGGGAGCAAAAATAACAATCCAATGGAGAAAACCAATGTCCTTTGAATGACTGGACCTGGAGCTCACGGGCACTCACAGGCCAAACCTGGCCCATCCATGCTGGTGTAAACAGCACCGTAAACAATCTCTAAATCTAAAGGCCACAGGCTTACATGTGCACCCAGAAGGCCAGCAGGTAAGGAAGGATGAAGGTGGAAAGCAATGAGTCTGAAGCGCGTCAGGAGGGCTGGCGGCAGAGAAACGTGTGCACCCTGACCCTGACAGTGCCCCAGCTAGGTGAGAAGTGGCCACTGGGAGAAGCGTGGAAACCTACACCTCTCTGTAGTATTCCTGACAAGAGTTATCAGAATCAAATCAGTAACTGCTTCCAGATTTAAATTCTTGGGAGAAAACAGCCCTAAATACATATCCAGCTCTCAGAAAAGCCAAGGCCACGGTAGCCGAAGCACCCATGGTGCAGCCTCTTCAGGTCTACCATCAGCTCCGGACTGGACCATCCCACCAAAGGCTCCGGCCCGCTCACTCACCTGACTCACTTTGACAGTGGAGTAGTGAGGACTCCGGCTTCTCTTAGTCCGAGGAGACTTGCTTCTTCTCCCTGAGGACTTGCTTTTCTTTTTCGCTGGGGACCTTTTCAGAGCACAGTACACAGGATTTCACCTCAATGTCCCTTCCCCCAAGTAAATTTGCTTCAAGTATCGGGGTCGCCTACTAAACACAGGACATTTGTAAAACCACTAGTGGAGTCAAGCCTTCACTGTCCCGGTCACTTCTCCCAAATGCATACACAACTGCCTACTAAGCCTTCACACAAATTCTTGAACCCAAGGCCTCAAAAACCTTTCTTTTCCCCAGTCGGGCCATCCTACTAATTGGCGCCACTATCCAGTAAGTCAATCTTGTTTGTTTTTTCTAACACGCTCCCTTCTCCCCAATAACCATATCCAATCCCTCGGCAGGCCCCACGGCCCCACCCTGTCCTCCAGCTCGCCTCATAGCGGCCTACACTGCTCCTCATCACTCAACTCCAGATACTCTGGCAACTTCTAAAGCAAACACAAATCTGCTTCAGGATCTTTGTATATATTTTCCTCTATCATAATCGTGTATGTGTGTATGTGTGTATGTGTATGTGTGTGTGTGTGTGTGTGTGTGTGTGTGTGTGTATAACTACATAGCCCAACCTGGAACTCAAGATCCTCCTGCCTCAGCGTCCCCACTGCTGGTTACAAGAATGCTGGACACACACTGAGTTCTGCCTGGATTGTCAAAACTCTTGGCTCAAGAGGATGGACCAATCTTATCAATCAGGTCTCAGCTGAGACAGGACCTCTTTAGAAGCCCTCACTACCACATTGCCGTTTTAACATTAACTGAAACGATCTACTTGCTATTTTCCTTCTTGGGGTTAGAGCATGCCCAATTTCTCCAGGGTAAAAGCAACTCTCTTCTTCACGCTGTGGCCCAGTACCTCAAATCCTTAGCCCACACTATGCACTCAGTAAACCGATGATGTACGGAGGCGTTGAAAACGAGTGCTGCGAAGGAGTAGCCAAGCCCTAAGGTGAGACACACTCTGACAGCAGCCAAGTGGAAAAACATTCCCACCATCCACCCGTGAATTTCATTTCCATTCAACAGGTAGGTGCTCTGCACCCGGAGTCGCTCGCAACGCCCAGGCCCCACGCCGTCCCGGCCGCAGCCCCGCTCACCGGGCTCGGCTCCCGTGGTGGCTGGCCCGCCCGGGTTCGGCGGCGGGCGGGGACGGGCTGGCGGCTGGGGCGTCTGGCCGGCGGTGGGCCACGGGTTCGGGACTCAGGCGTTCCTGCTTCACCACCACGGTCGCCAACGCGTCGCCTGTCCGGTGTCGCCGCCGGCCGCTTCGCTCCCGCTCGCTCTTCCCTGCCTTCATCCTGCGGCCCGGCCGAGATCCACTCGAACGGTCCGTTGAGCCACTAGAGCCGAAGGAAGTGACGGACAGACCTTTATATTTCCGCTTCCGGACGGCGCGCTATCCCAGAAGTCGTCACGGCGCCAGCCCGTGGTAGGCGGGGCCGCAGGTGATAGAGTTCGGATGCTGGGGACGCCCAGGCTGGTGGCCTGGGGTCCCTGCTGCTGGGAAGGTGTGGCTGGAGTGCTGAAAAGTCAGGGCCAGCCCTCGGGAGTGTGAGGCAGGAGCGTCGCTGTAAATTCGCAGCCAGCCTGAGCAATTTAGTGAGACTCTGTCTCACTTTGAAAAAGTTGTAACCAAAGAAGAGCTCTGAGCCCAAAGCCCTGGATTCTATCTTCAGCATCGCCAAGTAGAAATTAGTTGAAGAGCCGGGCGTGGCACACACCTTTAATCCCAGCACGCGGGAGGCGGATCGCTGTGGGTTCAAGGCCAGCCTGGTCTACAAAGTGAGTCCAGGACAACCAAGGCTACACAGAGAAATTCTGCCTCGAAAAAACAAAACAAAACAAAAAGAAAAAGAAAGAAAGAAATTGAAATTAAAAGGGGAGGGAACACTGAGGATGTAGCTTAGTTGTAGAGAGCATTTGCCTCTTGTGTGCGAAGCCCTGGGTGCAATTCTCAGAACCTCAAAAAATCACAATTTTTTTTTTCGAGACAGGGTTTCTCTGTGTAGTCCTGGGTGTCCCAGAACTCACTCTGTAGACCAAGCTGTCCGCCTGCTTCTGCCTCCCAAGAGCTGGAATTAAAGGTGTGTGGCACCACTGCCCGACTTGAAAAAAAAAATGTAGGAAAGCTAATCCAACGCTGTTTGTTGCGCAGTGTTAATAGTTACAAAACACAGACAAATACTCAACAATATGAAATGTTTTGTTTCTTTGTTTCTTGAGACAGTGTCTCTATATAGCCTTGGCTGCCCTAGAACTCAACCAAGATCCCTCGCCTCTGGCTTCCAAGTGTCAATCATCGCCAAATACTCTACAGAGTCAGGAGATGACTTCAGTTTCAAGGCTGGCACAGCAAAGGCCGTCTGCCCATGTCATCACATCCCAAATCAGACCTAGAGTTTGTGGAGCAAGCACAAAACTTGCACGCGGCCGGCAACGCCTCCCTCTGAAGCCCCGCCCCATCCATGGGGCAAGGAAAGGAGGGGTTTCCATGGTGACCGCAAACAAGGCTCCACCTGGAGGGGCCGCTACGGAGTTGCTACCCTTACTGCCACCATGATACCCCCCGCAGATTCTCTGCTCAAATATGACACTCCGGTGTTGGTGAGCCGGAACACAGAAAAACGGAGCCCCAAGGTATGAGCAGGTCTCAGGCGATGCGAGATCCTACAAGCTCGCAATGGGGAAAGACATCCCAGCTTTGAGGAGCTCTGGAATTTCCGGAGATAGAGATTGCTGGGGTTGACAGCTAAGGGAATTGGGACAGGGACAGAGGTTGGGAGAGGAGTACAAGAAGCCTAGCTGTGATCCCAAAGGACACATTTAACATGAAAAAGAAGTCACATGGAAATAATAGGGCTTGTGATAGGTCCAAGAATAGGCCCAGTAGTGACTTCCCTATCTGTAGAGTCAGAGCAGAGGCCTGACGGCTCATTCTAGAAACACCAGTTCAAATACAGGGTCAGAGCCAGATAGCCCTAGTAGTGCCTTCAGATCATATTTCTGTTGGGACCACAGATGAGGGAAGTAGGCTGAAAATGGGGAAGGCTGTACAAGAGACCTGGAGTAATCTGGAGGTACTGCTTTACCTGTCTCTTCTCAGGCTCGGGCACTGAAAGTCAGCCCCCAGCAGCCTGGACCCTCTGGTCCAGTCCCACAGCCACCCAAGGCCAAGCTGCCCTCAACTTCCTGTGTCCCAGATCCTACCAAACAGGCAGAAGAAATCTTGAATGCCATCCTGCCTCCAAGGTAAAAAACAAAAACAAAAACAAAAACAAAAAAATAAACCAGCTTTGGCTGGAAGAAGGGTCCAAGTTCTTAGCCCCAGAACTTAGGTGTCTAGGGGCCAGGGAGTCTGGGTTTCCTCTCAGCTTTCTGGAGTTAATGGATTCTGAGTATGGTGGATGCTCACAGCCAGGCAGGAAACCTCTAAACCCACTTCGGAGCAGTCTTGTGACATTAGCTAGGCAGTCAGCTTTCAAATATGGATCTCTAGCCCAGCCCTGTACCTCCTAGACTTCATTGCTGATATTCTGCTTCTTTGGTGCCTCCATCGAAGTTCCTCCTAGAGATCCTGGTGTGGTGGCTTGTACTTAGTCCCAGCACTGTTAAACCCAGAAAGATTGCCTCAAAGCCAAAGCTAGCCTGGACTCAAACTGGAGTCCTGGCCAGTGTGAGCTACATAGCCAAATTTGGTCCCCAAAAAAAAAAAAAAAAAAAAAAACAACTCACAAAAGGCAAGGCCCAGTGAATATCACTTTTAATCCCAGAACTCTGGAGACAGGAGCAAAAGGATAAGAGTTTGAGGCCAGCCTGGGCTACATAGCCTAGCTAGAATTTGCAACCCCTCCCTACCTGATAGACATTTTTATAACCAAGACGATAAAATGCTTCTTCTCTCAGAATAAAAGGTGCAGAGATGGGGAGCAAGAGAGAGGTGTCACTTATTAGTGGATTCTCTATCACTAACATAGATGGTCTCCCTCTCTTACCATTCTGCCTGAAAGTTTGTCATGGCAGAAATTGGCTGTGCCTGCCTCCAGCGCAGAATTCATTATGGGCAGCCATTGCCAACATGGCACTTGAAGAACCTCCATACTCCCAGCATACATAAATGCAAACATACTGGCTTGCATGAGGGTTTTTTTTTTTTGTGTGTGTGTGTGTGTGTGTGTGTGTGTGTGTGTGTGTGTGTGTTATGTCTCCACCATAAGCCAGCGTGGGGAAATTCCCACCACATCTTCTTTTCAAATCAAGCAAAGCAAAGCAAATCTGTCCTCAGCATGCTAGGCAGGTACAACCTGGAAACAAAGGGTTGTAGACGCTTGGAGAGTAGAGGTTGCCCAACTAACCAACCCTGAGGTAGGTGTCCCATACAGGCCACATAGTGGTGTGGGGCTTAGGAAAGAGAGGGAAGTGGATTCTGGTGACATGGTGGCAAGAGTTCCAGGGGCCCTCTGCTTACATCTGGTGGCTTGTATCTGTGTCACAGGGAGTGGGTGGAGGACACACAGCTATGGATCCAGCAGGTGTCCAGCACACCCAGCACCAGAATGGATGTGGTGCATCTGCAGGAGCAGCTGGACTTGAAGCTGCAGCAGAGGCAGGCCAGAGAGACGGGCATCTGCCCTGTGCGCCGGGAACTCTACTCTCAGTGTTTTGGTGAGTAGACTTGATGGAGTGAGCACTATACACTCACTGCCTTCTTCTAGGACAAAATCCAAGCCCTGGTTACCCTAAACTGAAACCCTCATTTAGAAATCATGTCTTCTTCCTTCACTCCTCACTCTTGGGAGGCAGAGGCAGGCAGATCTCTGTGAGTTCGAGGCCAGCCTGGTCTACAAAGTGAGTCCAGGACAGCCGAGGCTACACAGAGAAACCCTGTCTCGAATAGAAAAATAATAATAATAAATACATAATAAAAATGAAAAACCATCCCTTTTCCCTTTGCCTGGTTTTCTCCTACACCTGCCGAATACATTCCTTTCCCCTCCCAGGCTCCCCTGCTCACCTCAGCTAGCCATCCATCAGCCAAACATTCATGGTCACCTTGGCACCTGATCCCTCACAGATGTTTGATTCCCTGTGTTTGTTTTTGAGACAGGGTTTCTCTGTGCAGGCTTGGCTGTCCTGGACTTGATTTGTAGACTAGCCTGGCCTGGAACTGACAGAGATCTGTCTGCCTCTGCCTCCCTGAGTGTTGGGGTTACAGGCATGTGCCACTGAGTCTAGCTAAAAAGACTTTTCATCTTGAGTGTTGCAGGATAATTGATCACATTGTGAACCCCAAGATTGTGAACTGTAAGAAGCCTGTCTTTTGTTTGGTATAGTTGAGCCCTAGCACATGCCTTTAATCCAAGAGCTTTCTGTTTATTGTGAACAGGTGATTGTGGTGTAGCTCAGCCCTAGCACACCCACATTTAATCCAAGAGTTTTCTGTACACAGGATTTAATAAAGTTAACCCTAGGTTAAGAAGCAAGCAAGAAACCAGCTGACAGGGATTACAGAGTAGGAGGGACGTTGAATTGAACAGTGTTTAAGACAGGGGTAGAAGTAGAAGGAACTCCTTAGCTCTTCAGCTCTTCAGCTCCTTGGCCTTTGGCTTTTTGGGCTTTTGAGCTTTGAGCTAGCAAGCCTTTGGCCTTGGGTTTTTAGCCTTTTCCTCCTGGGATGTCAGCTGAGCTAGTGAGCTTTTTGAGGCCTTTTCCATTGGGATGTGAATTGAGTAGGAAGGTCAGCTGGGTGCTTTGTCTGCCTCTCTGAGATAGCAGGTTTTCACACCAACATCTGGTTCCTGGGTCTCTATTGGTAAAATAGGACATTTGGTAATTTCATTTAAAACAATAATTATTTTATAAAACTAAAATAAAAGTTTAACACCATTTTAGTTGGGGCGGGGGGTGAGGGAGACTAGGATTAAAGGCACGCACCACCACTGCCCAGCTTAACACAGGAGCACTTTAAACAAGAGCATTTGGGAAGGCTAGTTCTTCCTATATCCACGTTGTGCCTGAACATGGAAGCGCAGGGACCAATGAACACAACAGACCTGGGGCTCTAGTCTCTCTCCCCATGCCAGGCTTGCCGACGTGATCCTTCCAAGTATCAGGTTCAAAGGAGTGGCTGTGTGGCCTGGGTGTTTTTTTTGGGGGGGGGGCATGGAACGCACCCTCCCTCCCATAATGCCTTCTTGTAGACCATATTTTTGGTTTTTTTTGTGTGTGTTGCATGCATGTGTATGTGTGCACATGTGTGTAGTTGTGCTTAAATGTATGTGCACATGTGTGGAGACCAGAAGTCAATGTTAAAACTCTTTATCTTTCTCTACTTCTTCTTCTTTTTTGAGATTAAAAAAAAAAAAAGAACTCTGTGTGTGTGTGTGTGTGTGTGTGTGTGTGTGTGTATGATGTGTGTGTGTTTTACCTGTGTGTATATTTGAGCACCACATCTGTGTGGTGCTCAAGGAGGCTTGGATAGTATTGGATACCCTGGAAGAGGAGTTACAGATGGTTTTTAGCTGTCAAACGTGGATTTTCTGGAAAACAATGATTTTAACTGCTGAGTCATCTCTCCAGCCCCTCTATTTTTTGAGGCAGGATCTCTCACTAAACCTGGAGTGCATTGCTTTAGCAAGACTAGCTGGCCAGCAAGATCCAGGGGACTTTCTGTCTCCACCTCTCCAGGGCTAGGATTATATATGTGTGCACTGTACCTGGCTTTTTTCATGGGTGTTGGGGATCCTACTTTTTTTGTTTTGTTTTGTTTTTCAAGACAGGGTTTCTCTGTGTAACAGCTCTGGCTGTCCTGTACTTTCTTGGTAGACCAGGTTGGCCTTGAACTGTCAGTGATCCGAGTGCTGGGATTAAAGGCGTGTGCCACCACCGTCCGGCTTGGGTATCCTACTTTTACCAGCTGTCATTTCCTCTGACCCATGCCTCTGAGAACACACCCTAAGTCCTTCCCAAGATGACCAGTGGCTTGCTATAGACAAAGGGCATGTCCCCTCACCACTGCTTTTTATCTCTCTGTGTGCATATTGGAAGATGAACTGATCCGGGAGGTCACCATCAACTGTGCAGAGAGAGGGCTGCTGTTGCTCCGAGTCCGGGATGAGATCCGCATGACCATCGCTGCCTACCAGACTCTGTATGAGAGCAGCGTGGCGTTTGGCATGAGGAAGGCACTGCAGGCAGAACAGGGGAAGTCAGACATGGAGAGGAAAGTGAGTGGGGTTGACACGTATCCTTGGCTTCCAGACTCTTCTGCAAATCTTGGGGCACGCAGTTGTCATAGCAACCCTGGATTCTGGCCCTGTGGATGTCGTCCACACTAATCCTGCAAGGCCCCAGTGAAGAGGTGGTCTTGTCTCAGGACACTCTATGTCAGTCACAGACTTTCCACTGGGTGGCAGTACATACCCTGGCATTGACTTAGGTTGGCCAGCTGTGTCCCGAGTCTTTCCACCCAGGCTCACAGAGATCATCCTCTCAGGGATGTCCCAGGATGATGATGGCCACTCTCCCTTCAGATTGCAGACTTGGAGACAGAAAAGAGGGATCTGGAGAGGCAAGTGAATGAACAGAAGGCAAAATGTGAGGCCACCGAGAAGCGGGAGAGCGAGAGGCGACAGGTGGAAGAGAAGAAGCACAATGAGGAGATCCAGTTCCTGAAACGGACCAATCAGCAGCTGAAGGTAAAAGAGCAAAGGTCACGCCCCATCCCCCCTCAGGGGCCAGACCTACAGGTCCCTTCCTACTCCTGATTTCATGTTTCTTCATTCTTTGAAGCAGTGGAGATTCAGTATCTTGAAGAACACTGGGCAGATGCTATCACCCCAAACTCCATCCCCAGCCCTCCTTTTTCCTATTTATGTATTTATTTACTTATTATTTTTCCTGTTTGGTTTTTGAGACAGAGTCTCATATAGCCCAGGCTAGCCTCCAACTCACACTCTTCGTTCTTCACCTCTGTACTACCGGGACTACAGGCATATGCCATCATGCCCAGCTCTCCTTTTTAAAGAGAGAGTGTGTGTGTGTGTGTGTGTGTGTGTGTGTGTGTGTGTGTGTGTGTG
>OU015754.1:58366124-58379644 GCA_907169655.1 Acomys percivali | reverse complement strand
TGTGTGTGTGTGTGTGTGTGTGTGTGTGTGTGTGTGTGTGTGTGTGTTTTGTTGTTGTTGTTGTTGTTGTTGTTTGGGTTTTTGGAGATAGGGTTTCTCTGTGTAGCTTTGGCTGTCTTGAACTTACTTTGTAGACCAGGCAGGCCTTGAACTTACAGAGATCTGCCAGTCTCTGCCTCCCTGAGTGCTAGGATTACAGGTGTGCTCCACACCTAGCTTTAAAGAATTTTTTAAAGCTCTGTTTTTTATCTATGTTTTGCCTGCATGCTCATACATGCACCACATGTGTGCTTGTTGGATTCCTGGAAGTGGAGTTACGGATGGTTGTAAGCCACCCCGTGGGTGCTGGGAAACAAACCCTGATCTTCTGCAAGAACAATTAGCACTTTTAAAAAATTATTATTTATGCCTGCATGTACACCTGAACACCAGAAAAGGGCATCAGATCACATTATAGATGGTCGTGAGCTACCATGTTGTTGCTGGGAACTGAACTCAAGACCTCTGGAAAAGCAGTCAGTGCTCTTAACTCTGAGCCATCTCTCCGGCCTTCCTTTTAGTTTCCAGTTGGAAACAGGACCTGAGTTTCCCGGGTTGCCTTGAACTCACTCTAACCCAAAGAGGCCTTTCTTTGCAATTGTGCTTCTGCCTCTCCAGTAGCTGGGATCACAGGCTTTTAAATGTTGGCCCATGTGTACTGACTCTGATGGGGGGTGGGGCAGGGCTCCTTTTCTAAGTTCCTTATCCCTTTAGCTGTGGAGGAAGTCTTTTCTCAACTCTAACCACTGCCTCAGTCTGCCTCTCCACTGTAGAGCCATTATGCTTACCAATCTGTTTCCCTCTTGGGAAAAAGATGCGCGTAACCAGAGGCTGCAACAGCATCTGTCCCCTCAAACTGGTCATTGCAGTCTTATGGTCTAGGTCTCCTCAGCAGGCTCCACCAGGAGTGCTATCCACCCTGGCATCTTGATGCACTATGGTAGCAAAGACTTTGGAGAGGACGCTTATGTGGAGAGCTCCCCGTAGGTGCATGCCAGAGGAACCCAGCTATGGGTGGTTTTCCTCAGCCCAACTGAGGTGCTAGGAGAGGGCTGGGTGGGAAGATCAAGCCACAGGCTGCAAAGGCTGAGCCCCAGACAAGCGGCATGTTTATTACAGGGCAACTTTTCCTTTTGTCCTTCAAGACAGGGTTTCTCTGTATAGCCCTGGCTGTCCTGGAAGTCTGTAGACCAGATTAGTCCTGAACTCAAAGATCTGCCTGACACTGCCTCCTGAGTGCTGGGATTAACGATGTACCCCACCACTGCTTGGCTACAGGCCACCCCCAGATATTCTGAGCAGAAGCTACAGGGCTAGTGCCCAACAGTACAGCATAGCCAGGTTCTGGGGCTTGTGGGTTGAGCATCACTCCTCTAAATTTGGTACCCATAAGCAGTTCCCTCCTCCCTCCTTTCTCACTTAAAGCCAAAGGTCTGGCCCTTGAGATAAGGAAGGCTTTGTATGAGCCATCAGCAGAGGATGGAAGATTTCGCTAGTTGCTTAAGAGACTGTTAGAAACAAAGCTAGAAACTTCCCCTCAGCCAGATGTAAATGTTGACTCAGCAGATTCCAAAGCTGGTTCCTTAGTTCCCACAAGAGCAAAGCTTCTAACATCCAAAGGCAGCCTTGAAATCCCCAGGGTGAAGGATTCTTTACAAGCGAGTTCTTTTTATTAGCTCAAAGCTACACTACAAAGAAAATTGTGCTTTTAGTCCCCAGGATAGACCTTAAGGGTCTGTCATATCACTGCAGTAAATCATTGTGCTGACTGCTAGAGGAACTAAGTAAGCCCCAGGTGTTTTAGGCTCTACCTATTCACTGGCTGCAATGTCCTCTAACTGAATGCCAAGCTGTCTAGGCGGCCGCTAATCTGCCGTTTCCCAGACCTCTGGTCCTAGCAGAGCTCCATGTACCAAATGTTTAACAAAGTGGATATACTCAGGCTTAGGAGCGATGGAAAACCACTATTTCAACAACGTATATTCCATTTCCCTTTCTGTGCTATTATACACTATACTATAATTGTATGGAAACAAGGACTGCTCATGCAATGAAACTGTGCCAAGCCTGAATCCAGCCAGCAATGGGCAGAATAGCAGCCTTTGGGTTGTTCCTCCCAGCTCAGCTACGCGTTAAGGTGCAAGATGCAATGTCTTTTGTTGTTTTGCTTTTTCGAGACAGGATTTCTCTTCTAGTCCTGGCTGTCCAGGACTCACTTTGTAGACCAGCCTGGTCTTGAACTCACAGAGATCCACGCCTGCCTCTGTCTCCCAAGTGCTGGGATTAAAGGCATGTGCCTTGCATGCCTGGCCATGCAAGATGCAAATATTAATGGAGTTTTGTTTTTGTGTTTCAGGCCCAACTGGAAGGCATTATTGCACCGAAGAAGTGATTTCCATATGGGCCTCAGCAGGAACCATGCACGTTCATGAGCCCACTGTAATTAAAAAAGCCAGTTTCCTGAGTGAACAAGCTATCCCCTCCCCATCACCACTCTATGCAAGTCCCAGTATCACAAGAGCATCCGCACCCCAGGTCCTCCCCACACCATTTATTCACCCTATGCAGGATATCAAAGCCTGACTCCACACTCTCATGAATGAACAGCTAAGGAGGAAGCTACATCTCACACATAGTTCTAGTCAGGCTATGGCCTAAAGACAGTTTGGTAGATCCAGAAGAGTTAAATTATAGACCAGTCTCCATTCAAGGAAGTCCAGGGAGGACACCCATCATCTAGTCATGTGTCAAACTACTGTTCTTAAAGTGGCACTAACACTTCCTTCCAATTGGTGGGAGTACCTCAAGTGCCCCTGAAGGGGTGCCAGAAAGGACTTCCTCCTTGGCAGCTCTGACCCCATCCCAGTCAAGGCTTACCACAAGGCCTATGAGCCCCACAAGAACCGTTCAGAGTTGAATATATCCCAATACTCTGACTTCATACTAGAAGTCACATCTTTGACCCTCACCCAGTACCCTGAGGAACTAGGTCTCCACTAACGCAACCTACATGTGCGGCCATGGTCCTGGAAGAGCACATCCTCTGTGCTGTGCTAGCTTTGTGGCCAGTGCGGGAAAGCATTTGTACCCTAACAAGCTCAAGTAAATTCAACAAAGTTTCCAGAGCACTCTTCATTTCTCCAAGCCTCACCACTAATGTCTCTGAAATACTTTATGCCCTTACAGCTTTGTGAGTTCCTAGCCCTAGCACTGCTCAGCAATGTGAGAGAAACACACATGTTTGTGGACACACACAAGAGGGTCACACCTGGAGGAACTAAGGGCCAGGTCAGGTGTTTCTGGGCTGAGGATTTACTGTTGCCAACTAGCATTGGGGTACAGCGTCAACCACTAGGCTTCCGAAGTGTGGTGTGCCTTACAGATGCCAACTGGGCATGAGAAAGTGAACACAGTTCCTAATGGCGTATTTTTATATAATTTAATAAACAGCTTTCTAGATGTCACTGCTTCTGTCTGAATTTCTTGTGCTTCTGTTGCTGTCCCTCTGAGTCGTTTGTCTTCTTTTTGTTCCTGTTTCTATTTTTCACATTGTGTGTTTCATAGTAGCGTACACCAACTCTCTTGGATTGCTGCTGCCGTGCTGCTCTCCTCCGCTGTAAGAAAACACAACAAAAGAGAACCCAGTCAGACAAGGACAGTTCTGAAACAAGAGCCTAGCCGCAGCCCTCTCCACACCTGTGCAGCTCCCACAGCAATGGAAGTAAAACTGGAGGAGGGTCCACCTCACACTGTTGACCATCAGCAGACTCTGGCTCAGCCCTCACTCCCTCCCAAGCGGGGCTATTTCAGCTCTGCACAGTTCCCTTCCCAGGGGTCAGTCACCTGCCTGCCTTTACCAGCTCTACTCTTTGTGTGTCACTCCCTGGAACCAAACAAACCCATCCAATCCTTTGGGCAACCAGGACACAGGTGTGAGGATGGTCATCTAGAATTCCTGAAACTTAACTCCCAGTCTCAATGACTGATGGGGCCACTTCTTGACCAAATTAAGTTACTTATACCAGGTCACTAATAAGTGGGGTTCCTAGGACTCTCAGCTCTAACCGCTGATTTGTTTCAGAAAGAATGGGTCTTAGAAACTGGACTTCTAGCTGGGTATGATAGTATACACCTGTAATCCCAGCACTTGAGAGACTAAGGGGACTGCCCGAGTTTGAGGATAACCAGGGCTTGCATAGATAGCTCAGGGGTAAAGGTGTTTGCTGTCAAGCCTGACTGCTTAAGCTCCATCCACAAGTTGTCCTTGAACTACAGATGCTCATCATTGTGTCATATAGATAAAATAAATACAAGTAACAAACCTCAAAATGGACTTCTACTGCTCTGTTTTGTTTTTCCCCCACGACAGGGTCTCACTATGCAGCCCTGACTGTCTGAGGACTCACTGTGTATACCAGGTCTGCCTCTGCCTCCCAGTGCTGGGACTAAGAGCACGGTGGCACGTGCCACTACGCCTGGGTGGAATTCTGTGCCTGTGTCTCATTAAAAGACACAGAGTACTTACTTCTTTACACGTCAGCATCCTCTGAGTTTTATTTGAAGGTTCTTCTTCCATCTGTGCATTCCGCTTTCTTCCCTTTTTTGTGGGTGCTGGACACAAATGATACATAAAACACAGAGGAGATTAACAATAGAAAGAGCATTTCAAGCCAGGTGTGGTGGTGCACACCTTTAATCCCCAGCACTCGGGAGGCAGAGGCAGGCAGATCTCTGTGAGTTCAAAGCCAGCCTGGTCTACAAAGTAAGTCCAGGACAGCCAAGGCTACACAGAGAAACCCTGTCTTGAAAACAACAACAAAACAAAAAACAAAAAGAAAGAAAAGAAAAACAGCATTCCCAAACTGTCTAGAAGGTGCGGTGACATGCACCTTTAATCCTAGTACTCGAGAGGCAGAGGCAGGTGAATATCTGTGAGTTTGAAGCCAGCCTGTTCTACAAAGCAAGTCTAGGAGAGCCAGAGCTCTGCTACACAAGAAATCCTGTCCTGAAAAACCAAAATGAAAATAAGAAAGAAAAGAAAAGAAAAAACAGAAAAGAAGAAAAGGAAATCTGTCTAGAAGATTACAGGTGGGTTTTGCAGCTAAAAAGAGCCTCCAGCCATCCCCAATGCGTGGTTTTCTGTTTGTGGATTGGGACGTCAGCTCCAGTAGGTGCCATGCCTGCCCGCCCACCTGCTTCCATGCTCCCTTCCACGACACATGGACTCCTATCACTTTGGAACTCAAGCCCCAATTAAACCAGTCCTTTGGCCAAAGTGTGCTTTATCAGAAAAATAACTTAGAAAAATAACTAAAGGCCGGGCGTGGTGGCGCATGCCTTTAATCCCAGCATTTGGGAAGCAGAGGCTGGTGGATCGATGTGAGTTCAAGGCCAGCCTGGTCTACAAAGTGAGTCCAGGACAACCAAGGCAACACAGAGAGACCCTGTCTCGAAAAACTCAAAAAAAAAAAAAAAAAAAGAAAAAGAAAAAGAAAAATAACTAAGACAGACTTCCTGCCCAAATTCTTCTATAAAATTTTCTCTTCGACTCTATAGTTATTAATATGTACTTTTGAAAAGCAATATTCCTAAGCCATCAACTTGATCTTAATAAATGTGTAGAGCTTCACAGTCCAATGCACACAGTAAGTAGAACGTGGACCGCTAAGTATCTGCTGGTGGAGGGGATTATCCTGAAGTTACAAATCACGTGTACGGGCTGGAGAGGTGGCTCAGAGGTTAAGAGCACTTGCTATTCTTCCAAAGGTCCTGAGTTCAATTCCCAGCAACCACATGGTGGCTCACAACCATCCATAATGAGGTCTAGTGCTTCCTTCTGACCTGCAGGTGTTACATGCAGGAGAATATTGTATACATAATAAAGAAATCTTTAAAAAAAAAAATCAAAAATACAAATCACGTATACATGGTTCAAAGCATCAATCTCACCTTCATCACTGACTTCTGCAGATGTTTTCTTCTTTTCTTCATATTTTGCAAAAACTTTTTCACTTAAGCCCTTGGATATTCTGAAAAATAAAAGCAAAGTCACAAAGCTGCTTGGTACTCCTTTTTAACTGCTCTGACAACTCCAGTTTGGAGAGGTGTAACATTCTTTTTTATTTTTAAAGATTTATTTATTTATTATGTATACAGTGTTCTGCCTGCATGTACACCTGCAGGCCAGAAAAGGGCATCAGATCACATTACAGATTGTTATGAGTCACCATGTGGGTGCTGGGAATTGAACTCAGGACCTCTGGAAGAGTAGGTGGCGCTCTTAACCACTGAGCCATCTCTCCAGCCTGAGGTGTAACATCGTTGAAGAAAGGGAAATTCCACCATATTTGTGATGATCATTGGGTGAAACAGCCAGTGCCAAGTAGTTTGAACAGTTCCTGGGCTAAAATAGTAGGTATCCAAGCTCCTTGTACTTCAGGTGGTTAAATACAAATTTACAGATTTAAAAAGAAAAAAACTACTCCAAGATAAAATAAATAAAAGCAACTTCTACTAGCTCCCTGTGGTAGAGCACTTACCTGGCAGACACAAGCCCTGGCGTCCATGCTAAGTACTTTAAATCCCTACACCAAAGTGAATGCTCACAGCCAGTCAAAATGAACAGGCAAGCTAGTGAAGAAGAAGGGGAGAGATATTACCTGATGGCAGAGAACTTCTTAGCTTTGGCTTTATTTAGAAACTTCTGGTACTTGGCAATCTTTTCATCTAGGGCTTTAATGACAGCTTGGGTGTCATTTGCTACTGGTTCTTCCTGAAAGTGCTGAGAAGGCTCTTTCTCAGCATTCTCTTCTGCCTCTTCCTGCTCCTGCTCCTCCTCTTCTGCAGCAAGGCTTTCCAGATCTTCTTCCATGTCTGACATCTCCACAGGAACCAGGTCGTCCTCAGAAAACTGAGGCCCCACATTGATTTTGCCGAAATTCTGGCGAACCCGTGCAATGATCTGCTGCATCTCTGAGTTTGCATCCTGGGAACGGTCTGCTTCTGGCTCCTTTTCAATGACAGAGTCTGACCTTTCAACTACGGTTTCTCTGCTCTCTTCTTCTGGGTGGTTCTGGGTTGTTTCTGTGGGACCTTCTGATGGTGAGGAAGGTGGAAGCTATTGAGGAGAAGGGAAGGTAGGAGAAGGGAAAAAATGAGATCAGAAAGGAGAACCATGCTTCAACTCCTGCTCTCAGATGAGCAGTCCTCCTCTCGCAGCCAAGCCAAGAGGGAGCCCCTCGAATTTGAATTGCATCCGTCATCTACTCTGAGCCCATGTAACTCAAGCTGGCAGCCAGCAGAGCTGTGGTTCCAGAGGAAGGGTACTGACCCAATGAAGACAACTGACAATGAGCGTTGTCTTTGGATATCAGGAAAAGGGGGCAGAGGAAGCGCATGGAAAAATGGAAGGCACAAGTCCAAGAAACTGGAAGCCAGGCTAAAAGAGGACCACGAAATATAAGGCAAGGTGTGGGGAAGTATTTTTTCAAAGAAGAGTTCCAGGCTCAAATTCAGAATGAGCACTGAGTCTAGAAACACTGAGAAGACTGGCCTATTGTAGGTACCCAGCACTGCCAAGCTTTCCAGAGCATTTCACATACACATCGTTTTTTATCCCTGGGACCCAGACTCATATAATGACTCTCCAAAGTGTCTAGGTAATATGCTAAACAAGTCCAGAATCCATAAAATGCAGGAAACTGCATAAAAGGTTTGAGCTGGCCAATATGCTCAGCAGGTAAAGGCACTGGCTGTCCAACCTGATAACCTGAGTTCAACCCCCAGCACCCACATGGTCAAAGGCAAGATTCAGGCCCCCAAAGTTGTTCTCAGGTCCCCACATGTGCATCATGGTATGCATGTGTGTACACAGCATATGCACACGGGCACACACATAATAACTTTTAAGAAGTTTTGTACATTTTGTAGTGAGATGATTTCTATATTTGTTTTTTTCTTTCAAGGCAGGTTTCTCTGTGCATCTCTGGCTGTTCTGGAACTAATTCTATAGACCAACTCCAAAACCCACTCATGAGTGCTGGGATTAAAGGTACAATCCACCACATCTGATGATTTATACCTTCCCAATCTTCAAGAAATTAGTATTTTGGGGCTGTAGAGATGGCTCAGTGGTTAAGAGCACTGGTTGTTCTTCCAAAGGTTATGAGTTCAATTCCCAGCAACTACATGGTGGCTCACAACCATCTATAATGTGATCTGGTTCCCTCTTCTGGCCTGCTGGCACATATGCAGGCAGGATATTGTATAAGTAATAAAATTAAAACAAAACAAACAAAGAGAAATTAGTATTTCACCAAAAAAAAAAAAAAAAAAAAGATGAACCAAAAGAAAAAAGAAAAAAAGGAGAAGCACTGAGTAAGGCCTCATAGTTGTGCTTAGGAGTCAGGTCTCTATGCCAGGCACAGTTGTGTACGCCTGTAGTCACAGCACTCAGGAGGCAGATGCAGGTGGATCTCTGTGAGTTCAAGATCAGCCTGGTCTACAAAGCAAGTTCGGCACAATCGAGGCTACACAAAGTAACCCTGTATTTGGGGGGGGGGCACATCTTTGTGAAAGTGCCTCTTCCCCAAAAGCCTTCCCCAAGCTCCACGCACAAGCCCTCTGACTCCTGCAACACCATATCCTGTGGAGTCTCCCAGTACCCTCAACTCCATCAACTCTTGGCTGCATTCAAGCATAATAAACATGTTCTTGGCACAGAGTTCCTAAATCCTCTGGTCGCTCCAGGGAACACTCATGGGCCTACTTCCAACCTCTGGGGAGAGAAGAGGGGCCAGAGACTCACCTGAATCATCTATAGCCACTGATTCACCTACTTAATAAAAAAAACTCCTCCAGGACGATAAAGACACTGATGTGCCCACCCAGTGCAAGAACCGAAGCTGCTGCCTTCTGCCTACGCATGGTTCCATTGGGCTTTTCTGATTTTTAGCTTTTGCAGTGAACTGGTAATCACAGATAAAATACTTTCCTGAGTTGTGTTATTCCTGTAGCAAATCACATGCCAGAGCCCTGAATTTGTAATTGACTGAGTGTAACTGTGATGTTAAGGGGGAACAGGCTGTGGACTCAAGCCCTTGACTTGTGGTGTCTCCACTAATTGCAAAAGTTAAAATCAGAACCTCACTGGAGCTAAGAGAACTGCAGAAGTGGAGTGGAAAGACATACATGACACCCACCGCAATCTGTATAAGCTCATACCTAACCTCCTCCCCTCACTAAACTCTCAGTCTATTAGGGTGGTGACCTGCTGCTTTTCGTTTGTTTGGTTTGTTTTGCTTTGCTTTTTTGTTTTTTTGAGACAGGGTCTCTCTGTAGCCTTGGCTGTCCTGGACTCACTTTGTAGACCAGGCTGGCCTCGAACTCACAGCTATCCACCTACCTCTGCCTCCCGAGTGCTGGGATTAAAGGCATGCGCCACCACGCCTGGCGACCTGCTGCTTTTCACAGCAGCCCCTCTGGTGCCCAGAGTGCTAGGAGTTCCACCCTGATACAAGCAGAAAAACAAAACCCAAAGCCATCACTTCCAAAGACTTGCTGAGTTCTGAAAAGGCCCGTAGAAACACAAAAGTCAAGTGTTAAGATTGAGCCCTGGGCCACACCACTCTCAAGGTAAGAGCTATTGGGCAGCAGGGAGCTTCCTGTCCACGTCCCAGCTCAGTCCTTCTGGCCAGGATGGTATCAATTCTATTGTTCCCTTCCTGTGTGCTCTGGCTTTCTTTAGGGCAAGGGCTCCTAGTCACTCCCTGTTCTCTGTGGCCAAGGCTGGTATGAATAAAGGATTCTTCATAAATGAACTTTGGCAACACCTATGCTCTCACAGAAAACAAACATGAAACAAATATTTTCTTCTTCTCCCAGCCCCAAAGGCTGCTACTTACGCCCACTATTCTGTCTTACTTTTCTGCTCTTTGTCCCTAATGCTTGCTCTTCAGCAAGTCTATAAAAGGGCTCTCTGGAATGACACACACGTACAAAGATGAAGAAAATGTCCATGAAGGGAGACAGCCATAGGCCACATCACATCAGGGTCATTTGACCCCACTTCCCAGGAGCTGTGCTCCCCGTTTTTACCTGGTAAACTGTCGGCCCCTCTGCATTGGGTGGCTTGACAAAGAAAGGGATCCGGCCTCTCTGCCAGTCATTGAGAACCATCTTACCCACAGTCTGCAAGTCAGGCTCTCCACCCTGAAAAGACGAGACAGACTCCAGTTAAACCCAAAGAGCAAAAGAACTTCCCATGAGAGCCACCTGAGTCACCCTGGCGGCCCCTCATCTTCTAGCTCACACAGTTCCTACTGCTCTCACAATGGCAGGTCTGTGTGTCCCACTCCTAATCCCCAAAGTCGCTGGCTCACTGTAGCTGGTCTATGCTACTTTGTCGGTTCTTCCTTTTCCCACCAGTTTTACGCCATATCACTAGATAGGAGAGAAATAAGAATAGAGTGAGAGAACCGTGAGTCTAACTTCTTTCCTTTTGTTTCTTCTTCGAGCAGACTACTAACAAACTACAACTACCTCCCCCTCCCAATGACCACCAACCACACCTCTTGGGGCTCTAGAATTTATAGACCCTCTGAAAAGTTCCTAGAATTTCAAATGTCACACAATCACAGAAATTATTTGCTGCTGGCAAAACCATGTCTCTCCTGAAGCATAAGGCAAATCATAGGCAGCTGCTTAGGACATCTGAAAGCAGCCCCCCATATCCCCACACCTGGGATTAAAATGAAAAATATTCTTACAACATTTCTGTGTTTTGTTTGGTTTTGGTTTTTTGAGACAGGATTTCTCTGTGTAGCCTTGGCTGTCCTGGACTCACTTTGTAGACCAGGCTGGCCTTGAACTCACAGAGAGCCACCTACTTCTGCCTTCCGAGTACTGAGGTGTGAGTATTTCTGCATTTTTTAAAGAAACCAAAATTTCAGAATTCTCACTACAGCTCACCTTAAGTAACTTCCCAGTGCGGAAAGCTAGCTTTTCAAGAAAGTCCTCGGCATTCTCCCAGGAGTCAATCTTGTATGTCTTGGTGATATATTCTGGCTTTGCTCGTTCAAGAACAGAACCAATGTGGTCTTGAGGAGACTTAATTTTTTCAACTTGAACCTAGAGAGTAATAGAATGCTGTGTTCAACTCTTCTACACAAACGGGAAAATGGATTTCTGTATCACAAGGTGAGTGGGGCGTGCTGGAGTCTGTCTGAGAGAACTTGGCAGGGGTAAGGGGCAGCACTGAGAGCTGACCACAGCGTGGAGCCCAGGGAGCAACTCTAATCCTACTTTACCACAGACTGACTGTGGTCTCCACAGACAGTTTGAACCGGGAATGCTTTGTGTCACCCACTGGCAGGAATAGTTAAGATGCCTGCTACTCCCAGAACCCAGAACACAAAAAGAATTTCAGAAGGAAAAGAAGGAATGTGCAGAGGATGTATGTTAGAAGCGTGGTTCTGGTTAAGGGGGATCATTTGAAGTTTTCAGTCATGTTCAGAAACACGTGAGGAAATGACTGGGTTCCAAGATGACTCAAGTCATAAACCCTCGAAGATGAATTATCACTAAGCATAAACAATCCCTGCTTCTCTTTGGATCCCATGTGGAAACTACATACTGCCGTGGGATGACATTGACCAGACATGCCCACAGCCCCTCAACCTCCTGAGGTAGGCTGAGTGGAAAGGAGGCTGCTCTGTTCAGCATCACGTTCCTGCGTCTGCTTAGACAGGCTGACCCCAAACTGCCTTCTGAAATAGAAGTAGCAATGGTACTTGGGCTCCCCACAAATAAAAACAGACCTGTTAAAGCCCAAATACGCACCACTCCTTTGAGCACAATGTCGGTCTCTGAGTCCTCAGAGGGGTAAACCACGCCAGGGCAGTCAATCAGGAATATACGACGCATCAAGGTAATATACTGCCAGACCTGCAGACAGGAAATGCTCACTCAGTATTGCCAAGGTCAGATACTGGGAGCTTAACTTCACTAATCTGTGATGTTGGGGTATTACACTAGAAAGGGCGGAAGGGAGGGAAGGCAGGAGAAAAGCAACCTGTTGTGGTTGACCTGTTGTGCTGAACAACCAAGCCAGGTCCTTCACTTAGGCCAAGTGTGACACACTTCCACCATGCACAAACTAGAGTTCTATTACTAGGAATCCAAGAATAAGGCAGAGGCAGGCTCTCTGAAATAGCTGGGGTGATGGTGCTGGTGGTGGTGGTGGCGCACGCCTTTAATCCTAGCACTGGGGAGGCAGAGGCAGGCAGGTCTCTGTAAGTTTGAGGCCAGCCTGGTCTACAAAGTGAGTCCAGGACAGCCAAGGGTACACAGAGAGACCCTGTCTTGAAAAACTGGGGAGGGGGGTACGGGGGGCGGGGGGAAGCCCTCTGAAGTACAGAGCTGTTAGCGTCTTTGCCACTAGGCAAACTCATGCTGTTTCAAAAGCTGTGTTGCAGCTACTGACTTGCAAATACAGGAATCTACCCTAAAGACCAAGCTTTCTTTACTTCTTAACTCATACACAAAATATTCTTGGGTTGATTTTATCAAAGCAAGAGGTTGCAATTAGGGGCTGGAGGGGTGATTCTGTGGTTTAGAGCACTTGCTGCTCTTGTAGAGGACCCAAGTTCAGTTCCCAGCACCCACATGGCAGCTCACACCATCAGTAACTCTAGTCTAGAGGATCTGGTACTCACTTCTGGCCTCTGTTGGCAACAGACACATACACATATATACATGCAGGCCAAACACTTATACACATAAAGTAAAAATGAATAAATCTTGAAGAAAAAAAAAAGGTGGCAGTGGCAATTTACAGAAGACTTAAATACAGGCCACCAACCAAATCACATCACAGCCACCTACTAGCATACAAGGCATGCTCAGTCTTAAAAGGCAGACAGGGACTGGGTACTATGTTCACTGCAGAACATTTGCCTAGCATGTGTGTTAGGTGTCCTGGGATTTACCCCAAGTACTGTCAGAGTAAGGAAGAGGACAAGAAGAAGGAAAAGAGAGAGGGGAGATCTCCGTATCTTTTGAGTTTTTGTTGTTTGGTTGGTTAGGTTTTTTGAGACAAGGCTTCTCAGTGAAGCCCTGGCTATCCTGGAATTCATTTTGTAGACCAGGCTGGCCTCAAACAAAGAGATCTGCGCCTGCTTCTGCCTCCCGAGTGCTGGGATTAAAGGTGTGTACCATCATGCCCTGCATGGTCTCCGCATCTTAAACAGTCAACCCTCTATAGAAATAGAATGTGGAGCTGGCCATAGTGGCGCATGCATTTGATCCTAGCGCTCGGGAGGCAAAGGCAGGAGGAAATCTTGAGTTCTAGCCAGGCTGGTCTACAAAGTGAGTCCAGGACAGCCAGGGCCACACAGAGAGACCCTGGATCAAAAAAAAAGGAAGGAAGGAAGGCAGGAAGAACAGGAAGGAGGGATGGGGGAGGGAGGGAGGGAGGGAGGGAG
>OU015754.1:58341814-58365724 GCA_907169655.1 Acomys percivali | reverse complement strand
GGGAGGGGGGAGGGAGGGAGGGAGGGAAATGTAGAGTAGAACCCATACGCACCTTTGTTTCTCCTGCAATGGGGGCCACGTTGCAAACTTTCTTGGATCGTAATGTGTTTATCACAGAGCTCTTGCCTACATTTGGATAGCCAATAAACCCAACACTGATTTGTTTCTTGTCTGTGTGCAACTGTGGGAAAAAAAGAAGGAAAAGAATACCTATCAATCATGCTCAGCCATACATTCCCTCAGGTTGGTCAGACGATGCTCCTTGGCTAAGGGAAGGACTACTGTAGTTCAGAACAGTTCACAAAACTTCAACTTGATGTGAAGACTAAACACAAGCCCACCAAGTGAGCCACGTGCACTACACATCCCAAGTAAGCCATATCCTCAGGCACCTATGTAAAGCATCCTCGCTTTAGGTCGACAACACGTAGATCAGGACGTGGCAGCTTGACCATCTCCTCATCTCAGTGCGTTACCATCCACAGGAGAGACATGTTTAGGGAAGGAGACTAAGAGTTCCCACTCCAGACACGCAAGTCTGATCACAACCTTGCCTGTGGCAGAGCAAAAGGTAAGTGTTCAAGTCCCAACCAAGTCTAAACACCAGACAAAAGACTAGCCCTCTAGCACCCTGCTCCCCAGGGCTCTCAGATAATCTAGAAACTGGAAGACTCTTCTGGAGATAGTCACACACTCAAGAAAAATGTTGTGTCCCTAATAAATATTACCTTTCAGTAAGATCCACCATCCAACAATCTAGCTACCCAGCAGACTCCACAACCAAAGAGACACCAAGAGCCTATCAGAGTTGTAGGGGCTTTTGCTTTCTTTTTTTGAGACGGGTTTCACTGAGTAGGCTTGACTGTCCTGGACTTACTCTGTAGACCAAGCTGGCCTCAAACTCATAGCGATCCACCTGCCTCTGCCTCCCAAGTGCTGGGATTAAAGGTGTGCGCCACCACACCCGGCTGGCCTTTTGCTTTCCATCTGATTTATACCAATTCAATGTTGCCCAGGGCAGTTTCAAACTCCTAAGCTAAAGTGACTTTTTTGGGGGGGAGGGGAGGAAAGAGGGTGTCCTATCTCAGAGTGGCTAAGACTACAAGCTTGTGCCACTGTGCTCATCATAGTAAAGGCAGACCATAGGCTGGGAGCAGCCAGTTCCTATTAGAGAGAGTACTTGCTTGCCCAAGTACTCTACGAGAGTGTCTGCTCAAATGCTAAACATTCAAAGAAACAAGAAAACAAATTAACTCAAGAGGAGATAGACACTTCTAGCAGAGAACTGCATGGAGCAGCAGGAGTGGGCTGCTCTGAATGGCACTTCAGTCAGAATACTGTGAACGTCAAGTGACAGTCAGCCCAACACTGCTGGCTGTAGTACAGGGAAGCAGAGGGAGTGAAAGATGTGTGCAGGGAAGATGAACAGAAGTAACCTAATCATGCCCAGCAACAGGAGGCTGAGGCAGGAGGATTGCTGCAAACTCAAGGCCAGCCTCACCTACACAGTGAATATGAAGCCAGCCTGGATCACAGTGAGATCTGGTCTCAGACCATCACAAAATGAAACCCTCCCCCATAAAACAGTGAGTTTGAGAAAGAGAGGGAGCATGCATAAGAGCTACTTCTGCCTGAGCTTCTGGGTTCAATGCCCAACATAAATAAACAAACAAATCAATAAATAAATAGGGCTGGAGAGATGGCTCAGAGGTTAAGAACACTGTCTGTTCTTCCAGAGGTCCTGAGTTCAATTCCCAGCAACCACATGGTGGCTCAGGACCATCTATAATGAGATCTTGTGTCCTCTTCTGGAGAGCAGGCACACATGCATAATAAATAAAAAATAAATCTAATAGATAAATGAATAAATAAAAATACAAAAGAAAGAAAAACATCCCAACAAAAAATCTAGCCCTAAAATTTTATAGCAGGAAACATTTAATAAGTATGTCAAACTGTGGGGAAGAGTTGGGAGAATCAAGAAATAAACCATAAATGTGTACTAACAGCATATAAGGAATGCCAGAAGTGATGGCTCAGAGTCAACGGCATTGCTTCTGGGAAATGAGGAAGGGAGGGACAGGAGCGCTTTTGCTAGAGCCAGGCAGAAGAGAGGGATCTGGTTCCAGGGTGTCCCTCATGTGATGGGGATCAGGGTGTGGGTTGGGCAACTATCCTCTGGCAAAGGCTGAACCACTAGGTGCTAGAGATATGTCAGAAAGGGCAAAAGTGACATGAGAAAACACTTCAGATCCCTCCCAATACAGAGGGCCTATGAGTTTTTATACCTCTAGATAACAGTGAGAAGTGAAGTCAACAGCTGTTCTGAGACAGATTCCATTATGCAGCCCATAATAACGTCAAACTTTTGTTTTTGTTATTTTTGTTTTGCTTTGGTTTTGGTTTTTGGAGACAGGCTTTCTTTGTGTAGCCTTGGCTGTCCTGGACTCACTTTGTAGACCAGGCTGGCCTCGAACTCACAGAGATCCGCCTGCCTCTGACTCCCGAGTGCTGGGATTAAAGGCGTGCGCCACCACTGCCCGGCGACTTCAAACTTTTGATCCTCCTGCCTCAACCTCCCAAGTGCTGACCTGAAGTTAGCAACTTTGGACACACAAGCCAACCCCTCATATAAACTCAGCTCCACCGCTCCAGCAGACGCAGCCTCCCTACCTTCCCAAACTGCCGCAGAAGCTGAATGAATGCTCCTTTCCCAAAGGGGTTAGTGAGACTGGCATGGAAAGCCAGTGTTGGATAGTCCTGGGAGAGCACAGCAACCCATCGTTTCTAAAGGGGAGAAGAAAACATGCTGGTAAATTATAGCTTGTTTTTCTTTTACAATATTCAGAAGATTCTGAGTTGGAATTACTGGATGGCTTCAAATACAGTGTTGCCTAAGGGAGACAGCAGCTATAATTCTTTGAGATGCTCTTTCAAGTATGACAGTTAGTACTTTGTCTTTCGCTTAATAACTGACTACAAAACAATATTCAAAAAAAGCTAACCTAACTACTAAATGCAATTAATGGAACACAATGGGGAAGCAGTCGGTGACTGGCAACTGCCTCCACTGAGGGGACACAGAATCTTTCAGCTGCCCCTGGCCAGAGGACGGGAGGTGGCTCTGCCCATTGTCAGTACACATGTTGTCCCTTTTCAGTAAGGACATGCCAGTGACTACACTCCCAAGAGAGTGACACTTCACCACCCTGCCCTAGTGGGTTTAGGTCATGAGCTGAACTTACCGTTGCCCAAGTTGGAACAAGGTCACACTTATTGAGTACAAAAATGAGGTGTTTCCAGGGTTTTTCCTTTTTCAGGTAGGCTTCGATGTGAGGGGACCGAGTACCCATCGGATCTCTAGCATCAAGGACTTGAACTACAACATCTGATGAGTCTATTACCTACAAATCCAAAAGGGCAGAAACAGTTGGCTGTAGTATACGAAGTAAGGCGGCCATTTAAGGGAGCCCAAAGGAATAAAATGGTATTTAGAAGCAACAGCAAACAGTCCAGTGAGGAGAGTGGGAGACATCCAATCTGATGACCACTGATGTGAACTTAAAAGCTTTTCAAGAATATTCCAAATTTGTCAAATTTCAAATAGGAAAGCTGGCTTAGATCAAATCCTTCTGATTCTTAAGTACTAGACATTATGTACGGGTTTGTACATTTTACAGAAAATTAAATGTACCTCATCTACTTTATGGTACTAGTTTCCTTTTATGACTTTAACCACCTGGCCATGCTTGCAGCTTCTGTATTGTTTCCCTACAGACACAAAGCTCAGTCAGGTCAAAAGCACCAGGGCCGCACAAAGCCTTCCTTCCCTTCCCCACAGAGCAGGCAGGCAGGCTTTCCCGACATGTGCTCTCATTTACAGAATGAGATAGTGAGGCTAAATAACTTACCCTTTTTGTTCTTTTCCCTCCACTCTGGTTTTTTGAGACAGGGTTTCTCTGCATAACAGCCCCCGCTGTCCTGGCACTCACAGATAGCCACCTGTCTCTGCTTCCTGAAGACTGGGACTAAAGGCATGTGCCGCCATAGCCAACAATAACTTACAACTTCTTATGCAGCCAGCACTAACTACAAGGGACAGCGTCCTAATAGGTAGTCTATGGAAGACTGGGGCATCTAACACAAATGCTCTTCCTTTCAAGCACACAGCAGTATGCACGTGGCTACATCACATTTCCTTCATGGAGGGAAGAGGATGATCGAGCAGAAGAGAATTATTTCATCTGAGATCTTCAGTCGTTCAGTTATTTTGCCTCCAAGCTCATAAAAGCCAGGAGCTGCTCAGTGAACACCAGGAGCCTTACCTTGTAGAGCTCTCCCCATATTCTTTTCGACTGTCCCTTTTTATATATCTCTTCTTGAGCTTCATTTCTAAGTTTAGAAAGAACCACAAATGAGCAACTGAAGTACTATCAAGACTAAAAGGAAACTGTGAGGGCTCATGCCTGTAACCCCAGCACTCAGATGTGGTAGACGGAGCTCTGGGAATTAGACAGCCTGGTCCACACAGCTCCAGCCCAGCAAGGACTACAAAATAAGACTTTGTCTTAATAATGAGCCACACACACACCCCTCTAAAACATATCGAAGTGAATTTTCAAAGTCACTACACCAAAGCATCCAACAGCAGATAAACCTGATTTGGTCCACAAATATATTGGAGTAGTACATGGCTTAAAAAGGAAGGACACTGCTGGGTTGGGGGTATGTGCCCTTAATTCTAGCATCATGGATGCAGAGGTTTCAGGCCAACCAGGGTTACCCAGTGAGACCCTGTATCAAAAAAAGTAGAAAGGGTTAGAGTGCTAGAGTCATGGCTCAACAGGCCCTGGCACTCCCGTGGCTGGCTCCCAAAGGTCTGCTTGCTCCCAAAGGACCTGTTCGTACCTCTGCTGAGATGAGGTGGCAACAGCAATGAGAGAACACTACTGGAGTCTTCAGTCCACACACCTCTGTGAGACAAGCAAACCAGCCTGCACATTGTTAAAGGAATGTGGGGAGAGCAGGAGCTCTCCAGCACTGTCCAAGAGACGCTAGGCCTTTCTGTAGGACAAGGAAGCAGCTGCCTATCAAAAGTCGGTATACCCTCTGATTCGATATCATGACTTTAATCCTCTCCACAATCCTTTTTGTTGGTTTTTGGAGACAGGGTTTCTCTGTGTAGTCCTGGCTGACCTGGAACTTGCTCTTTACACTAGGCTGTCCTCAAACTCAGAGATTGCCTACCTCTGTCTCCTGAGTGCTAGGATTAAGGGTGTACTCCATTACCACCCATCCCTCTTAGAACTTACTCTGTAGACCAGGGAGCCTCAAACTCAGAGATGTGCCCACCTCTGCCTCCCAGGTGATCTCAGCAACCCTTAAGGATGAGGAAGATCCAGTGTCACTGATGGCCTGGAGACAGTACAGCTAGCCAACAGCAAAGTTCACCACATTTAGAGTCTATTTAGAAAGTTGGTTTGTAAATAAAGAGAAACTATAGCCAGATGCTTTTTCTTTTAAGATTTATTTATTTAATGTATATGAGTGCTCTATCTGCATGTATACCTGCATGCCAGAAGAGGGCATCAGACCCCAGTATCTTGTGAGTCACCATGTGGTTGCTGGGAATTGAACCCAGTACCTCTGAAGAGCCATCTCTCCAACTCTGTGAGTTCGAAGCTACGTACTAACTCTACACAGTGAGTTCCAGGTCAGCCAGGGCTAAATAGTAAGACTCTATCTCACAAAAGAGGGTCTGGGGGAGGATCCCTATAAGTAACTTGGGGCTTTTTGTTGTTTTGTTTTCTGTGTTTGTTTTGAGATAGGGTATCTTTGTGTAGCCTTGGTTGTTCTAGACTAACTTTGTAGACCAGGCTGGCCTTGAACTCACAGAGATGCACCTGCCTCTGCCTCCCTGAGTGCTGGGATTAAAGGTGTGTGCCACCATGTCCAGGCTATTGAAAACAAAAACCACTCATTACACAAAGGACATACACATATAAAAACGCCATAATGAAAACCTATTACTTTCTGCACTAACTTAAAAAAACAAACGGAGGGCTGGCAAGATGGCTTAGTGAGTAAAAATGTTTGCTCCAAACCTGACTACCTGCATCAGACCCCAGGACCATGTGGGAGAAGAAGAGAATCAACTCCTCTGGCCTTTATACATGCATTGTGGCATCACATACCCACATGTATGCACATAAAAAATAAGATAATACTAATTTGACAAACAAGCAAACCCCGTGACCTTGATGCAGGCTCACCACTTTTTCATATTTTTCATTGGAGAGTCAGAAAAAGATCAACCAAAAACTTCAGTGGTCTAGAGACCCAGGAAGCCCAAGTGTCCATTTCCAACTTACCTACATTCTGTAATTTAGGGATGACAGTGTACCCCACTGACTCTGGGAATGAAGAAGGGTATGTGCTGCTGACGCTGTGTGAAATTGGTTTTGGTCTGGCCTCTACTGCAGTGACGCCTCTAGTCTGAGGGGAGAAGCAGCTGGTTGTGCATGCAATCACTACAGCGCACACCAGCAGGAAGGGCTCTGAGAAAACCTTGTAGAACAGCAGCAAAGACGAGAATCTCAAATGCGTACCTTACACCAGTGTCTTCCGTCACCAAATCACGGTCCTTGCCCTGGTCATAGCTCTCAGTGGACATTTCAGCATTTTCTAGAAGGGACTGCATATCACTCGCAAACAAGTTTGGCCGCTTTCTCTGTGACTTTGGGCCAAATGTACTTTCAAAACTTTCAGTATCAAGAATGTGGACCTTTGAGTTCTAAAGACAAAGGAGAAGAGCAAGTAAGTCTCAGGAAAGGAAAACATGGAGCCAAAGCAAAAAGCTAAAAACCACCTGGGAAAAGAGTCAGCGTTTACTTTTTCCGAAGCTCAAGCCATCCAAAACCTACAGACCCAGTGTGGTTTCAAGTCTGCAATGCACGTTTAAACTGCACAAGAGCTTCTATCCAGAAACGCTATGAGCTTCCCTGCAGGACTCTAAAAGTGACACAGACACCAAGTAAGAACGGCCACGTGAGACGTGCCAAACTCTGCTTTCCTTCACCCAGCACAGACTCCAGTCAAATGCATTCAAGGCAACAAAGATGAAAATTAACTTATCTTTTCTGACCCTTCTTTGGAGCTTTCAAACAAGTGTATAAAATTTGCCAAATTCACAGGTTTTGTCAAGGACAATCAGTCAAATTTGTGTGTTTTTTTCTTTTTTAAACCAACTGTAAATGCCAACTTTTTCTTGGAAATTAATTTCTCTCATGGCTAAAAGGAATTGCTTGTTTTATAAGATGCATTTTAGTTTCAGATAACATTCTCCCTAATTTAGGTAACATTTTTATTAAATGCACATGGAAACTCTTCAGATGAAAAACATCTAGCAAAAGTCCAGAATAATAGGTTAGATGTGATAAAAGGAACCTGATCCTAACTAGAACTTGATGCGCCTGTAAAGGAGTTACAGGCAGAGGAATTCTTGAAGCAGGATGAAAGTCAAAGTTTGAGGTAACAGACTGTTAAAGGCTCCAGAGACTCTCCTTTAAAACAAAGCAAAACAAAACAAAACAGAAAACACACCTTCCTCCCCTTAGCACAAGCGAGGAAGCTCATGAGTGATGGACAGCCCCACCACGCCTTCCAAACATCCACCGCCCCTCCAACTTCCTCGACCTTCATTTACTTGCACTCACTGACCTCTTAGCTTATTTTCCCCTGCTGTCTTCTAATGAAGGGATCATCTACAAGGAAAACCGCATTTTCTGTGGCAATGGGCTCTAAAGCCAATGAGTAAAAATTAAGTATGACTGGACTGGGGAGATGCCTCAGTAGGTGAAGACCCAGTTTAATCCCTGAAAGCCATATAAAAAGACACAATGGTGTAAGTCTGTAATGCCAGGGAGATGGAAGGTAGAGGCCAATGACATACACAATCAATTTCAGGTTTAAAAATCAAGCATGAGTGAAAGTTATTCTTGGAAATCTCACAACTAGGCTGCAGAGATGGCTCAGCAATTAAGAATACATATTGCTCTTCCAAAGTTCAATTTCCATCACCCACATCTGTGGCTCACAACTGCTTATAACTCCAATACCAGTGGATCTGACACCTCTAGCCTCTGAGGGCACTTGTACTCACATGTACATACACATGACATACATAAATACACACAAAATAAAATCTAAAATAAATCTTATAACCTATGAAGCATATGGTTTTGAACTAAATAGCTTAATATAATACTACACAATTAAAGTCTCATACAAACCTATTTTTACTACATTGCTACAGAAACACATCTAACACACAGAACTGAATGATCAAAAGTTAAAGCATATCTGACTTGACTTCCCTGTGCAGAACCATCTCAAAACTAGAGTCCATCCCATGCCACAGCTACTGGATTAAAATAGTTTTCAAAGCCAACACAGAAAGCCCACCAATTATTCTGAGTATTTTCCCGCATCAAAACATTAGCCGACTCCTGCAACTGAAGGCTCCCTCATTCCACACATCAGATATCTAAGCAACGAACAACTGAAAGAAGCAACAGAGCAATAAATCCACAATAGAACCTCTGTTCTTCCCAGAAAGGGATTCAATAGTTGGTCAGAAGATGGCTTTAGGGGGAAGAGACAAAGAGAACAGGGGAAATGAGCAACTTGTCTGTGGTTCATGAATTACGCTCATATGGTTCCCTGAAAGGAAACAGTCCCTCCACTAATAGGTGCCATTCTTCTAGTCCATCATAAAACACAACATAATTGACAAAACCTGAGGCAATAGGCAGTTTTGCTTTTGATTTTTGTTCTGTAAGTAAACACTTTTCTTTGAACTGTTTAATCCTTGTATGCATGTCGATGTTTTCCTCCCCTCCTCAGACTGGCACTGAAGCATGTGCACTCGTTATGTTTCTGGGAATTATTATTCAATGCAAGTTAAAAATGTGCAAGCAAACATGAAGCCACTTCTTTGTTCCTATGAACTCATTCTACTCTGGCCAGACTCGGCCCTTACTGCTCCACACAGCTCCGGCAACCAACAATCTCAACAGCACTCTTCTTTCCCGTAGCTGGAAAAACCTCCAAGGAGTTCACAAAATACCAAAGGACTTCTTCCATCTTAACCGACATTCTACATCTCCCCAGACATGATGAGCCATCACTGGAAACGCCAGGCGCTGCCTAGTTAGGCTGGCCTACTTAGTAAGTTCCAGGCCAGTGAGAGAGCCTGCCTCAAAAGGAAGGAAGGAGGAAAAAGGAAAAGAAAGGAAGCTGGATAGTGCCTAAAGAACAACAGCCAAGGCTGTCCTCTGGCCTCCACACACACGTGTGAAGAATGACGGCCAAGGCTGTCCTCTGGCCTCCACACACACGTGTGAAGAACGACAGCCAAGGCTGTCCTCTGGCCTCCACACACACGTGTGAAGAATGACGGCCAAGGCTGTCCTCTGGCCTCCACACACACGTGTGAAGAATGACGGCCAAGGCTGTCCTCTGGCCTCCACACACACGTGAAGAATGACGGCCAAGGCTGTCCTCTGGCCTCCACACACACACACACACACGTGTGAAGACACGCATGCACACACACACATAAATGACATTACTAATAGCTGTCATCTCTTTAGTCTTACTAGCCAGGGTGTTGCACACTTATTAGACCAGGCACTTACAGGTGCTTCAGCTGTATCCCAGCATGGAAAGAGGAAAGTTCTCTTCATGGCAGGGGAGGTAAGGTTCCTGGAGAGCTCACTAAGGATAGTAGAGAGGATGCATGAAGGCGGAATGCAGGTCTCACTACAAGGCCTTGCCTGGATCCACACAGTGCTGCACCTCCTGGGCCAAACTCAATTCACACCAAGAGGGACAATGGAGAAAGCCCAAGTCTCATAAAACTCATACTGCTGTTCATGAAAGTCAAAGACAAACTAAGGTGGTATCTACCCAGAGCTGGCCCAAACACCACCGCACCAACAACACACTGTATCTTACATGAGGCTGGACTCGATCATGCAGAAGAGACATTGGTAACTTGCTTTGTTTCATGACAACTTTGTATGGATCCTTCATAACTTTATCCATTTCCTCTTGAAATTTTTGTAATGATGCCTGCTTGATCACACGAGTGTTCCCTGTTTCACAGATAGAGAACATTGCCATTTACTTAGGAGATTGGTTTTGCTCAGCACCCCCCTTGTGTCAGGGGAAGGCACAATGCTAGGTCATCCTACCATCTCAACCACCCAAATGTCAGCACATCCATCCACTCCTTAGAACTCTTTGCAAAACCACAGAAATGGGGGGAAATGTGCCTCCCTCACACTCACACACTAGGCATTCATACACCAACTCACACATAAAGGATTTCAACAGTTTTTAGAGCCCTACTTCCTGACTGGATGAAACCAAAAAATAAACATCACTGAAGGAACTGAGAGTTGACAAATGTCTTAGTTCCTGCCAGTCCTGGCAAAAAAAACAAAACAGACAACAAGCAAACAAAACCCCAAACCTGGAGCCACTCACACAGACAGAGAGGGCACCCCACAGTGCAGAGCCAGGAGGGCTTTAAGGGACTCTAAGGTATCCAGGACATATACAAGAGGGCTTTAAGGGACTGCCAAGGTATCCAGGGCACGTACAAGAAGGCAAAAGCACCTGGAGAATGCTAGACCTCTGATGCTGAACAAAGCATCCAGTCAGCAACAGCAGGGACAGACTGAAGGGTCACGGCTCACACCACACCTGGCAGTCACACCATACACCTGTGTAGAGACCACAGGACAACATGCAGGAGCTGGTTATCTCCGTGCACCTACTATGTGGGCTCCACACAGAACTTAAGTTGTCAGGCTTGAGGGTAGCCATCTTTACCACTGAGCCACCTCACTGGCCCTCTTTTTTTTGGACAAAGTTTCATGTTGTCCAGCCTTGAACTTCTGAGTCTCTTGCCTCCAACTCCCAAGTCCTAGGATTATAGGATTATCTCAACCATCCTGAGATAGGACCATTCTTATACCCATTTTAGAAATTAGGAAATTAAGGGACAGAGTCTTAATAACTTGCTTCTAGCCACACACACAACTTGAAACAAAATTCGGATACTTTGGACCTGGAGTCCCAGTAGCCAGCTCAATGGTAAATAATCCCTCCACGGTCTTCGCTGACATACATATACATCAACATTTATTTCCTTTTACAGGGATGGTGACAGACCCTAGCACTCTGCACATACCAGGCAAGCAGTCTCCCCTGAGCTCCCCAAGTCTATCTTTGAACAGAATTTTGATTCTCTTTCTGTTTTAGTTCTTAGGGGGCAGCCCATCAAAGGGACTTAACTCGGTGACAGGCTGGGGCCACCTGCACTTAGCACAGGGGACAGAGCTGCTGCAAGACCACTTCTTGTACAGCCATCTCCCCAGGCAACTAGACATGAAGAGATGAAGGTCCAAGGTCTGCAGATGCTTTCATGAGGAGGGTCCTAGCTGCCTCTGTGGTCCAACTAAGAATGAGCTCTCTTCCAAAGGAGCAGTGCGACAAGTCCACCGCTTTAGGCAGCTGCTTTCCCACTGAGGTACTCTTCACTCCCTTCTCATAACCAGTGGCAGTCTCCCTCACCAAAACCTTCTTTTGGACATTTCAACATCTGAGTCTTTTCCATTCAACATACATTTCATAGAATAGAGATACAAGATGATACTTACCAAACCATTTAATATTTGGCTCCACTCGCGCCACTGTGCCAGAAGCCACAGTTGACTGATACTGCAGTGGCTTAATCACTTTACCACGATTGTTCCTAAATTGAGGAAATAACAGATTTGGGTTGACGACAGAAGAAAGGCAGCAAGAGCACAGTCTGGCTTACAGAACATGCTTTCCATCAAAAGGACTTTGGGGGGATTTAAAATGATCATGAAATACAGACTTCAGTAAACAAAAAGTCCTTCCACATTTAAAACAGATTGCCCAAAAGCTGTTTAACCTCTTGCAACAGAGCACGTAATGATTTCTGCTAGATGAGTAACAATGCTGATGTTTAAAAATCCATTTACTGTTTGTTTGCTTTAAAAAAAAAATCACATACTTGAGTTTTTTGGTAATTATTTAAAGGCTGGTTTAAATGAATTTTAAGTAGAGGGTGATTTATCCTGGAACTCAAAATTCTAAAACAAACTGCAAAGTGGGAGACTAAGGCAGGTTAGGTTACTGACGTTTGTGTTTTACACATAACTTTTAGAAGAAATGAATCTAATTACCAAACAAATTAAGACCAGCTAGCAAAATGCCACCCTCAGCAAGTCTCTGGCGTGGAGGCTGCCTCAGCAGAACTCTGGGCTGTGACGAGCAGCCTAGTGCCACAACGCTGGGCTCTGAAGTCTGGCTCTAAAAGCCAAGTTTCCTGGCAGCTTTCATAAATAGTCTTATACACTTTGTACTTGTGGTTGATGGGTATTTAGCTAGGATTTGACACAACACTGCTGGAGAGCAGTGTAAGAGGAACAGGATGGCCACTTGCTGGGAAGTGTTGGGAAACAATCACTGCTTCGCCATCTACTACTCATGCCTTTAACCGTATTAACTGTGTAACTCAGCAACACTCCTATGAGATGGCATTTAAAAACATCCTACTCCTATTTGGAAAAAGCAGGGGTGAGAACAAAGGCTATACAAGTCTCAATTTTAAATCCAGGGCATGAAGGAAAGGAAAAGTTGGCTGTGCTCAATGCTCACCTGCGCTCCTTTTGCCTGTACATATTCAGGCGCCGAATTGTGGACCGGTCCCTCATGTTTTGGCCACCAGCTCCTTGTACTCGATCTAGTAATGGACAAGAAGCCATTAGATATCCAATAATTGTTAAAATACAGTCACTGTTTGAAATGTACCAAACTGTTTACCCACCTAGCCAAGCTAACCTTACCAAAGAATGTCTATTCTCTCCATAAGCTGTTTTAATAAATGACTATGGGAATGTGGTATGACGAAGCTGGATCCCACCTCTGCACGTCCAAAAACTGTGAATGACAACACGATGCTAATACCACCAGCTTTGATTCTGGCACCAGCACCATGCTGTCCCCATTACTGGCCTTATCTCAACCCACACAACTGTCATATACAGGGATATGTTATGCTGTGCTACAGGCTAAGAAATTGAGGCACAGCGAGCAGTCACACTGTGCCAAAGTCATATAACTGTTAATCGGCAGACCCAGTATTTTAACACAAACATTTGATCACATTCTGTGTTCTCAACTATGAAGGACACCAATCTAGCTCTCAGTTTAACAACTAAATAGAGCCAAAAACAAATAAATAAACAAACAAACCCCCACCTCAAAGGAGCTGGGGAGACAGCTCACTCATCAAGAGCACTAGCTGTCTTACAGAGTACCTAGGGTTCGGTTTCCTATATTCTAACAACTCTAACTGCAGTTCCAGGGAATCTAACACTCCTTTCTTGCTTCTGCAGGCACCAGGCACATAGAGTGATGTACATGTAGGCAAAACACAAATACACACAAAATTTTTTTTCTAATCTTAAAACATAGTTGCAAAAACATAGTTGTGAAATTGGTAACCCTGAAAGAAGAGAGGAAAGAAAAAACTCCACAGAGCCAATCCTCAAAGAGTCATTCTGGAGCTAGCATGCACTCCAGACCCGCTGTGCTTTCTCTCTCTTTCTTGGTTTTTCAAGACACGGTTTCTCTGTGTAGCCCTGGCTGTCCTGGACTCACTTTGGACTCACAGCGATCCTCCTGCCTCTGCCTCCCAGGTGCTGGGATTAAAGGCGTGCCCCACCAGTGCCCAGCTAACCCTCTGTGTTTTCAATTGTGATGTTTGAGACAGGGTCTCACTATGTAGCCTTGGCTGGCCTCAAATTCACAGAGACCAGCCTGCCTCTGCCTCTCGGGTACAGGAATTAAAGGAGTGTGCTACCAGACCCCCCTCCTCCCAATCTCCTATGCTCTCTCCTATCCTCCCCACCCCAAGACAAGGTTTCTCTGTGTAGCCCTGGCTGTTCTGGAACTCACTCTGTAGACCAAACTAGCCACAAACTCAGAGATCCACCTGCCTCTGCCTCCTGAGAGCTGGGATGAAAGGCTTGTGCCACCAAGGGCTGTCCCAGACCCTTTCTTAAACAAGGACTTCAAGGACCATCCGGAGCAGCAGCACAAACAGTCCCATAAGACGACTTTACAGCACACTCAGCTACATTCATCTAGACACGTCATACTTAGGACTCTGCCATCTGGGAATCTTACTCTTCCCATTTAACTTGCCGTGGCCCAGGATGGAAAAAGTGTCTGTAATGAAAAGGGACTTTGGGATGTCTAACATCAAAGCTCTCATTCAGCTTTATACAAACTAATTTCCCCACCCCCACCCCCACCCCAGAATTCTGGTGTTTTTATTTCTCTAGAGAAAGGAATATGTAAGTAAAAAATTGAAGGACGTTATGAAGACAAGAACTGAGGGCCAATGTGAGAGAAACTGACTGTGTTGGCCATTTGATTTCTTTTCTAAAGACAGGGTCTCACAATGTAACTCTGTCTGTCCTGGAACTCACTGTAATGGCCAAGCTGGCCTTGAACTCGCCGAGTCTCTTGCTTCTGCTTTCTGCGTGCTGAGATTAAAGGTGTGCACCACCATGCCTGGCCACCGTTTGATTTTTAATCCTCAATCACACCGCTCAAATAAAATCAGCTCCCATCTTTAACAAGTTTAACTAGGTGCTATTATGTCCACAATAATCTTGTAGTTCAATTGGTGGAATGCTTGCCTAGCACACACAATGCCATAGGTTTGATCCCAAATACTGCACAAACCAGCTACCATGGCACAGACTACAATTCTAGCATTAGAAAGGAGGATTAGAAGTTAAAAGACATCCCTGGCTACACAGTGAGTCAGGGGTGACACTCTGAGAGCCTGTCTAAAAATAGATAAAGGTCTAGGCCAGAAAGATGGTTCAGCAGTTAAGAGAACAGAGGACCTGAGTTTAGTTCCCAGCACCAACCATCTATAGAGGTGAACAAGGTATACAGGCATATATGTAAGCAAAACTCATACGTAAAGTAAATAGATATTTTTTTTTAAAGGGACTATTTATACGCCCTTTTGTTCTGTTTGTTTTTTCAGATAGGGTTTCACTGTGTAGTCCTTCCTGGCTGGCCTAGAACGTCCTCTGTAGACCAGGCTGGCCTCGAACTCACAGAGACCCGCCTGCCTCTGCCTCCCAGGTGCTGGGATTAAAGGCGTGCGCCACCACCGCCACCTTTCTATTTGTAGTCTTTAATTTCAAGAAATGCTGACGCTTCCTAAAGTTGGGTTAATTTCCACACAAATTATGGCTTATAGTACTGAGTTTAGAAGCATGTGCTAGAAACCCCGTGTGAACTCATAACTAGTTCTCCTGTCCTAAATCTTCAGTAATCCTATTTCTGTCTTATGTATGGGTACCCTGACCACACGTCTGTGGTACCAAATGAACAGAGTATCAGCAGAGGCCAGACTCCTCGGAACTAGAGTTACAGATGGTTGTCAGCATCACTGGGTGCTGGGAATCACACCAAGCCCTCTGTGAAATCAGCAGCACTCTTAACCCTGAGACATCTCTCCAGCCCCTTTGTTTTTTGTTTTGTTTTGTTTGTTTGTTTGTTTCCCTTTTTCTTTTTCTTTGTTTTGTTTGCCCAGACAAGGGTTTCTCTCTGTAGCCCTGGCTGTCCTGAATTCACTTTGTAGACCAGGCTGGCCTCAAACTCACAGAGATCCGCCTGTCTCTGCCTCCCAGAGTGCTGGGATTAAAGGCGTGTGCTACTGTACCCAGCTAATATTTATTTATTTGTATTTTATGTGTTTTATTTATGTTTTGTTTGCATGTACATCTGCAACTTAGAAAAGGGCATTGGATCCCATAGACAACTGTGAGCCACCTTTGAGGTGGTGGGAATTGAAGTCGGAAGAGCAGCCAGCGTTCTTAACCACTGGGCCATCCATCTCTCCAGCCTTCTACTCCAAATTTTAAGAGAAACTCCTAAATAAAACCAAGTCACTAGAACTCTCTACTGAGAAGTACACACACACACACACACACACACACACACACAAGGCTTCCATCTGTATTTTAAAACTGTTAATAAACAATCTCTGCTTAAAGACATCAGACCAACCACCAGCCCATCCTAAATGTTATTTCCAAATAAACAGTATTCTATGACTAAATACTGTTATGAAAGATAGCAAAGGAATACAACTTTAAACTTGTGATATTCTCATTTGGCGCTGCTATATAAACAGTATGCTTGAGGACTTCAAACAAACAAACAAACAAACAAAAAACTACATGTATGTATGTATGTATGTATGTATGTATGTATGTATGTGGGTAGATGCCTGGAAGGCCAGAGGCATCAGATTCCCCTTGGAGCTGGAGCTGTTACAGGTAGCTGAGAGCTGATTAAACTGGACGCTGGAAACTGAACTCTGGTTTTTCCAGAAAGAGCAGTATGAGTGGGCTCTTACCCTCCCAGGTCTCTCCAGCCTCCTTGAGTGTTTTCATTGGTTTTCTCCCCCTAATCTAATTAAAAACCTAGCTATGCAGATTACAAGAAAAGACCAAAGCCAGCTATCCTTGAAGCTGTATGGACACACGAGTATACCTAAAATGAATTTTTTCTTTCAGTTTGAGACAGTCTCACTATGTAGACCAGGATGACCTCAAACTCAGAGATCTGCCCGCTCTGCCTTCTCATTGTTGGAACTATAGGGAACCACCACTAAGCCCACCTATGTCAAAACCATATTTTGTGTTTGTTTTTTGAGACAGGGTTTCTCTGCTTTGGCTGTCCTGGACTCGCTTTGTAGACCAGGCTGGCCTTGAACTCACAGTGATCCACCTGCCTCTGCCTCCCGAGTGCTGGGATTAAAGGCGTGCGCCACAACTGCCCTGCTGTCTATACCGTATTTAAACACGGTTTTAGTAGCTAAATCCAAGCGAGAGGGACTCCTCTAAGGCTTATTTTGTTCACTCTATAGATGGTAATTTTTTTTAATCGTATCTCAAAACATCACTATTGAGATCATAGTTACCTGTAGGGTTGCCGATCCACTGTCTCATTCCAAGGACCAAAGCTACCATTTGTCACCATATGGTCAAAGTTGAGGTGGCACACAAGTTATGGTCAAGGGTAAAAGGCCCCTGGGTCAGCCTACGTCACTTTGTGCCCTGTAGCCCAAGTGATCTCTAGCTCGCGATCCTCCTGCCTCAGCTTTCCAAGTGCTGGGATGACAGGCTTGCGCCAGGACTCGAGGATCCTAGTCCCCTCTTCACTTGCCTTTCTCTACACCCCGGCCTGAGAGGCCGCAGGGCTGCCAGAGGCTGGCGTGACGCGTTCCCCAACTTTAACGCAGGTGCCTACACCCCGGACCCGCTTCACGAGCCGGGCCTTCCTTCCCCGAGGGCTCCCGCGGCCTGGTCCCACCCGGCCCGCCGTACCGGGGTTGGTGCTGGCCGCCGACCGGTTGATGGTGCTCCGTCCTTTGTATTTGGGCTTCACCATCTTGCCGACAGTACCGACACCGCTCTGCAACACCCGAGGTAGATCACTTCAGAACTTCCCAACCAGGAAAGCAACCTGTGTGAAACACGTTGGACCCCGCGGACACGAGCCACGTCACTTCCGCTCGCGCCACTCGCGGTTCAGAGCGACTTCCTGAGAACTCGCCGTGCTTGCCTAGGGCTGGCCTGGCTCCGCCTCCGCCCGGCTCGCGCCTCCGCCTGGCCTAGCAACCGCCAAGCGTCCCCTCTATAGCAACGACCAGGTCACCGCCAACCCTAGGTTCCTACTGAGTCCGGCCTGAGGAGAGAGAAGCCTCTTCTCTGGCCAGTGCACGAACTGATCTGAAGTTGCCCTCTGAATCCTTCTACAAGTGGCCCGGCAACAGCAGCAAACATCAGAACAGGTCCTCCCCATCAATTTTTATTTATTTATTTTTCCCCATCAAATTTTAGACTGGAGTAGAGCATGCATCTAGTACGCACCAGTCTCTGGGTTCAAACCTCAGTTTAAAAAAAAAAAAGATTTCTAATCCTCTAATGGCCTATTATCACAAAGAGCCGGATTCAAACTCCTTTCCATCTTTACAAAACTTGTGATCTGGGGCTGGAGAGATGGCTCAGTGGTTAAGAGCATCGGCTGCTCTTCCTGTGTTTAATTCGCAGCAATCACATGGTGGTTCACAACCATCTGTAATAGAATCTGAATGCCTCTTCTGGCATGCAGGCGTCTATGCAGTCAGAACACTGTATATGTAATAAATAAATAAATCTTTAAAAAAAAATACTTCCCTTAAAAAAATAAAGCCGGGCGCTGAAGAAGAGATAAACCTGTTTTTTAGGATCCCAAGTGCAAGATTGGAAAGTTTTTGTGAGAGAACAGGTGAGGTTAATCCACTAGAAGAGCAACCACCTTGTGCAGGGGCTTAATTGTTGCCAGCTAAAAAGATCCCGTGAACGGACTCTGGGAGGAGATATATAAAACTAGAGGTGGGGCCTTTGGAGACTTGGGATAGTTTTGGCTGTTCATCTCTCCACTTCGAGACGCTCCTCGAGAGAACCACTCGAGGGAAGGCTTCAGGGCTCTGGCTCCTGCTGAGGTTCTGGGTTCTGGTTACTCTAGGTTCCAGCAGAAGAAATCCTGCAGATTGCGCCAGGAGAATTGTTCCTCGGAACTGATATCCTTATGGTTTTGTTATTGTGTCCATTAATCCTCATTTCCTATTGTTTTGGTTAGTCGGGTTATAAGGGACATATGCTTGGTCACGAAGTTGTTAATAAAATATATTGGTTAAAAAAAATTGAGCCTACAGGGCGTGGTGGCACTTGCCTTTAATCCCAGCACTCAGGAGGCAGAGGCAGGTGAATTGCTGTGAGTTCGAGGCCAGCCTGATCTACAAAATGACTCCAGACAGCCAAGGCTACACAGAGAGACCCTGTCTTGAAAAACCAAAAACCAAAACAAAACAAAACAAACTTTCTGTTCTGGCTCGGTCTCCTCTGCCCTCATTTGTCCCTTCTTCTGACATTTATACTGGCTGTTGTTCTGTCTGAATCACTCTTTCCCCGAATCTGCATAGCTTGGTTCTTCTGGTCAGTTCCCTGCTCATGTATCACTTGTCCATGGGATTGCAAACACTAGCAAACACATCAGTGTGGTGGCACACACCTGGAATACCAGAGCTCAAGAAGCAGAGGAAGGAAGATTGCTACAAATTCCAGGCCTGACGACATTACACAGCAAGACCATGTCTTAAAAGAGGACGGAGGAGCTGGGCGTGGTGGCGCACGTCTTTAATCTCAGCTCTCCGGAGGCAGAGGCAAGTGGATCGCTGGGAGTTCGAGGCCAGCCTGGTCTACAAAGTGAGTCCAGGACAGCCAAGGCTACACAGAGAAACCCTGTCTCAAAAAACCTAAAAAAACAAAACAAAACAAAACAAAACAAAACAAACAAAGAGAAAAAAGAAAATAATGATGCACTTGAGTGGCTAAGGAAGGATGATTGACACAAGTTCAAAGCCCCAACCTGAGCTACAGAGACCCTACATCCAAAAAAAATTTTTTTCCCATTGTTTTCAAGTTGACCTACATGCCCTTGATTTATCTGGCAACATATTCTATTGGTCAAAGTCTTTCTTGGTTTATTGATTTATTCAACCACTTTCTTCCTGTTACTCGGACCCATCATACTTCATGGCACGTGCCACTGGCCGAAGTGGTCTTATTCACAAGCGTGTTGGCTGTTGTCCCAAATCTAGGCCAGAAGCATCAGGAAAGTGGACGCCTTAGATGTTGATTCACCTCTGTGTCCTCAGAATTTAAAGCAAAGCTCAATTTGGTGGTGTGAGCCTATCAGCGTCGAAGAGGCCGAAGCAGAAGGATTGCCCTGAGTTCAAGGCTAGTCTAGCCTGGGCTATATAGGGAGGTACATACCAGGCTATAGAACAAGGCATTATGTTTGTTTGTCTGGTGAGACAGAGTTTCTCTGTGTGGCCTTGGCTGCCCTGAAACTCACTCTGTAGACAACAGTGACCTGGAACTCAGAGATCTGCCTGCCTCTGCCTCAGTGAGTGCTGTGTGTAAAAGCATACACCACCAGCAGCCTGATGGTGCACCATCACAGCCCTTTGAGACAAAAATAGCTAATGTGTCACAATGGTGCTGTCAAGTGTGTAAAGGTCCCTGTGCTTAACAACACGTTGACCAAGCACCTGACATGAAATAAGGCCTCACTAAATCTTTCTTGGGTGAATAAGAAGGGGGAGGGGGAGGAAACAGCTCTTGTCTAAACATGAAGCAACTCTGTAAGAAGACCTAGTGATTTCTGTTTCCAAGGTTTCAACTGAGAGCCTCCCATCTGTTTGGGGACTTTGACTTATGTGGAAGTGCCTATCTGTGTGCCCTCAAGAAGGACCAGAAAAGTGCTGCTTAGGTGGGTGAGATCCTTGACAAGTGCAGGTCCATGGGTTTGGCTTCATTTTGTGAAAAGGAAGATCTTGGTATAAAGCACTCCAGTTGGGAGAGAGGCACAGTTGAGCGTTTCTCTGAGTCTAAAACAAACAAGCCCTCAAAATATTCTTTATAGAGTAAAAGCAGACCATGTCCCAGAGGGGAGATGGAAGGCCCTTCCCCGTCTTAAGCTTTGCTTTTCTTGCCTCAAGGGCAAGAGTCGTGAGCCTCAACCCTGCTAGGAAGGTCTTACCCCAGATCTGTGCCTAAGGGGACTCTGAGAACCAATCAAAGAAAACTGCCCATTCATGGAGGGGCTGAAGATGGTTCTTCCTGCCATACACTGTCCCTTTGATCCCCCAAAAAGAGGGTGCAAGAGCCTCCTCCTAGAGAGAAGATTAGATTAATGTGTTTCTGATGCCTCAACTTGGTGCAAACCAGAATAAACACGAATGGCAAAAATCAGCTCATGAACTCATGCAGGCTTTGATCAGAGGCATAATTTCATTATGAAATTTCGAGTCAGGCTGTTGTGAAGTCTTGCCAAAGGGTTTATTTTCCCAGATGATATGGTGGGTTGTTTCTCTCTCTCCTGCTCTCCTACCCTGCTTATGTTGATCGTGCAAAATTCCCATCGACCCTTCAAACAGTAGTTTCTGAGCCTGACAGCCACCCTCGGTTCTCCTGGCCGTTGAGGGGCCCGATGGAGGTGAGTTCAGCTCAAGTTACCTGTGCATTTGCTCTACCCTGCTTCCCACAGATATAATATTGTGACCGTTTCTTCACTCCCCGCCCCCCCCATGCATGGCAACCAGAGGGGGGCAAGACGCGTCCAGGAGTGCAACTCCTCAGCTTCACAAGGGCAGGATGATTTAACTACCCTGAAAGCTCGCAAGGTGACTCCACGAATAACGGTAGGTGAACACATTGCAGACACGGTTCAGAGTGTGCAGATGCAACGCACTCTCTCTCTCTTTCTCCAGACCCAGGATTAGTACCTCATCCTTTGCAGCCTTGTTGATGCTCATAGTCATGGGTCTGTGTGGATGGGGAGAGTCCCCCAGAGACTGCTTAGAAATGCCTCTTTTAAAAAAAACAAAACAAAACAAAAAAAAAAAAAAAAAAAAAAAAAAAAAAAAGAAATGCCTCTTTTCCAAAACAAGCCAGTGCTATATACCGAGCTGATGTTTTCACAGGAAGCAGAGAATCCTGACCTAATTCTCATCTTGACACTGGTGTCAGGTAGGTAAACAGCAGTTGCTTCTAAAGAAGAAAAAAACATTTTTTCAGTGTGGTCAGAGGATCACCAGCATCAATATCACTTGGGGGAGAGGATATAAAATGCAGCCTCCTGGCCGGGCATGGTGGCGCATGCCTTTAATCCAGCACATGGGAGGCAGAGGCAGGCAGATCTCTGAGTTTGAGGCCAGCTTGGTCTACAAAGCAAGTCCAGGGCAGCCAAGGCTGACACAGAGAGACTCTGTCTCGGAAAAAAAAAAAAAAAAGCAGCAGCCTCCTGAGCCTCTCCCCAGAACTTCCCAGCTCCACCTAACTGAAGATAGGGGTCAAATGTAAAATAATCTATCTTCGAATGCTATATTTTTCCCTCCAGCACTAGGGTCATCTACATGCTAGGCAAGTGCTCTATCACTGAGCTATGTGCTCATGTCTTGGTTACCCCAGTGATTAGTGGGACTGGGGACTGGGGCCTCACCCATGTTCGGTAAACACCCTGCGACTGAGCTCTATGCCCAGATCCCCTGGCTATTCTTGTATGTTGAGACGTTTTAGTCTTTTTTTTTTGTTCTTTATTGTTTTGTTGGTACCGGATCTCAGATAGCCCAGGCTGGCCTCAGACTTGGCACGTAGCCGAAGATGACCTGGAACTTCTGGTTCTCCTGCCTCTACCTCCCATGCTCTGGGATCGGAGGCATACTACATATCATGCGCAGTTTATGGGGAGCCAGGGATCAAACCCAGGACTGTGTGTTGCTAGTCGAGCACTCTACTAACAGACTCACATGCCCCCAGCCCCCTGCATGCAAGTTTTAGATCTGAAAAGCAAACTCTTCCCGAAGTTCCCCGGGGGGCTCCCTGATGACCTGACCAGAAGCCAGTGCAGGAGGACCTGGTTTCCTTTGCACTGATGTTGCATTCTCCCATCCGCCAAGGTGGAGAAGGCTGGCGTGGGCTCTATTGCTCTCTGAAAATATGTCTTGGCTCTGCCCCAAGTGTCTGTATTTATGCTGCAGCCCAGGGTCCTTATCCCTTGGCATTGCTCCCTTGTAAGGCCATTAGCTCTTAATTAGTGCCAGCTTGTTGGCTTACGCTCCCCAGCTGAACTGCCTGCCGGAGACTCCTTACTCGTTTTCTTTAGGTCCCTTTGACAATGGATTCCCATCCACTGGGGCAGAAGTTGCACCCTAATAGAGCCAGATGCCACAGGCCAGTGCTTCCAGAAGGCTGAAGGCTGAAGCAGGAAGATTGCTTTGAATTCAAAGCCAGCCTGAGCTACGTACATATCTTCAAGCAAACAAACAAGCGAATGAAAACAGAACTGGAGGCATAGGCCAGGCAGTAGAGGTTTGCTTGGCGTGTGCAAGACCCCAGGTTCCACCCCCAGCGCTGCATAAAACCTGCCAAGGTACTGTTTGCCTGTGAAACAGGAGAATCAGGACTTCAAGGTCATTTTTAATTTATTTTTTATTTTTTGATTTTTCAAGACAGGGTTTCTCTGTGTTATCTTGGCTGTCCCGGACTCACTTTGTAGACCGGGCTGACCAGGCTTGAACTTACAGCGATCCACCAGACTCTGCCTCCCGAGTGCTGGGATTAAAGGCGTGTGCCACCACACCCGGCCTCAAGGTCATCCTTAGCTACCTGTCCAGTTTGAGGCCAGCCTGGCATCCACTAGAGTGACTGTCACTCAATGCGAGACAGACCAAGTGCCAAAGCTGGAGGTGCTAAACAGAGAAGGCTTCTTCATGCGGCTCAGAGGTTTGTTGCTTTTTTTCATCTGAAGAAAATAAACAAACAAAACCCCACTGTACACAATCTGAACAGTTAATAATGTAAGGACAGGGTGTGTTAAATTAGGGGTTCACTGGTCAAATCGCCCTCCATTTCTTTTTCCTTTTGTTGTTTTTTTTGTTTTGTTTGTTTGCTTGTTTGTTGTTTGTTTCAAGACAGGGTCTCACTAATGTAGTGCTGGCTGTCTTGGAACTCACTCTGTAGACCAGGCTGACCTCAAACTCACAGAGATCCGCCTGCCTTTGCCTCCCGAGTGCTGGGATTAAAGGTGTGCGCCACCACCGCCCGGCCTCTCTCTCTCTTTCTTTCTTTCTTTCTTTCTTTCTTTCTTTCTTTCTTTCTTTCT
>OU015754.1:58313940-58341804 GCA_907169655.1 Acomys percivali | reverse complement strand
TCTTTCTTTCTTTCTTTCTTTCTTTCTTTCTTTCTTTCTTTCTTTCTTCCTGTCTTTCTTTCTTTCTTCCTGTCTTTCTTTCTTTCTGTCTTTCTTTCTTTAAAAGAAATTGTTTATTTTATTTGTGTGTGAGTGTTTAGCTACATGTGTGCACCATGTGCATGCAGTGCCCCCGGAGAACAGAAGAGGGAATCAGATCCCCTGGAACTGCTCAGATGGTTGCAACCTGCCTGATGTAGCTGCTGGCAACCAGTCCCCAGTCCTCTGCCAGAGCACCAAGTATTCTTAACCACAGGCTGAACCATCTCTCCAGCCCCTTAGCTGTATTTTCAATTTAGAATACCCAGGAGGTTTTTAGATAAGGACACAGCAAGCTGGCAGGCTGACTCCCTATGGAAAGCGGTGGAGAGACTTCTCTCTTGGCATCACTCAGATTTCAGGGTAAGAACTTCAAGAGACACCCAGAGGCCCCACCGGCTGCCTCGCACGGGCTGACCCCAGGTTCGGTACCGTGAGAAAGAGAAGCAGGACGCTATGAAAAGAGGTGGAGATGGAGAAGCCTGCGCTGCTACCTGAAGTCACAGTGGCGTCCCAGCTGTACTGCCACCACAGAAGGCCGTGGCTTTGCCCCATATGAAAGCAGGGGGCTGCATGAATGTCTGTGGTCCATGCTACCATCCAAGGCCATGCTGACGTCTGAGGTCTGAGCTGACGCCCGAGACCGTGTAGATGGGCAAGGTCAGGACTGAGCTGGTCCTGCCCCTCATCAGGGTAGCAAGAGAGAGCTACCCCTGGTGGCACAGGTGTGGGAGGGCTGGCAGGCTGTTCAGCTCAGCCACAACCCAGGCCCAGATCCAGGGCTTTGAGCTGGCGCACTCCAGCGTCTATGCCACCTAGGAGCTGCTGGAGCCCGTGAAGGGACGGTCCTGTAGAACTAAAGCTGTAGGTTCTCCATCACTCAGGGCAACAGCGGGGATACCCAAGATGAGACTCAGTGAGGATCCAGGACTGATAGTGTAGCAGAAGCCAGAGACCTCAACCAGACCAACGACTCATTGCAATGAACATTTTCATGTAAAGCTATTTGGGCAAAGGGTACACTGTGTGATAAACTGTGACACACCACAGCTCCCATGGGAAGATGGTTTATCATTAATTTACATATATATATATTTTTAATTTCTTTTTTATTTTGGGGGGAAGCTGCTAGTGTAGAAGGACTGGTAAATAAGTGGTATTGGGGTTCATGATGTGAAGTTCACAAATGATTTTTTTTTTCCTTCGAGACAGGGTCTCTCTGTGTAGCCTTGACTGTCCTGGACTCACTTTGTAGACCAGGCTGGCCTCGAACGCACAGAGACCCTCCTGCCTCTGCCTCCTGAGTGATGGGATTAAAGGTGTACGCCACCACCACCCAGCAAAGTTCACAAATAATTAATGAAAAAAAATTATGGGCCGGACGTGGTGGCGCATGCCTTTAATCCCAGCACTTGGGAGGCAGAGGCAGGTGGATCGCTGTGAGTTTGAGGCCAGCCTGGTCTACAAAGTGACTCCAGGACAGCCAAGGCTACACAGAGAAACCCTGTCTCGAAACAAACAAACAAACAAACAAACAAAAATTATGGAGAAAAAAAGGTCTTCAAAAAGATCTCTAGATTAAGCTTTGGAATAACAAACAGGCCTTTTGCTTCTTCTTATTCCTGGATCCCTGTAGTACCTAGCTGCTTGCGAACAACCCCGGAAGGGGCTTCCTGAGATGCTGTTAACAGCCTTTCATTTTCAGCCTGGTTTAGATAACTCCAAGTCGCTGGCTACACCCTCAGAAAAATATCCAGGACACTCACCGATGTGGGAATTGGAAGTCCAATTCCAAATGCCAGATAATTGTTAAGCTCCAAGGAGGCTGGAGGCCCATATTAAGTCATCGCTGCAGGATCAGTGTGTTTCTTATTATGTTTGATATCTATCTACCCAGTGATCCTTTTGATTTTTAAGCTGCTAGACTAAATCTTTGTGTAATTCTTCACCTCCTCTGCCTACCTCCCCCCTTTTCCTTAGGAAAACACTCTTAAAAAAATAATGCTTACCAGGTCCCTTGGCTCATTTCTGGAAGAACTGTCACCCTGAAGAGTCTGAGAAATCAACTCTTAAAATCCTCGCGTCCCTGGGACACTACTCACATCGTTAGTCTTACTCTTAGGGCAGCTTCTCCCGCAAGAAGAGCAGGAGGTTTTCCATGCCCTCCTCCATCCTTCCTGCTGCCATGTCTGGTCTGGTCTTGTTTGGGGGCAAACCCTGAATTACAAAGTAAAGATGTATGTCAATGTGTAGGAGGAAAGTTAAGGTAAATAACTCCTTAAGCAGCCAATGAAAAAATGGTCCAAACCCTTATTTGTGTACGTTTTCATTGATTTCCATTGTATATGTATGGTGTGAGGATGGGATGCGATGTTTGCCTATGTAGGGATTGTGCTTGTGCACACATGGGCAAATGCGTTGTGGGGACCTCCAGGTTGACACCAGGGGTCTTCCTTGAATGTTATCTCTTAGGTCTCAGAAATCCAGGACAAATGGCTAACTGAGGTGCCCAGTAACACAGCAAAGCCAGGGCTTCCAGGATCACTCAGCACCTGTGGCTGCTCCCAGCACTTCTTGTCCTATCCTCTACCCTAAGCCCCTCCCTCCTTCCCTCCCTCCCAGGGGCTGGGCTTCCCTTTCCCTGGCCCCAGCCCTATCCCTTGATAACTCAGCCATTTCAGCTATGCCAGTCTCTGGAATCTCGGCCTGGGCCATCTCTCTTGGTCTCCCTCCCTTCTCTCTTCTCACAGTCTGGTTTGGTCTGCCAGGCGTGTTCAGCCTGGACTCTTCTTTCTGCCTGTTTTTTTTTTTTTTTCCTTTACATCCACAATAAAAATCTTCTCCCCGTACATTAGGAGTAGTCTCGTCCTCCCTTTATTTCATTTCCCCCCCCATTCATTATCTATCTTACATTTTGAGTCAGGGGCTCTCAGTTGAACCCAGAGCTCACCAAAATGATGAAGCTAGCCAGTGTGCTCAGGAGATCTCACCCCCACCTTCTGAATGCTGGCATGTAGACGGCAGGCAACCAGCTGTTAGTGGGTGATGCAATCTAAACTCTGACCTCACCATTGATGGCAATGGAAGCTCTGTATCTGCCGAGTCATCTCCCAGCCCTTGTGTAGCCCTGGCTATCCTAGAACTCCTGTGTAGACCAGGCTGGCCTTGAACTCATAGAGATCCACCTGCCTCTGCCTCTGAGTGATGGGATTAAAGGCGTGCACCACCACACCCACACCTGGCCTGCATGTAACTTTTGTTTGTTTTTCGAGACAGGGTCTCTCTGTGTAGCCTTGGCTATCCCGGGGCTCACTTTGTAGACCAGGCTGGCCTCAAACTCACAGAGATCCATCTGCCTCTGCCACCCCAAGCACTAGGATTACAGGCATGCGCCACCGTGCCTGGCTCTGTGTGAAACTTTCAAGGGCCCTGATTAGAAAATGATCACAAACAGACAAACAAAACCAACAACAACAACAACAAAAAAAACCAAAGCCGGTCCTTCTGACTCACCCTACAAACCAGAGTGAGGAACTTGCTGTTTGCCTTTATTAAGTCTGAAGGATTGAGAGTTGTCTGTGATCCTAGGATGCCTCTCCACTTTGTCAAGGACTCGGTACTCCTGTCTCCACCAAGATTCTCCCCTCCCACACCATCAGTGCTCATACAAACAAACAAACAAACAAACAAACAAACAAAAATCATGAACCGAATCATTTAGCCTATTTCCCAGCACAGGGATAGGCAGACTTACAACCCCCTAGCCAAATCCCACCCACTGCCTATTTTTACATGGCCCTAAAGCTAAGAATGGATTTTTAGTTTCTTAAATGGTCGAAAAAGCCAAAATAAAAATAACGTTTTATGGCGCATGAAAGTGATATGAAATTTAAATTTCAGGGTTCATAAATAAAGTTTTACTGGAACACCGCCACACCCTTTGTTTACATATGGCCTTTGGCTGCTTTGCACTACAAGGCGGAGAGGGATTGCTGCAACAGACAACACATGGTGCACAGAGCCTAAAAATATTTTTACTCCCTGGCCCTTCACAAGCCCACTTGCGCACATCCCTATCCGAGGACACTGGTGCGTGGTTCCCTGAGTTGACGAGACGCGTAACAGACAGACCATGCAGTTGCCATTGTTGTTGGAGACTGTTCCCCATTCCCATATGGAATCCCTCCCCGCTTCCTCCCTCCCTCTCCCCACACAACTGCAGGCACTGGAAATTCAAACCAGGCACCCCCGTCCAACGGAATGAAGCTAATGCTGCATTCGTGGGCCAGCAGAGGGCTCTCTGAAGAGGTTTAAGTTTAGTGGAGAAGGGGCAGAGAGGCTGTCTGGAAGCCAGCTAGGGTCTATCAGGTGTGTGCACTCAGGAACCTGCAGGCAGGAACTGAAGCCAAGGCCGCGGAGGATTGTTGCTCATTGCCTTGGTCTCTATGGCTTGCGTGGCCTACTTACTTACATAACCCAAGACCAAGACCACCTTCCCCAGGGGTGGCATCACCCACAGTGGACTGGATCCTCCCGTATCAATCATTAACCAAAAGAATGCCCAAACAGGCCTGACTATAGGCCAGTCTGATGGAGACATGTTCTCAGCTGAGGTTCCTGTTCTCAGACAGTTCTAGCTTGTATCAGTCAAGTTGACAAAAAACAAAAACAAAAACCAGCCAGTACAGTCCCTTCGTACTGGGCACCAGTGAGTAATGAGAAGATGGGGCAGAGGTGGGCAGCATCCCTGGAACGCTGGGGTATTGTAACCCTGGCTTGTCAGAACTAGTACTTTCCAAAGACAAGGAGACGGAATGTCAGGTTGCTTTGGGCCCAGTGTTCCAATGCTTTTCAAAACTGACCCCATCCTCCCCTGCCCCTTTATTCCTAGAAGGGGGAAAAAAATCAGAACTGTCAAAAATAACCATCTCCAGTGACAAACGAAAAAACAAAACAAAACAGAACCAAAAAACCAAAGGGGAAAAAGAAAGCAAACCAAAACCCATTCTGTCCCAGAGAGGTAGCTCAGTCAATAAAGTGCTTGCCTTGCAAACACAAGGGCCTGAATTCGGTCCCCAGAACCCACATAAAAATTCTGGATGTGGTGACACATGCTTGTAGTCCCAGCACTGAGATTGTGAAGACAAGTGAGGACCTGGGGGCTCATGCGTCAGCCAGCCAGCCTAGCTTAATTCGCAAATGGTAAGCCAATGAGAGACCTTGTCTCTAAAAACAAGGAATGACATCCAAAGTTGACCTCTACCTTCCATGTGCATGTGCACACACCTGTGTGCACACCTGTACACACCATGCACACAAGAACAAAAAATAATCAATGGGACCATATCATTAATTTCTTTTTTTTTTTTTTTTTCATTCACCCACTATTTAGTCCATGATAGCATCTGTCACTGGTCCAATATCCAGGAGACATATGGACAAGCTAAGTCATGACCCCATAGCCTGAAGAATTTCCAAGTACACATTTAGAAAAAATAAGGCAGATGAAGGCATGTGGTGCACGGGACAGTCACAGCTCTCTCCGGAAGAGCAGAGAAGCCCAACCCAGCCCTTAGTGGAGAGGGCTCAGAAGGCTCGGAGGATGAAGCATGCTTGAAAAAAGAAAAAGAAATGGTGGAAACAGGAGAAGGATAAAGCGTGGGAATCAGCGAGAACGTGTTTGTGAGACATCCAACGTCTGTGGACACTTTGTTGGTTTGGTGGCAGGAAAAGAATTGTAAATATGCGTGGTAGGCAAATATCTCGTACAATAAACTATCTTGGGAGAATGAATGTGAGGGCAGGAGAGAAATCAAGCAGTCTATCGGCAACGATCCTGCCCTTGGGAGAGAGGCCAAGTGTACATTCAAGGCGGTCGTTGCCAGAGTCTCCGAGCCTCGGGGCCATAGCGGAGCTCTGAGCTGGATTTGTTGTGTGGATTTCAACCTGGCACAAGCAGCTTTCATCAGGCAGGGAGGCATGGCCGCTCTCCTCCAGGAACACAGCCCTTGAGCTGGTGCTGTGAGCTGGGGTTCCACTCCACTGCCCACAGACAATGGCTCCAGCTTCACCTGGTTCCAGTGTCCCCACTTGGGACTTCTGAGTGCTACAGTGAGTCTGGCCACATGAGTCAGGAACAGTCCAGTACCCTTCAGGAAAAAGCAGTCAGATGTTGGCCATGGAACAGTCAGGAACCCTAATTCTTATGTAGGGTTCTCAGAGACAAACCTAGTCATTAGCTATGTTCAGATTCAAATGTCAGGTTCCGGGCTGGGGAGATAGCTGGGTCAGTAAACTGCTTGCCTTGCAAGGATAAGGACCTGAGTTTCGTCACTAGAACCCACTTTAAAAGTCTGGGCTTAGCCGGGACGTGGTGGCACACGCCTTTAATCCCAGCACTTGGGAGGCAGAGGCAGGTGGGAGTGCTATGAGTTCGAGGCCAGCCTGGTCTACAAAGCGAGTCCAGGACAGACAGAGCTACACAGAGAAACCCTGTTTGGGGGGGGGGGAGTCTGGGCTTGGTGTCATGCATTTGTAAATTCCAGCCCTGGGGAGGCTGAGACAGGCAGACCTCTGTACCTTTCTGGCTAGCCCACTTAACCTACTTAGTGAGTACCAGGCCAGGCAAGACACTGTCTGTGAGAGAGAGCAAGGTCTCTAGGCTCCTGAGGAATGACACCAAAGTTGTTCTCTAGCCTCCCTGCACATGTGCACACAAACATACACAAGTGCACACACACACACAAACACACATACATCTGCACACACACATGCACCTGACATGTACACAAATGTCATATTTTGTAACACTCACAAGGCTGCTCTGCCCTTGGCCTTGACACCCCATAATTCCTTGCTCCAATACTTGAAATGAGATGGTGGCACAACATTGCCCTCTGCCCAAATGTCTATCCTGGTGTACACCCCATCCCCCAAGCAGGCCTGAGGACAGCTGGGCCACAAGTCACTGGCCCTCACTCCAGCCTCCCTCCTATCCTTCTGTCTTGCTCCAGCTCCCAATCCTTAACAGAATACTCTTCATGGTCTCTGGGGATGGGACGCCCTGGTTATCACCACTTTGGCCAAGGTTGCCTTCCAGGTCTGGTGACAGAAAGTGCTTCTGCTGTCCCTTGAGCCACCACCTCTCTTGCCAGACTTGGATCTGGTCTGGCTGGCCCAGTATCACTCATCCCTTCTTCTGTGCCCAGTCTCCAGTCGGCCTTCTCCCGTCTCCATGCCCCGGGGGCTGCTGGCTTTTTCTTTTTGGAGATGAACTCATTGTTGACTTTAACTCACTTCGCTGTTTCCCAGGGAAGCAAGCTGGCAGGAAGCCCACCCAGCTCCTTGAAGAAGACAGCCCAGGCTCGGGCCAGGACTGGGAGCCAGAGGCGATGGAACCGCCAAATGCTTCCCATTTTATGGACAGGCCTGGCTTAACCTGAAGACATTCCAAATACTCAGTCAACAGCCATGGTCCACATGAGGTTGGAGAGGGAGCCCCTAGGAACCATCATCCCTCTGACGGCACAAAAACTCAGCTTGAGGAAGCAGCTGGCCTTGTCCATGGACCAGGTTCAACAGATGGGGAAAGTGTACCACACCATCACTGATCAATAACCCATGGCTGGCAGCTTGATTGGAGCTGGCCCCTGCTCTCTTTCCCCACACAGGAGTAGGCCCAGCCAGGAATCCATCTCACCCACCTCCCTGCACCAAGCCCCGGGGAGGGCAGGCGAGGGAGGAACCATTTTTCACATACTTTCTCTTTCAAAACGCAGCCTTGTTTCGCAATTTCCTACTTAAGTTCTGGAAGGCTCTGGGGGCACTAACCCAAGCTACCTTCTCCTGCCACAGGCCAGTCCCTTATCAGCAGGCACCAACCTGGATAGATGATGCATGCTGGAGCTCACAATGCCAGTTCTCCCGAATCCTGCTAATGAGAACTCATTCCAGACAGAGCAGGCCACCGACTCCACGGCGAGGGGTCTTAAGACATCTCCTTCCAAGTGTGTTCTCCTCACTCTTTTGGTTCTTCCTCTGGGAGAGCAGGGAGGTAGGCCACACCAAAGCAGGTGCACCCAGCCCTGGTGTGCTAGCATCTCAGCATCCCCCCAAGGTGACCAGCCTTCAGATCTCCTCCCCCCCCTTAGAATAAGGCTTTTTTTCCTTATCACTGCTACCTGCAGCACAGACCATCCTCCTGCCCTTTCCAATGAATCCATTTAGCCTTGCCAGATAGAACCTGTTCTCACAGCCCGTTTCCCCCTTCTCTACCACCGTGAAGGTTTCCACCGCACATCGGACCCACGGCTGGAGGGGTCTGAGGCCAAAAGCCAGTACCTGGGGGCCTGGCCCTGTGTCAGAGCCATGGAACAGGGCTTCAGAGCTGGCGCTGGCCTTGAATTCTCTCCCAGTTTTCTTAAATCAAACCAAACAAACCAGAGATGAGGGGGAAATCTCCACTTAAAAAAAAAAATCCAGAAAACACATCACCCCAAACAATGGGGTGGGAAACATACCAGAGCTAGAGATGGGAAAGAAGGGCAGAAATGTGTTGGTCTGGGTAAGAGCGTGACCCCATAGAGAAGAGAGCTAGCATTTTCCGAACCACTCGGGCGAATAAACACACAGAACTATGTGCTTTCGCCATCGCCATCTAAACCTGAAGCAGGGAGAGGCCTCTTGACACAGATAGATGGCTCCCTCCAGCACTTCTTCACCCCCAAAGCACCAAGTAAAGTGCCATTTCAGGATCATCCATGGCTGTTGGCGGGCAGCCCTAAGGTTCCAGCCTCACGTGGGTGTTATAGGGCTGTGAGCAGATGATAGGGCCTCACTTTTAAGCCTCACCATCCAGCTCAGAAACAGACAAGAATAGGCCCTGGGCTCACTTTATTTACAATGTGCTACGGTCACATCCAGAAGTTCACAAGGTACCAGGATGAGAACAAGAATACCCCCTGACCAGTCACCCTGCAGATGTGGAAATATCTATATACTCAGGACTTCCTGGAGCCACAGACTTCCCCCCCATCCCCACCCCCACCCAGCTGCTCAGATTCCAGGGGCAGCTTCTAGGAGGGTGGATGGGGGATGGGGGCATAGAGGAGGTAATAAAGAGAAGCTGGGGGAGGGGCTCCCTAGCATCACCAGTGTGATACAGGCACCCAGGAGACCCCCCTTCCCTCTTATTCTGGGTCTTGTTTGGGTGTGGTTTTAAAAGGAGAGTTCCTGTCAGTGCGGCACAAGTGCTTGAATTCCCCAGGGCTGTCTTGTTATAAGGCAGGTTTGTCTTTATATCTACGTACGGTCTGAGAGTCTGTGCTTTTAGCAAGTTCCCAGGTGAGACCATGATTGCAGGCTGATGGCCACACTTGGACCCACCTAAGGAGCTGGGAGATTGGGTGATACCACCTAGAGACCAAGGGAAACTGATGCATAAACGGAGTCCGAGACTCGGATGGGAGCACAGAGAAAACAGGGTAACAACAACAACAAAGGGACCTAAGGAGACGGTTAAGAGAGACAGAGACCATAACAACTGTGGAAAGCTGACCAGTACGGAAAGACTGCCAAAGAGGGAGACACTGTGGCTTGCTATGGGCAGCCTGGGACCAGCCATGCCAACACAGGCTCCCAATCTCAGCCAGAGAAAGGGCTGGCAGATATGGGTGAAATGAGACCTGCAGGGTAGCAAGCGCATAGCCCTGAGTCCTAGCTTAGTTGTTTGTGAGCTTCCCTCCCTTCCCCACCCCCTCCCACCCACCCCCTACTCTCACCACCACCCTTGGTGATCTTCCCTAGCCAGAAGCCACAGGACCTATGTTTAGGTCGGGCAGTGTCTTCGCCTGCTTCAGACTCAATGTAGTTAAAGCCGGACAAGTATTTCTCCTTCTTGCACACTGGCCTTCCTCCCAGGCTTCCTTGTAAGCACACTGCACCACATCTGTCTGGGTGTTTAAGCCATGGCCGTTGACGTTTTGACCTTGGCACCACTCTCTGCACGCCCTCTCCCTCATATCCAGAGCATCCCCAACCTCTTTAATTCTCCAAACGTCCTTGACTTTGCTCATTTCTCTTCATTTCCAACACCATTTTCCTAGTCCAAGCCCCACCCCAACCCCCACCTTCCTGGGTGGCACCACAGCCTCCTGAGCAGCCTCTCCAGTCACATAGTAGATGGCACTAGCTTTGAAAAATGCAAATACGGTCATAAAATCTGCTACCCATGACTTGGGCTTGCAGAGTTAAAGACCAGCTCCAGAGAATCTTTCCAGAATCACTTCCTTTCACTTGTACTCCTTGTCTTCCTGGCTGCCCCCCCCCCCCCCCCCCCCCACAAACCTGCCCTGATCTTTGAACACTAACTTCCTTTCTGCCACAGGACATTTGATTATACTGCTCCCTCTGTATAAAACTGTATTGTTGATGCCTGGCATGGTGGTACATGCCTTTAATTCCAGCACTCAGGAAGCAAAGGCAGGCTGTCTCTGTGAGTTTGAGGCCAGCCTGGTCTGCATACTGAGTTTCAGGACAGCCAGGGCTACGTAGAGAGAGAACCTGTCTAAAACAGGAACAACAACACCAAAAAAAAAAAAAAAAAAAAAAAAAAAAAAAAAAAAAAAAAAAAAAAACCAGAACTGTCTGTGGATGACCACTGGCCGGCCACCTGTGGCTGTTGAGCATTTGAAATATGGCCGCTGGGCAGCTGGAAAAAAAAAAAAAGAATTTTTAGTGCTGATTGATGAAATTCAAAACCTAAAAATACTGGATTTAATTATTAGAGAATTACTTTTTAAAATTTTTGAGTATGCAAATCTCCTTATTCAATATTGGTTTTTATAAGCTCTAAATACAATTTAAGTTTTTGGCAAAAAAAAAACAAAACACATTAGCAACAGAATGATATTATATTGTACATGTAAAAATAAACACAGACTATGGAAGATTAAGTTAAAAATGTGAGTAAGTCACGGTGGTGCACACCTGTAATCCCAGACCTCGGGGAGGCAGAGGCAGGCTGATCTCTGTGAGTTTGAGGCCAGCCTGGTCTACAAAGCGAGTCCAGGACAGCCAAATCTACACAGAGAAACCTTGCCTTGAAAAACCAAAAATAAAGAAAGAAAAGAAAAAAGAAAAAAAAAAAAAGAACGATTTCTCTAATAATTGTTTATATTGGTGACATAATCAAAAGAGTATTTTGCCTGTATTTGCTTAGGTAACAGATACTGGGCAATATACATTGTGGCTAGCTACTAGGTGATTTAAATTCCATGTGGCTCACAGATTTCTACTCTAGAACACCTGTTCTTGGCTCAGGCATTCTCTCTGCTTCCTGGAACCACTGAGTGAGCAGCCCTGCTGTGCGGCCATGTTAGACTGATGCCTCCATAACCAGGAACCGAGCCCAGAACATCCAGTGTTGTACAAGCAGCAGCTGGTGCCTCAAACAGGCCACCTGGAGTTCCCAGCTACCCCAGGAGCTGCCTGATATCCCTCCTCCCCACGGCTCCCTCCTCCCCACGGCTCCCTCCTCCCCACGGCTCCCTCCAGAACTCCTTGCCAGCAACCCAAAGGCAAGATGTCTTATACAATGCTATCTCGCCCACTTTGTTTAATTTGCCGGCTTGCTTTTGTAGACCACCAGACTTAGGTATTAGGAACCAAACTCAGCTTCTCTACTAGAGCAGCGGGCACCTTTAGCTGTTGAACCCATCACTCCAGCCTCTGGCTTGCTTTTTATTTGTTTGGTTGTTTGGCTGGTTGCTTGGTTGGTTTTCTGAGACAAGACCTCATGTAGCCCAACCTGGCCTCATTCTCACTACATTGTTGAGGATGGCTTTGAACTCCTATCCTCCCGCCTCTGACTCCCAAGTGAGGGCACTACAAGTGTTTGAGCCCCATGATGGGCTCAGCTTATATTTGTTTGGTTTTTTGTTTGTTTGTTTGTTTGTTTTGTTTTGTTTTGTTTGTGGTTCTGAGAGTTACTTTTGTGGTCTTAAGTAAGCATGCCAGGCAGGCAATCTACTATTGACCTGCAGCCCCAGGTTGCTGTTGGCTTCTTTTTCCGTATTCCTTATTCTTTTATTATTATTATTATTTTCGAGACAGGGTTTCTCTGTGTAGCCTTGGCTGTCCTGGACTCACTTTGTAGACCAGGCTGGCCTCAAACTCACAGCGACTGGCCTGCCTCTGCCTCCCAAGTGCTGGGATTAAAGGCGTGTGCCACCAACACCTAGCTAGTGGCCACTTAACTCTTAATAGACTTTAACCTTGTAAAAATTTTTGAAGACTTTCTAAAAATGACATTCTACAAATTTATTTACTCATGTGTCTGTCTGTCTGTCTCTGTGTGCGTGTGCGTGCGCGTGCGCGTGCGCGTGCGTGTGCGTGTGCGTGTGCGTGTGCGTGTGTGTGTGTGTGTGTGTGTGTGTGTCCGTGTGTCCTCATGCATGTGGAGATCAGAGGACAACTTCCACGTAAGTCTCAGGTCATCTGGTTTGGTGGCAAGCACCTTCATTGGCTGAGCCCTCTTGCTGGCCCAAGACTTTAATCTCTATCTTAAATCCTTCTATTCATTCTTCAGAGCTGGTCTCAAAGAAAAGCCACCCTGGGATAAAGTCTTTGATTTTGTTCATCTTTCTTGTTATTTCTTCTCACTTTTACAAGCTCCATGTATACACCAGAATCTGCCTGCCCTTGACTCCCTCTGTTTGCACTTGGGGTCTTGCTTGCCCCTTCATTTGATGAACACCCGTCTCTCCCATAATGCTCTGAGCTTCATGAGATCAGGCTGAGTCTGGCTCTCTGTGGAAACCAACCACCTAGTGTTGTAATTATTTTTATACAACTGTTTGTTTCTTTTAGCTTACTTCTTAACCCAGCTATCACACAAATAATTGAGACTCTTTTATACTACAAGGCTTCACAACACAATCTGAGCAGTTTAAGTCTGTTCTTAACCCTCCATGCTATTTAGCCTTACTCCCAGCAAACAGCCCAGCAATGCTTGCACTTTGTAGCTTTCCTTGGCGCCAGCTCCTTCCTCCTGATCTTCCTTGCACCTGCCCTGGTGGCCCACTCCTCTTCTTCCCCCCTTTTAGTCCAGGCCCTGACCTGCGCTGATGCCAGCAGATACCAGAATGCCACACAAAGTCATTCCGCCTATTTCTGTACCTTTGGCTAGGACAGTCCCCAGTGGTCTGACAGTGAACAGTCTGACAATGGTTAGAGCGCCTGCTCTCTTCCTCTTTCCTTGGTAAGCAGACCCTGACCTCCCAGATGGAAGTCCTCTCATGGAGCTGGCGGGGACTCTTTCAGAGGGATGGCAGGAGTGCTTGTTGGTTAGGATGCGTGTGCCCACCACCTGGAGCCTGGGGAACACACGCGCTGTGGTACGCTAGGTCTGGGAAGGCACCTGAGTCTCATTCCCAGCAAGCTGCTCGCCAATGATGTCACAGCTGGTGTCACAGCTGGCCCGCAGCCCACAGTCTGATTTACAGAACGCAGATGGGGCTGGAGAGAGGACTCAGCCATTAAGAACACCTGCTGCGTTTTGCTGAGGACCCAGGTTCAGTTCCCAGCTCCAACATCAGCAGGTCACACCCTCTTGTAAGTGTGGCTTGTGGGAGGACCTGCGTGCATATGGTGCACATAAACTTACACATAAATTCACATAAGTGATTTAAAAAAAAACTTTTTCAAAAACGCAGAGTATCTGGTGACTACCCTCCAGGTTTCCCTGAGGTTTTCTTCCTGCCACAGGCCATTAGGGATCTTTTAAAGTTGGGTCCTGCCCAACCTCACACTCTAAAAATGAATTGAGTGCTGGCTTTTATTTGTTTGTTTGTTCGTTTCTCTTTTTAATTTGAAATAAACCTTTAAGCAGTTTCCAAGTCAGGTAGCCCTGACGTGTACCACGGATGTATAATGACTCTCAATCTCCAACAATCAAGTCACACAGCTGGGAGTGCCATCCAGGGCAGGGGAAAGCGGTCTCCCCATTGGCGGCTGCTCCAGCTTTGGCTCCAATCTGCCATCCATATGGCAGATGCTGTCTGCTGTCCCCAGAAGTTCCTCCAGAAGATTCCACTCCTTGAAATTTAGGTTCAGATGCTGGGAGAGGCTCTTTCAGATATGTCTTCCAAGAGCATCATAAACTGAGTGCACAGCTGGGCCACAGAATGGAAGTGTCTTCATCGACCTCAAGAGTGTGTGTGTGTGTGTGTGTGTGTGTGTGTGTGTGTGTGTGTGTATGTTGTAGTTTTCAGATGTGGCCATATGTGTGCATGGATGTGCATGCATGCATGGATAGATGGATGGGTAGCTGGGTGGAGTAGGTGTGGACTTGTTGTCCCGATGCTCCAGTACCGGGAAGTTCTCACTATTCAGTAAGACACTGGCCTCTTCCACATGGATCTGGAGACAGGTCACTGTGCCTAGGTGGGTCCCACTGATGTGAGTGGCCCTGCTGTCCCTGGCTGTGGCTGCTGCTGTCCTTTGTGTCTCCGAGAGTTGGAGCCTGGCTCTTTGCTGTTCTTCCTGGCCGGATGCCTATTGGTGTTTTCCCTCCGGCCCTGGCCCCCTTTCCTCCTCTTCTGCCCTGCAAGAATGAGACAGTGGGGGAGGGGGAAGGAAATCAACAAAGGATATAATCAGACACTCTGGGGGCCCAAGGGTCCTCGGAAAGCCATGGTAAGGAAGCAAGGTGGGAAGTCACCTCAAAGCCTCCTCAGGCTGCAGCGTCTTCAGGAGATCTTACAGCATGAGTACAAGAAACAGCCCCAAAAGACTCGGTCCTAGACCCCAGTGCACACTGGACATTCTCCTCTTCATCACTTGTACCCCAAAGACCCTAGAGCATTTCCTGGCTGTTCAGTGAGGCTATCAGGACAAATGGGACAGTCCCGACCCCTTGCCACCCACCAGAGAGCTCTGAGGCCAGGCAGGGTGGGCAACATCTACTTCGTTGTACCAACTGCAGGCTCTGTGGCCTTGTCTGAGTGGATCCAGGTCTGTGGGGCTTAGCCTGTCCCCTCCCCAGACCCCTCTGCTCTCCGAGGGCTCTTCTAAAAGAAACAGCTTAAAGAAATGGGACACATGCCTTCAGAAGTTACTAATTCCTGCCACGCAGCATCCCATGGCACCGTCCTCAGCCAGGATATGCCCCCAGTTTCCCATGCAGGACACAGATGTAACTGTCCTCCAGGAGGCCAGGGCTGCCGCTCACCTTCAGGACATGGCGTCCTGCGCACTGTACACTTCCGGGTCTCTTTGGTGTCAGAGCAGGTGGTGTGGTCTCCACCCGGAGCGTGGAGCACCCTGCGTGTCCGCTCTTCCGATCCCTTCCTGAAACCGCACAGCTTCCTCTTCTTGGAGCAGGGACCCCACGGGGACCATTCGCTCATTTCACATTGTGCTGACAGGAGGTAAGGTAGGATGGAGGGAAGCAAGAGGCAAAGGGGCCTCCCTACCCCTTGGCCCTGAGTGCCCCAGGGCACCCTCGCTCACTCACCCACCCTCAGTCCAGACCTCAGGTCTAAGCTCTTTAGCTCAGAGGCAGAAGGCCATGGAGAAAGAACCCCCAACAGGTGCTTGCAGAAAGTGAGCTTTTTCTTGTCCCCTCCCCTTCACGCTATGGCCAGAGTTCCTTCAACCTCTTGCCTCTGGGGTCTGGGCCCTGTGTCTCCGGCCTTACCAGGACTGCCACACTCCATGGTGCTGTTGGCTGGCGTGGAGCCCTCGGGACAGGCTGGATAGCAGCGGCCCTTGTGCAAGTACAAGCCCCCTTGACACTTGGTGCAGAAGTTGTGGCTGAAGCAGGCCTCACAGTGCTCGATCTTGCATTCTGGGGACAGGAAGAGAATGGAATCTGGCCCAGGCCAGGTTGGGCACATTCTTTTATCCCCAGCCCCAAAGCCCACCCACTCACAGAGGTCAGGATCTTGGTCTAGGGTTGAGATTCCTGCAGAGGACTCTCTCAAAGGGGAGGGACAAGGAGAGGACACTCAAGTCACTCCTGAGTACTGACTGGGACTCTTGCCAGCAACAGCCAACCAGGAACCCAAACCAAGTCTTAGATCCTGGAACTCAATATGAAGCCCAAGGGGTTCAGGGGAGGAGGTGGCCTTCTGGGCTTGGTGGACACAGACAGGACTATTTCAGTATATCTCGGCATCCCAGAGTTCCCCTAAAAAGAGTGGGACTGAATAGGAGAATGAACACTCAGGCAGCACCAGTGTGGCACCCCTTCCCATATTGCTGGGCACTCACAGCACCCCAGAGTTGGGGCTCCTCCTGCCAGAGCAGAAAGAATCTGCTCAGAAGAGTGGGAGCAATCTCAGGGCAAATTCCTCTCCCTGTGCAAATCCAAGTTCCAGGAACCCCTGGGTTGGACTCCTGGGGCCCTCCCTAGCTTCTCTTGCCAGCTCTCTCCTTTGCGGGAGATGGGTAGAAGAGGACTTGGCTGGGAACAGACAAGCCTTCCACCATCTCCCCCCCCCTTCCAGACTGGGTGGTACTGGCTTCCTCCCAGTCTCTGGCACCTGAAGCCCCAGATGTCAGTCTACCAGACTCTGGCACATCCAGGAACCTCATCTTCCCCCAATGTTCTGAGACCGAGAGAGCAGCTCCCAGGGTCTACCTCATCTTACCAAGCTACCCACCCGGCCTCTTTCTGCACCTTTGTCCCGGTGGCTTAATTTCAACTTTGCCTCCCTTCCTGGTTCCTCCCCTTTGTGCCCCTGCCCTGCTCCAGACGCTTAGATTCCTAGGTTTGGTTGCCAGTACAGTGAGAACAAAAATAACAACAGCAATAGCAGCCACCATTTATTGAGTGCCAGACACCAAGAGCTTTATAGGTGTGTGTGCCTCACAACAACCTGAGGGGGAAAACCCAGCACCCTCAACTTAAGGATGAGCTGTCAGGGGGCTGAGATACACTCAATGTCATGCAATGAGCAAGGAGCCAGGCTGAGATCAGCCAAGCTGGCACCAAGCATTTTTTTCCCTCCACGCCTCTAAGTTAGAAGCTCAAAGAAAGAAGCAATGGCCCCTTTCTGCCCAGCCTCCCTCCAAAGGCTTTAGTGAGGCTCAGTGATCTGAGATCTGGAAGTGACTTCTACAGTTCAAGGTACTGAGCTGAGGGAGGAGCCATTGGTGTGGCTCACATGTACCGGTTCACTGGGTGTGCCCTCCCCCAGAGCATCACAGGGATGGGATGGAGAGGGGACAGCATTATGCCTTGCAACCCATGGAACTCTGGCTGGGGTGAAAAAAGCAGAGCCAGTAGCTGAGGGGGAGTCACAGAAGAACAGAATGGCAAGATAAGGGCTTCCCCAAAGCCAGGGCAGAGCTGACTGGGCATGACTGGCAGCAGGAACATGTGCCAGGTTGTGGGTTTCAGAAGCATCTTGGTGGCTGCCATGCAGAGGGTGGGCTGGAAGACAGACAGATGGACAGGCTATGGAAATGGTGTAGGAGCCTAGATAGGACGAGGGGAAGGAGGGAAACAGCAGCTGGGTTGTGGTTAGTGAGGGGGTTGGGCAGCACACTAAGAGACAAGCTTTTGGGTCTCTGGCTTGACAAATGAGTTGGGACACTCAGAGTGACCTGGTGGGAACAAAGGTAGATGCAGATATGAAGAGAGGAGAATCGAGTTCTGGCTTGTACACAGCAGGATCATGGGTGGGGCATCTAGGAAGATGTCGGCCTGGCAGTTGTATATCTGAATCAAGAGCCTCCCTCCTCCTCTTCCCTTCGCCTCCCTCAACACTTCCCACTGGCCATCACTATCTAGTTCAAAGCACAGTCCTCCGGGGTCCAGAGCCTCTCCGGCGCCACACACACACTCACTGATGCATTTGTTCATGTCGGGGTTGCGGGCATCAAAGTATCCGGGTGGGCAGGACGGCAGGCAGACGCCCACCTGGCGGATGTCGTTCCTTTCCAGCAGAATGAACAGCTTGGGCGAGCACTTGAGGCAACCGTTGACTTCCGAGCAGAGCTCACAGCCCTTGGCACAAGCTTGGCTCCCCTCGGCGCTGACTGCAAGGCAGAGGAAGGATGGAAAGATAGCTTTAGAGGAAAACCCATATTTCCAGGCTCCCACAAGGATGGGACGTGATCCTTTGGGACTTCATTGAACAAACGGAATGTGTTCATCTCAGAAGTCAGGGCTGGGCGGAGAGCTCTCGGCAAGGCTACCTTAGGTGCAAGCCCGGAGCCCCTAACTAGATAGTATAGATGTCTAGGTCTGTATCCCTAACTTCCTGGCTCTGGCACATCTTGAGCCTATAGATTTGCTTTTTTATTCCCAGAGATGGAAAAAATTTGTACCTTTCTGTAACTTATCCTGACTCCAAGAGGTGGGAACTTCAGCCTCAGGTACCCAAGGTAGCTTTTCAATTGCTGCTAAAGTTTTAAGAGCAAGAGGGATCCTAGATTGAATGATTCAAGGAGAAAGACTGAAAGGCAGCAAGAGTAACCTATGCCTAGAATAATGGTCTCAGCTTGAGAGATTTTGCTTTCTAGGAGACATTTGACCAGACTTTTTTTTTTTAAAGACTGGGTCTCCCCCCCCCCCCCCCTTTTTTTTCTTCCAGAGCTGAGGACCGAACCCAGGGCCTTGAGCTTGCTAGGCAAGTGCTCTACCACTGAGCTAAATCCCTAACCCCAAGACTGGGTCTCTTGTAGTCAGGAGATGACCTTGTACTGCTGTCCTCCTGCCTTCATCTCCTGAGTACTGGGATCCCAAGGAGATGTCACCAAACCTGGCTTATGTGGTACTGGGGCCAAACCCAGGGCTTTGTTCATGGGAGGTAAGCACTCTATGGAGTTAAGTTACCAACCTTAGGGACTTAAAAAAAATACTTATTTTCACTTTATGTGTATAAGTGTTTTGCCTGCATGTGTGTATGTGCATCATGTGCGTGCCTGGTGCCCTCAGAAGTCAGAGCAGGGCCTCAGACGGCTGTGAGACATCATGTGGGTGCTGGGAACGGAATGCAGGCCTTCTGCATGAGCAACAAGTGCTCTGAACTGCTGAGCCATCTCCCCAGTCCCTAGGGACTTTTTTGATCAGCAGGACCAGAGAAGTGAGTTGCTACTGCATCAAGGGAGTAGAGATAGAAGGAGCCTTTGATAGCTTGGTGGTGGTGGCACATGCCTTTTAATCCCAGCACTTGGGAGGCAGAGGCAGCAGGTGGATCTCTGAGTTGGAGGCCAGCCTGGTCTACACAGCAAGTTCAAGGACAGCCAGGGCTACACAGAGAAACCTTGCCTTGAAGAAAACAAAACAAACAAAAACAGAAACCCTTGAGGATCCTCCAGTGTGTGGATCAACTCAGGACAAAAAGAATCGTGTGGTCCAAAATGTCTGTGATGCTGAAGTTGTTCCATCCTGTTTAGGGTCCTTGAAAGCAGCATGGCCTCCCCCACAGCACCACTGAGTCTCAGCTTTTATTCTGACCCTTCATTAACTGTTCAGGCCACACTCATCCATCAACTTCCATGTGCCACATGCAGGATGAACTCAGGGGCCAGGCCTCCAGTGGGGCAGACCGCCATCCCTAGGTGAGTGCTGGTGTTCCTAAGCCAGCAACACTGGACTCAAGAGTCTGGGAAAGACCAACATGATGGGCCAGGCATGCAATAGCAGCACTGCAGGAGCTGAGGCAAAAGGTTTGAGTTTGAGGCCAGACCAGGACAACAGAGTAAGAGACTGTCCAGAGAGAAAGACAGACACACACACAGACAGATATACAGACAGATACACAGACAGAAAGAAAGAAGAGAAGGAAGAGGAGACAGAAATGAAAGGAGGAGGGAGAAGAGGAAGAAGAGGAGGGAGAAAAGACTTTCAAGAGGTGTCATGGGTCCCATCTTGAAAACTTAAGTAGAAGTTTGTCCTTTAGAGAATAGAATCAAGGGCGCTGGAAGAAACAGAACCAAAAAGGGGCAAGGGGACATGCAGATAATTTGGAGAGGAAATGGTGAGAGAGAAGGCATCTTTTCCCTCAGGAACTTAAGTCCTGTGGGCAGTGTTTCCCTAGAGAGGTCTTTGCACAGGAGGATGTTGGGAAAGCTTACCGCAGTAGGCGTGACCAGGAACTAGTGTGTAAAATGGATCGTGACAGGATTGCTCGGCTTTAGGTGGTGTACGTATATACATATATATGTGTATATATATATATATATATGTATGTGGCATATGTTGCTTGTTTTGTATGTAGTATGGTGTGTGTATGTTAGCGTGCAGGTCTACATCCCCATGAGGCCAGAGAAGGACACTGAGTCTCTTCCTCCATCACTCCCTGCTCCATGGCCTTGAGACAGGGTCTCTCACTTGCCCTGAAGCTGGACATTTTGGCTAGGCTTCCTGACTGGTGAGTGCTCACAATCTGTCACTGCCTCACAATACTGGGGTTACAGGTGTGCATTTTTCTTTTCTCTTCTTTCTTTCTTTCTTTCTTTCTTTCTTTCTTTCTTTCTTTCCTTCTTTCTTGTTTGTTTTGTTGTTGTTGTTTTTGAGACAGGGTTTCTCTGTGTAGGCTTGGCTGGCCTGGCTGGCCTTGAACTCACAGTGATCTGCCTGCCTTTGTTTCCCTGAGTGCTGGGATTACAGGCATGTGCCATTGGGCCTGGCTGATTTTTTTTTTAATGTGTGTGCTGCTGTGGATTCAAACCTGGGTCCTTATGCTTCCAGGGCAAGGGCTTTTTACCACTGAGCCAGCCCCAGTCTCCCACCCCACCTCCGTTCATCTGGACTTTCAGCTTTATGACTACTGTTATTAGTAGTAGTAGTAGCTGTGGGGGGGTAGAGGATAAGTGAGGGCTGTGCATGTATATGTCATTGCACTTGTGTGGCCAGGGGACAACCTTCTACCTTTAAGTGGCATCTGGGGATCTAAATCTGGTCATCAGGCTATGAAGGAAGTGCCTTTACCCACTGAGCCATCTTGCCTGGCCCAGGTTTTTGTTTGTTTGTTTGTTGGTTGGTTTTTGTTTGTTTTGTTTTTAACATTTAGAGTGAAAGAGAGAGAGAGAGAGAGAGAGAGAGACAGACAGACAGACAGACAGGCAGACAGACAGACAAGGTTCTTTCTTTCTACCATGTGGGTCCCAGGGATTAAATTATGGTCGTCAGGCTTGGATGAGGCAGTGTCATCTTGCTGGCTCTGCTCCTCCCTTTTTTTTTACACTCACCCCCCCAGACAGAGTTTCTCTATCCCTGGCTATCCTGGACTGGCTTTATAGACCAGGCTGGCCTCGAACTCACAGAGATCCACCTGCCTCTGCCTCCCAAGTGCTGGGAATAAAGGTGTGAGCCACCATGGCCCGGCACTGGCTCTGCTCTTAAGTTTAATTTTTTCCTATTATTTAATTTTAATTTTAAAAGCCTTTCTTCTGGGAGTAGTTGTTTTAGTTTTGTTTGTTTGTTTGTTTGTTTTTGAGACAGGGTTTCTCTGTGTAGCTCTGGCTGTTCTGGAACTTGCTCTGTAGACCAGGCTGGCCTTGAACTCAGAGATCCACCTGCTTCTACTTCCTGAGTACTAGGATTAATCCTGCTCTTGTTTTTCTCTTTTTGAGACAGGGTCTATACTATGAAACCCAACTTTCCCAGGACTTGCTCTGTAGACCAGACTGGCCTTGAACTCATAGAGATCCATCAACCTCTGCTTCCCAAGTGTTAGAATTAAAAGTGTGGACCACCATGCCCAGCATTTTGAGGAAAAGTTCACTGTATAGTTCAGGCTAGCCCCAAACTCATCTCTGGCCTGAGGCTCCAGCAGGTGGCAGATATCACCACTTTAGCAGAAACTTTTCCTGTAGGGCCTTTTACAACCCTGACCTCAGACCTGGGCAGTGACTCCCTGGGAGGGGACAGAGTAAAGAAAGATGCACTTCCCAGACATTCCCAGACCTGCTGGGATGGCAGGTGTGAACCACTAAGCCCATCCCACTATTATTATCCATCCTCCTTTTGACAGATGAGGAGATGAAGAGGTTAAATTACTGGACCAACGCACGCCTTCAATCCCAGCACTCAGGAGGCAGAGGCAGGTGGATCACTGTGAGTTCGAGGCCAGCCTAGTCTACAAAGCAAGTCCAGGACAGCCAAGGCTACACAGAGAAACTCTGTCTTGGAAAAAAAAAATTACTGGACCACAATGCCTCAACCAGTATGTGTTCCAAGCACAAAAATACAGCATATGAAAGGCAGATGGAAGCTGTTCCTGGGAGCATGGAAACTGAGAGCATAGCTGGATGACTTCTTAATATGAAATCTGTTTGCATGGAATCAGTAGTACCAAGCTGGTAAAATTAAACACTGCTTTCATTTTGTCTGGTCTGCTTACTGTAGGGGCAGATCCGCTGCAATGCTAACCCTGCAACTCTATGAAGTTTTTAGGGCTTTGCTCAGCTGTGTGTCAAGCCTACGGGTCACTGTAGAGTGGAGGGACTGCCTCTTCTTCATGAAAGGCCCACTCACTGACTTGACTTTGTTTCCTAAACAAACTTGTAGGGTTTTTTGTTTGTTTGTTTGTTTGTTTTGGTTTGGTTGGTTGGTTGATTTGGTTTGTTTGCCTTGCCTTCAATGGCTGAGATGACCCAGGTGTACCCCTGGTAGTCCTTAGGGCTTTGGTTTATTCCTACTTTTTCTTTGGTTTTTGTTTTTAGCACTGGGGAATGAGGCAAGGCCCTTCCAGTGCTAGGTAAACACTTTGCCACTGAGCCACGTTCCCAGCCTTCTTTTCACTTTTTTACTTTGAGATGGGAACTCATTAAAAATTTCCAGGTTGACTCTGAACTTGCTTTATACTCCTGGCTAGCTTTGTCCTTTCCAAGCCTCTCGCCTCAACCTCTCATGTACCGGGGACTCTGAGCCTGCACAACAAGGCTTGGCTCTCAATAGCAAGACTTCAGTCTTCACTCTCTCTTCTTACCCTCTCTGTTAAGAAAAGATTTGTGGCAGGTAGATCCCTGTGAGTTTGAGGTCAGCCTGGTCTACAATGTGAGTAGCATTGATACACAGCAAAAGATACACAGAGAAAGCCTGTCTTGAAAAACAAAACAAAGAAAAGATTTGTGCTAGGCGACGATGGCACAAGCCTTTAGTTCCAGCACTTAGGAAACAGAGGTCAGCCTGGTCTACAGGGAAAGTTCTAGGACAGTTATGGCTACACAGAGAAACCCTATCTCAAACAACAACAACACACACAAACAAACAAACAAACAGATTTGCATGGTCCTCCTCATGGCCTCAGTGTTCACTGTCCGCTCAACCAGTCACACTGCATTCTTCTCAGTTGACACTGGTATTGGCTAAGGAAGTGTGACACACCCTGGGTCAGAATAAAAAGGAACATCGTGAGAATGGTAACGTGGGAAGCTGAAAGAGAAGTGAGGCCACACCAGGAAGAACCTCAAGTCTCTAGAAGACACGAAGACACTAGCCCAAAGGCAGCAAGAGGGGCTGACAGGAGCCATGGTCAGGACCTCACTTTAGAAGGCTCCCTCAGCTCAGTGGACAATGGGTTGCAGAGGTGGCAACTCAGGAAGCAAGATGATGAGCAGGTAAAACTCTCAAACAGTGAAGGCAGAGGCCTCACACACCTGCAATCCTCTCTGTAAGCCAAGACAGGAGGATTTCCGATCTTGAGGCTGGCATAGGATATTTAGTGAGAATCAGCTTCGAAATGGGTCAGCTGGGGAAAGACAGAGAGCCAGGAAAGGGGCAGACAGACCTGAGATCTGCACATCCCCCCAAGGCCAGGTGCTGGGCCAAAACACAAGTTAAGGTTTGAGCACACGGAGCTTGTGTGTCAGGGTAATTATGGACCCTCCACTAGGTCAGTGATCCCAGGCTTGGGGAAGAAAATGAGAAGGGACTTAGTCACATTGTAGCCAGTTCCTGTGGGACATTCGGGAAAGGTGACCGTCAGGCTGTGGGGTCTGTAGGTCTGGAGCTCAAGAGATGCAGTTTGTCAGTAGACTGTCAGTGGAAACAGCCATCCAAGGCAAATGGGACACTGGGCATGGTGCTGTAGAAGTGTAATCGCAACATTTGGGAGGTAGAGGCAGGAGGCTCTGGAGCTCAAGGCCAGTGTTTGACTACACAGCAAGTTCTAAGCTACTCTCAAAAAAAAAAAAAAAAAAAAGAAAGAAAGAAAAGAAAAGAAACAAAAACCAAAAGCCCAAACAAAACAAAACAACCCACTCCTACACGTATACAAAAAGGCAAGCAGGTCTGTGAGATGGCAAATATATCTACAGCAGTGGTTGTCAACCTGTGGGTCGTGACCTCTTGGAATCACGGATCAGATGGTTACATTAAAATTCATAATAGTATCAAAATTCTAGTCATGAAGTAGTAACAAAATAGTTTTATGGTGGGGGGGTCACCACAACATGAGGAACTGTATTAAAGAGTCACAGTTGTTAGGGAGGTTGACAACCCCTGGGCTAGAATGTGAGAAGAGAACTAGGCATCGGAGAGAAAGTCACAGAAGGAAGAGCTCAGCCCTGATGAGCCCAACTGAGCAACAGGGAAGGATTCTGAAAAGCATCGTGCAGCACAGGAGCCATGAGAGGAGAGCACACATCAGGAGAGACAGGGACCAACAAGCCGAATGCCTGCACCAAGTAGGCCAAGTATGGAATCCGCAGCAGGTAGGGTTGGTAAGCCCACTGGGGTGGCTTCCATTCTGGAGGTGAGCTGGGGACAGTGGCAGTGACATCCTCAGGAGTGCAAGTTAGAAGGATGAAGCCCGATGTGGGAAGAGATAGAGAGGAAATCTTGGGGAGGTGGAGGCTGGCAGAGTGGGAGAGGAACCATGTTAAAAGGGGGGGAACCTTAATGGGCAGGGCTGGGAGGGGGCCAAGACATGCAGCCTTGAAACACACCTACAAGGCTAGATCATTAGTAGTCACTGACGACAATGTGGCCTTGAGAAGGGAAAAAAACAAGTCAAACTCCAGTGAGCTGGGGAGCGAATGAGTGGAAAAGAAGCTTCCAGAATAAAGAAGAACAAAGTGAGAGGATAAGAGCAATCAGCACCCAGGAAACCAAAGCAGGGAGACTGTCATGAACTCCCTCTGGATCTTGGGGTACAGGGTGAGAGCCTGGCTCAAAGAAATGGGGGAGGGGAAGAAGAGGAAAACAGGAAGAGGAAAAGCGAGAAAGAAGGAAAGGGGAAGAGAGGGGAAAGAGGGGTAGATATCAAAACTCAAATTGATGGAAATGGCTCAGCGGTTAAGAGTGCCCTCTGTTCTTTCAAAGGTCCTGAGTTCGATTCCCAGCAACCACGTGGTGGCTCACAACCATCTGTAATATTATCTGATGCCCTCTTCTGGCCTACAGGTGTACATGCAGGCAGAGCTCTGTATACATAATAATAAATAAATAAATCTTTTTTAAAAAAATTGATGGAGTTAAGACCTGAAAAGATGGGAGGGCCCGGATACAGAGGTCAGGTGGTGAGATTGGCTGGGTTAGAGGAGGCCTCTGAGGGCATGAGGGCTCTGAGGCCCAGGAGGGTTTGGAAGCTCAGAGGTGAGGATTCAGTGATGGGCAGGACCCAGCTTGGTGAGCCAGGAATGGTTTCCCAGGGTGGAACAGGAGCCCCTGCACACACTCAGCTTAGTGAGACCCGGAAGTGGCAGTGAGAGAACAGACAGCTGTGGGAGGGGCCTCCATGGAGGCTGGACAGTTGCTCACATGTGGGAATATGACCTTGAATGGAGGACCCAAGGAAGATGACGCGTGTTTGGGAGATACGGAAGGGGAGGGGTTGGGGCTGTAGATCAGTGGGTAGAGTGCTTGCATGCCCCCGCATTACACCAACGAGGTGTGCTAGTGCAAGCCTGTAACCCCAACACTTAGGAAGTGGAGGCAGAAGGATCAGGACTTTAAGATCTTTCTCAGAAGCCTGGGCTATTTGAGGCTGTCTCAACAACAACAACAACAACAACAACAACAACAGCAGCAGCAGCAGAAGCAGCAGCAGCAGCAGCAGCAGCAGCAAACGGGATGCAGAGGCTCCTTCACTTCCCAGGTATTCCCTACACAGCTAACCGGTTCCCAGGACTGCTGGGAGCTGAATGCTAGGGTATGGTGGTGGCGAAGGTCTAGCCAGAGGTAGGGAAGCAGGATTGGCACTGTGACAGCTGCATAGGAGGGGTACATGACGCTCAATCTCTGAGCCAGCTGGCTAGGGGAAGGGCATGGGCTTTGCAGAAGGACAGCTTGCGCAAAGGCCCTGAGGTTCTGGGTGCCCTGGAATGCCCCCCCCCCCCCACTCCCTGAGAAGGACGACAAGGCTTTGTCCCATTGGTGAGGAAAGGGACCAACTGGTAGACGGTAGACCTCCCTCCTGCTGCTTTCTGTGATGACGGGTGGGTTGGGGGTGGGGGTGGGGCTGCCGGCCTAGCTGGGGAGGCTTCTCAGACTCGGGTTGGGGAATCGGCTTACAGAGGACACCAGCCTTTCCCACTTGCCCTTCTTCAGCCTCTGCTTTCCGTGCATATCTAAAGTCAAAACTAGGCGTATGGATGTTTTTTGCCTGCCATGTACATTTTTGTACCATGTGTGGTGCTGGAAGAGGCCAGAAGAGGCCAGGTGTTGGGCCTCCTAGAACTTGAGTTATAGATGGTTGTGAACTGACATCTGGGTGCTGGGAATCGAACCCAGATCTTCTGCAAGGGCAACCACTGCTCCTAATCTTTAAGCCATCTCTCCAGATCATCAAGCTTTTTTTTCTGGTCAGTGAGTTAAGGTTGGGCCTCCATCGTGATGCCCCCTGCCTCTGGCCTCTGTCAACCCTGTGTGAAAACCATTTAATCTCTAGTTGCAGGCTGGGGAGGTGGCTCAGTGCTAGAGGCTTGCCTAGCCTGTGTGAGGCTAGGTTCAGTGCTCAGGACAGAGATGAATGGGGCTGCTGTTGCTATGACAGCCTGGCCGGGTGACTCAGCCAGCCCTTCTGTGAAACAGCTTCCTGCTTGTAGTCTCTCTTCCCCAGCTCACTTTCCCCAACTCCTAATAACCTCATCACAAAGCATCCCTCTAGAACCAAACATCTGAAGAACCTCCCACCCCTGCCTGAAACACTGTATCACTTCTAAAATTAAGGTCTGTGCCCCAGTGGACCAAAAGGTTTCTCTGAGCTAATCCTACGCACCTCTTTCCTCAGCAACCCTAAGAAGTAACCATTTCCTAAAACGCACACTCTAGGATCAGCTATGCCTTAGCTCTTTAGCCTAGAACACTGTGCAGCCTCCTAAGCCCCAGAACTACATTTCTCCTCCAGGAAGTCCTCCCTGATCACCACCCTGAAAGTCTGGGTGGGGTCTTTTCCTGTGGTCGTCTCCACCATGGCTGATATAACCTCTTGTTGCTTTCTACTGAGACGTCTCCTCCTCCCCACCCCTACCTCCACTGGAAAGGGCTTGTAAGGGCAGAGTTGGTGTTGTTTCTGAATGGGAGCCCAGGGAACGGTTGAGACTCATAAAAGGCAGAGTTATCCAGCGTAGGGTTGAGAGTCCTGTGTCTCAAGGACTCTCAAGGTGGGCATAGGCTGTGATGGGCACCCACTGAGTGTGGGGAGTGGAGCTGGGAGTGGAGATTCAGATGGGCTAGGTCAATGAGGGACTTGGTGGGACTGATGACAGTGTTTGTGAGGTGAACTCCAGCCTTGGTACAGCTGGATTCAGTAAGAGAGGCATGGAGCATGCTGGTGGGTGGAGGATGAGGGGGATGGAGGGTGGAGGATGAGGGGGATGGTGGGT
>OU015754.1:58299324-58311807 GCA_907169655.1 Acomys percivali | reverse complement strand
TATTATTATTATTATTATTATTATTATTATTATTATTATTATTATTAATTATCATCATCATCATTATTATTATTTTGTTTGTTTTTATGTGTGTGGCCCGATAGCCCTGGCTGTCCTGGGACTTTCTTTGTAAACAAGGCTGGCCTTGAACTCACAGTAATCTGCCTGTCTCTGCCTCCCAAGTGCTGTGATTAAAGATGTGCGCCACTGTGCCTGGCCACATACATTCTTTTTAACTATATAAATCCATAAAACATTTGCATGTATATCTAAGGTTGGGGTGTGCATGCCTGAGGTCCTGGTCCAATCCCCAGCAGCATAAACAAGCCAGCAGTGTCCCCATGCCTCTATCCAACATCCCCCAGACATCTGGTTGTGTAGGGACATCACAGCCTCACAGCCTCACAGGATCACCAAGTAACAAGTACCAACCGACATCACACACCCTCATGCCTGGTGACCCTCACAATACTAAGTTCTCTCCCTCTCTGCCCTAGACTGTAGCATGAGTCAGTAATACAAGCTGATGTACTTGCTGCTGAGGCACCAGATGTGGCTGGGTCAAAAATCAAGCATATCAAAACCGCTACATTTTATAGCCACAGCAAAAGCCGGCTCTACTAAATCCCATGTCAGTGCTTGTGTGTCAGTTCCACTGACTTGAATCTGGGTCTGATGGCCATCTGTATCAGTGGGCATGTGACTCTATGGGTGAGCAGGATCGCTATGCCTGTCACATGATTGAGGCCGAGCCTTCTCTTTGTCTCACTCTCTGCATGTCTCTCCCCCTCTGCACCCCCATTTCAGAAATAAAGGCAACTGATTATAAACCACTAAACTGCATCTGGCCTATGGAGTCCAAAACATTGGCCACAACAGAGGCGTAAGGATGGGTCTGAAGGTTTTGCTGCTGCTGCTGCTGCTGCTGCTGCTGCTGCTGCTGCTGCTGCTGCTGCTAGAACCTCACTGTCCCTAATTGTTTGTTAAGCTGGGGGTTTTTTGGCTCCACCAATTCCCTGAGCCTCCCTCCCACCCTGGCCGAGTCGCTCCTGTGGACAGCCTTGGCCCTCAGCCTTCCCTGGCCTGCAGGCATTAGTCCCAGGAGAAAAGGGAAGCAAGGGGGAATTGGGCGAGACATCGGAAAGACTTCCTGACTGCATGACAGCCCTCGATGGGGGATGTCGAAAGAAGGACAAGGCCCTGGGAGCGAGAGGCCCCCACCCAACTCTCTGGCAGGGTCACTAGCATACACTGGCCACTCCCAGTACATGATGCCCCCGTCACTGCAGCTGTTGCGCAGAGGGTGAGGGATGCCTGGGTCAGGCCAGGAGGCTGAGACGCTTAACTCTGAACTCTAGCAAACTGTTTTAAAGGACACTGGGCTCGTTGGGCTTCATGATGAATAACTGCAAACCTAGCATTAGGGAGCCTGGGGCAGGAAGATGGATGCAAATTGGACACCTACATCGAGATTTTGGGGCCAGCCTGGGCTACATTGAGAGTTCGGGGCCAGCCAGGGCTACATAGCAAGACTGCGTCTTAAATGAATGAGTTGGGGGAGGAAAGGGAAAAAAAATTGGATTTGCCATTCTTTCCTTTCTTTTATAAAATGTTTATTTTTATTAAGTATATGCATTTTAATTATGTGTATGGGTATGTGCACATGAGCAGCCCAGGTGCCCACAGGACTTAGAGGTGTCATATCCCTTGGAGCTTGAGTTTCAGGTGGTTGTGAGCTGCCCATCATGGGGGTTGGGAAACTTAGCCCTGGGTCTCCTGCAAGAGTAACACACGCTTTTAACCTTTGAACCATCCTCCCACCCTGTTCTTTCTTTTTTAGTTGTGAGTTTTGAAAGAGAGTCTCTTACTGTAGTCCATCAAACTGGCATTAGAGTCATGACAATCCTGTCGCAGGCCTCCCCCTGGGACTACAGGCTTTTCTTGTGCTCAGAGCTCTTGCAGGGGGCTCCTTACATGGTAAGGTCATTGCCACCTCTCTGAAGGTCGTGCTGGCTTCAGTTCAGGGGATGCCACAGGGCCTCATCTAAGTTACTGGAGAAAACCACCTACCCTTTTCCACTGTGCGGTGTCTGTCTGTCACCTAGCAAGGAAAGCTGGGTGCCTAATGCATAAATGTGCAGAGTCCCTGTCCAAAGGTTTACAGTTCAGAGAGGTGCCCTGAATCCCTGAGCCTGGGAATGGGGGGAAGGGGGTATACAGGGTAGGGTCTCTTTCCACCCTTGGACATATCACCATGGATACCCTACAAAACTGGTGTTGGGTCAAAGGGCCTCCTAGAGAGGCGTTGAGCCAGAAAGCAGAGTCTAAAATAAGAAGGAGGGGCCAATAATAGTGAGAGGGTTACAGGCCGGTACATCTCAACAAATGAAACCACCCACCGGATAATCCACAGTCCTCACAAAGCAGCCATCACAGGAGAAAGCCACGGTAGGTTTCCCTGGTCCCTGCCCACACCAAGGCTCAGCCCAGTAGGGTACTCACTCCGCCTCTGCCTCTTGCCCTTGATCCCCCGGCTGCCCACAGCGAGGTGTGTCCAGCTCAGAACCAGGGCCACCACACACAGCCCAAGCCGCATAGTCACTGGCCAGCCCTGGGCCCCTGGCGGGAGGGGTGGTCTCTTGCTAAAGGCTCTGAGGCTGAGTCAGTGGCAGGAGGCCCAGGCCCGGGCTGCAGCCCAAATCCACCATAACCTTGGTTGGGATCTGAAGGGGTATGGAGCCGGGTTCTCCATCTGCCCGAAGGGAGGTTCCTGTCCTGCTTGAAGCCACCACAGAGGGTCACATGGGAGGTCTTCTCACTCCAGCAGAGAACTAGCCCCAAGATAGACCTGTGGGTTAAGAAAGAGAAGGGTTAAGTTCACGGTGCCTTGGAGTCCCTAATTTATATTTCCTTCCTTCTTTGGATTTCCCTGCCCTGGACTCTGTAGAACCCAGGAGGTCTGGACACTGCATATTTCCTACCAGGAAGCCCTGAAGAAATCTTTTTTCTTCTGTCTCCAAATACCCTGTATTCTAACCCTAGGGCCAGCTACCTGTGTAACTGGAAATACAATGGATACCCAAATCAAACCTGTGTATCCCTGGTGATTTCTCAGTAATAGGGACCAGCTGGTCCCAGTCCTGACTAATATTGGCTAGTTCTAAGTGGAAGTCTGTCTTTAAGTCTACCCTACAGACCTCATGCTGCTAGAATAGCCTGTCATTTGAAAAGGAGCTCTTTGTCCTCCCGAGTGAATCCTCAGCTTTCTCTGCCCAGTGCTGAGTCACCCATGTGCCTTTCACCTGTCCCAGCCCAGAAGTTATAGCAGCAGCCTCTAGCGAGCAGGCAGACTCTGCAGGGCCCTCTGGGGTTGGAGGGAGAAAAGGAAGTGAGGATTCCACACACACACACACACACACACCCACACACCCCCACACACCCCAGCAACAGAAACTCTGACACAGCAGGCCTGGCGGGCCTGGCTTTTGTGAGAGGATAAAAAACAGCAGCAATGCCAGGCCCTGGCCAGAGACACAGAGAATGGCGATAATCCCCCAGCCAGAAGAGAGCCAGGGCTCTGGACCCGGTGGCCAGGGTGACGGGGCAGGGGCACCCATCCGTGCCTGATGCAGTGTGTCTGAGAAACTGGGCATCTGTGCTTCAGGGTTAAGGAGGCGCAACAGTGAGAGCTTCACTGTTCTCCAGCTCACAGGGTCACACTCTCACTCACAAGAGTGGGCTCGCCCACACAAGTGCTAGGGTATACCCACTTAGGCTGACAGGGCGAGCATTTGAACTGTTCTCCCTGGAGGCTCTGTAAACCCGGCTAGCTGTCTTTATACCAGTCGTTTTGCCTCCTTGAACCTCAGGCTCGTCATCTATGAAACGGGGATTGGTTCTAAAGTTATTTTGGCTTACTAATGAGAAATCTGAGATACTAGCAGGGAACCTCCAGCCCCCTCTCTTCTCCCCTTCAGCTCCTCTGTGCCCAGTCCACCCCCTGGCCTCTCAAAGAGGCCCCAGCAGAGCCCACCTGCACTGGAGATAAATCATTACCCCCTGAGGGAGTTCGGTACCTCCTTCCTCCCTCCTCCGCCTCTCCCCCTGGCTTTGAAGGCCAGACACACTCAAGTGGTTAAGCTGCCTGTGAGAAGTGTTTACATGAACCTGATGGATCCCACCTGGCGCTGGAGCTGGAGCCAGCAGAGATGCCCCACCACCCCCTTGCCCGTCAGCTGTCACTGCCTATGTGCCACTCCAACTTCCCAGCCCCTATGTCACACCCAAGCCCAGACAGCCATGGATATACATGGCTGTACAGCCATGGCTAGCGTCCTCAGCCCCAACAGAGTCTCAGGGGCTGGGTATGGACCCTGACAGTGGTGGATACAAACCTCAGAGTCAGGCTGCCTAGCTTGCAAGGCCAACCCTGATTGGAGACTTAGCCGATTACTCTGGGTTACCAGCCTAGAACCTCTGAGCCTATTTTCTAACCTAAGAGAATCTGGTTTAGATTTGGCGCGTGCATCCATAATGTGCCAGGGTGGGCCATGGTGGGGTTCTGGTTAATGCCGTTATGATCTTCGTGAATGAGGTTCCATTGTGTGTTGGTGTTCCTATGGCCCTGAATAAAGGAATTTAATGTCCTCTGAATCTCTGGGTAGCGTGCTAAATGCAAAGCACTACCATGCCATTGTCACATTTGCATATAGCTCTGTGGTTGGTGGCCCTGGTCCTGAAGCTGTCACCTCTCTGGAAAGACCGTGTGAGAGAGGGTGTTAACACAGCACAACTCTGACCGACCAGCCCTCAAGCCTAGGTCAAGCCTGTTTTTTTGTTTTGTTGTTGTTGTTGTTGTTTGTACTTTGGCCTCATGGTGTGGGGTCTGCTGGCTGGGAAAGATCTCCTGGATGTCTCTGTACTTTTGGTACCCACGGAATGGCACCTGGTACTTCAAGGACAAGGGCTCAGCAATGAAAGTCGCTGGCAACTCCTTCCTGGCCCTTCTCACTCTCCACTCCTTCTCCATCCTCCAGCTTCCCCTCTGGCCTGACCCTGCCACACTCACCAAGTCGCTTGGAGCCCCTGCCAGTGAGAGCCTCTTCCCCCCCCCCCCCCCCCTAGGATTTCTAGGAAACCTGTCTTTGCTTGGTGTATAGAGAGGAGGGGTAGGTGGGGATTTCATTGGCATAGGGGACGCTGGCTTTCTCCCCCACCCCACCCCACCCCACCCACCCTCGGAGTGGAAAGAATTTCAAATTCTTTTGGGCACTGTGTATCTTTATCTCAAACCAAGCACATGAGCTAATAGTTCATCCACCGCAGGGAGTACAAGCAACAGACAGGAGCAAAGCAGTGTGGGTAAGGAGCAGGGCACTCATCCCTGTGAAGGCGCATATGCTATAACTGCAGCTGAGCTCAGACTGGGAACAATGGCCTGACACTGCCAGGCTATCTGACATTTTGCTGAAGTGACCAGTAAACCCAGGACAAGTCTTAGATCAGAGACTGTGGTACCAGGGGCGGGGCTGGGGGCCCGCACAGAGTCCTGCCTCTGAGGCTCTCTTTCCATCCAGCTACTCTGAACCCCACCTGGTTACTCAAGGGGACAACTGACACTGTGAGGGAGGACATGGAGAGGAGCTAGGAGCAGAGGGCAGACTTTTAAATACCCTTCCTTGTTTCTACCATAATTTCTGGTTTGTTTTGGCGGGCTCATTACAGGACTCTGTTGGAAAGAGCTATGAACAGTGTTGAAGGTCCCAGGCACTGACAGGTGTGAGAACAGCCTTGCTGGTTAGGGCAGAATCCCACTCCTCCCAGCTAGCTGGGGCTAGACCTTTGTTTATTCCATCACAATGAAAGAGAAAGGTTGAGTTACAGGGAAACACGGCCCTTTGGGGTTAAGGACAGGAGATCTTAAAATCAATATGCTAAGCCGGGCGTGGTGGAACACGCCTTTTAATCCTAGCACTCCGGAGGCAGAGGCAGGCGATCGCTGTGAGTTCGAGGCCGGCCTGGTCTACAAAGCGAGTCCAGGACAGCCAAGGCTACACAGAGAGACCCTGTCTGGAAACTTCCCCTCCCCCCAAAAAAAATCAATTTGCTACCGAGTACGGGGTGCCTGGGTGCCCAGAAACTGGCCTCTGCAGAAGGCTAAGGAGTTTGGGCCACCACAGCTCTAGAGATGAGCCAGCACGGGTCTGGGGACCAGAGGCTAAGCTGGCCAGAGATCACAAACTGAGGTCACATGGGTCAGGGGGTCATGGGGAAGGAGACTCAGCTGCGGGTGGAGCTGAGGGAGGGAACTCAGCCTGAGCTGGAGGTTGGAATAACTTTCACCTCCTGCGCCGCAACAACACTGTTAGGATAAATTGGTATTCCATCAGATGTCGGATACAGACCCAAAAATGTAAACCATGTCCATGGCTTCTCATTAACCAACACTCCCATCCCGAGGATCCGAGGAACTGGCTGCCAGGAAGAAGCCGAAGTATTTCGGGGAGGGGGGGGTTTGGCAGGCCTGCGTGCGTGTGGGACCTGTAGGCATTGCAGAACCATGCTACGTGCGTGCAGGGACTATTCCCACCCTGCCGCCCCTAAATCCATGCGCCTGTGGCGCTCACATCCATTCATTCTCATATCCCAACCCCCCCTCCCCTTGACAGGTGCCTGGGGAGCTGCCCCCCCTCCATGCCTTCAGCATTCCCAGGAGCGCCGCGCATCCCGTCTCCTGAGCCCGGTCCACCCCTACCTCCCTGGGTGGCCGCAGCTCACCTCTCCCCAGGCTACCGAGCATAGCATTGGCCTTCTAGCACGTCGAGCAAGGAGGAGAAACTCGATTGACTAGAACCCGACTGGGGCGCTAGGGTCAGGGATGGGTCCCAGCTGCATTGCAGCTAGGGTGCGTGGGTTGCGGCTGGGTTGCGTAGGTCGGGACTAGGGAATCCAGGTGGGGCTGGGTTGCAGCTGGGGTGCGTGGAGACGGGTGGGGTGAGTGGGTTGGGGTTGGGCACTCGAGGCGGGGTTGGGTCGCGTGGGTCAGGGTTGGGTCACAGATGGGTTGCAGCTGGGGTGCATGGGGGAACGCCTGGGGACTCGGGGCGGGGTGCCCCGGGCAGATGTGCAACGGGACGACGGGATGGGGGTCGGGCTCTACGCTGCCTTCCCGGCTCCGGCTGCTCCCTGACTGGGACCCAGGACCTCGGGGCGGACAGCGCGGGCCGCGGACTCACCTGGCGCAGCGGCCGCGGCGGGGCAGCCCGGAGGGGCGAGGGCGCGGTCACTGGGTCCCGTGCTGCCGTCGGCCCCGCGCTCCGCCCGCCGCCCAGTTGCTCAATGCCCTCTTGGCCGCCAGCGCCCCGCCCGGCGCATTGGTGCTGGGGCGGCCCGCGCGGGCCCCGCAGTCCGCCGCCCGGGCTCTGCGCCCCGCGCACGGAGAGGGGCCGGTCCCCGGCTAGCACGAGGGAGGGAATCCCCCGGCGCCACCCCCGGCCGGCCCCCCTGCCCGATCCGCAAGAAAAAACGGACTGGAGCGCCGGGCCCGGGACTCCTAGCCCCCTCCCGCACACCAGTGCCAGGGACGCGCCGTCTGCACTGTGGCGAACGCCGCGAGCTCTCGTTGGTTGCCTTTCCCCACCCCGCACCCGCTCTCCTTGGTTTAGGAGCTGGGGCTCAGGACGCTTGCCAAGGCCCGTGCCCTCCATCAAAATCTTCGAAAGGGGCCAGGTATAGAAGTGGCAAGGCTTAAAGGCCGGCCACACCCTTCTTCTCTTTAGGGTCAAACCTTCAGAGCATCTGATCAGTTAAGACCCGGGAGAGGAAAGTTTCCTGTCAGCTTGCAGCTGAAATCTGTGTGGGCCATCCCACAATACAGTCTCCATTCCAGTCCCTTCTCCCTCATCCATCGCCTGTGTGGCCAGGACTAAGTTACTTAACTTCTCTGAGAGTCCCGGTTCCTCATCTGTTTTTGAGGGTCGAAATGAAGGGGACCGATGCCCAATTCCGGGCTGGAACCCGAAAAGTATTTGTGAGATGACCAAGTAAGAAAGGAAGAGTTACAGACACCTGTAACGGTTGAAGGCAAACCTGGAGGGAAGGAGGGAGCCACACGCCTGAGGGTGGCAAACAGCTGTGTTCCGCCCTCACTTCAGACTGGATGGAGTGAAACTCTGAGTTTGCAGTGTGTTCAGTTCCAGCAGAGAGGATGGGCTGACTAGGGGGGTGGGGGGTGAGTAATGAAGACAGGCTGTGGAATCTCCTTAGTGGAGGAGGGAGCTCTGACAGTTGAGCCAAGGGCACAGGGTCGCTGGTAGTGACGCGGAGGTGGTGCTGATGGCAAAGATGGAATGGCCCCTGGGGTGTCCCATCGTTCGCCAGATGTTCAGGGAGTAGCAAGCAGGGTGGCTAGCCAGAGGAAGTGGAGGTACTGGCTCTCCAATGCAGAAGCCTCCCCAAGTCCTGGGGAAGTTAGTCCAGGGCCCTCCAGCCCCCTCCAGAGGCCCTCCCAGCTCCGGCTGCCCCAGCCTCCTGTGTCCGATCAGCCCTTGGCCATGCTCTGTACCTAATCAAACAGCCCCAAATGCCGAAAACACAATGTTTATTTTATTTTATTTTTTTTACACACTTGCATAACTCCGACCAGCCACGCCAGGCAATGGGCTTTTGTTTGGTTGGTTTTATTATGTTGTAAAGACAGAGAAACAGAGAGAGAGAGAGAGAGAGAGAGAGAGAGAGAGAGAGAGAGAGAGAGAGAGAGAGAGAGAGAGAGAGACTAGAAGGCTAAGCTGAGCTGTCTGTGCCTGTGCTGGGCATAGGCTCAGGTTTCTTGCCTGAGGAAGTCTCTGGGAGTTGAGCAGCCTGGCTGTGTGGCTCGAGAAAGGGGTGAGAAAGGGAGGAAGGCCCCTGGGTGGGAGGAGATAGGGGGCTAGAGCATGTGATCCAATGGAAACATAAGGAAGAGCTTTCCCTGTGCATTTAATATATTTCACACATTAATTCACAAATGTTCAGTCTATGGCCCAATTTCCCCACCACAGACTTTCTCTTTCCCTTTTTCCTCCCTCTGCCCCTTTCTTTTACACTTATTTATCTATTTATTTAGTGTGTGGAGGGGAGCACCCAGGCTCATGAAAGTCAGATTTCATTTGGGTCCTGAGTATGGGACTCAGGTGGTCAGGCTTAGCAGCAAACCCCTTTACCTGCTGAGCCATCTCGTCCGCCCCTCCTTCCGCCCCCATCCTTACCCTAGTGCATGTGGCGCTCTGAGATACCCGGTAAACTACTCAGAGATGCACAGCTGATACAGCAACTGGCCTATAAAAGGGTTAAGAGCTCCCCCAGACTAGGCTGTGCTGCGTCAACCCTGACACCTGTGGACTCTTCCAGAAGCATCTTCTTCCCTTACGCTTCTCAGCTTCACCATGTCAGCCTCATCTTGGCCTGCCCTTGGCTGTGCCAGAGCTCCCAACAGACAGGCTTTGTATCTCACTCACCTTTCAAACCCCAGCACCACGGAGGGACTCAGTGGCCCGAGCCTCGGTGGTCCTGCAAGCTTAGTCGGGTGATGCTCAGGTTGTATGGCCGAGTCATCATTTCCTCAGAAAACCAAGTCCACGTTAGCCAGTGTCCCCGTGCTATGTGCCACTTTCTCCCCAGCAGGGACTCAAGACACCTTAGGAATAGAGAGATTTCTTTTTGTTTTTTTTTTTAAAGATTTATTTATTTACGTTTATGAGCACACTATCTTTATGCACACCAGAGGAGGGCATTGTATTATAGATGGTTGTGAGCCACCATGTCGTTGCTGGGAATTGAACTCAGGACCTTCAGAAGAACAGTCAGTGCTCTTGACAACTGAGCCATCTCTCCAGCCCCTTTGTTTTGGTTTTTTTCTTTTGCTTTTGTTTTGGTTTTTTGTTTTGAGACAGGGTTTCTCTATGTAGCCCTGGCTATCCTGGAACTCGCTCTGTAAACCAGGCTGGCCTCCAACTCAAAATGATCCCTCTGCCTCTGCCTTCTGAGTGCTGGGATTAAAGGCATGTACCACCCCTGCCCAGCCCTAGAGATTTCTTGTCTCACCTATGCAGAAGAGCTCTCCTCCCTCTCTTTAGTGACATTCCTGCTTTGTTCCACATCCCCTGCCAGGCTCAGGGACCATGGGGTTACCTGTTTGAAAGGCCTCTTGGTGGCAGGCTTTCAAGGATCCTTCTCATGAGCCACTCTCCACTCTCTACCCTCTGGCTCTTCTGGGATATTCTAGACTTGACCACACTCCTTCTGCCTCCCTCCCTCCCTTCTCTTGGCCTCACCCCAAATGGTTCTTTCCCTGAACTCACAGACTGACAGGCCTCCAGCCCCATCCTCTTCCTAGTTCCTCACACTGTCCTTGATTGGTGACTCTTCTGCCATCATTTTGGGGACTCTGTCTCTCACTGTACCTAGAACCCCATAGAACCCACCAGTTGGCCACACTGTCTGGCCAGTAAGCCTCTAGGACCGGATGTCTTCACTCTTCCAAGAGCTGGGGTTCCAGGGGGCTGCTGCTGTCACCCAGCTTCTTAATGGATGTTGGGGATCCAAACTCAGGTCATCATGTTAATGCAGTGAGCTCATTACCCAGGGGTCATCTTCCAGGTCCTCTTCTGGTTTCCTTTTGAGACAGAGACTCACTATGTATCTCAGGTTGGCCTTGAAATCATGGCTATCCTTCTGCCTCAGCTTCCCAAGTGCTGTGATGACAGAATCGCCCTATCACACCTGCGGGCTTCTCCTCACTATGGTTGCTGACTTCCCTCGGCATCTCAGCTGTCTGCAGCCTACAGCCAGCCCAAGCAAGCCCACTGTGCTGAGGGCTGGAAGAACTGAATACAGGCTTCTCCGCTTCAGTCTCTCAACACCTCGGAGCTCCTCCAGACAACAGGTCAGAGAGAGCTCAAGGCCTGACACAATTTGGTAAGGGCTCTACCACTGAGCTATTATCCATCTACCGACCAAACTGCCAGTGCTTTTCCATCCTGCTTAAAATCCTCCTGTCTCAGCCTTTAGAGTCCTGGCATGTGCCTCCTCACCCAGCCTGGGCAGATGGGTTTCTCCTCTGCTTGACGCTCACTGGAGGCTGCCTGAATCCCTTGGCTTGTGGTTCCTTCCTGGCATCACTTCTGCCCTCACTCCTGTCATCACAACTCCTTTTCTGACTCAGACCCTCGAGTCTTGATCTTACAAGAACGCCTATGATGACACGGGGCCCACCTGGACAGTGTAAGACAAACTTCTCATCAGCGAGATCCTTAACGACAGCTCCGAGATCCTTTTGGCAGGATGAAGGAGTATGCTTGCAGGCTTTGGGGATGTGGATGGAGATGACTCTGCAGCGCTGCCTCCTACGGCATGCTCACATCCTTCCATCAGATCTGGCCACTTAACACCTGACTCGTAAACCCTCTGGGGCATGCCCCTGCTTGGCTACCTTGTTCTATCTGACTATCCCTTGACCATACCAGAGCCAATGCTAGCTGGTGGAAGTTCTCTTCTTCCTTCCTTTCTTTTCCTTTTCCCCCTCTTCTTCCTGCTTCTCCTCCCTGTTCTCTTCTCCTTTTTCCTTTAAGACGTAGCCCAGGCTGATCTGGAACTCTATGAAGCCAATGATGACCTTGAATTTATTATTATTATTATTATTGTTGTTGTTGTTGTTGTTGTTATTGTTGTTATTATTATTTATTTTATGGGAATTAGTGTTTTGCCTGCACATATGTCTGTGTGAAGGTGTCAAATCTTGGAGTTACAGAGATTGGTGAGCTGCCACATGGGGCTGGGAATTGAACCTCCATCCTATGGAAGAGCAGTCAGTGCTCTTAACCACTAAGACAACTCTTCAGGCCTTGAATTTCTGATCCTCCTGCCTCCCAAGAGCCCTGCTTTGGTGTGCTAAGAATGGACGTTTATTTGCGTGTGCTTAGCAACTGTTCTACCAACTGATCCTGTTCCCAGCCATTAAAGGCTTTTTTCTACTTTGATTTTTCTCCCAGGTCTGTACACAGCCCACTTCTTGACACTTGGGCCTTGTGACACCCGCTACCTCCTCAGAGGCTCTTTCTTTCGTCTCTAGTTGCTCTAGCAGATTGTTTTGGTGTTTCTTTCTGGAAAGCACTTCATCTCAGCCTGGTATTTCCTTGTATTTTGTTTAGTTTGACAACACTGGGGACCCCAGAACTTTGTTACACGTTAAACAAGCACTTGACCACTGATGGACAGTCTTAGCATTCCCACACAAATACGAGGACCTGGGTTTGGATCTCAGCACCCACATAAAAAGCTAGACATGGCTGTACAGCTATAACCCCAGTACTGTGAGGATAGAGACAGGAAGGTTTGCGGGCACCAGTCTGCTGAAAAAATGGTGAGTTTTAGGTTCATTGAGAGACCCTGTCTTAAAAAGAAAGAAAGAAAGAAAGAAAGAAAGAAAGAAAGAAAGAAAGAAAGAAA
>OU015754.1:58278494-58292564 GCA_907169655.1 Acomys percivali | reverse complement strand
TCTCTCTCTCTCTCTCTCTCTCTCTCTCTCTCTCTCTCTCTCTCTCTCTCACACACACACACACACACACACACACACACAAACCGATACGGTCATCTTGGTCTGCTCAGAAGCACAGTGAACAAAGAACTCTACTGAGGACAGGTTTAACTCTGGCTTTGTGCCCTTGCACAAACCACATAACTTCTCCGAGCCTCAGAAGATCATGTAGAATGTAGACCAGGCTAACCTCAAATGTAGACCAGGCTGGCCTCAAACTCACATAGGTCGGCCTGCCTCTGCATGCTGAGTGCTGGGATTAAAGGTGTACATACATCACTATGCCCCACGGGTACAGCAGGTGGACCAAACAGAAAGACCTCTGTCCTTGTGGAGTCTGCATTTTACACTTATTTCTTTTTCTTTTTACACTTATTTATTTTGTGGCTCCGTGCACACACACACACACACACACACACACACACACACACAGGTGACGATCAGAGGACAACTTGTAGGAGTCAATTCTCTTCTTGCACTATGTGGGTCCTAGATATCAAACAGGCTGAGCTATCTTGCCAGCCTGAGAGGTTCCCTTCTAATACGTGCACACATAAGGAGCTTAGTAAAAGCTTCCTGCTCACCAGTCCTTCCTGATAGACTCTTCCCAGGTGAGAAGCCAGGTAGACGTCTCTCCTCTCATCCCCTCGAGACCTCAGCTGTAGCCCAGGTACCTCAGAGAACTCGCAGATGCATCCCTTCTGGGCTTGGCATGAAGTCGGAGGGTGCCCAGCTGCAAACACTGTAGCTGTATAAACGAAAGAAGTTGAGCAGTGGGAAGATCTGCCTCTGGCCTTGGGAGGAAGAGAAGAGAGGTTTGCAGCCTGAACACCACCTTTGCAATCTGTGCTCTTTCCTCTTCGCACATGGAGGCCAAAGGGCAGTGCTTGCTGGACAGGCAGATTTTCCAGGTCTAGCCTGTCCTGGAATGGGGACAAATCACCTGCTCTCCCCCACTGCTTTGGGTTCTGGGGTGGGGAGCAGGGATCCCCCACCACCACCACCAGACAGATGAGGAGAAGCAGAGGAAGGCACGGGAATGCCTCTCCTCGCTCTGAAGGCTGGGATTGCTGGATAAGAGGTGCCAATCTAGAAACTCTCTGGACAGAGGAATCATTCCCCCTAGTCCTCCTACTGCCTCCCCTTTATCCCAGAGCTTTTACTTGGAGCCCGTCCCTTCAGCTACAGGGTGACAGTAATAGACACAGCCAGGTACTTGCCCACCCGTCTCAGCTTATCTACAAGTTGCGGATCATTGGCTCTAATTCAGGCAGTGGAGTCTGCAGGCCGGGTCTCCTGCACCTCTCCAGGCTTCAGCCAGGTCTTCCAGTGTGAAGGTGTGAGCAGAGGGGTGAGCACCCATGAGCACTGTGGCAATGCGTGCAGGTGTGAGCACGAGTGCACGTGTGCCTCGGCTCACCTTTTTCTGTGTGAGTGTGTGCTGCTGAGCAACATGACATCATGCAGTTGTGTCCCTGTGCTCTGTGTGAGGGTGAAGAATCACAGGAGAGCGATGTCCCCAGGGACCCTGGAGCCATTCCAGGCCCCTTCCACAGAAGCAACTTTGTGCAATGGTATGCGTCTGTGCAAAGGAGAAGGCGGACATGCTACAGCAATCACTGCTGGTCTCCTCAGAGACCAGCTCTTATTACCAGGCCAGACAGCAACACACAAGGTCTTAAATGGTACAACAGCTCTGTGAAGTAGGAGAGGTGGTGACCTTCCGGGCTGCAGTGTCTAGGCTGGGCCTCCAACTCCATGCAACATCCTCAGGCAATGTGACCCAACACTGTGACTCAGAGGATTGTACATGAGGCTCAGGGAGGGGACAGGTGTAGGGACACAGGGGCCTAGGGTGTTGGCAAGCCGGCTGTGGGATAGACGTCCTGAGGTGCTGGGCTCATCAGGAGCAGGGAAGGTGGGTGTGTGGACTGGTACCTGAGGGCATAGGCTCCTGTAGTCAGTGAGAGAGAGGGGGAGGGGCGTAGGAGTCGGTGTATGTGAGAGAGGCTGTGTGAAGCGCAGAGACTTTTTTCTTGTTTCTTTCTCTTCTGACTTCAACCAGGAACAGATGTGTGAGGGGGCTGACGAATTGGAAACATCTGTAACAACTGTCCGAGCCGAAGTGTAATAAATAGGCCTTTCATCACATTCCCTGTAAGGGGGTCGCTGGGGACAGGCTCAGGGGGGCACCGAAAGGCTTTGGCCGAGCATAGTGGCCTGAGGATGGATGAGTGGAAGGACAGAGCGGCTCCTGGCCTCTTCCAGCAGACATAAGCCTCAGTTTTCCAGCCTGTGTCGTGGGTTTGGCACTCATCTGAGACTAGACACCCGGGGAAGAGGCAGTTTTCACCTGACATAGGCTGATAGTTGGCTAGACCACAGGACTCAGAATAAACTGTAGCCCTCCTCTTGGCTATGCCTCTTTCCCTGAGCCGGGCCTCAGAAGAGGTCTTAGCCCTCAGGCGCTTACATGAATCAAGTTTTCTGAAGAAAGGCACACCGTCCCTGCAGCTAAGATGTTGAGTAGATACGAGCGGGTAGGGACATGGAGCCCGACGTCTACCACTGTAGACACGGGATGCTGGGAGCCTTGTTCCATTCTTTATTGCTGCCTATCCCAGACCCACAGCAGCTGCCAACACACTAACCAAATACCTCCCTGGGGAGTCGGGGGTCAAGAGCTGACAGCAGTCTGATGGGGCACCCAGGAGCCCCAGGAAGGAGATGTGGCGCAGTGACCCCAGTAAGCTGGATCTTTCATGACAGGCTCTCCCTAGGTGAGATGTGAGAGGTAGTCAACCTCACCTCCTCAAGGCTCAAGAGGGTCAAGGGTCTCTCAGAAATTTGGGGTGCTGAGATTTTTTTTTTTAACCTCCCAGATCTCAGGAGCTGCTCCTCAAAAGGGAGGAGCTCAAGGGTCTGTCCCAGACTGCTGGCTTTGCCTGAGTCTTTTTTTTTTTTTTTTTTTTTTTTTTAAGTGCAGCAAAGACATATTTCCCTGAGGCCCCTGAAGCCGGAGAAGGGACACAAGATTCTTGTTTGCCACTGACCAATAGCTGTGTGACCTGGGTCACCTAAGCAAGCTGCTGTGGCTCAGCTGCTCTGAGAAATGGGTGCAGGTTACCTCCATCTGACAACACTGCTATAAAGATGCTGTGTGTGCTTGTGTGGGGATGGGTATGCAGGGGGTGGGGATGGTGTGGGGGTGGTGTTAGGGGTAGTGGGGTGGTGGTGAGTAGCTGTCAGTAAAGTGCCTGCCACACAAGCATGAAGATCCACATTTGTATTTCCAGCTCCCCCCTAAAAGCTAGGGCTGGTGGCCCAGAACTAGAACCCAGTGCTGGGAGGGTAGAGATGCAGGACCCCTGGAAGTTGCTGGAAGTCTGGCCAAAATGGCAATTAGCTTCAAGTTCCATACAGGAACCCTAGTTAAAATAAAACAAAAAACCAACCAGGAGAGAGCAACTAAGGAAGATGTTTGGTGTCAATCTACACACGCACACACAAAGATTCCATGCCTAGGCCTTCCAGTTGAACCACAGAGACTAGGAAGCCTCTGTGCTTGCTGTCCCTCTGGAATGTTCCCTTGCCTATCTTCCCTGGTTGTTTCTGCATACCCTTTGGTTCCTGTCTTCTGAGGCCCTGCCCTAAGCCACTGCCCAGGCTGGGGCCCCCTGTTCGCATGCTCTCATGAACATCGCAAAACTTTACCTTTCCCCCCTCACAAGTGCCATCACACGGACCACTGCATCGTGGTTAACACCCACTCCACCGAGTGCCTCCAAGACTTTGAACTCATTGAGGGCAGACACAGTGTCATCCTCTTCTCTGGTGACAGCTGCCACACCTGTCTGTGTCTGCTGTGGGCCTCTTACTCTTCTGAGTTAACATGTGGCATTTGTTCGTGCAAGGTGTGTTCTATGAGCTTTACACTTCATAACTCAGTCAACCCTAACTACTATTCAAGGAAAAGCCTGTCAGCCGTATTTGAAAAAAAAAAAAAAAGATAAATAAATAATGGCTGAATGAATGGATGGATGGATGAACGAATCTCACTGCCTAGTGAAGGTGATGACAGGTCGTTACTATAGAGACATGCTGCATGGCCCAGCAGCCTCAGGAGCCTGGAGAAAGCTCTGCCTCGGAAGTAATGAAGGGCAGGCTAAAGCAGCCCTTGGTACCCCCAGCCAGGCCTCAGACTCCTGTGCAGGCAGGGTCTGTTCCGTTCACTTTTAGAGGATTGCTCTGGACCACAGGTTCTGCGGCAGGGCCTCAGGGTGGAGCCTCTTACCCTTTGCGTCCTCCCTCCTCTATCCTTCAAATCCCAGACCCCATTCGGATGCCATTCTAGCCCAGGGGCTCAGACCGGGCTTTCTGGGGTTTGCTTGGACCCTTCTTTCTGCTGAGGGCACCATGGGGACAATGCCCTTGGGCCCCTTGCCCCGTCTTCTTTTGTTTAAGCAAACAAACAGACTTAATGTTCCCAGCTTGCATGGGGTGAGGTGTCCTCCCTAACACAAACCAATGTGTCTCTCTGGCAAGAACCCCCAGTGGGTCCCCCTCCGCGCTCTCCACTCTCCACAGGCCTTCTTGTTGACAGCCTCAGGCTCCAACGCCTGCGGTTTGGAGTCACCAGTGATTCACCTGATGGGTGTCATAGATTAGAGAACAGGTCCACACTCCATTCATCCCAGGTGATGGGATGGGTGATGCTTACAGCAGCCAGGGCAAGGGGGACCGGATGGGATGGGACAGACAGGCGAACTTTTAAGGTCCCTTTTGGGGAGTGAACTCCAAGGTTCTCCACGTGTGACCCAGGCCTGGAATGAGAAGACCCTTAAGACTGTCTGCAGCAGTGTGGCTGGCCATGCAGACAGGTGTCAGTGTGTACGAGTGCGCATACTGACGTGTATACCACTTGCATGTGTAGTACTCGTGTGTTCATCAGGAATACAGACGTCTGCATGTCTGGATGGGAATTTTGTTTGTTTGTTTAAAGACAAGGGGTCATGTAACCCAGGCTGGCCTTGTACTATTGATCCATCTTATTCCATATCCTGAGCACGGGGATCACAGGCTTGTGCCACCTACACCCAGCTCCCGGGGAGTACGTCTGTGACTAACGCCAAGGGCTCATGTGGGTCTCTGTGTGCCCACATGGCTATGGCAAGGCGTGTTTGTGGGAAGCAGGAAGTGATGGGGAGAGCTCCCAAGACTTGACATTCACACCCTGACCAGCCTGGGCCCCCTCTGCCTCGTGGGGCCCTTGGCTGAGACTCTCAGAGAGGATTTGAGAAGGCGGCATCCTAGCCCTTCGCAGTCACCCAGACAGACCCACTGGGTGGGGAGGAAACTAGAGCCTTCAGAGGCTCCTGTGGGCCTAACTCAGTTACACGCTCATTATTCCGCCTTGAGCCTGTGGCTGCTGGGTTGGGCTGGATGAAGCCTGTGCCCCTCAGCCCCAGGCCCTCGGTGCCTGTGGTTTTCTCCTGTTGGGTGTGTCCCGTCCCATCCCGAGGCTCGCCAATCCCCCTGGAGCCTCAGTGTGAGCAAAGTCTCACCCTGCCTTCAGGGAACCCTGATCACACAGAGGCACCCAGAGGTGCCTAAGATAGGAGGTTGGTCAGTCCCAGGGAGCAGATAAAGACAGCAGGGCCCGTGGCACCCTGCCCTACCCTTTCCTCTGCCAAACTTGTCTCTGGACACCCGTTCCTTAAAGCTCCACTCCGAGCTGGCAGAGGGTGAAGGCTGGGGCACAGCTGCCTGCAGTGTGCCAAGAGCCACCCTGGGGTCGGGGGAGGGGCTGACTAATCTCCCCCAACTCGAGATGTGCACTTACACACACACACAAACACACACACACACACACACACACACACACACACACCCATATCCCAGCTTCACAATTAGACCTGCGGTTTGCAAAATCCAACGCCAGCTTAATGGGAAGCATATTGTCTCCCAGGAGAAGCTGGAGGGGAGCAGAGGGCACCACGCCTCCCTAGGGAGGGCCTCTGAGCCCATTGGAGCCTGGGGAAGAAGGCCAGCGGTCCTCTGCCCTCCCCACCCCCAAGCCTTCCAGCTCCCTTCCCTACAACAGGGTCCCCAGGCTTTGCCTTCCCTCCTGGGGGGTGGGGGTGGGGTCATTTGGGAGCCAGATGTGGAACTCCAGCCTCTGGAAGGGAGGGAGGGGAGCTGAGGCAGAGAGAAGAAGAGTGGCCTTTGGAATTCAACAGATGGAGACGCAGGAATGTGGTCTCTACCATTTGCACACCAAACGTGGTCATGATCTTGGGCGAGTGGTTGAACTTTCCTGGGCCTTCATAGCACTTCATAGCACCACTACACCCAAGGGTTCCCAGAGAGATATGGTAGGGCGCTCGAGCCAGCCCTGTACATAATAAGTGCTCCACATGAAGAGGCTCCGTGGCATGTCCTGGAAGGGAAACAACGGTGTTTCTGAGCTAAAAGCAAGGCGGGACAGCAGACACAGCATGTCCTACACTCCCAGCCAGAGCTGGTGCTGGGAGAAGCAGGTCTGTGGCACCCTCGGTTTCCCCTCTCATGCTCCCTAAACCTCAGGACAGACTTGTTAAATCACACCCTCCCTCCTTCTCAGAGTGGAGAATAGTGGTGAAGCTGCAGGGCTGGTGCCAAGGTCTGGGCTTCCCTCCCACCCCACGTTCACTGGGCGTGAGCTCCAGGAGCCGGTCCACTCACACGTCTTTCTCTTTCTCGGTCCTTTTCCAGAATCCTCATCGAAGATAACGACACCAGCCTCTCCAGAGCTGTGGTGTGAGCCGCCTGTGGCTGCAGAATACCTCCAACTATACCAGGCACATGTGTGCCCACAAAGAAATGCCCCCTCCTAAATCTATTTAGGCTGATCTGATACTCACCAATCTGATCTCTTTCGCTTTGGTATCACATTTAACCCTTTCATTTCCTTTCTCAAGTCGAAGAACTGAACTCAGGGACCTTGTGCGTCCTAGGCCAGAGCTCTGCCACTGAGCCACACCCTGTGCCTTTACTTAAACCTTAAAGCACCCTGAGAGCAATCAGACCAACTGGTTGGTGGGAGAACATCATATGATGCATTGGTCAAGTGGAGGAAGACTGCAGGGCAAAGGATGAGGTGTGCTGACCCTCAGACACCATACTTGAGGAGAGAAGCCAGACCCAGAATGAGTGGTGGCTGCCTGGGGTCAGGGTAGGGAGTAGGGACTGACTGCCAATGGATGAAGGACATATTTTGGCATTGACAGGGATGTTTCAAATCATGCCATGATGATGCTTGCATACCTCCGTGATTCACTGAAAATCACTGACCCATACATACCCTTTGAGAGGCTTCACAAATGAATTTTATTCCTTAAAAAAGCTATTCAAACCAGGCATGGTAGTGTACTAAGGAGACAGAGGCAGGTAGGTCTCTGTGAATTTGATGCTAGCCTGGTTTAACATGGTATCTCAGGCCACCTAGGACTACAGAGTGAAACCCTTATTCTAAAGGGGGGATGGGGATAGTGCTGGAGAAATGGCTTGGCAATTACATAAGAGTAGTTGGTGCTCTTTCTGAGGACCTGGGTTTGGTTCTCAACATCCATATGGTGGCGCATAACCATTCATAACTTCAGCTCTAAAGGATCTGATGCCCTCTTTCAGCCTCTGTGGGCACCATACGCATATGTGGTACATAGACATACATGCGGGCAAAACACTCAGACACATAAATATAAATCTTTTTTTTTTTTTAAGTTACTCAAGGTTAAAACAACAACAAAACAAAGACTAAGACAAACCATATTAGCCCTTATGCCTTTAGGAAATTCACAGCAATTTGGTGCCAGGTTGGTTTGCCTCCAGTTCCCCAGTATGAAATATGAAAAGAGGTTGATGGAGACATAGTGAGTTTGAGGCCAACCAGGGTCACTTAGTAAGACCCTGTCTCAAAATAAATAAGTTTGGGGGCCAGCCTGGTTTATATAGTGAGTTCCAGAACACCCAGAGCTACATAATAGAGAGAGAGATCCATTTTCTGGAACTCAAGCTGTCCTGGAACTCAAGGTGATCCTCCTGTCACAGCATCTTAAGTGCTCAGATTACCGGCATAAGCCACCATCATGCCCAGCCTATCCACACTTTAAAGATAAGAAACTAGGGTACAAAGACATTCACAGAGGCGGTCTCTCCATGGCTCGTAGGATTTTGTTGTTTATTGTTTCCCTGCTCGGTTGTCAAGAAAGTGAGGTGATGAGCAAGGAAGAGGAGAGTCAGACCCTGGAAACAGTCATTCTATGAGTCAGAGCCCTGACACCCTGTCTTGCCCCTGGTCACAGGCGACCTGGCATTACCAAGGACCCCAAGTTCTCTTGCCTGCCATGTTCCCTGCTTTCTCTGCTTGCTTGACTCTCATGGAACGTGGAGTTGTTTCGCATGTAACATAAAGCCACCCAGGTGATGCCACTTCCAGTGTTGTGAACTACTGTGCTTTGTTCACAGTGGGACTACAAAGGAAGGCACTGCCATTCTGTTCTGCAGGTAACGGATGCCACATGGAGGATGTGGGTTGCCCAAGGCCATTCTCTGTACTAGGTATGGTTTTCAAGGCACAGATGCAAATTTCAAAGGCCCAGCCCTACCTTGAAGCCCTCTGTTTCTTCTATGTCTTGCCCTCCCTCCCCCCAACCCCTCCCCCAACTCCCCCCCACCCCCCCACCCCAGCTTTTCCCAGCTATCTCTTCTGTCTTTGTATCCTTGCTTGCCTCTCTCTCCCTTGGTCTCTCTCTCTCTCCCTTGGTCTCTCTCTCTCTCTCTCTCCCTGTGTCTCTGTCTCTCTCGTTTATTTTTAATAACCACAATAATGAGAAAAGCTCCTTCCGGACCCTCCTGGGGAGGGAGACAAAAGGAGGGGAGCTGGGGGGGGGGAGACTAGGGGGAGGGATAACCTCCCCTCTAGCTCCTGAGAAATTTAATAAAGGGCCTGAGAAAGTGCTGGGCTTCAGGGCCAGCCAGTACCCTGGGAAAGGGGGCGGCCCCCTCCCCCACCATAGACAGGGCTCTGTGTGGGCCTAAGGTCAAGGGAGGGAATGTCTCAGTGTTGGGCCCCCCCTTCTCCAGCTCCAATTCTTTATCTCTCCCCTCCCTGCTGGTGGGAGCAGTTCCCCCTGCTAATCCATCCCTGAATATGCGCCCTGCAGACCCCTCCCCTTACCCAGACCTGAGGCTTTCCCAGGAGAGCCAGGAGAGAATCAATCACAGCACTGAAGCCTCTGGACTCACAAGAGGTCAGGCAGCACTGCCCCCTGCCTTGCTGTGTCCAACCAAGTCCTCCAGGAGGCCATCAGTGGAGAAAGCTAGGCCTCCCCCCATCCTGGCCCTTAAAGCACCTGTTGCCAAGGTGCTCTGTTGGTCCCTAGCAGAGAGAACCCCAGAGCCTACACAGAGCCTGAATGTTTCTGACACTGGCCCGTAAAGGCCAGCATTGGTAAGATAGAAAGCACATTGCAGACTCTCACTCTCTCTGTGTGTCCCTCTATCTCTCTATCTCTGTTCCTCTCTGTCTGTCTCTGTCTCTCTGCCTCTGTCTCTTTCTCTGTTTGTCTGTCTGTTTGTTTTTCCAGACAGCATTTCTCTTTGTAGCCCTGGCTGTCCTGGAACTCACTCTGTAAACCAGGCTGGTCTCAAACTCAGAGATCTGCCTGCCTCTGCCTCCCTAGTGCTGGAATTAAAGGCAGTGTGCCACCACCGCCACCATCTAGCTGTGCAGCCTTTCTTGATAGCCTCCGGTCTCAGCCTCCAAAAGTGGCCCACTCAGAAAGTGAGGTAGGTCAGAGTGGAAGGCTCCCCTGATTCGACCTTGAATGTGCTTTTTGGGGAAACCAAGAAGAGGAAAGCCAGTAGTGATAGGTCAGAGACGAGGGATCTGCTGGGGTCAGGACAAGGAAGTCCAGCTGCTGTAGAAGAGCTGGTATGGACGGAAACAGAAGCAGCAGGCTGGGAAGGGTGCCTCTAACGCACCAGGCAGCACTTCAAAGCAAGTCTACCTACTGTGCAGGCAGTTAAGACCGGCTCCCAAGCCACGCATGCGCTCTAGGCTCTTGTCAGCCCAGGGAGGCTTTGGGCCACAAGGCTGCCCGGGTACAGCCCTCCATTACTCCCAGCTGTCTGGAAACTGTATTTTGGAAGAGCCCACAGGTTTCCCACCTGTTAGGGGCCAGAAGGAGGCCCTAGGAAGCTGAGTCCCCGGCCAAACATGTTTACACGTGCTCTTGGACCCTTGGTGTGGAGTTCAAGGGACTGCAGGAAAGCAATTGTTTGCAAAGCTTACAAAGTGCCAAATCCTGTGTTAATGTGTGACCTGCTAGGCCTTGGAACAATAGGATGTGCTTCCTACACTTTTAAAGCTAGAAAACCCAGAGGTCCAGAGAAGTTAGGCTACTTGTCCGAGGTTGCACAGCCAATCTGTAAGGTAGCACAATTTAGTGGCATTGGATAGACTGTCGCTGACCCCCTGACTTGGGGAGAAGCTCACAGATAGGTACATGAAGGCAAGCTGAGGTCTTAGGGAGAGGACAGGAAGAAAAATGGGAGCTAGAGACCAAGGACTTCAGCAATAACAGATTTATTTATTTGTGTATTTGTGTGTATATAAACACTGTTTGCATGTATAGTCACATGACAGAAGAGGGCATCAGATTTCATTATAGGTGACTGTGAGCCACTATGTGGTTTCTGGGACTTGAACTCAGGACCTCTGGATGAGCAGTTAGTGCTCTTAACCGCTGAGCCATCTCCCCAGCCCTTAAGACCCTTTCTTGTCCCCCATAGATGATTTCAAGCCTCTAAATCCTTCAAGAAACGATTTATAACATCCTTTTTTTCTCAATTTGTCTTTATTTTTATCATAAAAGCACCTGAGGCTCAGAACAGCAAAGGGCTTTAGCTGAAGACACTGTCAGGCAGGAGCAGCACAAAGAAGCCACTTCCCAGCTTCTTGCTCAGCTCCCTGGATCCTGCTGAGCTGGTTCTGAGCCCTCTTCTCACCAGTGGGCAGCTACAGATGGACAGGCTTCTCTTACCTCAAGTACCACCCAGCCCTGTGGTAGCAAGAGGTGGCTCTTCAGGACACGTGTTTCCACTTTCATTGGAGCTGAGTGCTAATAGCAGAAAAACCTGTGAAGCTGCTAATGGGATAATGGAGAAAGTATTTATTTATTTTTCAAAGGCGGCCGTGAGGATGTGGGGGAGGTGGGAGGTCAGCTTGCTGTTAACAGGGATTAAGCTCCACACTGGAATGAGGGGGTTTCCTGGAGCAGAGGCTGGAGGCCTGGAACCTTCCACACATGCTTCTCCCATGAAGAAAGCAAGATTGGGCTTGAAGATTTGAGTCACCTTCCAGTAAGGGGCTTCCTGCTGGGAGCACTCCTCAACACTTTACCCTGGCTCTCTGAGTAGAGGTGCAGGTCCCCTCTGGGCACCCTCCTTCCTAAGGCAATCTAGGCATCCAAGGACGTCGTTCCTAGGCAGCTAGTTCCATGTGAGAAATGACTTGTTCCTGAGCAAAGAAGGAGTCCTGGGCGTGCCCATTGCGGTCTCGACTACCAAACAAGTCCCCAGTGCTCCGTCCAGGTGTCAGCAATGCTCCTGAATCTCCCAGTTCAAGGCTACGTGGGAGCTCTTGTTGACCAAGACCAAGAAGTCCCTTAACCACCATGAAAGCTGGCTTCCAGGCTCTGTGTGTATGTGTGTGTGTGCGTTTATGTGTGTAGTGTGTGTGTGCATACATGGGAGTGTGAGTATGTGAGTATATATATGTGAATGTATGTGTGTATGTGTGTGTATTTGTATGTGTGTATTGTATGTATGTGTATATTATACGTATGTGAGTGTGTGTATGTGTATATTGTATGTATGTGTGTATATGTGTGTATGTGTGTGAGTGTATGTATGTGTATAGTGTGTGTGTGTGTGTGTGTGTGTGTGTGTGTGTGTGTCTGTGCAGGGGTCACTCAGAGGCATGGGAAGACAGAGCAGGTGGGACCTTAGGTCCCTCCCTTCAACCAGAGAAGCACTGCCTTATTTTATTTTTTATTTTTTGGTTTACATATTGACCTTCTATCTTAGACTTCTTTCCAAAATATCCAAACTACAAGGCATAAAACAAGTAATTCATAATTAATAATGACAATAATAGTGAGGGCTGGGGGAAGTAGCTCCATGGACCGAGTGCTTGCCTAGCTGGAAGCACTAGGATTAATTCCCCACCACCACCCAGCCTGACCACGATGGACACACTCTTGTAATCTCAGCACTCAGGACATAAGGGCAAGAAGATCAGAACGCATCATTTTGACCACACAGGAGTTGGAGGACAGCAAGGGGTACATGAGATTATGCCTCAAACAGCAATAACAAGAAGCATTATAATTCCCTGCTTTCCATTCCTCTATGAAGGTGATGTAACTGAGGAGTCAAAAAGAACTTTCCACAGTCACGTGAAGCTAGAGTTTGACTTCAGTCACCTGGCAAAGCAACCAGAGGGGCCACAGTGGCTCTCTAACGGGCCGGGAGGTGAGGGGAAGGGTTGGATTGGTGTTCTCTGGCTACTTGGGAGGTGTGTCATCTTTTGGGGACCAGTTTGAGATACACAGAGAAGAGGTAAGTGGCACTAGACTGGGGTAAGGGAGTAGGGAGAGCAGTAGTCCATCTGCCATTGGGTCTGCCTTTGACTGTGTGACAGTCCCGCTTTCTGCCCTACCCAGGGGCCAGTCCTAGCCCAGCATCACACCTATTCAGCTGCCCAGAGTGTCTCCTCTCAAAGCTAGAAGGTGATGATTCGATGACACCACCCTGATTGCTGCTTCTACTATGCCTAGCAGACATCCCAGGACTCTGGATGACTGGCACCTGCACCTGGCAGCTGCCACATTGGCGAGGCCTGGGTGCCTGTGGCTGGGGAACGCTATGATTTGGGTCAGATGCTGGTCTGCCTTGCCAATTCGGGCTCACCACAATGACATTCCATTTCCTGAGGAACATAAGCTTGACATTCATCAGTTCCGTTCCCACTTCACCATCTGTGCTCCCCTGATCTGGTCCCTCCCCACCACCCCCCACCCCCCGCAACTCCTGTTCCATCAATTCCATTGTCTGAGCTGTTGGTCAGAAGGTCTTCCCAGTGGGGTGACAGCCAAGGAAGAGTTAGGCAATTTTTTAGAGCCCCAGTCAGAGCCTGGCAACAGGCCCGAAGACTATGTTTCCTCTCTTTGAGACGGATCTTTAGGGCATCTACTCTGTACCCAGAGTCCTGTAGGTTCCATAGGAGTGCAGGGAGCCATACAGACCTGGTGTATGGCCATTCTCAGTCATGAACAAGGAAGCCCAAGCCTCTTGGCTATAAGAAGAATCCCATCAGGTCCCCTGAGCTGGACTAGAGGGGAGTTGTTGAAGACTTCTCGGAGGAAGAATCCTGTCAACTGACCTTGGAAAAAGCAAGGAGATAGTGACCAGAGAGAGAGCTGGATCTGAGGTTCTACTTAGAAGATATCAGAGTGCCAGGCAGTGGTGGCACACACCTTTAACCCCAGCACTCGGGAAGCAGAAGCAGGTGGATCTCTATGAGTTCAAGGCCAGCCTGATCTACAGAATGAGTTCTAGGACAGCCATGGCTACACAAAGAAACCGTCTTGAAAAACAAAAACAAAAGATATCACAGGATCTGTATCCTGGCTACATCCAGCCAGAAGCCAAGCTAGGCAGCATCAACAAGCCTCCATTGGCTTTTTTTTTTTTTTTTAAATAAACACAAGGTCTATTATGCAGTTCTGGCTGTCCTGGAACTTGCTATGTAGACCAAACTGGCCTTAAAACTCATGGGGGAATCCATCTGTCTCTGCCTTCAAAGTGCTAATATTAAAGGTGTACATCACCATGCCCTGACATTGGCAAATTCTTAAAATGAAAAGGGTAGAACAGCTAGGCATGGTGGTACCTGCCTCTTATCCCATCTACTCCTGGAGCTATAGC
>OU015754.1:58215566-58261564 GCA_907169655.1 Acomys percivali | reverse complement strand
TCTATTATCTATCTATCCATCTATCCATCCATCTACCCATCTATCTACCCATCTATCTATTATCTATCCATCCATCCATCTATTATCTATCTTCATTCTATCAGTTCTATTCCTTTAGAGAACCCTAAAACATTATGATAAAACACACTGAGGAGTGAGACTTCAGAGAGAAAGGGTTTATTAGGCTCTTATCTGAGGCTATATTCCATCACTGCAGGAAAGTCAGGGTGACAGGAACTGGAGCAGCTGGTCACATCACATCCCGTCAGGAGCACTGGATCAGTGCACGCCTAGTGCTCAGCCTGCTCTTTCTTATCTGATCCAGGGACCAGCCCATGGCATGGCACTACCCTCATCTCAAGAAAGCTTTGTAAGCAAGCCTGCAAGGCAACCAAATCCAGAGCATCCCTCATTAGGGCTCCACGACTGTCCACGTGTCAAGCAGACAATAGAAACCAACAATCACACCTGGTATCCTCCTACTGGCCAGTCACTCAAGCTCAGAAGAATGTGGCCAATGAGAGGTCACTTGAGTCTTAACCCTGTCACCTGGGGAGTCTCACTATTTTCAGTTTCCTCCTCCTCCTCCTCCTCTTCCTCTATGGTTTTTGAGACAGGGTCTCTCTGTGTAACAGTCCTGGCTGTCCTGGATTCGATTTTTGTAAACCAGGTTGGCCTTAAACTCACAATGATCCACTTGCCTCTGCCTCCCGAATGCGAGTGCCGGGATTAAAGGTGTGCGCCTTCAGTTTCTTCTTCTGTTCTCCATTTTCTTTTCTTTTTTCTTTTTTTTTTTGAGACAGTCTTAGTATGTAGCTTTCTGTGCCTGGAGCTATGCGGACCAGGTTGATCTCAAAATCGCCGAGATCCACGAGTTTTTGCCTCCCCAGTCCTGGGTGGGATATCCTCCCGCTCTACCCCCAGTTACTTTTAACAGGGGACCTCTCTCAAGGACAAAGCATTCAGAACAGCTCGTGCTGCACTGTCTCCCCCTGGTGGCTGGCCTTGGAAATGGAAATTGGCTTGAGCCACTGCGAAAGAAGGGTAAACATTTTAAATGTTTCCTGTCCTTCAGTCCCTCTGGTTTTTTTCCGGTGTGCAAGGGATTGAATCCAGGGCATCATGTGTGCCACACACATACACACTGCTACCACCCTGGACTCCTAGACCTTCTCATCTCTTTAAACCATTATGGACTCAGATATTGACATGCACAGAACCAGGACCTGAGCCAACCAGACAAGGTGCTTCAGATGACACGGGTGGAGGCGGCCACAGAACGCTACCTTCTGTCCTTTCCTTCCTTGCCACGTCAAGCCTAACGATGGAGGTGGACACTGCTTATCAGCATTGCCTTTCCTATTCCCTCTGCCTCTACCCACTTCTCAGAGGCGCGGTACAGCGGCCATGGACCCATGGCCTTGGCCTAGCATGGGGAAGTCCTAGGGACCTCTACCATAGGCATCGGTATTTCAGGGCGTCACTTAGATATAGCCAAGGGCAGCAATGGTGGCCCTCAACTGTGATGCTCCAGGTCTCCAGATGCTGCACAGCCTCCTGGCTCCTCCAGGAAGAAGGAGACACTCACCAGGATATCTAGAACAGGAGGCAGGGTACAAGACATCAGGTTAATCAAGGCCCAGAGAGCACAGCAGGGGTGTCTCTAATGCCTCCGGGAGGCAGAACGGACAGAAACCAGTACCTGGCACAAGGCTTTGGCTCTCATCTTCTGAAATTTGGTCCCAGGCCTGGGGCAGTGATTGGATGCTGGCCAAGTCTCCCCAGTGGATGGAGGAGAGGAGGTACTTTCTCTTCAGGTACCTTCCCAGAAGTTAAGGACTGCTCAAGAGAAAGAAAGAAAGAAAGAAAGAAAGAAAGAAAGAAAGAAAGAAAGAAAGAAAGAAAACTTAACACAAACCAAGATAGCGGTGCCACTAGGTCATGTGATCTTATGGGATTACTGTTGAATGTGGCCTATCTTAGCCATGTGACTAAAAACAAAGGGTGTGTGTGTGTGTGTGTGTGTGTGTGTGTGTTAGAGCTGACCAGGACCGTTTAGCAGCCTAGCCTATGACAGTGCTTAGTGGCATCAGTGTCGGCTTCTGCCATTATTACCGTTATATTAGAAAACAAAGGGAAATCAGGAAGATCATCCATACACTTCCAGATTGGGTGACAATCTCCTTTGTCAGCTTGACTGGATTTAGAATTGACATGGAAACATGACACTGGTTGGGCCTGTGTAGAAAGGTTTGAATGGGAAGACCCACCTTCCCCTCCCCGCCTCCGGGACAGCGTTTCTCTGTGTAGCCTTGGCTGCCCTAGCCTCACTTTGTAGACCAGGCTGGCCTTGAACTCACAGCGATCCACCTGCCTCTGCCTCCTGAGTGCTGGGATTAAAGGCATGTACCACCACGCCCGGCCTGGAAGACCCACTTTGAATGTGGATGGCACCATTCCATGTGCTGGGATCTCAGAATGAATAAAAAGAAAGTGGACAGGGTGCCCGCATTTATCACTCTCTGCTGACTGCAGGTGTGATGCCACCAGTGACTGTGACCCTGTCCCCATGCCCTCCCTTCCATGGACCATATCCCTTCAAGCCATGAACTGAAGCAGATCTGTCCATCCTTAGGCTGCCTCTTGTTGGACACTTGGTTACAACAACATGAAAATCACTAACACAGTGGACACTGCTGGTCCATTTTCAGCCTTAGACTTGAACTTGCAGTTCACTAAGTGAGCCAGCCGGAAGTAGCCACAGGAAACTGAGACTCGACTAGGAGCAGCAGTAAAGGGAGCAAACCAGGGGTGGGTGACAGTCACGGGCAAGAATCAAGAAGAAAAGGCCAGAAGTGCAGCTGGTTCACTGTCTCAGGCTCGCTCCCTACCATGTCAGGTGCTCTTCAGAACACGGCCAGCACCGTTTTATAGGCCATGAGCACACGATTCTGCTTTAAATCTTCTCAGAACTCTCATCTCAGAGTAACAGCTAAAACCTTCCAGATCCTTCTCAAAAAACAAGGCCGTTACTATCCTCATGCCCCCGCCCTCGCCACACTGGCCTCGTGGCTGTTCCCTATGTATACCAGGCGTGCTCCCACCTGGGCCTTGTCACTAGATGTCCCCTCTGCTGGACCATTCCTCTTCTGAATAACCACATGACTCATTCCTTCACTCTTTCAAATCTTCGGTGCCTCCCTGACCACACTATTAAAATCACAGCCCCACCTTCCCACCTCACCTTCTCTGCTTCATTCTTAGCACTCACCCCCGCTGACACTATATGTTTCCTTTTTTTTCTGCCTGCCTCTGAGCACTTACAGTGGTGCCTAGCAGGTAAACTGCAAGAAATGACTATTAGAAGCAAAACCAAATGCAGGGAGGAGCCAAGTCCGAGCACTAAAGAGGACTGCAGCAACTCCTACAGCCTGCTGAGCAGCTCTGGGTGGTCTGGAAACATGGGGAAGGATATGAGCTTCGATAATGTCTGTCGATGTCCTGCAGCCACTCCAGCATGTCAGCCACAGACGGGCTCACGGCCGAGGGCCTCAGGACAGCATCCATGTCAAGCAGAGCCGCATGCTGCTCGTAGGTGTGAAACACCTGCTCCACGTGGCTGCTGATGGTGTCACGAACCTTGAGGAGGGCGGCTCTGTGGGGAAAGGAGGATGTTAGGCAGTGTCACAAAAGAGAGAGGAAGTAAGGCTTCTTAAACCACTCCTGGCATTTGGGGGTTTTGTTTTAGGGGGGACCCAAACCCACAGACATAATAGGGAAGTGGTTTACCACTGAGCTACACCCCGGTTCCACTTTGCAAATTCTTTTGAATTTAGTAGGGGGGGGCACACACACATGCCACAGCACCCGTGCAGAGGTCAGAGGTCTAGTTTGTGGTGTCCATTCTGTCCGTCCACCTCTCCGTGGATTCTGGGGATTGAACCTGGGTCGACAGGCTTAGCCAGGTGTGGTGGTGCACACCTTTAATCCCAGCACTCGGGAGGCAGAGGCAGGAGGATCAATGTGAGTTCGAGGCCAGCCTGGTCTACAAAGAGAGTCTAGGACAGCCAAGGCTACACAGAGAAACCCTGCCTCAAAAAAACCCAAGCAAGCAAACAAAAAAAACAAGAAGCCATCCTGACTGCCTGTTTGGCCAGTTTTGTTTGTTTGGTTGGTTTGGTTTTTTGCTTTTCAAGACAGTGTTTCTCTGTATAGCCTGGCTGTCCTTGACTTACTTTGTACACCAGGCTGGCTTTGAACTCCTAGAGATCACCTGCCTCTGCCTCCCAAGTGCTGGGATTACAGGAGTGTGGCCCCTCGCCCAGCGTTCAGCAGTTCTTGAATGGCAATGTGGACTCAGGGAACACAGACTGCCTGAGAAAGTTATTTCCCCCGTACATAAAGGCTCCTTTGCTCACTGTGTTCCCAGAAACCAGGATTCCATATACAACAAAGACACAGTTAGTGTATCAGTGAATGAAAGGCCGCTAGAAAGATAAATACCATGTGTACAAAGTGCTTTCTGCGATGCCTAGGTATTATTCTAAGGCTAACTCTAAGAGGGCCATCACCAAGACAAAGACTGGATCACCTAGCCCACAACTCTGGCTCTAAAAATATCCAGCTGTTTAGGAAACAACCCCAAATCTGCAAGTATAAGACTTATGGATGTGTCCAGCATTAGAAACAAACTAACAAGTCGGCCTGGTGGCGCACGCCTTTAATCCCAGCACTTGGGAGGCAGAGACAGGAGGATCGCTGTGAGTTCCAGGCCAGCCTGGTCTACAAAGGGAGTCCAGGACAGCCAAGGATACACAGAAAAACCCCGTCTCAAAAAAAAAAAAAAAACAAAAACAAACAAGCAAAAAAAGAAAAGAAACAAACTAACAAACAAAAACCAGATAGCAAACTATCAGTTTAACAGCTGTGTTGTTACTATGTTGTGGGCTATTTCAGTTACACAGGTATCACTTGTGTACAGAGCTAAGAACAGAGTACAGAGTAAAGAACAGCAGCTCAGGTGGTAGGTGTGCTTTAGAATCCTAGCTCTGGTCACTCACTGGCCACGTGATCAGGACAAGCAGTTGGATTTTCTATTTTCTCGATTCCAAATGTATGAACCGGGTTAAGCCAGATGTGTATAAGGCAATGTACATAAGCCCTTAGTTCTGGAACTTACTAGCCCTAACGTACAGCAAAGACGACTGCAGAGGAGGGCTCCGCGCTTTCTCCACGCCTCTCCTTTTCTGCTTTTGCAATTTCTTTTGTTTGTGTAGTTGATTCGGGGCTATTTTTGTTTGTTTGTTTATTTACTTAGTCATTTGTTTTGAGACAGGATTTCTCTGTGTAGCCTTGGTTGTTCTGGAACTCTCTATGTAGACCAGGCTAGCCTTGATCTCAGAGATCTGCCTGTCTTTGCCTCCTGAATGCTGAGATAAACACCGGGCCTGGCCTGTTTTTTTTTTTTTTTTTAAATAGGTTTTGTTTGTTTGTTTGTTTTTAAGACACGGTCTTACAATGAAGCCCAGGCTGGCCTCAAACTCAGACATCCAACCTTAGTCTCTTGCATGACCACTACCAGCTTGCTTCTGCAAGCTTTTGTCTGCCCACCCTGACTGGGGCTGGCATGTCACACAGCTTTAACATGTTTCCACCAAGAAAAGGGGCCATGGAGCCTCTTACAGCCTCTCAGCTAGCTTGTCCAGGACAATGTCGCCGGCTTCCAGTTGCTTGCGCCTCAGCCGCTCCTGTAAGTCTGGAAAAGGACGAAGGGCTGGCACATCCTCAAACCGCAGACTCTGTGCAGCCTGCAGCTGCTCAGCCAGGTTGCTGAGAGAAGAGAGGAGAGGTGAGCAGTCCTGCAAGGTGTTCTGCCACAGGTCTTGCTGCCCCTCCACCACGGGGAAGCACTTCTTCAGGGCCTCCTGCACAGCCAGCAAAGGCTGGGCATGAGCCATCTTCTGGGAAGACAAAAACAAAAGAAGAGTCAGGGTACCGGAAGGGGAGGGCCTGGGTCCAGGGTGAGTCATTTCTAACCTCATGAGAAGGCCAGTTTTGGTCTTCAAAGAGTCTCAAGGCAATACAGAAAGGTAGGAAGACTTTGGAGAGACATGAGAAAACAAAACAAAACAGATGCTCCTTATCCGGGATGCACACTGATGCTCCTTATCCAGGATGCACATTGACACCTTTAGCCAACAATGAAGTGAGAATTCCAGCAGTACACTTACCAACTGCTTAAGGCCTTTTTTCCTTCCCAACTGAAAACCTTCAATCTTCTAAAATCTCACCAGAATCCCATTTATAGAGAAAGAACCCAAACCGCCCTTGTATAGCCATAGGAGCTCCCAGTTTCACTTTATTAGATTATAATACCATCCAAGGCATCTACTCACTTCTCTTATCAAACAAGAGGAGAGAGAAGGGAATAACAAGGTTTTTTGGAAACCCTTTTGAGATTTAACTTGAAAGCCACCAAAATATTACATATACATGGTTAATATTAAGAAAATAAAAAAGCCAGGCATGGTGGCACACACCTTTAATCCCAGTACTCAGGAGGCAGAGGCAGGTGGATCTCTGTGAGTTCGCGGTCAGCCTGGTCTACAAAGTGAGTCCAGGACAGCCAAGGCTACACAGAGAAAATCTGTCTCTCAAAAAAAAAAAAAAAAAAAAAAAAAGGCTGGCGAGCTGGCTCAAAGGTTAAGAGCGTTGTCACACTATTAGTTCTTCCAAAGGTCCTGAGTTCAATTCCCAGCAACGACATGATGGTTCACAACCACCTACAGTGAGATCTGGTGCCCTCTTCTGGACTGCTGGCTCACAAGCAGGCAGAATACTGTATATGCAATAAATAAATCAAGAAAGAAAGAAAGAGAGAGAGAGAAAATCAACTGATAGGCAGGCAGTGGTGGCTCACCCTCGAGGCAGAGGCAGGCAGACCAAGCCCAGCCTGGTCTACAGAGTTCCAGCACAGCCAGGGCTACACAGTGAAACCCTGTCTCGAAAAAACGGGGGGGGAGAATTCAATTGTCGATCTCCCTTGAGAAACCCATAACCACTTGGATCTGTCTTACTTTGAGATACTTTGAATAGCCAGCATGTGTCTTTATTTTCTACCTAGGTGTCTCTCTCTTAATCATTGTGCCTAAGCCTGAATTTAAAACACCTTCAGCTGGGCATTGTGGCATGCACCTTTAATCCTAGCGCTGGGGAGACAGGCAGACCTCTGTGAGTTTGAGGCCAGCATAGTCTACATGGAGTTCCAGACCAGCCAGCGTTACATAGTGATCCGCTGTCCCCTGTGTGCGTTTGGAGGGGGGGAGGGTAGAGAGGGTGAGAGAGAGAGGGGTGGGATGGGGTGGGGGGAGAAGAGGCTCCGAAAAGAAGGTCCCCTGCTTCTCACCCCAGGAGCGGGTCCTAGAGGTCTTCCGAAGGGGTTTCTTCACCACAGGGCAACCTCCCCACTTTAGATGGAGAGTCCCTGGGGCTTGGCTATCTTCGGACACGCGCTTTTGGAGTCAGAGTCTTGTCTTCTCTCTTTGAGATTGTCAGCCGTGTTTCTAGATCAGCAGGAAAACTTAAATCCTGAGTTGTCAAACCTGAGTACACCAAATACAGTGCGCTTGGCACTGACTGCACATGCTCAAAAGAGAACTCTAGCGTCTCAATTAGCGCGACTCTAGAGTCGCGAAAAGTTGGCGTGTGCCGCAATGACTTCTGGGCATTGAAGTCCTCCGTGAGGATTGGCTGCCGGATGGAGAAGAAGCTTTGTTGTGATTGGGCATTGTGAGAACTGTTCTAAGACGGCGACTTGTTATTGGCCAGCCTGTGTCCGTTGAGTTTGAATTGGGTGGCGGTTAGCGGAGGTGCTGCTGGAGCTGTGAGGTTTCTTTCGTCTGTGTTTTGGGGCCCGCAGGTACGTTTCGGCAGACTTCTGGGTACCTAGACTCCAACGACTTAACTCCCGCTGCCCCGAGGGAGGTTGTGCAGGTGCCCTCTCCTCGTCCGTCTCAGCCGCTGTTCCGGCTGCTCGGCCCTTCGCTCGACGCAGCCCGCATCCGGTCATGGCTCCCAGGAAGGGCAGCAGCCGCGGGGCCAAGACCAACACTCTGCGGAGCCGGAAGCTCGCCTCTTTTCTGAAGGACTTCGACCGCGAGGGTAAGGGGCAGATTGCCATGGTAGCGAGGTTTGGGCGGGTTGGGGCGTGGGTGCGACCGCTTCGCCCACCTCCTGACACGGCATCGCCCTTGACGCTTTCTCAGTGCAAATTCGAACCAAGCAAATTGAGTCCGACAGAAAGAATCTCCTCAAGGAGGTGGAAAACCTGTACAACATTGAGGTCCTCCGACTCCCCAAGGCGCTGCGAGAGATGAACTGGCTCGACTACTTCGGTAAGAGCTGCTAGCGTTTTCCCCGTGGCCGACTCGTAGTTATCTTAAAAGCCTTCCACAGGGACTCGCTCAAATGTCCCCTTCTTAATCAGGTCTAACATAACCACTGGTGGGAAACTGCCCACCTGTCATAACTTATAAAAGAATGACAGGCCCACAGTAAGGAAGCTGACGTGAATTACCGTTCAGATGAGCGTTATTAAGGCAGCGCAGCGCGTCTCTCACCTTCACAGCTGAGTGGGAGAGCATTAGGAGAAACATACCAGAGATAGCGTGATGGGGCCTTGAACGGGGAGGGAGAGAAAGGCAGAGGAGGAGGAGAGAGAGATCAAATCCAGGAAACAAAGTGAGCTTCTGATTCTTGATGGCTTTCGGGGAGGGGGAGGGTGTGCCACACCGACATGCCCTAGCCTAAGTTAGCCTACCTTTCAGTAGGCAAAGATACAGGCACTAGTAGGATTATAAAGTTCTCCCTGCAGCTTTACAGAGCGTGGGAGAGAATTGCAAGGCCACAGCACACCATACATTCTTACCATCTCTCTCTGTGGCTAAGAGGACACACCCAGGTTTGGGGGAGGAGAGAATGGGTTTGTGATTTAAATTTACCCTAGTGCCCAAGTCCCACCTAGAACTGTCATCCAGTTCACGGGTAGGCAAACCTTTTCCCTCAGTAGACCAGGTAACAAATGTTTTAGTTTTCTGGAACTGGATTTCGATTATAGTTCCGAAAGAGCTATGGTGAATTTTATTTCTGGGCCCACTAAAATGTCAATTTCACATAATTTTTCACACATCAGGAAATACTTGTGTATACTTAGCCTTTTAAAATGGATGAATAAATTAAGGAAAAAATGATTTGGTTTTGTCAGTGCTCAATTAGAACCGCATCCTCAAACAGTTCTTTCTTATAGAAATTGCCAGTTTAAAAATGAGCAAGTCACTTGTGAACTGCAAAGACAAGAGGGGTTTTTGTTTTTGTTTTCCAAGACAGGGTTTCTCTGTGTAGCCTTGGCTGTCCTGGACTCCCTTTGTAGACCAGGCTGGCCTCAAACTCAAAGCGATCCACCTGCCTCTGCCTCCCGAGTGCTGGGATTAAAGGCGTGTGCCACCAAGCCCCGCCTTGGTTTGGGTTTTTAAGACAGGGTTTCTCTGTGTAGCCTTAGCTGTCCTGGACTCTTTCTGTAGACCTGATTGGCCATGAACTCACAGCGATCTGCCTGCCTCTGCCTCCCAAGAGCTGAGCCACTGCGCCTGGCCTCAAAAGTATTTCTGACTAGAGAAAAATCTCAACCCATTTCCCACCACTTGTTAAACTTCTCAGAAAGTATAGAGGCTCCTTTCTCTCCTCTCGGCTGTGTGGCTTCCCCCTTCTCTGTTCATCTTCCTCATCACTAATAGCCACCAGTGTATATCTTTCTTCCTAGGTCAAAGTGCATGTCTTGCCTCACAAGAGTGAAATGATTCTTCTGTCATGTCTTATTAGGTCATCTGTTCATTCATTTCTACAAAGTTGAGTGTCAGTCACTATGCTAGGTGCTAAAGATGCAGTAAGAGACAAAATAGACATTTTCCCCGCCCCTAGAAGCTTATAGGTTAGTGGAGAAGGGTCATTTAAAAATTCATACAGAATTAGGATTATGAGCACACAAAGAAGATGAGAGTAGTAGCCATTAGGTATGAATTAAGGACTAATAGGCTAGGACAGTTTTCTTTTGTTTTTTGGGTTTTTTGTTTTTGTAGACAGGGTCTCTTTGTAGCCATAGCTATCCTGGAAGTCTCTTATATAAACCAGGGTGGCCTTGAACACAATTGAGATCTACCTGCCTCTGCTGCCCAAATTCTGGGATTAAAGGCATGTGCCACCATGCCCAACAGTAGACCAGTTTTAGAATGGTACGATTTGGACACAGAGAGATGCATTACTCAAGCTCTCAGATTTAGAGACAAGTCTGTTTGAGCCTCAGGCATTTTGTTTGTAAGGCCTAAGATGTTATCTGTATATACATGAGGATTTTGTTTGTTTGGGACAGGGTTTCTCTGTGTAGCCCTGCCTGTCCTAGAACTCACTCTCTATACCAGGCTGACCTCGAACTCACATCGATCGCCTGCCTCTGCTTCCCGAGTACTGGGATTAAAGATGTGCACTACTGTGCACAGCTCCTGTGAAGATTTCTAACAGAGGAACTGACCTATGTTTTCATTCTACACTTTTTTAGTCTGTATATTTACTATGTCAGGACTACAGGATATTCTAGCTGGAATTCAGTTCAGGTAGGAGTAGATACCTAGATAGCTTTAGTAGCTTTTGAGTAATTTGCTGTACTATGTATGTGTGTATTTACAGTTTGAAGCAGTCTATTATAATAGAAACGTTAACTGTTTTAATGTGTTGTTTGAGCTGAGTTTTAAAGACTGAATAGAAATCTGTAGGATACATAGAAGTACACTGAGCAGAAGAAGTACTGCATCCACATCAAAGCACTGAGTCTGGGGACAGCTACACGCTTGGAAGCAACAAGAACTCTGAGGACACTGGACGGTGGGATGACTAGCTACAGCCTGGAGGGCCACCTGGGGAGGGACTGAGAGGCAGTGCTGGACTGAAGGCTTCACTGAGCCTGTGAGAGAGAGAATTGGTAGTGCTAGGAAATACAGTTCATCATTCAAACCTGATAGTAACTAAATATGATGTTCTTTTTAAAGCCCTTGGAGGAAACAAACAGGCCCTGGAAGAGGCAGCAACAGTAAGTGAACCATCTTGTTTTTGAGTTGGTTAGTTTAGTTTGTAAGTTTAATTTTGTCATAAAGTCCAACCACTGATGATATACTGCAGAGAAGATTTTGTCTGGAGACGTTATCTGTGCCAACTGAAAAAAATATAGTTGTGTCAAGATACTGCATATATGAAGTACAAATAGATCTCAGTTCTAAAAAAAAGGAGTGTACCTGTGACAGTCCATCTCCCCTCCCTCTGTGAGTTCCTCACCTGGGGCCATGGGTCAGAGATATTAAAAAAAAAAAGAAAAGAAAAAAATTGCATTCACACTATTTATATAATATTTGCCTTGTGTTAAGTGTTTTGACTTATTTAGAGAGAATTTAGAATAAACTATAGGCCTGGGCATGTATGCTTTACTTAGCACTTAGGAGGCAGAGACAGGCAGATCTCCGTGAGTTCAAGGCCAGCCAGGACTACCCAGAGAAACCCTGTTTTGAAAAACTAAGATAGACAGATAGGCAGACAGACAGACAGACAGACTGACTATAGGACATGTATAAGTTATTTATTTACTTTTGATTACCTGAGGCAGTCTCACTCAGGCTGGCCTAGAACTCATGCTCTTCCTGCCTAGCTCCATGGGTACCAAAGAACAAATGTATATATGTGTATTTGAGGAATTTTGTCTACAATTCTTGGCCATAGGTTCTATGCCCCCTCCCCCTTTTTAAGGATTTATTTATTTACTGTGTATTTGTGTTTGCATGCATGCATGTATGTATACCACATGTATGCTTAGTTGCCATGGAGATCAGAAGAAGATGTTAGATCCTTTGGAGCTGGAGTTACAGATGATTGTGAGCCGCCATGTAGTTGCTGGGAATTGTACTCGGGAAGAACAGCCAGTGCTCTTAACCTCTGACGCATCTTTCAGCCCAACAATAAGTGTTCTCTCTCCAGTCCCTACTCCCTGCCCTCTTATAGTTTCATAAAACACAGACTTGAGACTCTCTTGTATTTGGCCTTTTTGTCCTGTGCAGCTCCATAGTTGCAGTGGTGAGAGCCCTTTGCTAGTCACAGCAAGCATCTTTTAATCCAATCCTGCCTGGGTTTGTGTTAATGAAGTGACCTATGGAAAGTTGGTACTGTTTGCCAGGGGACTCAGCTGGACCCTCAGAGGATTAGCTCAGAGCAGCCCCTCCTGTAGAAGAAAGGTCTAAAAGTAAGCGGATCGCCTATGTACCTCCATATACCCACAGATAGACAGGGTTTGAGAGCCACCAGGGCTGCGGAAGGTGACACAGCAGAAGGGCATGGGAGCTCTGTGCCCTCTCCCCTACACCTTGCCCTAGCATCTGGTAGGGAAGTTTTTCCTTTTCCCTCTGAAGAGTGAATAATGGTACTCTATGAAATAAATTGTTAATGGCCAGATTAGCTTATAAACATATCAGTGTAGATGAACATGGGTAAGGAAAGAAACTAAAAGGGCTTGACTTGAGGGTTGGGTGTGGTGGCGCACGCCTTTACTCCCAGCACTTGGGAGGCAGGCAGATCTTTGAGTTCGAGGCCAGTCTGGTCTACAAAGTGAGTCCAGGACAGCCAAGGCTACACAGAGAAACCCTGTCTCAAAAAAACAAAAACAAAACAAAACAAAAAGTGGGGCCAGGAGACTTGAGGCCTTTGGAGGGTGAGAGATGACTGCAGACCATGGGAGGTTGGAGGAACATGCCAAGGAGAGCAAAGGCTGTCCTGTTACACAGCGGTCTCTTAGAAGGCCATCCATCTGGCTTCCGCATGGGCTGGGCGTTTGCCTTGCAGTCTGCCCATGTAGATCTTCTTAGGCCGCTGGGACATCTGCTGGACTTTGTAGACTAGACTGGGCTCAAACGCACAGAGATCTGCCTGCCTCTGCTATTTGCAGAGAGCCGTTTGCTATTGCAGAGAGCATAGAGTTGTCACCAAAGAAGGCCTTCCCAGAGGCAGCCTGTGTCCACCCAGAAGTCTGCAGTTCTGAGTAACCAGCACCTGCCAGGGAAGTGTATTTGGGAAGGGGCGTTTTACTCCCTGCCCCCAGTCGCTTTCTCTATACCCTTGTAGTCATTGTTATCATCAACTGCCCAGTGTAGGGCTGGCAGAGTGACTCAGCTGACAACTGCAGCCAGATAGCCAGAGCCCACGTGGAGGGAGGAGAGAAGTAGCTGGCCAAAGTTGTCCTCTGACCACACAGGGTTAGACACAGCACATACACAGAAGTACACGACATAAGGCGTTTCTCTGTGCTGAGAGCAGCTCAAGGTGCACACAGTAGTTGGGACCTCTATTTGCAGCCAGTCGATCAGAATGGTAGGTGAGGTAACTAGGGCTGCTGTAAAGGGGTAGTGGGGGGAGTGCCACAGGACCTGATGGTACCCTCAGATAGATAGTATCAGAGTTGAATCAGTGGGGTTCATCCTAGGATCTAGCTTGGTTTTGAGAAAGCTGGTGTTACTGGTTGCCACCAGGATGGACAGGGCAGAGAATGAAGTGATTGTTTCTAGAGACTCACTACACTGTAACTTTTCATAACCTCTCATAGCATCACTCTCAAGACTGAGCAGCAAGGTGGGAGGTGAAAGAGAATTGATTATTTCTTCAGACATTAGCCACATCTGTGATGGCCAGCACCATGTTATAGTTGCCACCGTATTGGACAGGACAGAGAATGATTTTGTCCTGGTAGAAAGTTCTGTTGGGCCAGGCGTGGTGACGCATGCCTTTAATCCCAACACTCGGAAGGCAGAGGCAGGCAGATCACTGTGAGTTCGAGGCCAGCCTGGGTCTAGGACAACCAAGGCTACACAGGGAAACTGTCTCAAAAAAAAAAAAAAAAAAAAAGAAAGAAAGAAAGAAAGTAAGTAAGTTCTGTTGGGCCAGGCACTGTGGTGTACACCTGTAATCCCAGCATTCAGGGAAGCAAAGGCAGGCAGATCTCTGTGAGTTTGAGCCCAGACTAGTCTACAAAGTGAGTCCAGGCTAGCCAGGACTACACAGAGAAACCCAGTTTCAAAAAATAAACAATTTTAAAAAGAAAGTTCTGTTGGACAGAGGTGGGAACTAGTCTGTCATTGGCCTTTATAGAGTCCCTAGGAATGATAAAATTGTATATAAACAATGTGCACACACCCTGGTCTATTTTCTTGGGGAGAAAGTTTATCATAGTTTGTATGTATTCATCAAAATTGGAGCCTTGAATTGAAAGAATGCGGTGATTTAAGGGTTCATGGTCTGACTGAGTAGCAGGTGTCCGTCAGCGTCCAAAGTTAAAGATGATTAGGAAGGAGCCTGTCCTGAGTTAGGGAAGGATCAGGCGGCTGGATGTGTGCTGTAGAAGGCTGGGAGCAAGCGAAGCAACCAGGAGCCAGTGAAGCGCTCTTAGTCCACACTCTCCCATTATAACAAGTTCCATGACTCAGTCCACTCAGCCTCCTGCAGAGACCCAGATTTAATGTTTCAAAACATTCTAGATGAGTCACTGGTTAGCTAATACATCTCTCTAGTTTTAAATTAGTCAGATATGCAGAACTGCAAATAAGCCTTGTGATGCAATGTGGGAGATCCAACACTACCTCACCAAAGTGAAAGAATTCCAACTGTAGCTTCGGTTTGAAACCCAGGGAAGATGATACTTTGGCCCCAAAGCTCCTAAGTAGGTTTAGTGGGCTCCTAAGACCACTGTGTAGCCAGGCTTGCCTTGAAACATGTTGCTCCTCCTGCCTCAGCCTCACAGATGCTGGAGTGAGCTTTGGCGATCCCCCAGGAAGACTCACATGTAGTTACACACATGTAGCCCAGGAATACAGAGCAGAGCGAGCAGGTGAAATGGCGCCTGAATCCAAGCACTCAGGAGGCAGCTCTCTGGAGATTGCAGCCAACCTGGTCTACATAGTGTCGCAGTTAATTAGAAGTATGCCCTAGTAATGTTTATTATTAGGCCTAACACTACTATGGTGGTATTTATTTTCTAACCGCTAATAATCAATGAAATACACACACCTGTTATATTTTAAAATAGCCTTGGTTAACCCAGGGCAGGGCAAATATTACCTAAACTACCTCCCATATTGGGGCAGGAATTCCATACCCTGCCCCAATCCCATGGCATCTGCTTCTAATAATTTCTATCAAGCTACCTCCCATCCATAATCCCAAATACTTGCTAATGCTCTTCATCTGGGCCGAACCTTCCATTTCCCATTTGCCCTACCCAGTTGTGTTGGCTTTTGTTTGTTTGTTTGGTTGGTTTGGTTTGGTTTTGGTTTTTTGGTTTTTCGAGACAAGGTTTCTCTGTGTAGCCTTGGCTGTCGTGGACTCACTTTGTAGACCAGGCTGGCCTTGAACTCAGCAATCCACCTGCCTCTGCCTCCCAAGTGCTGGGATTAAAGGCGTGCGCCATCATGCCCAGCCCAAGTGTTGGCTTTTTATTGGTCAAACAGAAACAAAGTTTTAGGCAAGATTACAAACATTTTGGGGTACCTGAGTCTGCTCATTTGAACAGCCACCAGACCAACCTCCAACAACACAGTGAACCTAGGACAGCCAGGGCCACATTGAATAACCCTCTCTTAACAAGACAAAACCGGAGGAGGCAAGGAATAATCTTCTAGGAAAAATGTGAGCTGTTGTCCTAGCACAAAGCTCATTCAGGACTCCATATGGATTCTTTTTTTTTTTTTTTTTTTTTCCCCAAGACAGAGTTTCTCTGTGTAGCCTTGGCTAGCCTGGAACTCGCTTTGTAGACCAGGCTGGCCTCGAACTCACAGTGATCCGCCTGCCTCTGCCTCCCAAGTGCTGGAATTAAAGGCATGCGCCACCACACCCAGCCCTCCATATGGATTCTTTACGAGTGCTAGTCATCCGGGCATCCTCTGCCTGGGAGAGGAAAGCTGTTGTTGATAACATGTTTATTTGCACGAAGTTTAAGCAGAGACAACTATTCTTAGGAGAAATGAGGAATCCTGGAATCCTTGTTCTAGTAGCCAGCCAGAGTCCAGTCTTGTAGTCAGGCCTGTAGTATTAACTCTTGTACTGTGTCTGTGGCCTGACCAGTTGTCACTAGAGATGATGGAATGTTGGCAGCAATGTCCCACTTTCTTTTTATCAGCATGGTAGACATCACTTGTCTGTTACAGAATTTTTCTTGCTGAGCATAGATAGCTTGAGAGCTCTGATCACGCTCTGCGCTCCCTGCCTGTCCATCTGTCAGTCCTGTGTCAGTCTTGTTTATATGTGTCCTGCAAAGAAGTGACTGACTATGAACCTGGTCTCCTCTTGGCTGTGTAGGAAGACCCAGTCTCAAACAAACCAGTATGCAAATGAAACTGAAAAAGTGTTTTTCACAGTCTGAAAAGTGTGTGTGTATACACATAAACATACATACATATATGGATATAGTCAAACCCATGAACTTGATTCTAAACAAATTGTGGTTTGCCTCTGAGGATGACAGGAGACATAAGGAAACAGAACAAGAAGAGAACACAGCCAGAAGTAAGCTATTGGCACGGTCTTTAGCCTTGTGTTGTATGGTAGGTTTGTAATTTGACTATGACTTACCTTACTGGGCTTTTTTTTTTGTTTTGTTTTGTTTTTGTTTGGTTGGTTTTGGTTTTTTTCCTGAGAAGGGTTTCTCTGTGTAGCCTTGCCTGTCCTGGACTTACTTTGTAGACCGGGCTGGCCTCGAACTCACAGCAATCTGCCTGCCTCTGCCTCTCGAGTACTGGGATTAAAGGTGTGCGCCACCATGCCTGGCAGTTTACTGTTGGATTAAGCCTGCAACTTTCGTCTGTTTGTCATAGGCTGATGTGGACATCACAGAAATAAACAAGTTAACAGCTGAAGCTATTCAGACACCTTTGAAATCTATCAAAAGTGAGTACTTTTCCTTTTCTTTTGTATGTCTGTCTGTCTGTAGGGGGGCGGTGTGCACATGCACGCACGCGTGTGCGTGCACACCCATGTGCAGATGACTGTGTGAGTATGGAGGCAGGGGTTGCTGGCATTGGGTGTTAGTCAGTCATTCAGAGCTTACCTCTTTAGCCAGTCTAGCTAGCCATCTTGCCACATGCCCCATCTCCACCCGATGAGGGCTGGGATTACAGATGGATATTTCCTTGGGTTCTGGGTGTCAGAACTCCATTCCTCACATGTTTTTTTGGTTTGGTTTGGTTTGGTTTTCTGAGACAGGCTTTCTCTGTGTAGCCTTGGCTGTCCTGGACTCACTTTGTAGACCATGCTAGCCTCGGACTCACAGTGATCCTCCTGCCTCTGCCTCCTGAGTGCTGGGATTAGAGGCAAGAAGCGTGCGCCACTAAGCCCAGCATTCCTCACATTTGCTTGCATGGCAAGCATGTTATCTATCCAGTGATCCCTCTTCCAAGACCTTTAATGGTTTAAGTCAGTCTTAGTATGCAGCACAAGAGCCTGGAGCTGGCATAGAAGTGTGTGCCAGCATGCCTGGGATGAGTGCATTTCAAAGCCCCTTATGAACTAGAGAGCTGAGGTCCAGGGAGCTTTGTTGGCTATTCAAACCAGGCCCCATTAGTGTGCCTCTCTGCCAAGACAGTCTGGCCCTTGGTTTTGTAAGTATAAAAACAAGCTGGGCACAGTGGTACACACCTTTAATCCCAGCACCTGGGGAGGCAGAGGCAGGCGGATCTCTGAATTTGAGGCCAGCCTAGTCTACAAAGTGAGGCCAGGACAACCAAGGCTATACAGAGAAACTATGTCTCCAAAAAACAAAAACAAAAAAACCCTTGATTTGGGTCACTGTATTCAGTGATTACAAGACTAGCGGGTGAGTTAAAGTAAAAATGTAAAGAGGGGGAAGCTGAGCTGGAACCAGGCCTTGGTGCCTGCTCACTTTCTCCAGAAGTCATTGTGAGACTCCCCGGTGTCATTGGCAGGGCTGAAGAGCATGGCAGAGGAATGCCTTCCTCAGCGTTCAAGTTCTTGTGGCTCCATTCAGGGACCTCCTTGTGCAGAACCATCCCACAGGCATGCCTCATGCTGTGGGACTGTTGTTGCGTTTATTTACTGAGGAATGGGTGCTGTCCTTGTGGATAAATTACAGTAGTTGATTCTCTTTGAGGTGGTGAGGATCCAAGGGATTGAACTCAGGTCATGAGGCTTGGCGGCAGGCACATTTACCACTGAACCATCTTGCTAGCCTGGAAGCCATTCTTTGAGAAGCCAGGCTATAGCTAATGAGCATGGAACCAGGTTGGGTGAATTAAGGCCTGGACCTTTAAAGGAAAAAAGAAAGAATTGGATCACATGCTGCTGTGGTTGCTCAGTGGCAGCTTGATGTATCCATCGCTGGTCTGAGCAGGACTGAACCATGGCTTGGGTGTGCAGGCTGCTCTCCCAGGGGCATTTGACACTTAGCAGGACCAGAACCAGAGCCATTGCTAATTCTTCACACCTGCCTGTAAAGAAACCATGAGGTGTTTGCCCCCTTCCCCCACCCCTGGCATATAGGATGAAATTGCAGTAGAGTGCCTAGTCCTTTGTTGACTCTAGTAGGCCCCTCTGTATCTTTTTGTTTGTTTAGGTTTTGTTTTGTTAAGATGGGGTCTGTCTACATAGCCCTGGCTGTCCTGGAACTCACTATGTAGACCAGGCTGGCCTTAAACGGCAGAGATCTGCCTGCCTCTGGAGTCCTGGGGTTAATGTGTGTGCTATCACTCCCAGCCTCCACTATCATTTATATGTGTAGATAATAGCACTTTCTCTTTGAATTCTCTAAGCTTGGCTTACATGGTGGTTAGCGGTAAGGTGTGTGTTCTGTATTCAGTTCCTCCCTGGCTCATCATTAAGCAGCAGTGGACAAGTGTTCCTATAACCCTTTGACCTGAGTTTCAGCTACAAGGGAAGCTATTTAACAAAGCCATGCGTGGTGGCACACAGCTGTCATTCCAGTACTTGAGAGGTAGAGGCTGGGAAGTCAGTAGTTTAAGCTTAGCTTCAGCCACAGAGTGAGTATGAGGCCAGCCTGGGCTGCCTGAGACCTAGTCTCAGAACACACACATACATACTTTATGTTTTGAGGTCATAGCTTAAAACAAACAAACAAACAAGCCTATAGTAGTTTAGTCTGAGTTCCACAGCCCCATCCCCCCATGACTAAATACCTGAATTTTCTCTGTGTAACTCCAGCTCCAGATTTTCAAGTTCCTAGCTTGTATTTATTTAGCAGACTTTTTTGTTCTGTTTTTCAAGATTTATTTATCTTATGTGTACAAGTGTTTTGCTTATGTGCGTGTGTGCCACATGCATGCCTGATGCCTAAAGAAGTCAGAGGAGGGCATCAGATTCCCCTGGAACTGGAGGTACTGATTGTTGGGAGCCAGCACTTTAGTCCTGGGAGCTGATTTTGAGTCTTCTGTAAGAGCCACAAGTGCTCTTAATGGTGCCATCTCTCTAGCCCTCCAGGAAGTCTTTTAAAAAGAGGATTTAAACAAAAGGAAACCATCAGAGTGGTTAAGGAACTCTGTAATGCTACTGTAGGGCCAGCCCAGCATTCTAATTAGGACAGACTTGAGGAAGAACATGCCTTGCACTTGTGGCCCTTTCCCCGCTTGGGAGGCTAAAGCTGGAGAATTCCAAGTTTGCGGCCAGCTTGGGTTATATCTGAATTTGAAGCCAGCCTGGAATATGCAGCAAGACCCTCTCTCAGGAACAAGTGAGACGAACACAACAGCAACAACAACAAAGTCAGATGCGTACAAGACCTGCTGCCACCTGCTAGTCCAGAGGTCGGGTCTATACCAGGGCACCCTCACTTCACTCTATATGAGAAGGGGGTGGAGGGATTGTTGCTTCTGTATCGTCAAACGCTAAAATCGTGCCTGTAGTTGTTATTTGTGGAAAGAACGAACAAAAGGCCCGTTGGACAGTATGAAACACGTTATAAAAACTGCTAGTTGTTACATTGCTATTTATACATACCATTATAATAATTATCGTAGGAGAAACAGAGTACAAGGGATGCTTAAGAAGAATGAGTCCAGTGGACATTACAAATTCTCATACTTCAGGGCCTTTTACATGGAAGGCAGAGCTTTGGCTCCATTGAGCAGAATAAGTTCTGACAGCATAACTCTTCAAACTGTTTCTTACAGAGCGAAAGGTAATCAAAGTGGATGAAGTGATAGAGGAAGAAGAAGAAGGAGAAAAGAACCATAAGAATCTTCGATCTGCAAAAGTAAGTAGGAATTCAAGTTAAGGATAAGTGACAGGAGATATGCCAACACGGAATTATGTGACTAAAGCTGGTGAGATGGCTCAGCAGTTCAGAGCACTGGCTGTTCTTGCAGAGGACCCTGGTTCTACTCCTAGTGCCCACATGGTGGCTTCATGGCCCCCAGGAACACATGTTGCACATATACATACAGACTGGCAAAACACCCACACACATAGTTTTTTTTAATGTGGGATACAGAGTTCATAGACTGAAAAGGCTGCACTTTATGTATCAAAAGCACAAGCCACTGTAGGTACAAGTGTAAAGTGTGTGCATCAGGAAGAGGAAGAAGCAGGAAGCTTTAGGACACACAGCTCATTTCAGAGCGAGCTTCACTTGCTAAAGAAGAAAGGGATGAGAGGTCAAGACGGGCGAGGACAATGAGGAGCAGGAAGGGTTTGGTTTGACTGGGATAGAAGCTTCAAGAGAAGTGGAGGAAAGTAGAGGCCAAATAATGGATGGTGCAGGGAGCTAAGTTTGAGTTTTCATTTTATGAGCTAGGCAATGGTAGGAGCCATCAATATTTCAAAACCAAGCTGGGTACGGTGGTACACGCCTTTAATCCCAGCATTTGGAAGACAGTGGCAGGAGACTCTCTGAGCTCAAGGCCAGCCTGGTCTACAGAGTGAGCCCAGGACACCCAAGGCTACACAGAGAGACCCTGTCTCTAAAAAAAACAGAAAAGAAAAAAATTAAAAACTGTTCAGAATAAATGGAAGAGGGAAAAGGAAGGCAAGGAATCAAGCCAGCATAACTGAAGGATTTGGTTTGGGTTTTTCAAGACAGGGTTTCTCTGTGTAGCTCTGGCTGTCCTGGAACTCACTCTGTAGACCAGGCTGGCCTTGAACTTACAGAATCTTCCTGTCTTTGTCTCCCAAGTTCTAGGATTAAAGGCATGCACCACCACCTGAAGTTTAATGGCTAATTCTTTTTTTAAGTTAGGGATAATTTGGGGGTGAGTTCTATCAAGAAAAGTGTGCTTGTTTGGTCTGAGGAGGAGGAACCAGAGGTGATCAACGCTTTCTAGACTAGACAGCTGCAGTCTAGGTATTGTAGAATCCTGGAGGCAAAACAGCTGGTTAAAGTGCCGGGGAGCACCTGCCAATTGCCTGCCCTGCTGAGGATGGTTCAGGACGTCTAGGATACACAGGGTTCCAGCCTGGAGCTCAGCAGGGTGGAGAGATGAGAGACATTCTACCCTTGGCTCTTTACACATTCAAGTGGGAAGACTGCTGGAGAGCAAGCAGAGGGGGAGCTGCAGGCAGGCGCTAGAGGGAAGGTGGAAGTGACAACCAGAAAGACAGGCAGTGTGGTCAGGTGTGAGAGACAGGGAAGAATGTGGGAAGGTGAAGACGGCAGAGGCCCCTTCCAGGGGGATTGGGCACCTGGGTGACCCCCGTAGTGGTACTTAAGGAAAGTAGTGGGAACAAACCACACCCACTAGCTAGTGTGTGAGCTCCAAGTTCAGTGAGAGAGCCCATCTCAAACATAAGGCGGAGAACACTAGAGGAAACACAGCATCCATCTCTGGCCTCCACACAGACACTCGTGTCTGAGCTCACACATGCATACATACCCACAAGATTGGCCCACATCCTCTATCTCAAAGCTCTCAGGTTCTGCATATTTTAGTCACTAAATTCTCTACAGTGGCTCCTGTGTGCTTAGTCAGGTTTGTAGACAGTCTCACTGTGTAGCCAGGCTGGCCTTAACCTCACTGTCCTCCTCCGTCAGCCTTCCAGGTGCTGGGATCACCCAGCTGCGCCCAGCTGTGATGAACCTTCTTATGTTGAGTTTTACTTTTCCTTTCAAAAGCTGGCTCTCCTTTGTTAGGCTCTGTGTGACTTGAGGTTTGTGCCTTTAGGTGAAAAGATGCCCTCCATCCAAGAAGAGAACCCAGTCAATACAAGGAAGAAGCAGAAGCAAAAGGTGATCGGTTTCCCACAGATAGAGGAGTCGCTTTTCTTTTCTTGGAGAACTCCATTCATCATGGCAGAAACAGACAGAGAAAGCTCTGCGGAGTAAGGAGAGAGCAGCTGGAGCCACCTGATGTGGGTGCTGGGAACCGGAGTTGGGTCCTCAGGAACAGCAGAAGTGCACTTAGCCATAGAGCCTGCTATCCAGCCCCATAAGTAATTTCCTGAAATGCCCCTCGAAGCCTGCTGAGTTAAGAGTCTCTGTGGGCTCAGATCACTTGACTCGTCTGTGAACCCTTGGTGGGGAAGGAGAAACACCTTAGGGAACTGGGTTTGGGCTGCGTGTCTCTGAAGGAGGGCAGGCCATGCCCCAGCAGAGACTGCAAGATACTAGCTAGCTGCCCAGAGAGACCGAGCACCTTTCATGGTCCACGGGCTCCTCCACCTGAGTGGGAATTTGAATGCTGGCATAGGCTGCCAGGTTCCTCCTGCCCCAAGCAACTTGGAGAGTTCTACAAAGTGATGGGTGCAGGGCAGCATCTGACATGACTGTTTGCCTCTGTGGCTACTGTTGTCCTTGCATCTGTGACTTGACACCTCATGGCTGTTTCCTACCTGTAGGTTAAGCCGGGACTTTGTGACACCAGCTCTGAGCAGACTGGAGCCATCTATGGTGAAACCAACCCCAGGCATGACACCAAGGTTTGATTCCAGGTGAGTACCCAGAGCAGCGCTTGGACTGGGTAGAGTCCCACAGCAAACAGCAATGGAGTACAGGTGACGTTCCTGAATCTTTGGAGTGGAACACCTCAGAGAAGGCTGAGCTTCTCAGAGTTGGCCCTGACAACCACTTTCAATTCCTTACCTCAAGAGAGAGCAGTGGCCTGGGATGACTAGAAGGCCTGTACTTTAGGCCTGCTCTTGATTCTGGTCAGGTGGCATTTAAATAGGAGTAGTTGCTCATTCCTATGCCCTTGGGAAGAAGAAACTGATACCCTTTCCTGAAGCCAACATAGCAAGATTACAGTGGGAGGTAATAGCTTCCCCGGGCTGGCTGGTCAGGTAGGAAACCTGCGTAGCCTATAAGGAAGAGTAGCACGGACTGGTGGTAATCCAGCCCTCAAGAGTTGGAGGCAGAAAAGTTAGTTCCAGGTCATCCTTAGCTACAGAGCCAGTTTGAAGCTGGCCTGGGCTACATGTACACGAAACCCTTCTTGAAGGAAGTGAGGATGGTGTGCACTGCGAGAGAGGAGCCTCAGGCACAGCAGTCCCCTTGGGCACTGGGCTTCTGTTGCTCTTGTCCGTAGAAAGTGAGGGATTAAGACAATAACACCTAGGGAGTAGAACAAGAAGTGGCAGTCCCAGAGAGGGAGACTTTCCACTTCTAGTCCTACCACTGTTTCCAATGACATCTAACTTGTGCCGTTTTGGAAGAAATACGTGATGGAGTTCTGTCTTGAGAAGGGTAGGCTGAGGATCAGTGTGGTGTAGTCTCGGAATCCCTCGCCTTTGCCCCTGGAGAGTTCCTGGGGCTGGAAGCACAGGGACCAGTGTGTTTCTGCTCCTGTGGCTGGGTGGGTGGTAGGCACAGCAACAGCTTTGGCCTTCTTGCTGGCTGTATGCTTGATAATTGCAGCCTCCTTTCTCCAGCTGTGTTTAGTCATTACAGCTTGAAAAATGTTTTCCCTAAATTTAGAATTTGCCTCTTAGAAATGTATGATTTGAAAACTCCAGCTTGAGAGCAGATGGGTTGGAAGGGCTTGTTGTGAGGCTGTCATTATTCAGTCTGCTGAGCCGTCTGCACCTCTCCACCCTTTAGGGTCTTCAAGACCCCGGGCCTGCGCACTCCAGCAGCCAGGGAGCAGGTTTACAACGTCTCTATCAACGGCAGCCCTCTCGCTGACAGCAGTGAAATCTCCCTCACTGTGCCCGTGGGTGGCGGTGCGGTAAGTGGCGCCCTGGGAAGCCAGGCCACGGTGTGCCACACAGTGAAACCTCCCCTCCCTGACTTGTCTCCCTGCGCCTGCTTCAGAGGCTCTGCAGGGCCCTTTGGGGGAGGATCTTAGTCAGCACACTGCCTCAGGACCCAGTTTTTTCTCCCAGGGTCGAAGTCGTAGGAGGACCCTTGCTCAACCCTGGGTCCCATGTGGCCCTCAGCTGTCTTCCGCTGCCCCTGAGAAGCAGCTCAGTGGGTACTGGGTGGAGTGCTACTGTCTGTGGTGTGTGCAGTAATGGGTACTAGAGGGAGCACAGAGGGGTGGGGCAGTGTGCCTCCATCACGCTGGCCTGGCTTCTCAGTGCCCTGGAGAGCAGGTTACCAGCTCCGGCTACATGAGGGGAGGGGACTGGTGTCAGCTGTGGTCTGTGTGGCGTTGTACTTGTGAAACCCAGCCTGTGCCCACTCATTGGAGTGATGGTGCCATTGTCTCCTGACTGATTCCAGCCACCAGCATTATCATTTCTCCATCCTAGCTGACTTCTGTCACCACATGAAGACTATCAAGGGGACCCTGGGTACACTGGCTGCTGGGAGAGGTCCCGATCTGGAAGGCCATGCCATTTAAATAACCCTTTCTCCCTCCATACAGAGCTTGCGGTTATTGGCCAGTGACTTGCAGAGGGTTGATATTGCGCAGCTGAACCCAGAGGCCCTAGGGAACATTAAGAAGCTCTCGGTGAGTCCTAGATTGGTCTCCATAGCGAGGAGCTCGCCCTTGACACTGGCCTTTGTGGGGCTTTGCCGAGCAAGCCCAGATGTCGTGTTACTGTTCCACCGTCAGTGTCATTCCATTTTCTCTTTAAATTCTCAAGAGGAACTTGGTTGTGGGTGGGAGCTTGGGGTACAGGCCTGACTGCTGGAGGCCCGCCCTGTGTACATCAGTGAAGGGTACACAGGACTGGGACAAGCCTTGAGCTGGGATCCCAAGGATGTACTAAGGTCTCATAGACATCTGGAGACAGTCATCCCCCAGCATCAGTGTGCTGCATTGTCTCCCTTCAGAAATGAGGTTCCAACTAGTCTCTGATTAGTTTACAATACAAATATAGAGCCAGGCATGGTGGCGCACGCCTGTAATCCCCAGCACTCGGGGAGACAACGGCCGTTGGATCTCTGCGAATTTGAGGCCAACATGGTCTGTAACTATAAAGCGAGTCCAGGATGGCCAAGGCTACACAGGGAAACCCTGTCTTGAAAAATCAAAAGGGGAAAAAAAAGGAGTCACTCAGATGCAGGCTTGGGAAGCTGGCAGGGGTTGCACAGTGGTTAAGAGCTTGCTCCTCAGAGGATCTAGGTTTGGCTTCCAGGAAACATGGCAGTTCACAGCCACCTGTAACTCCAGTCCCACGGGATCCAGTGCCCTCTTCTGGCCTCCAGAGATACTAAACACATTCACACACATAAATCTTTAAAAAGTCCTGTTGGAGCTGGAGAGATGGCTCAGTGGTTAAGAGCACTGTCTACTCTTCCAGAGATCCTCAGTCCAATTCCCAGCAACCACATGGCTCACAACCATCTATAATGTAATCTAATGTCCTCTTCTGGCCTGTGCAGGCTTATATGCAGGCAGAGTACTGTATATGTAATAAATAAATCTTTAAAAACAAAAAACAATACTGTTAGCTGACTGGGCTAACATGCTAGGCACATCTTGAATAACATCTCTCCTCTTTGTAGAGCCGCCTTGCCCAGATCTGCAGCAGCATACGGCCTGGCAAATGAGAAGATGGCAGAGCAGTGCAGGTGGTGGCAGAACATATACGTCTGTCTTCTTCCCCTCATTCTGTGGGTTCTGGATAGGGCCCTAGAGTTTCACCTGCTGCCACATGCAAGGTGCTTTCTGTCTCTCTGGTACCTCAGGTGTCCTGCTGCACAACTCTAGTTAGCAGGGCTTGGGTAGGGAGCACAGGGCTAGTCAAGGGCTCTGTGTGCCTGGAGCAGAGTGACTGTGAGCTGTCTGTGGTTCACAGTCCCACCACTGCTGTACACTGCTTGAAGCACTGTCCTGGAGGCCAGCGTGACGTGACGGGCCTGGGGCACAGGCAGGCTGTGTAGTCAGCAGAAGGGTGCTGTGCTCCTTGCAGGCCCAGCGCACAGTGCTCCCCTTTGTTATATTGTCATTTAGCCCTCTTGGCAGAAGTGTTCTATCTTTTGCTGGCTTTTATACATGATTTTCTCAGCAGTCACATCTCAGCTGATGTGTCCTGCTGAAAGATTGCTGTTTCCAATAAATCCTGTTTTGCTTTGGTTTTTAACTCAGTACTCTGCCCACCTGTTGTCTCCAGCTGGGCAGCGTTCACTCTGGTGGTTTGCGAGTTGCAGCTGCTGGAGGGAGCGTCCCTGGACAGCTGCCTTCTCAGAAGTGTGGAAACCTTTCCTCTGAGCAAAATTTCTGGCCTCTAAAAGGGACCCCCCCAAATCCAGGGCTTGTGGTAACTCAGGCCAGGTGTGTTCCCTAACTTTGTCCCAGGAACTAAGGGGAACTGAAAGTCATTGGAGCAGACCAGTTTGGGATGTGGCCGAGAGGGGCGGAGCACCCACCGTCATACTTCTCGCTTGCTTCACAGTGCTGGGGCTCAGGCGGGTCTCCGCCTTCCTCCAGCTCTCCACGGTGATGGGATACCTGGAACACTGGCAGAGGACTCTGGGAAGGAACATGGGTCATCACAGGATGTTAGGCATGTGCTTTACAGAGAAGCTGCCTCTGGTCATTAATGGAATTTGCTAGAGAGAATTAACAGGCTACAGTTAGCCACACCTGAGCTTCCATGTCAGACAGTGTTAAGCCTTTCCTCAGGGATCTCGTGGAATGCCACGCTGGCCCACTGTGCTGCCTCCATTCCCACCACTAGCAGAATAAACTTAGTTAAACAAAATGCGCAGTAAATACATGTTTCAGCTGCACCAGTCCTTCTTCCTAAGGAAGAAACTGGCTGGGAAGGTGGAGTTCCCCGTCCCAGTGTTTGAAAGCACTGGCTGGATCATGTCACAGGCACATCTTACTGACACACAACAACAGTTGCACCCTCAGTGTTTGGGTTATTTTGGCAATTTTTTGCTTTTCTGGTTTTATGTTTTATGCAAATGGATGTTTTGCCTGTGTATATATCTGCACCATGTCCATGCAGTTGTTGGTGTGTTTTTAAAATGTATTTTTGGGGGATTCCCTAAATCTCCCTTCTCCACCTCAATCTCGTCAATCCCTTCCAACATCAGGTAGGAGGAAAAGAAGGTTAGTGGGGAGAGGGGGCTTAGTTTTCCTTAGCCACTTCCTGCTGCTTAGGGTTGTCGAGTCCATGAGGCAAGTCCAGACTCCGTTTCAGGCTATCTCCAACTTCTCATCACACTGCCTCAACAGCACCCAGGAGCAGCACGGGGAAACACCAGCAGCCTTCTTTTTCAGAGTCCCCAGACTATGTTGGTCTGGCTTTATCCCCACTGACAAAGACCTTGCCCCTGCATGAAGTAGTTCCCAGCTGACAGTGATCACGGGCCCTCTCAGGAGGCAGCCGTCAGCTGTGGACGAACTGGAGCAGCCCACATATCCTACACCTGGGATCAGAACAAAAGCACATTTACATATAGACCAAACCTTCCACAACATTACTATTCAACAAAGGTGACTACAACTTCACCGCTGGAATGTGGAGCAACAGCCAGAACCTCAAAGCCTTCTCTGGAGCCTTTATCTCTAGGAGCATCTCGAAGCGGAGCAATGAACAGCCAAAGGATAGGAAGCAAGGCCAAAACCAAAAATTGGTTACGTGTTATACTCCAAGTTACATGTTTTACTCCCCCTCTCCCTGTAAGGTCATGTTCAGCAAGCACCTGGAATTCCTCTTTATGCAACTAGGTATTCCCATCACCTTACCCCACACTCACCCCAAAAGCCTCTACCCACTCCCGAGAGGTTTGACTAGCCTTTGTTCCCCCCCCCCAATTAAATGAGCTGCTCTTTTTTTGTTTTTGCTTTGGTTTGATTGAGACAGGATCTCCTGAACAGCAATACTCAAGAATTATAAGACAATTTAGTAGATGTGGTATCTGCCTGTGATTCCAGAATGTGAGGGCTGAAGGCAGGGGGCTCAAAGTTCAAGGTCACCCTCAGCTGTACAGTATGAGACCAATGTGGGCTGCATCATACCCTTTCTCAAAAGGTGACATATTTGCAGCTTCAGAGTAGAAGGGCAGAGACCTGGTTGAACAGGTTCAGTCAGAATCGGGGCCCACCATCTCCAGCTACCATCACCCCAGTATTATTTTACCTACCTGATGTGCCCAGCCCACACTCAATACCTACAATCACTCACTGTGTGACAAGATATGCCAAAACCTGTCAGAACAGAGACAGACGCATTAAGAACACACCCCAGCCAGCATGCACGCCTTTAATCCCAGCACTCAGAGAGGCAGAGGCAGGTGGATCCCTGTGAGTTTGAGGCCAACCTGGTCTACAGAGCGAGTCCAGGATAGCCAAGGCTACACAGAGAATACACCCCAAATGAACTGCAAAGATCACTTGGTCAAACCGTGTCCTGACTGCAGAGAGCTGCAGCTAGTGTTGGAAAAGAATGTGGGAAGTAGAGCAAGCCGCCGCCCAGAGGGTGGGAAGACCGTCACAGTTTCAGAGCAAACTTGGTTTGCATTCTGGCTTTTTCTTACATAAAGCACTCTTGGTCAAAATCTTTTTCCTGCCCACTCTTTTAAGATGCTCTAAGTGTCCTGAGGTCATCCATGACCCCATATTGCTGTTGTCTCATGCACTTCAACTTAAATGGCAAAGGGGTACAAACTGGTAGTTAACGTAACTGAGGGGACGGGGTGCATGATGAGGTCAGGAGGGGGGAATGCAGTCTGCAGAAATGCAAAGGTCCAAGCCCTGCTTAACAAAGGCAGGGAACTCACTATGCAGTTTCCCCAATGCCCCTCTTGTGCAGGCATGGAGACTAGGCCAGGCGCAGCCTCCTGGGCCCGCAGTGCCTAGAATCAGGTCTCAGTTCTTTTTATAACTGGCTGTGCCGTACACAATGAGAACTTTGCCTTCAGTGCTGGCCACCAGTAGATGTCTGGGACACACTGGCTGAACGGGAGGCTACTTCATAAAGCCAGAGTAGGCTTACTGCCCACGGACAACCATTTCAACTGCCAGCACCACTTACCTAACTGCTCCTCCTGCCTAGGAAAAGTGGCTGGTTTGATGAAATTGAGGCCAGAAGAAAGAACTGCTTGAATTAGTAGCAGCTGCTTCTCCTGCAGCTCTAATGGCCACCACAATGCTCACCCCTGCCTGGTCTGCCCCTGTGGGGTGGGGAGCTGAGTGGGCTGTCTGCCCTGTGAGGGAGGCCTGTGGCCATCCAGCTTAGCATGGGACAGGTGGGTCTAGATCAAAGAAATGGAGAACATTGTCTTGGACACACCATACCTCATTTTGGAGACTTGACCTGTACACATTTCAGTGTCTCTGCAATTGGCATGTATCTCCCAAGAGGATGGCGTCCTTCACGTACCTTAAGTGGCGATGCTGTTTTTTCCTTAGTGGGGCAGCTTATACTCAATAGTGTCTTGGATCCAAGAATCGCGGTAAGCAGCATTCTCCAGCCAGCCTCTATCTGTCCCCTGTAGACTTTGACCTTTTCCAAACCTACTTTATTTGGGGTTCTTTATTGCTGACACCTCCCTTCCAACCCACCCACCCTAGATAGGAGAGACGTTAATGGGAACAGGAGAAGTAGACCTTTTCGGACTCGGTTCATGAGAGCGATTCCTCTGGCATAGTTGGCAGGATTTTAGCAGACCAGCAATTTAACCAAAGCTGCTGTTGGAACCTGGAACAGTGGCCAGAACCTGGAGCCCTGAAGCATTCACTGGAGCAGTTATCTCTAGGAGCGTCTCGAAGTTGAGTGATGAACGGCCAAACAATACCAAGACCCAAAACGCCCCAGCCTCCTGTTTTGGCCTCATATATACACCTCAGCGTCTATACTAAGATGCATTTCAGCTGGCAAAAACCAGGCCCCTACAAGAGGTGGTTCATCTTCTAGTGGATAAACATCACCTGTTCTCTCACAAGTCTGCTCGCCATCAACGCTTGGGATCAAAACAAAAACGTGTATATCCATTACAGTCCCTTGAATTATAATCCAGTCAATTCTGAGCCCAGGACGAAGAAAAACAGGGTCACCATCCAAGCATTTTCCATGGTCTAGGCAAACAGCAAAATACCTTCCCCAGCCTGTGAACCACAATGGTCTGTGCCAAGAGGCACAGTCCTAAATTGGCCAAGAGAAAGGAAAGCGGCCGGGCGTGGTGGCGCACGCCTATAATCCCAGCACTTGGGAGGCAGGGGCAGGTGGATCACTGTGAGTTCGAGGCCAGCCTGGTCTACAAAGCGGGTCCAGGACAGCCAAGGCTACACAGAGAAACCCTGTCTCGAAAAACAAAAAAAAAAAAAAAAAAAAAGAGAAAGGAAAGCTTGAGTGACACCAGTGTGCCTGCAGCATGTGACTGTGTCACCTCATACCCCATCCACCCTGGTCACCATCATAGCTACTCCCTTTGCTACACTCCGTAAGATTCTTCAGCTCCAAAGCCAGGCATGGTGGCGCACACCTTTAATCCCAGTACTCGAGAGGCAGAGGCAGGCGGACTGCTGTGAGTTTGAGGCCAGCCTGGTCTACAAAGAGAGTCCAGGACAGCCAGGGCTACACAGAGAGACCCTGTCTCAGAAAACAAAACAAAAACAAAAAGATTTTCAGCTCCACTCCCCCATCCTCTCATGTGATTTATGCACCCCTAAAATTAAGATAATTGTTAGGAGTTGTATAGTGCCTCCTCAAGCTCCTGGGTGGAAATCTTAACCCCAGTAACTCTGGACATGACTGTATTTACAGATGGCATCTTTGCAGGACTCCCCTCTACTCCCTGTGCTTGCTGGGTGGCCTCCTTCCTATGGTGGCCTCAGCCTTCTGCAGTGATAACCCTAAAGGTCAGTCTCTAGGTCACAACTATGCCCCAGGGTCTAAGATACGCACTGGTGCCCTAAACCGTCTTCAAACAACTCACATCCCTCACCCAGGGTCATTTCCTGTCCCCAACTCCACATGTGCGCAGGTCCACTTCCTCAAGCACACATACCTTCCCTGCTTGACTGGTTTTGTGAAGCTGTCTAGTGACACTCAGTGTGCTCCATGTGTCCCAACCCTTGTCCAAGCCCTTTGTGTCTTCACTAGATTGTGGCATTCCTCATGGCCTGAAACAGACAGGATCTCAGACGTACACATGCCCAGATTCTGTGCACAGAATCCCCACCCACAACTGCTCAGTGCTTTAACAATGCCACACAGAAAGACCATAGCACAGACAAGTTTTTATTACTTGGTACTGCAACACAGAACCCAAGAAATATAAAAAACCATCTCCATAGGTCCTCAAAGAAGCCTCCACCCACAGCCAGACCCTCCCTCCCTGGGCAGGGCAATATGGGTTGCAGGTGGCCTCCCTCTGCCCAGTGAACAAGTTCCATGTATAAAAATAGATCTGTGGAGGGTCCCCAGCGACTCAGCACCCTGTATCATGCTGGTGACTGTGCAGGGCTGAGGCCTGGGGCCCTTCAGGATTTTAGGACCTCCTCATCAGAGGGGAGGTCTACCCTGGACACCGAAGTCCTGCCAACACAGCCAGGGACCCCTCGGCAAACAGCTGGGGAGAGGGAGGAGTTTGACCTTGACAATGAGATGAAGATGAGGTTCTGATCACCCAAGACAGGGCACTGCACTCCATGCACCTTGGATGCTGGGCTAGTTTTCACTGGAGGGAAGATGGAGGAGGAGCCTGTGGGGGTGTATCAGTTGCCCAGTTCTGTTAAAGGTGGGAGCAGTCTCCTAGTCTGCCCCAGTCTCCCTGCAGTCACTGAGCTCAGGCAGGTGCCCAGGGAGCAGAGAGCCAGAAATGGGGTAGGCTCTGAGGAGGAAAGAGCTGCTGCTGGCAGGTCAAGGCCAAAGGCACTGCTGGGAATCACTGTGCCCCACCCCCCACTACAGGGTACTCCCCCTCCACTACAGGGTACTCCCCCAAAGAGGCGTTGTGGCTTCCAGCAACACCCCACCCCCCACCCCGGCTCTCCGTTAAGAGATCCTTGCTTGGCTTCTGAGCCTGCCAATGACTCCATTTACCCTAAGAGAACACCCTACTCCTCAAGGTCTCATTCAATTAGTCTAAGAAGCCCTTCCGGACACCTGTAAACATATACGAATCAACAGTCCACCTGCCCATTCTTCTGGTCCCCCAGGGGGACTCCTCTCTTTCTCTCTGATCCCACCTGCTCTGTTCCCGCCCATGGCACCACCTCCTCCCTACCACAGGGGGGGAAAAAAAAACAGCGGGCATCCATCAAAGGTGCTGTAGACAAACGTGGCCCTGTGGTCCTGTCCACGTCCAGTAGATCCAACCCTGCCCTCCCAGATCTCCCAGCTGCCAGGGTCCTTGTAGATGGGTCAACTCAGCCTCACAGGGAAGGCCTCTAGGAAGAAAGCACCGTGTACCAGGACAGTGCACCCTGAAGGGGCTCACCCAGAGATGATTCACTGGGCTGTCCAAGGAAGAGCGCTGGTGCCATGGGGAAGGGCAAGCTCTCTCCAGGGCCAGACTTCTCCCCGGAGTTTTGTCTGGCACCAACCCTGGCTCTGAATCTGGAGGCTCTGACTCCTCTATCTAGATGGTGGGGTTGGACCAGCCTGTCACACCCACTCCCTCCTCTCTCTCTCTCTCTCTCTCTCTCTCTCTCTCTCTCTCTCTCTCTCTTCCTCTTCACCCTCCAGAATGCAGAGCAAGCCCTCCCCTTGTGCTCTTTCGAATCACTTCCAAAACAAATGAGACAGCTGGGCCCAGGGTGAACACCAAGAGTTTGTGTTACCTACTAGGAAGCTAGCCCTCATCCTGAGCTGCCAAGCCAAGGCATCTGCCTGGGGAGTGGGGGGTATGAGGGGGTGTCTAGTCCCTGAGCTCAGCACCATAGGCCTGCTAGGGCCTTGGCACCAAGGTTCAGATGACCTAGCCAAGGCGCAGGTAGTAAGGGATACTACCCACTGGTCCAGGTGCCCAGGCAGCTGTGGTCCGTACCGAACCAATGGGTCGCTCTCTCTCTTTCTATCTCTCTCTCTCTCTCTCTCTCTCTCTTTCAGGGACCCTTACTGCCTAGCAAGTCAAAAGCTCTCTGGGGAAATGAGACACCTAGCAATTAGGCCAAACCCCGAGTGACTGTGGAAGACCGAGGGGCCTGAGCCAGGATGGATGATTGAAATTGTCCTCCCCAACCGACTTTGCCCTTGGTACCCTGTCTTCCTACTGTTCTCTCTGGGGTCCTCTCCAGGGATCTGAACCTCTTTTTAGGACCACTTGGTCAGCAAGGTGTTGAGAAGAATTATGAAATGGGGGGACAACGTGGTACCAACCAGCTCAGGGCCCACAAAGAGTAAGAGAGCACTCCTCCCACCCAAGGGAGGGTAGCTTGCAGGTCATTGGGCAGGGTTGGGCTGCTCACACCTGCACCCCCTGACCCTGTAGCTGCAGCACTCGAGTCTGCAGGGCGCTGATTCCACTCAGGAGGGCTTCTCGATGCTCAGTGGAAGAGATACCCAGACTCCCCAGGTCCCTGCAAAGAGGAACAGTTACCCCCAACTGACTCAATCCCTCTCCTACGCCTCCCACCGGAAGCCAACCCTCCTCCTCCCCTTCTCCAGACAGGGAAAGATCCAGAACCAGGATAGGGAGGGGCCTTCCCGTCTAGGTAGGGGTTCCCTTGGGTTCCCTGAATCCTGGCTTCTTAGACTCACTGGGCTGTCATCTCAGCCACGGCCTCCAGGCTCCCATAGCCCGCTGCAGAGAAGTTGTCCTTGTAGCGGCACAGGTCCAGGGCCTCCAGCCAGGCACCCACAGAACCAAAAGAGGGGAAGGTGGAGAAGGCACGGTCCGCCAGGGGTGTGGGTGGCCTGGGGAGCAGAGAAGCCACAGCCAGGGCGTGGCATAAGACCCGTCACTCTCCTGAGAAGCAGCTCAAGAAAGGACAAGGGGAAAAGGGAGGCGACCGTGCCCAGTGGTGAATGTGCCTCGCATGGGCACACGAAAGGCCCTGAAGATCGGGGTACTCAAGCTGGTGGGGAGCTGAGCCAATTTAAGGGTAAAATGTAAGGCATGAGGTGAGATGTGCCTGAAACATAGGAATGTCAGATCTTTCCAGACAATGGGCTTGGGAGAGTATTTATAGACAAGAGTGGTAGTGTGGCTGACTGGTCTGGCTTGGGGGTTGGTGAGGATGTACCTGAGACAGGTGGTCGCAGCACACTTGGAAGGTTCTGGTTCCTGCCCCATCTTGCTCAGGATGCTGTGGATCTGGGAGAACCTGGGCCGCTCACCAGGGTCTTTCTGCCAGCAGTCAAGCATCAGTCGGTGCAGTGGGGAGGGACAGTTCCTGGGGGGTGGCAGCCGGAAGCCATCCTCCACAGCCTTGATCACCTGGGCTCCGGAGATGGGGAGCAAACAGGATACTTCAGATTGCCCAACACACACACACACACACACACACACACACACCCTCTGAATCACCATCATCACCATCACCACCATCACCACCACCACCACCATCCAAGGATGACTCTGGGCAGCATGGGAGTGAAAGAGATGTCTGAAACTAAGAAGTCAGACATCAATGGACAGAGGTCAGGGAGCTGGAGCCACAGAGGCCACTTACATCTTGTCCAGACATGTCCCAGTATGGCCGCTCCCCAAAGGCCATCACTTCCCACATGACAATGCCAAAGCTCCATACGTCACTAGCAGAACTGAAGTGGCCAAACTGAAGTGTCTCAGGAGCTGCCCAGAGTGCCGGGCTCCTGCCACTCTACAGATAGGGCAGGGCAGGGCAGGGCAGGGCAGGGGAGAGCAGGGCAGGGCAGGGGAGGGCGGGGCGGGGCAGGGCAGGGCGGGGCGGGGCGGGGCAGGGCAGGGCAGGAGAGCATTAAGTCACCAGTACCCACAGCCAGTCCCACATGTCCTTCCCCCTTCCCCCTTCACATCTGAGGAATATGCCCAGTTGACGGTGGGGTTTGGGGGAGGGGCCCGGTAGGGAATGACCCCCAGCAGCAGGGAAGGAGTCCGAGCAGCGATGTGGAGACCATGGGTCTGCTGGGAGTAGCCCGCAGAAGCAGCAGCAGGTGGGCCCAGAGAAGGGAGCTGCTCACCATGGTGGTGTAGACAGCTTCGGCTCGGTCCCGGGGACCCCGCCCAAAGCCAGAGATCTTACAGATGAGGCCACTGCTGATGAGCACTCGGCGGGCTGCCAGGCCCCGGTGAACATAGCCCATCTCTGACAGATACTTCATGGCCGACGCCAGCCCAGGCAGCAGACCCATCAGCTGTGCGGCCATCAGCTCCCCTTCATGATGCTGTGAAATGGATGAGGGACTGAAGCTAAGGCTGTACACTCAGATCACCCAGGAATCCCCGAAAGTCCCTCTGGGATCAGTGGACCCTGAGCATCAGGTTGGCCTGTCCAGTGAGAGCAATGGCAACCCCAGGCCCCAAGAGAAAAGGGAAGGACCAAGAAAAATACGCCATTGGTGCTCTCCCACCCAGGACTCCAACCACTCACCCTGAGGAAGTCATCAAGGGCCCCCAGGTTCATGTATTCAGTGACAATCATCAAGGGGTTTCCTGTGTCCGGGATGGAGACACACTAAGTTGCAGGCTTTGCGTATGGTTACACTCCCCACCCCCAACCGCCAGCTTTTCCTCAGCCAAGGTAGCTAGAAGCAAAGTCACCCACCCACCCACCACTCATTCCGGTGCTGAGATACAAAAAAGTTAGCAGGGCGTGGTGGCGCACGCCTTTAATCCCATCACTTGGGAGGCAGAGGCAGGCAGATTGCTGTGAGTTCGAGGCCAGCCTGGTCTACAAAGTGAGTCCAGGACAGCCAAGGCCACACAGAGAAACCAAAAAAAAGTCCACCATAGTGGGACCGAGGCCAAAGTCAGAGCTAAAGGCCAGGAGTTAGCTAAGAAAGAACACTCAAGGGGAAAGTGACCCATTCCCCAAAGGTCAGTGCAAATTGGAAAAGGTCATTCGGGGTCAGCATGGCCACTCCAAGAGAGGGGCCACCCTAAGTCACTAAAGTGAAGGCCAAGTAAGGTTGTGCCTGGGCTCACCTCCACAGCCCAGAGGGACAGCCCACCCAGTACCCCCGGCTAAGTACAGGGACGACGTGCAGTGCCAGGCCTACCTCGGGTGACAACACCTTCCAGGCGCACAATGTGGCTGTGGTCAAACTGGCCCAGGGTGAGGGCCTCAGCCAGGAAGCTGAGCCTCTGTGAATCGGAGCAACCGTCCCTCAGAGTGTGTACGGCCACGGGCAGCCCCTGGCGACCAGGCAGCTGCAGGCAGCCACAGCACAGGTCCCCAAATCGCCCTGTGAAGAAACAGCACCTCAGCCTCCCGCCAGCAAATGGGATAGGCTGAACCAAGGATAAGGTGACTCTGGGTCATGGGGTCATTTCCAGCTTGCTGTGGGAAGCTCCCGGGGTTCGAATCCCAGCACCCTGAGTACCAGTATTGCAACCTTGGACTTCATCTCTTCCTTTCCTCTTGGCTTTAGTGTCCTTCTGTGACAGAGATAGTGACTTTGCCTGCGCCTGCCCATCAAAGGTCCTTAAACGCAGCAAAGCGAGCAGGGTGGGGGAGGGGTTGGAGGGGCAGGGTGGCTGATGACGTCTATTCTGCCCTACAGCTCCTTCCTGGCTTCTTGTGAGGGTTTCTGGACGAGGCCTGTTTCTTGGTGCACAAGTTATGAACCATCAGAAGCAGGTTGTTGCTTAGCCAGCAAGGTCCTGCCCTGAGCCTGGGGAGTTCCCACCTCAGCCTTTCAGGCGAGAGACAGAGAGGCTCAGAGCAGAAGAGGATGAGCCTCTGGGTCACTCAGCTAATCCATGGTCAGATCTAAGGTGGGTCTGGACCTCAGTTTACTGTAAAGACCTCTCCTCGCTGTCCCAGAAAAGCCTTGGACTAACTAAGAGACTATGCAGAAAGTCCCACAGTGACCTAGGGAACAGAGAGAGGGCATAGCCACAGACACCTGGCCATGGGGTGGGGACTTGCATGGGAGGAAGTTGGCTGAAAGGAGGTTGGGGTGGGGGTGGGGCGAATAGCCGAGATGCGGGGCTTTCTCCCAGTGGGTGTTGCCTGGTGGGTGGGGCTTATCCAGTGGGCGGAGCTCCCTGATGAGTGGAGGCTTCTAGGGTCCAGAGAGCTTGCCTGCTCCCAAGCTCTTCTCCAGGGTGACACTTTTGGCATCTAGCTCCTTGGCGAAAAGATGCACAGCCTGCAGCGGGTCCCCGCAGCTTTGGGGGTCCAGAAAGGTGCGGCGTGTCGGGACTTTGACTGACAACACAGGGAGAGAAAGAAAGCCTGAGCAAACGGGTCTCATTGCTGGAGTAACAGGAGGTAACAGCTGGGAAGGGGCCAAAAAACGGAGGTCTGTGTGGCACGGACAACTCACAGTGGAAATACAGTTCCTCTTCGTCGTGGGCGTCCCCACTTCCTTTGCCATTGCAGGGCCTGTGGGGACGCAGAGGCATCCTTTCACCAGGCGACCCCAGCCCTTCCCACTTCACCAGCGCCCAGGGCAGCACCTCTTGGTCCCTTCAGAAAGAAAAGCTCTGTGCCCCTTCTGGGGAGGGGCTTTCTCATCCTGCTGGCTGGGAGGCTTCTTTTCGGTTTTTTATTTTAATTTCTCTTTAGATTTATTCATTTCTTTCTTTAGTGTGTGTATGTGTCGCTCAGAGGACAAGCTACAGAAGTTGGTCGTTTCCTTCCACCTTGTGGGTTCTTGCATCCTGCCCTTATACACTAAGACACTGTTTTGTTTGGTTGGCTGCTTTGGTTTTTCAAGGCAGGGTTTCCCTGTGTAGGTTCAGCTGTTCTGAAACTCACTTAGTAGACCAGGCTGGCCTACGGAGATCCGCCTGCTTCTGCCTCCCAAGTGCTGAGATTAAAGGTGTGCGCCACCATGCCTGGCTCACTAAGCCATTTTATAACATACACACAAACCTTTTCTTTCTTTCTTTTTTTTTAACATAATAAACTTTAAACAACTATCCACCCATCTGTGTGTGTGTGTGTGTGTGTGTGTGTGTGTGTGTGTGTGTGTGTGAATGTGTGTTTGTGGCATGTGCTATAATTTGGCACTCCTGTGCAGGTCGGGACAACTTGTGGGAACAGTTTGTCTCCTTCCACCGTGTGAGTCCCCAGAGATTCAGCTCGGGGTCACCAAACTTGAAGGCAAGTGCTTTTGCCCACTGAGCCACCTCCACTGAAAGTTCTCTTTTTTCCTTCTTCTCTCCCCCTTTTTCTCCTCCCCTTCTTTCTTCACTCTTTGCTGCCTCAGTTGCTTCCCTGTGGTTTGCAGTCTGGCTACCTCCTCCCCTCATCACACGACAACCCTCCACCCAGATCTCTAGCCCTTCAAGCCAATGGCCATTTCTGGTGGTTCTGCTGCTTTGGGACAAGCTCCAGAGCTGTGCAAGTCTACAGTTGGTGGCACAGAGCCCCATGCTGCCCTCTCAGGGCATCACAGGCTGGTCCTTCCGAGCCAGAGGCAAAGCCCACAGAAGTCTGGATCTGGTGCCCTGGAGCAGGGCTTCCCTAGCCTCAAGAAGGTTCTGGCTTTTGCACTGGAAGCAAAAGGAAGCCCCTGGGGACCCGAGTGAGCGAACAGGCGATGCCCTCATTCAATTTACATTTTATATGGTTTTCTTTCAGCTGGAACTTGAGAAAGAAGATTCAAAAGGAAGCCACTCTAGAGCCCCCTCAGGAGATGGCAGTAGGTGGCCAGTCCTGGACAGAGGCGAGAGGACTGTGGTGGGACAAGAAGAGGACAGGCCCACAGGGCTTGGAGAGGGGAGTTGCCCAGAGAGCCACCGCCAAGCAGAGCAGGGGAAAGTTCAGGCCCAGACATCTGAGCTCCTGGGGTGGTGGGAGCTGCAAGGGAATCTAGGGGTGGGGTGGGGATCTGATGGATGTTTCTGGAGCTTGGAAGGTGGATCCGCTCTGAAAATAAAAGCACAGGGGCTATGAACTTTGCCCAGGGAGATTAGGGAGCCTGAAAGGAGGGTCTGGGAAAAATTAGGCCAGATTGGGGGTGGGGGGGTGGGGGGAGAGAAAGCTGCAGGAGAGGAATAGAAGGACCAGAAGGACCAGCTGAGCTGTCACAGGCACCAAGGAAAGAGAAAGCAGGGAATGAGTCAGGCCCGTGTGAAGACAGGAAGAAGGGTTGGGAAACGCTTTGCAAAAGAGGTGTGTCCTGGGTGACAGTGACACCAAAGGACTCTGATGCTTGCCCCTTTGCAATCTGACTGCTCTGGCATCCAAGCATCCCCACACAGTGGCTGTGGGAGTGGCTCGTTTTGTTTGTTTTTGTCTATGTAATAAAATCATAATAAAGACATCCCTGCCTAACAACACCATGCTAGTGAAGAGCCTACTGATATAGTGGTGGTGGGGGGGAGCGGGGGGTTGTTTGTTCGTTTCTTGTTTTGTGACAGGACCTCACTGTGTATTCCTGGCTGTCTTGAAAGTCCATCTGTAGATCAGGCTGACCTCAAAGGTGTATGACAGCACTTCTATCTTATAGGATGGATTTGAACTGTCCCCCAAAAGCTTGAGTGCTAAATGATTTGGTCCACAGCCTAGGGTGATAAAAGGAGGTGATGTGGGGGCTGGAGAGATGTCTTAGTGGTTAAAAGTACTGAGTACTCTTCCAAAGGACCTGGGTTCAAGTCCCAGCACCCACATGGCAGCTTACAACTGCCTGTAACTCCAGGATCTGACACCCTCCCAGAGATATACATGCAGGCAAAACACCAATGCACAGAGAATAAAAATAAATAAATTATTTTTTAAAATTAAAAACAAAAAAGAACAACAACAACAAAAAAGAAGAAGGTGATGAAAGCTTTGGGGGCTGTGGTCTCGGAGAAAGGTAACAGAGGGCATGCCCTTCAGGAGAATATTGTGACGCCAGTCCCTTCCTGATTTGTTGCTTCCTGGCTGCCAATGAAGTGAGCAGCTGCCTCTGCTTCAAGCTCCTACCATGATGACTTGCCACCCACATGACCAATGTCAAGTGACTACAGACCAAACTTTTGAAATTATGGACCCCTCAAAAAACTTTTTTTTCTTTCTTTCTTTCTTCTTCTTCTTTTTTTTTTTTTTTGTTGTTGTTGTTTTTTTTTGTGTTTTTTTGAAACAGGGTCTCTCTGTGTTGCCTTGGCTGTCCTAGACTCACTTTGTAGACCAGGCTGGCCTTGAACTCATATCGATCCATCTGCCTCTGCCTCCCAAGTGCTGGGATTAAAGGCATGCGCCACCACGCCCAGCACTTTTCTTTCTTATAAATTGACTATCTTGTACATTTTGTTACAGCAGTAGATGGCTAACACATTTACTAAACGTCACTGTGTGGTAGTTTAGGTAAGAAAGGCCCCCATAGTCTCATATATTTGAATGCTTTATCCCCCGTTGGTGGAACTGTTTGGGAAGGATCAAAGAGGTGTGGCCTTGTGGGAGTAGGTGTGACCTCATTGGAGGAGGTGTGTCACTGAGGTTGGGCTTTGAGGTTTCAATACCCCATGCCATTCCCAGTTAGCTCTCTCCATCTCTGTCTTGTGCTTGTGGGTCAGATGTAAGCTGTCAGCTACTGCTCATGGACTCTCTCTTCTAAGTTGCCTTGCTCATGGTCTTGGCACAGCAGTAGAAAAGTATCTAAGACACAGTGCTCTTATGGGGGGGGTGTTATAAGTAGTAATATGTTACTGAGGTGGTAAGAGGGGGTGGGGATCCATTTGGGGTAGAAGGGACTAATCCTGTCTAAGAGGAAGGCTCCTTCTCTAGGGCAAAGAAAAGAAAACCATGTGAGGCGGGCAGGTTTTCAGCCTTGATCATGAGACATCGAGGGGCCGTGGGTGATGCTGGAGGTTAGGGCAGCAGACGTGGCTGAGAGAATAAGTGGCAAGGTCAGGGCCTTGGCAGACACAGGGTAGAAGGGCTGTGTTATTCACCTGATGCTAGGACATTCCGAAGGGAATGGCCAGGGGACTGCGAGAGGCACAAGAGAGGGGCCTTAGGAATAAAACCTGGAGAGACCGAGAGGCAAGGCGGGCCACCCAGTGGCTGCCGCAGTCACCTAGAGTGATGACCGATGGGATTCCTACACATGACAGGGAACAGCGAGGCGAGATGAGTGGAGATGAGGGAAGGCTGAGTGGATGCAAGAGCGACAGGGCAACCAGAATTAAAAGCGAACGGTGAAACAAAGTCTATATGAAATGTTATAATGAGGGCTGGGAGAGATGGCTTAGTCTTTCAGTTCCTAGTGCCCACATTAGGTGGCCACCTGTAACTATAGCTCCAGAGGATCTGATGCCTTCACACACACTCTCTCTCTCTCTCTCTCTCTCTCTCTCTCTCTCTCTCCATATATATATATATTTCAGCAGTTAAGAGGACTGGCTGCTCTTCCAGAGTTCAATTGGTGGCTCACAACCATCTATAAAGGGAGCCAGGCATGGTGGCGCACATCTTTAATCCTAGCACTCAGGAGGCAGAGTCAGGTGGATCACTATGAGTTCGAGGCCAGCCTGGTCTACAAAGCAAGTCAAGGCTACACAGAGAAACCCAGTCTCAAAAAACAAAACAAAACAAACAAACAAACAACCGTCTATAAAGGGATCTTATGTCTTCTTTTAGCATGCAGGTATACATGCAGGGAGAGCACTCATACATTTAAAAAATAACAATTTAATTAATTAATGGAAAACACACATACATAAAAATAAACCTTTAAAAAGAAATTCTTGTAATTAAATCCATTACTTAGTATGGTCACTTCCTCCTGGTTCTCCCCCACTGAAGGGCAGTTTGACTTGAAGTGTGCAGGTGGCCCGTAGCTGCCCCTGGCCTACTCCAGGGCACCTGTCTCTCTCTGCCCCTGCCTCCACAGCCCAGATGGTTAAAGCCAGGATGAGATGCTCCCAGCAGCTGCCTTTTGTTGCTTTTCCAACAGGCCCAGAACATGGACCTAAAGCTAAGCTCCATGAGGAAGATGCTCCCTGCTCTTGTCCTGCCTTTCCTCCTCCTCTTCCTCCCCCAAACCCTTTTTGAGACAGGGCTCTATTGTGCTATAGCTATCTTAGAACTCTCTATATAGATTCAGGCCGGCCTTGAACTCACAGAGATGCACCTGCCTCTACCTCCTGAGTACTGGGATTACAGGCGTGTGCCACTATGCCCAGCTTGTCCTGTCTTCTTGGTCCACCTTGCCCGGACACAGATGACTTCTAGAGCTGCAGGGCAGTCACCTCTCCTTCATCACTCCCAGTGCTTTGGTCAAAGCCATGCAAATAGCTAGTATCAAAGAAACACTCACTGTCCCTCTGGCCCACCCACAGGTGCCTCTCCAGCCAGCCGGCTTTTCCTCTACAATCAACTCCAACCCACTAGCTCTACCTAGCACAGCCCCCAGACTTCGACTGTGGGGGGTGGGGATGGGGGTGGGGGGTGGGGAGGGGGGGGGGGGGGGGGGAGTGAGGGGGGGGGGCAGGTGCTCTGGGCATAGCAGTATGGCCCTGGGCAGAGTGGGGAACACACACTGCGGGAGCCTCTGATTCGTGCAAAGGAAATGGAATCTTCTTTCAACTAGACTCAGCTATGCTCCCTTTCTTCCACTCCCGCCTCCCCTCCTTCCCCCCCTACCCTTTCTCTGCCTGCTAGCTTCTTCGGAGCAGGAGGAGGGACATGGCTCAGACTGATAAGTTTCCCTCCCTCCCACCCACTTACTGACTTCTTCTCTTTGCTTGTGTTCAAGGGGCTCCAGATCCCTTGGGGGCCAGAGTTGGGGGCCTCGGGAGAATCCTAATCACACCAGAGCAGCTGGAGCTTGATTCCACCCTCAGCGATGCCTTCTGACATTTAATGAGTTAAGGAGCTAAATCCCCTTCATCCCAGTACGGCTGAGCTAGCTGCAGTGCCTGCAGCTGCTGCGTGAGCAGCGCATGGGGGAGGGGCCCTGCTGGCCACACCACTGTCTTTATGAAGGGAAGGGAAGTAAGACCAGGGTCTCGTGTGGCCCAGGCTGGCCTCAAATTCTATACATAGCTGAAGTAGGGCTTGAACCCCTGACACACACCACACACACACACACACACACACACACACACTCAACACCACCACCACCCAAGTGCTAGGGTTGCTGGTGTTTGTTCCCTGATGGCTTTGGGATCTATGCAGCAGTGTGCTTGAGTCTGTATACGTGTGTGTGTATGTGTGTATGTGTGTGTGTGTGTGTGTGTGTGTGATAGATACTCATATATACATATTTTATACACGTGGGGACAGAACCCTCCAGAAGTCACCGGGATGACACCAGCTACCTACCTCCTCCAGATGGCCAGCACACTCATCACAGAGCCCAGGACCAAGAGAGCTGAGATGGTCACCACAGTGACAACCACTGCCGGGCTCTGGTCCCTGGATCCCGAGGCGACTAGAGGAAAAAAAAAAAAAAACCAAAAAACCAAAAAAACAAAGGACTGAAGCAGGCAAAGGACTAGGTTCCTGGGCGAGCACCAAGGTGAGAGACTTTTGTCCCAGCCACTTGGAGGCTCTCTCATCCCCTTGACACACAGTAGCCCCAACGCCCAGAGTGGTAACTGGAGTCCCAAACAGCTATGCTTGCAAGCAGGGCCCTCTCTCCTGCAGCCCAGCTCTGAGAGGAGGGAAGAGTCCGGGCAGCTGGGGCTGGCCTCCCCTTATGCCTTTCAAGAGGGCAGGACCCTTGCAGGAGTTCTGTGGGGTCACAGCCTCTTTCCAAGTTCCTTTCCCAGCACAGAGTCTCCACCAACACCGATGTCTAAGACAGGCTGCTTTGTGCCTGACTAGACTACACTGTCTCGCTACGACAATCCTGTAAAGTGTACCGTCTTCAGTTCAGGTGGAGGACACAGGTTGAGGAAAGTTACCTAATTTATCTAAAATCACATTGCTCTTAACTGGTAAACGCAGGATATTTTTTTTGGCGGGGAGTGTTTTGTTTTTGAAATGGAGTACCACATAGGCTCCGCTGGCCTCCACTCAGGTAGCCAAGGATAACTTTGAGCTCCTGACCCTCTGCTTTCACCTCCCAAGTGCTGAGATTACAGTCATGTGTCACCACACCCAGGTGAGCCCAAGATTGGAACCTGTCCCCCAAACCCTCTGTCTAATGCCAAAGCAGCTTTGAAACTGGACAGATACCCACAGGACTCCAATCTGCCTAAAGAAGTGCACAGGCCCAGACTGAGAGACAAAGCTAAATGTTTGTAAACAATATGTAGGGGTTGGGGTTTAGCTCAGTGGTAGAGCACTTGCCCAGCAAGCACAAGGCCCTGGGTTCGGTCCTTAGCTCTGGGAAAGGGAAAAAAAAAAAAGACAAAATAACAATATTTAACTATAGGGAGGAAAACAACCAGAAACAATGGAGTGGAGCCAAGCACAGGCCAGTGCTTCCTGAGGTCAGGGAGGGGGTGTGGGTGCCTGGAAGGCTGAAAGATTTCTGCACCCCAAGCCCATATGCACAAATGAGGCCTGGGGAAGGGCAAGCAGCCCACAGGATTGGAGGACACACTGTACAGAGGCAGAGGATAACGGACGGGAAGCTGAGTCTGGGAATGGAGAGAGCTTGGAAAGGCACAGCTGGAGAGCCCCGGATGCAGGCTAAGGAGGAGGAATTATGCTGGGCCTCGTTAGGAGTGGTGGACAGGTTCCTGCCTGGCTGGAGAGGAAAGGCCAGAGGCTACCTGTGGGCTTGGGAATGAGGATGGAGAGGAGGTGTGTGAGACAGGAGAGTTCAGAATAACTATTAGGAAGGGGAGGCACGGGACACTAACTGGCTGGCTGTGGCAGCTTCGGGGAGGAGGAGGAGGAGGAGGAAGTTGGCTCAAGCCTGAGGACAACGGGTAATGTGGCCAGTCACCGGGGCAGCATGCTTGTGCGTGGTGAGGTAGACTTCGGCTCCGATGCATCCTCCACGCAAATGCCTTCCCTACTCCCTTCCACTTGTTCAAATATCCCCTAGTCTCAAGACACAGCGCCAGGAAATCTCTTTCCCAGGTTCTGCCCCAGGCCAGACACAGCTGGGCATCCCAGCAAGGTGTGCAGGGACAGCCGCTCCTTCCCAGAACAGGATCTCCCCCCCCCATTTCCTCTTCACCTCCCTTTGGGCTCCCAGCGTTTCCTATCTTGGATTACAGTCGTGCAGCAGGTTGGGGAGAATTCTTATCTTGACAGCTGGTGCCAGAATGGCTTTTGGGGAGAGCTGCCTTTGTTGGGGAAAATATTTCTATGAACTGCACGGGGTAGATAGAGGTGAGATCCTGAGGGCTGCGGCTGGCCCGCAGCAGGCTGAGCAAAACAGAGGGAGCCACGCTGCTGGCACTCACACAGAGAGTGAATGGGGAACGGTGGGAAAGCAGGGGAGCAACGGGGAAGGAGCAAGCGCAGCACCAGGAAGCCGGAATTCTAAAGTTCAGCTTTTCTTTTGTTGTTGCTTTATTGAGCTGCAATTCACACACACACACACACACACACACACACACACACACACACACACAC
>OU015754.1:58130807-58200805 GCA_907169655.1 Acomys percivali | reverse complement strand
CTCTCGTGTGTGTGTGTGTGTGTGTGTGTGTGTGTGTGTGTGTGTGTAAGGGGGTCTCATACTTTACAATAGCCTCAAACTCACCATGTAGCTAAGGATGCCTTTGAACTTCTGATCCGCTTGCCTCCACCCCCTGAGTGTTGGATGTAGGCATGTACCACCATGCCTGGTTTGTGTGGTACTGGGATGGAACCCAGGGCTTTGTGGATGCTAAGTGAGCACTCTTCCAACTGAGCCACACCCCTAAGATGGATGCTTTACCAACGGAGCTATCTGGGATCACCAGACTTGTAGATTCTTGGACTCTGGCTCCACACGGTTGTTTGTTCTTCAGCTGAATGACCGCATCCTGTTCTTCCCACTGCTAAACTGACATTTTTTCTTGCCAAGACCGAGCGGACACGACACGTCAACCCTTGGCATGCCTGAGTGCTCAGCATGCTATAGGTTGCTCTTGTCCAGATGTTCATCTCCCGGAAGTACCATGCTATTGCCTTCCCCTCTCTACCCTCCCCCCCCCCCCCCTTTGTTTTTAGACAAGGTCTGTTATGTAGCTTTGGCTGTCTTGGAACTCACGATGTAGACCAGGCTATCCTGGAACTCACAGAGAGCTGCCTTCCTCTGCCTCTCAAATGCTGGTGTTAAAATAGTGGTTCTCAACTTAGGGGGTATCAAACCTCTATCTCCAGAAATATTTACGTTACAATTCATGACAGTAGCAAAATTACAGTTATACAGTAGCAATGAAAATAACTTTATAGTTGGGGGGTCACCACAACATGCAGAACGGTATTAAAGGGTCATAACATTAGGAAGGTTGAGAATCACTGGATTAAAGGCATGTGACAGACATTTTTTAAAAATTAATTTATTTTTTTTGCTGGATATAGGTTGCACTGCTGGCTTTTGCCTGTTGAGCTGCCTTGCCTTTTGGGGGTCTTTTGTTTGTCTTTGAAATTTGTGTCTCATGTAACTTAGGCTGGTTTCAGATTTACTATGTAGCCAAGGATGGCTTTGAATTTTACGCTTCCTGCTTCCACCTCCTGGGTGCTGAGATAAGAGTCAGCTCCACCACCCCCCACCCCCACCCCCCCATCCCATCCGTCTTCATCAGTCAAGGATGGCTGCTACTATTTCAGTTCACAGCTCACGGTCTGTCTCCTGGACTATTGTGTCCACTCTCCTCCCCTCTGTCCTCCAATGCTCCCCTCTCCCTGGTCCCGCTTTCTTTGCTATTGCAGCTTTTGAATGGTCCTTTAAAAATATAAATCTGAGCATGTTGGCTTCCTTCCTGAAGCATTGGCCTGCAGCATAAAAGCCTTTATTTCATCCTTTACTTATGGCCCTGCCTCTCTTCCAGATGATCACTTCTCACACTCCCACGTGCCCTCCGCAGCAACCACACTGGATTACTTATTCAGTACCAACCACTATGATCCTTTTCGTCACAATGCCTCTGCAGAGTGTTCTCAGCCACCAGGAAGGAAAATCTCCCTTTGGAAAACTCTCCCCATCCTTAGAACTGGGCTCTCTCTGTGGGTATGACTCACACCCATGGTGTGATGGCTTAGCATGAGTTGCCTGTTGGACACCCAGGAGACAGGCTGCGGTGGACACATCTGTAAAGGGTTGTTTCAATTAGGGTTAGCCTCTGAGAGAATGTCTGTGAGGGGTTGTCTTGACTGAATTAATTGAAGTAGAAAAACTCATCTTTTTGTTTTTGAGAACAGGATCTGTTTACATAGCCCTGGCTGTTCTGGAACTCACTATGTAGACTAGTCTGGCCTTTGGACTCACAGAAACCTGCCTGCCTCTGCCTCTCAGGTGCTGGAATTAAAGGCCCATCGGAACTGTGGGTGGAACCATTTCCTGGGCAGGACTGTATAGGATGGAGAGAGCCAGTGGAGCACCAGCAGGCATGCGCTAAGTCATTGTTCTCTGCTCTTGATGGTGGATGTGATGTGACCAGTTCTTCTAGGACCCTGGCTCTGTGGCTTCCTCACCACAATAGACAGCAGCATAGGCCAAATAAATCCTTTCTCCTTTGAGAGTTTTGTTTGTTTGTTTGTTTGTTTTTGTTTTTGTTTTGGTCAAGCTACTTTATCATAGCAACAGAAAGGAAACTAAGGCACATGGTCACTCAATGCATTTCCACTGAGCACCTGCCACATCCCGTGGCCTGCAATGGACCCTGGCTGGGGCCACTGAGAGTAACGCCTGAGCTCAGAAAGACGCCTGCGTACACATCTATTTCAGTAGACCACTGTAGTCCAGGCATAGAGGACTCAGATCTGGATGCTTGGGAGAGCTCAGAACGCCAGCTTCTGAGCTTCATATTAATCACAGTTTCCCAGAGAACAGAAGGTTGTATTCATCCACTCATAATAAGAACCAGACAGGGCTGGAGGGGTGGCTCAGTGGTTAAGGGCACTGTCTGTTCTCCCAGAGGTCCTGAGTTCAGTTCCCGGCAACCACATGGTGGCTCACAGCCATCTATACTAGGATCTGAAGTGCTCTTCTGGCATCTAGGTGTCATGCAGATAGGTCTCATACAAATAAGTAAATAAATCTTTAAAAAAACAAAACAAAACTGGACAACACGGTATCCTCAGTTTGTCTGAACCGAAGATCAAATAAGTAGGAAAACCAGGGTTCTGTTTAGTTTTAACTGTCAATTTGACACAGCCTAGTGTCACCTGAGTCTCCGTTGAGGGATTTCTCAGATCATATTGGCCTACGGGATGCCTGTGAGGGATTGTCTTGATGTAGGAGGACCCAGCCCGCTGTGAGAGGCACCATTCCCTGGTCAGACAGTCCTGGGGTGCATAAAAAGCTAGCTAAACATTTGAGCCAGCAAGGAGTCTTCTCCCATGGTTTTCGCTTTGAGTTCCTTCCGTGACTTTCCTCAATGATGAGCTGTAAACTGAAATAAACCCTTTCTTCCCTTGGGTGGTTTTTGGTCAGAATGTTTTTAATCATAGCAACAGGTGAACTGATACCAAGCTTAGACACTTCCTCTGTCCCCTACCACTCTGCAGCCATGGTCTAGCACATACCGCTTTCTTATGGCTTCAAAAATAAATCTTCGCCCCTTTCCATCTAGATGTGAGCTTTTCAAGACCTGGGGCTGTGTCTGTTTCATTTCTATTGCCCCAGGCACCCAGAAAAAAAAAACCAGGATTAGAAAGCACATCCTTTGGTAATGAGAGGCATCAGTGGGTAAGGGCAATGGCTGTCTAGCTTGATCACTTGAGTTCAATAGCAAAATCCATGGTGGAAGGATAGAGCTGACATCCATGGGCTATCCTCTCTCTCTCTCTCTCTCTCTCTCTCTCTCTCTCTCTCTCTCTCTCTCTCTCTCTCTCTCTCTCACACACACACACACACACACACACACACACACACACGTGTTACATTCCTTTGAATTTTCTGACTTAAAGCACACACTCTAGATCCCACCCTACCCTGTGGCCTCAGTCACAGGGACCCACCAAACATCCCATTGACACAGAGTTTCTACTTCAGAGAGCTGAGTGGGATCCTAAGAGCCATCTAGTGCAAGCTGCCACACTCAAGCTCTGAGATGCCCCCTGCTAGCCTCACTTGGATATGGTCATGGGTGAAGTCCATGTAATACCAGCCCGAGGGTTGGGCTGCTGTGGAGGTTTTTTTTTTTTTTTTTTTTTTTTTCCCTCTTATGCATGAAGAAGGCATGATGGTGCAGTAGAGTCTCAGAGCTGGGCAAACCTGGATTCCAATCCTGGCTGCCCATTTCCTAACTTTGCAAGTAATGGAACCTACCATAGTGCCTAAAGTAGAGTTCTCTGCTTTTTTGGTTTGGTTTGGTTTGGTTTGGTTTGGTCTGATTTGGTTTGGTTTGGTTGCATCTCACTGTGTAGCCCAGGCTGACCTTGAATTCACAATCCTCCTGGCTCAGCATCTGAGGGCTGGGTTTTACAGGCCTATTATCCCTATCCCTGGTTCCTAAAGTGTCCTACTATGGGATCAGATTCACCTTTTCCAGTTGGTCTTGGCTAGGTTCACTAGAAGCTGCACAAAAGGTCTTGGCTCCCAGCTCCTCCCATGGCTTCTCCACTTTCACTCCTGCCTCTTCATCTTAGAGCACACTGTCCTGCCATCCGCATGCCACATCCCCCCATCCCATCCCTCCCAAGGTGCCCTGGATACCTTCGCAGATGTCACCACGTTCCTGGAATCCTGCACTGCAGCTGCAGCGGCCCACAGGCACCAGCCACTCGCCATCAGCGCCACAGTGCATGCGGGGAGGGCTGCCAGGCTCCCCTTCTGAGTGGGCCACGCACGTTCCAGCCACTTCCACAAGCGTGGAGAAGGCACTCTCTGCTGCGGTGGCGGGGAAAGCTGCCAGACCTCGCACCGTGGCCCGGCACTGCTTGTAGTAGACACGCACAGAGACCAGCGCCACGCATGCACCCACGTCCTGGAAGGCCAGGTGGAAGCCTTGACGGGTCAGGGGGCCGATCTCCCGCACCTCGGTGTTCAACTTCATCTTGCGCTCACCGAGGTCGCCCTGTGTGAAGCTCTCATCAGCTGCGATTGTGTCAATCTTGCGGGGTCGGTTGCCTCCTAGGCGGGGACGCCCACGGCCCAGGTCGGCCTCAGTTTCTAGGTAGTAAGCGTTGAAGGTCTCTTTGCAGGTGCCCGTGGCGCCAGGGATGCTGCTGCAATCGCGCAGTGTGAACTGCAGCTCCACAAAGATGCGCTGCCCACGGCCACGGCTGATCCAGCCCGTCTGCAGCCAGTTGTCCTGGTTGGGCTCCAGCACGTTGCACACTTGGTATGTGCGGATGGGACGGTCGTGTTCATCCACGCCGCTAATCTCCTCCCACTGAGGCAACAGTACAGAAGTGGACACCTCAGAGCCTGGAGCTTAAGCGAAGACCCTTTTCTACCTCTCCTCCTGACTTCCAGCCCCCCTACCTCACAAGGCCCTCAAACGACAAAACACAGCACCCTGCGAACAATTCCAATCCATTTTCTTTCTTTCCTTCCAGTCCTGGGGATTGAACCTAGGTCCTCGGGCTTGCTGTGCAAGCACTCTATCACGGACCCTTTCCCTTTGTATTTTGACATTGCATCAACTAAGTTGTCCAAGCTGGCTTTGACCTCACTCTTCGTTCAGGCAGGCTGAACTTAACATTCCTCCTGACTAAACCTCTGAGTAGCTAGGCTTACAGGCCTGTGCCAGGAGGCCAGTTCCAATCTTTTTCCTTTTCTTTTTGTTTTTGTTTTTGTTTTTTGTTTTTGTTTTTGTTTTTGTTTTGAGACAGGGTCTCACTCTGTAGCCTAAGCTGGCCTTGATCTTACTACATATCCCAGGCTGACCTCAAACTCACAGCCAGTTTTCTCCCTTAGCCTCCAGAGTCCTAGGACTACAGACATGAGCTGGCACACTTGGCTTCCTCTTTTCTTTTTAAAATTTGCAGCATGTCTTGGAGTCATATGTTGTCCTTGAGCAGGGGCCACGCTGACTTTCCCTCTATCGTTCTAATACTAACACACGTGCTGAGAAACAAGCCCGATGCTTATTTTTCTGGATGAGGGAGGCATGGTTGCAGAGGGAGAGTCATTTGACTAGATGGGCAGAGAAAGTTAACGACGGGGCTAGGAATGCTACCTAGGGTCACTTAACTCTCTGCCCAGTGACCTTTCCACCTCACCCCACACCCACCTTGCTTACTGTCAATAATCGACAGCTACTTGGAAGTCCACTGTGTGTGAGGCGATGGCCAGCATTTGCTCCATCCAGATCATGTTTCTGTTCATAGACACACTTCTCTCATTTATTTATTTGACTGACTAACTGAAGACTTGGTATTTTCTAGTAGGGCCACTCTGGCTTGACCCTGGGGTGGGGGGGGCACTCTGTGCCACATCTTTAAGAAAATCTTTCATGAGGAAGCTGAGATGCCGCAGTAGGAAAAGGTGCTTGCCACCAAGCCTGACCTGAGTTTGGTCCCCAGGACCCACCTGGTGGGTGCAGAGAACAGGCTCCCACGTGCACACCATGGGACCAACACATATACACATATACATGAACACAATAGGTAAGTAAATAAATAAGTGATTGAAAATGTTAAAATTCTGTAATCTCAGCACGCAGGAAGGCAGAAGCAGGCAGATTGCTGTGAGTTCCAGACCAGCCTGGTTTACAAAGTGAGTCCAGGACAGCCAAGGCTACACAGAAAAACCCTGTCTCAAAAAGAAAAAAGAAAAAGAAAAAGAAAGGAAGAAAAGAAAAAGGGAAATGTTTGGTTTTTTCAAAATTTCATACTATATAATGTACTTTAATCATATTTTCCCACCGGGTGTGGTGGCACACGCCTTTAATCCCAGCACTTGGGAGGCAGAGGTAGGTGGATTGCTTTGAGTTCAAGGCCAGCCTGGTCTACAAAGTGAGTCCAGGACAGCTAATACTACACAGAGAGACCCTGTCTCAAAAAATGAAAAACAAACGAAAAATCATATTTTCCCTTTTTGTGTTTTGTTTTGCTTTGTTTTTGAGACAGGGTTTCTCTGTGTAGCCTTGGCTGTCCTGGACTCATTTTGTAGACCAGGCTGGCCTCATAGAGATCAGCCTGCCTCTGCCTCCCAGAGTGCTGGGATTACAGGCGTGCACCACTGCACCTGTATCTCCCTTTTCTTTTTTTATCCCCCTCACCCTAACACCAAACCAGTTCTTCCCAGTGAGTCCCTCTCCTACTCCTGTGTGTGTGTGTGTGTGTGTGTGTCCCACTGCACTTAAGGTTGCCTGCATGAGTGTGAGTGGGGCGTTTCTGTGGTATATTTTGATCCTAGGTCAGGATGCTAAAGAGACTCAGTCTCAGTCTACTAGAGGATCCTGGGGATGGAGAGACAGTTTAACACCTACCCCATTACTTGGTAGTGCGGTCCAACCCAGCTCAGCCTGGGAGGCTTTGGAGTCCAGGAGGATAACTAAGGAGAGGTGAGAACACAGATGTCAGAAAGCCACACTGTCAAATGAGGAGTGTCTGAAGAGGGGAAGCTGCTGGGATTAACAAAGGTGCCTGTATTCATTCCCTGAGGCTTGTAACAAATGCCCACAAGCATAATGGCTTACGAGGCCTCCCTTCGGTCTTCAGTGCCTGATCTCAGCCTCTGGTTCTGTGGCCATGTTACCTTCTCTTCTGGCTCTGAGTCTTGCTGCCCTCATGTGAGGACTATTGTGGTTGCTCTGAAATCATTTATCCAATCCCGATTCATCTTTTCACATCAAAATACCCAGTCACACTGCCTGACTCCCCCCACCCCTGCGCACCATACACACACTTACAGTAACATTAACAAGTCCTGGGGACTAGGACCCGGCTTCCTTTTTTTCTTGAAGCAAGTGCCATTATCGGCCTTCCACCAAGTCCATGGCAAATACTCTAAGGACAGCTTTCACAATAGGGATAGAAGCCAATGACCCTCCTTCCACATACACCAAGTCCCCCAAATTATATTTAACTGTCAACTAGCATGAGGAGATTAGTGGATATGTGAATTCTTGGGTACACCCCCAAATGCACTCAGCTCTGAGGTCAGTGTACCAGGCATGGAGGAGACCAATGCTGTTCTCATTTCCCTCACAGGGCCTCTGGTGAAAACGAGGTGGAGAGACCACTTAAGCAACAGAAATCATCTAAATATTTGCTTCTCTACCCAGCCCCTTTCCCAGGGGCTACCGCTTCTACTGCCTTTGAAAGAAAACCATGGGCCCTTCCACATGTAATCTATGACCCTCTCCACCTGCTTCCTACCAGAAAAGCTTGGAGTCACTTTATTCCCTGTGACAGATCAGCAGCCTACATCCTTTCATTGGCTGGGCTCAGAGAAGCCCCGGTCTGGATAACAGAGCCTCCAGCTTAGAGACAGGAAGCCAGGCCATCCCTAGATCTCAGAAAATTACTTCCCTGGAGTAAGGAAAGGGGTGGGCTTCCAAGGTGAGAGCCTCCAAGAGGACTGACTCTAAAGGCAGCCACGACGGTGGGCAGGGTTTTCGTCACCGATCGTGCTTGGGAATTGCACACTGACAGGCATCTGCCATCCCGCGCCAGGACAGACCCTGCGGGCAGAGTCTGCTCCAGCATCTCGGGGTTCTGCACCTGGTTGTGACGCGTCTGGATTAAACTGAGCATCATACAGCTCCAAGAGGTGAGGAAGCAGAGGCAAGACTCCGGCGCTAATGTCGCCGACAGCCCCAAATCCTCCGCAACGCGGACCGCGAGCGGTGGACTCGACCCCGATTCAGCACTGCGGACAGTTCCACGGTCAGCACTTCGGGCAGCGCCCGGACTCAGCCCCCGCGATTAACACCCAGCCTCTGGCTGTCCATTAGCGATCTCCTCAAGCCCCCACCCCCCACCCCGCTATCCGTCTCCATCCCGCCTCATGCTCGGGTCTCGCCGCATCCCCTCGGCTTCCCTGCTCCCTTTATCTCCCCGCCCCCACACCTCCCATCTCCAATCACTCAGCCTTTTCGTCTCACCGGCTCCTGAACGGCTGACTCGGGGTTCCTGTGGTCCCCAGCCTCCTAGGTCTCCAAACCTAAGCTCTTCAATACCCCTCTCTTCTCTATCGCTTAGCCAACCTCCTCTCTTTCTCTAGTTCTTTCCCGCCCTGCTGCCCGCTTGCTTCAAGCTCCAACACAGAGTCGTCTTTCCAACGACTCCTTATCACAGTCCCCTGGACCCCCAACTTCCTATGTTTTGGCATGTCAGGATCCCAACCACAACCCACCTTACCTTCCTCGGCGGTCCCGGGCCGCCCGGGTCCTAGAAGCAGAGCGAGGCAGAGTGGCATCAGGCAGACGAACAGGCGCAGCGGGTGTGGACCGGCGCCAGTCTCCATGGTCCACAGACGGAGCTGTCAGTGCGGCGACGGCTCCAGCCTCGCAAACCCAGCACCGCCAAGCAGTGCCCCCAGACCCCAGCGCCGGCTGAGGGCGGAGTCTTACTGGTCACCATCATCCATGGGGACCAATCGCTAAGGCATCGCCGCAGGAGGCCCACCAATCCCCAGCAGCAGAGAATGAGGAGGTGGAGTTTCATAGGCCAGGGGCGGAACGCCCAGCTGGAGGGGGAAACCAAAGGGTCCCGCAGATCTCCAAACCGTGGGGGTAGGGCAGCCCTGAGCGCTAGCGGGGCTGCTGGAGAGCGAGACAAGCTGGCGTCAGTGGACCAGAGACCCTTAAACCTTAGCTTTCTGCATCCTGAGAAGTAGGCGCTGTGGGCGTGGCTTACGGAGGGGCGGTCCGCCGGGAAGCGGTGACACTTGCAGCCTCTTAGCTAGCCTTGGGAGCACCCTTGTTCCCAGGACTTGCAGGGGGTTTCCGAGCCCGAAATCCTAACCTCAAGCTCTAGGGAGCTCTGGTCTCTCCCACCCGTTGGCTTCTTCCTGTGTCTGTGGCTCCCGGTGTTTCATGGTTCGATCCCTCCTCCCTTTTCGCTCTCCATCACATACACACAGACACACAGACACACAGACACACATACACACACACACACACACACACACACACACACACACACACACACACAGTGGCTGATCCCAGGGAGCTGCTTGGGAAAAGAGTCAAGTCAGGGACAGGATCCCACCCTACCAGCACCGCTTCCGAGGATGGGAAACCATGTGGACGCTGAGATGGGGGCAGTGGCAGATTTTGCACAAACAATCTGCTCTCCGGGTTCTTGCTTCTGCTGTCCAGACGCACAAACAGCATACCCCACAACCTCTGTCCACAGTCTGTTCGGGCTGGGGTGCTTCTCTGAGCACCCTGACTCTGCCCACCCCAGGAGAATGACGAGGAATGCAGCCCTGAGAATCTGAGGTGCGGGTGAAGGAGGCGGAGCAGTCCTCAAAGAGTTTGGCCGGAGCTGAAGAAGCCGCAAGGAAACGTGGGACACGACCTCTATCTAATGAAGGTCACTTATGTGCAAGCTGAAGGTTTAACCATTTGGTGGGGTGGCGAGGGGCTGGGCCCCTCTAGTACGAAGGAAGCAACTGAGCTTCTCCATTTGAGCTGAACTTGACGGGAGGAAGCTCCACCCACCTGGTGGCTTTTCATGGGGGGGGCCAAAGCCCCCCAACAGCCAGAGAAGCCTGGAGTGTGAATGTGAGCCCCACATATACACTTGCCTGTGGGGTCCAGCGCCTGTGGGTTTTTCCCCCTCTTCACCCCTCCAGCACTGTGCTCTGTGCTGAGGACACCTGGGTGAACCACTTGGTTCTGTCACATCCCATACATACCTCAGGGCATTATAGATCACTGGTCATTCACAAGCCACTCTCATGTCCCCGCCCCCCCTCTGTGGTGTGTGTGTGTGTGTGTGTGTGTGTGTGTGTGTGTGTAAAGAACTTGCTTACTATAGATACAGTTGCTGGACAGTAGTGGTGGCGAGTGGGTGGGTGGGGGAGTGGTTTCCTTTGCTTCTGGGAAGAAAGGTCACCAGGAAGGGCTGGGCTGAGACACTGGGAGATTGAAGCCCTCTGAGGAAGCAAGAGGTGTGACCTCCGTCTAGTTCCTAGAGAAGGGTGGGGCGCGGGGTCTCTGAAATAAGACCTACCTGAAGAAAGGCTCTCCATCCCCCACTTTCCTCCTATCTTCATTCTCCTCACGCTCGGTTGCCCCTCCCCCTCCCCCCAGTGCCGAGAGATGGTATTTTTAGAAGCTGCTTAGAGACCCAGGACTCCTTTCATTTCAAAATGAGTCCTCACTCCACCACTCCACACCCCCCTCTCTTTAAAGCCAGGTCCTGTCCCCTCGGCAGCCGGTAGGAAATCAGGCATGGCTTCTTACTCAAGCTCCAGAAACCTCTAAAGCTTTTGACCCTCGGTACAAAAACAGAACACTAGCTCCCTCTGAGCCACCCAGGAATTTTTTTTCAGGAGCCAAACAGATGGACGAGATTAACTGGGTAAAGCAGCATAGGCTGTCCACAAGACACACCTGGCTATGGGGAGACTCCGTTGCATGCCTGGGAGAGGAGTTGCCAGACAGAAACCTAGGAATGGGGGGGGGGGAAGCAAGAAGAGGGAACTAGAGTCGGGCTGTGGTGGCGCACGCCTTTAATCCCAGCACTCGGGAGGCAGAGGCAGGCGGATCGCTGTGAGTTCGAGGCCAGCCTGGTCTACAAAGCGAGTCCAGGACAGCTAAGGCTACACAGAGAAACCCTGTCTCAGAAAAATCAAAATAATAATAATAATAAGAAGAAGAAGAGTCAACTAACCCTTCACATCTTTCCTGTGAACAATTAATTCATTTATATATAATAAAGCCAGAGCAGAGAAGCCTCCTGTTTGCAGGACATATGCGAACCAGCCAGATCCAAGAGAGAGCCTCCTCTTCCAGGAGCTGCAGAACAGATAACCTCTGGTGAGGAAATTCTACAGAACTCCTTACTGCTCTGTGGCCCCCATGTCCTTCCGGAGAGCAGGGCTTGGTGCTGAGTTTCCTTGTGCAGTATTTTCTCCGTGGAGATGGCCTGCTCTGCCCAGTGAGATCCTCCCCGCACCTATGAAACACTTCCCCGTTTACAAATCCTTCTTTCAGTAAAGTGGAGATGGAAGTTCTGACAAAGTTGGATCTGCACCCTGGAAGACCACTCGAAGTTATTTTTGGTGTTGAATCCGCTCTCATAGTCCTTGCAAATTTCATGCTGTGTGTGGCCAGCAAGGTAGAGGAAGACAGCAAGGTAGAGAAAGCCTTCTTCCTCCCATCATGCCTCAGGATTATACTCCATTAACCAAACCATTGGGTCTCTTAAAAAGATTTATTAATTTATTTAATATATAGGAGTATTTTATCTGCCTGTATACCTTCATGCCAGAAGAGGGCATCAGATCATATTTATAGATGGTTGTGAGCCTCCATTTGGTTGCTGGGTATTGAACTCAGGACTTTTGGAAGAACAGGCGGCGGGCGCTCTTAACTGGTGAGCTATCTCTCCAGCCCCAACCAAACAATTATTTACCACAGCTTTCAGGTATTAGGAGCCACCAACCTACAGCCAAGGTTAGGTGCTTCTCTGAAACAGCTCTGAGGGGAGAGTCCTCCAAAAGGCGGGGGGTTGGGGGGGATCTGGTCATGGTGCTGAACCCTCAGCCTCCAGGAGCTCCTTGTAGGGGCTGGGGTGGAGTGGGGTGGGGGCTGTCCATGGTTCGGAACCCACCCAGCTGGACGCTTCACATTTAGCTTGCCCTGTAACCAAGACTCCGTGACAAGTGTCTTTAGGCGTCAGGCAGCCTTCACTTCCTGGAGGAAGAAACGAAGCCCAGAATACACTTGGAAACAACCGTTTTCTCTTCCATTTCTCTCAGGCTCTCTCTTGAAGTACGATGGGAGGGAGAGAGACTTCCTCTACATCATGATTTTGATGGGCCAGAGCATGAAACATGTACGAACCGTGAGACCCAATTTGACAATGAAGAAAATTCCAAGTGATCTTTCAGCATGCAGACCCAGCTTCATCCTAACTCCCATCTCCACATTACTGGATGGGTTTGTGAATGTGGAAAGCCTGGTGTCACAGATCCAGGGAGGACCTCGGTGGACAGAGCAGGTCATCTCCTCCAGGTAGATGCACATAAGGAAACTCAGGGCCAAGCTCTGCTCTCTGGGAGGACACAGGGACACAGAGCAGTAAGAGGCTTTATCCCACAAAGAGACATCTTCATTTGCTGCCTTCCTTGCCCGTTTTCTATCTCCTTCGCTGGCCTGAAAAAGGAGTCAACATACTCAAGACAAATTTTTTTTCCTGAGGTAAATAATTCACAAGTAAAAATGAAATGGAGTTATAAAAAAAAAAAAAAAGAAAGAAAAAAGAAAAGTAACTTTAGACAGGGTCTCTAGACAGGGTCTAACTGTAGACCAGGTTAGCCTCTAATTCTCTATATAGCCGAGGACAACTCTGACCATCTGATGGTCCTGTTCCTGTCTCCCAAGTGCCGAGAGTACAAGTGTGTGCCGATTACTCCCAGCTTTAGGATCTGTTATTAGTACATGGTCCAACACAGTACGTGGCACATAAGCACTGTTACAGTATTATTCAACTCTACTGTTAATTAAAGTCGAATAGAAAGGATAAAGGATGGTTATGTGGTGAGATAGGAAGACAGACAGAATTTGGTAAAGAGTTGTAGATGAAAAGACAGTCGGGGATAAAGGCACGGATGAGTGAGGAGATGAGCGGCGAGAAAGCAAAGAAGACGGAAAGAAATGAACTTGGAGAGGTGGAAGTGTCATCAGGACTCACCTGGCCTGGTGCCAAGTGGTATCAGAAGTGACATTTACCTTGGTGAATTCCTCATGGCCCAGGCTTATACACTTGACATGAAAGCAGTAGGGAGGAATCTATGTATTGGGGACCTGGGAGATGGCCACACTAGCTCAGCATCTATCCTGTTGAAACTAGAAGCGTACAAGGTCAGAGTTGTGTGACAATATGCCTGTCGCATGCTTTCCTACAGGAGGATGTGCACAGGGAGCCACTCTATGGCGTGGAAGCAGCTGTGTGACTGTGAGGAAGGAGCTGGAGGACTCCAGGGTTTGATGACAACAGATTCTGATAGCCTCAAACCTCTCAATTTCTTGGCTGGTCCCTTGTACAAAGAATAGGATGTAGCAACATGTGTTTCTCTGAATAGCTGTTTTGTTGTTTTTTTTGTTGTTGTTGTTGTTTTGTTTTGAACTCTATTTCATAGTGTCCCCATTTAACAGATGTATATCAATTAATAAAAATTATAATTACTGGGTCAACAAGATGGCTCATCCAAGTAAAGGCACTTGATGCTAAGCCTGATGACCCAAGTTTGATCCCTGGAACCTACATGGAAGAAGCAGAGAAACCAGCTCTCATTAGAAGTCCTCTGACCTCCACACGTAAACCACGCACACATGTATCTATACATCATACATACACGCATACACACATGCTGTCTCAGTTTGGGTTTTATTGGTGTGAGGAGACACTGTGACCATGGCAACACATAAAGAAACATTTACTTGGGGCTGGCTTACAGGGCGGAGGTTTGGTCCACTGTCGTTGTGTCAAGAAGCATGGCAGCCTGCAGGCAGACATGGTGCTGGCGAGGGAGCTGAGAGGGCTACATCCAGACACTCAGGCAGCAAGAAGAGAAAGTTACACTGGGCCTGGCCTGAGCATCTGAAACCTCAAAGCCCGACAGTAGTGACACACTTCTTCCAGCAAGGCCACACCTCCTAATAGTGCCATTCCCTAAGAGCCTATGGGGGCATTTTCATTCAAACCCACATACATACATACATACATACATACATACATACATACATACATACATATATTTTTTCCTAAGTAAGAACACCCATTTGTTACATCTCTGATAATTAGCTTTAAACTTTTTATTTTTATTTTACTTATTTTGAGACAGGGTCTCTCTGTGTAGCCTTGGCTGGCCTGGACTCAAGACCAGGCTGGCCTCGAACTCACAGCGATCCGCCTGCCTCTGCCTCCCGAGTGCTGAGATTAAAGGTGTGCCCCACCACGCCCGGCCCAGCTTTAAATGTAAGTCACCCTCCTCTGTGCCTCGGGTTTCCTATCTCACGATGCTAATGCAGCCCAGCTTTATTTGGATGTCCTTGCTCGAATCCTCACTCAGAGAAGACGACTTCTCTGCAGTTTCCAAGATCAATAAGGATTATGGCTTTCTCATCGTTTCCGTCCTTGCACGTGCTGCATCCCTGACCTTCTGAATCAAGGGTCCAAGAAAAGAACTTCCCATCTTCAGTGAGATGCATAGTCAGGCGTGATAGCAAATACCTGGAATTCCAGCATGCTGGAGGCTGAAACAGGGGGACTGTGAGTTCAAGGCCAACCTGGAGTAGACAGTGAGACCTTCCTTCAAAAAAACAACAAAAGGCCAGGCGTGGTGGTGCATGCCTTTAATCCCAGCACTCAGGAGGCAGAGGCAGGTGGATCGTTGTGAGTTCGAGGCCAGCCTGGTCTACAAAGCGAGTCCAGGTCAGTCAAGGCTACACAGAGAAACCCTGTCTCAAAAAAAAAAAAAAAAAAAAACCAAAAAACAACAACAACAACAAAAAACAACAATAAAAGGGGCTGGAGAGATGGCTCAGCGCTTAAGGGCACTGACTACTCTGCTCTTCCAGAGGTCCTGAGTTCAATTCCCAGGAACTACATGGTGGCTCACAACTACCTATAATGTGATCTGGTGCATACTGTATACATAATAAATAAATCTTAAAAAACAACAACAACAACAACAAAACCAAGAGCTGGAGAGGTGGCTCCATGGTTAAGAGCAACAGCTGCTCTTGGAGAGGTTTAGTTCCGAGCACCTCAGGTAATTACAGCCATTTGTAACTTCCATCAGTAACTTCAGTCCCAAGAGATCTCATATTGTCTTCTGACCTCTGAGGGTCACCAATAAAACCCAAACTAAGACAGCATATATGTATGTGTGTATGTGTGTGTATGTATGTGGTTTGCATATATACATGCAGGCAAAGCAGCTATACACATAAAAAATAAATAAATTTTTTTCCAAAGAGAGAGGGAGTGGCCAGGTGGGCTGTGTCCCATTTCTTTGGATGTTTCCATTACATTGGTCTGAGCTGCGGTAGCTGTCATGGTAAACCGCGGCATCAGAGCACTGGCTGTGAGCAATTTTTCAGATGAATTTAACAGGAAATCCAGTGGACACGGGCTCAGGGAGAAGAGATGTAACAAAATGGAGTGCATCTGTGTTGAACAGCAAGATGCTGTATTGGGATAGTGGTAGAGTGACAGCCAATCATCAAACCCCATGCAAGAAAGGAAAGCGTCCTTTCTAGAAAGAAAGAAAAAAAAGAAAAGAAAGAAAGAAAGCCAGGCCAAGTCCCAAGCAGAGATCAGTGGTGGAGGTCTTGTCTAATATGTTACCTGAGGTTTCATCCCTAGCAATGAAAGAGAAAAAGGAAGCAATTTTAAATTCTACAACCAGAAAATAAAATGTCTCAGTTCAGTGTAATAAATGAGTTTAACAACAGCAAATACTTTGCAGCTGATTTGAAAGTTAATGTGTTGGAAGAGAGTTTCAAGTGCCCAGACTGGGCTAGAGAGATGGCCCAGAAGTTAACAGTGCATGCTCTTCCACAGACCCTTAGGTCAGTTTGCAGTACCCACAGCACGCTTCTCACAGCGCAGGTAACTACAGCTCCAGGGGATCCGATACCCTCTTCTGGCCTCTGTAGGCACTGCACACACAGCACACATGCAAACACACATATGCACTCCAAAGGTAAGACATTAAAAAAAAAAAAAACAGGGTAGGGCAAGGGGCGAGGAGATGACTCAGTAGTTAAGAACACTTAATGTTGTTACAAAGGTCCTGGGTTTGGTTCCCAGCATACACATGGTGTCTCACAATGTCCTTGACTTGTGTGCCAGGGAATCAGATGCCCTCTTCTGGCTTCCATGCACACCAAATACATGGTACACACACACATGTAGGCAAAACACTGATACACATAAAAAAAAAAAAAAAGATCTGGGTTCAGTTGAGTCATTCTTGTAGCCTCAGCACTCCAGAGGGAAAAGCAGGAGGATCAGGGAAGTTTGAGGTCATCCTCTGCTACATAGAAAGTCTGAGGCCAGCCTGGGCTACATGAGACAAAATGGCATGTAGGATGATAGTGAAGTCCAAGAAAATCACGGACAAGCTAAGACTAGACCCTAGGATTCCCGACTGAAGACGTCAGACCTGTGTGTTTGGTGATGTGATACCAAAGATGATCACTTTTCTAGCATTGTGTAACACCACACACCACACACAAGCTTAGCAACTTACGTGTTGTGCACTTACTATAGCATAGCCCCATGGGTCAGGCACACTGAGATGGACCCCCTGCTGAGGCCTCCAAAAGCCTGCAGTTAAGTGTTTACTAGGCTGCAGGCTTCCTTCCTCCTCTTTCCTTCCCCGCATCCCTTTCCTCCCCTTCCCTCCTGCTCTTCCTTAAAGGCAGGCTCTTACATATCTGCATCCGGCTCACTATGCGATCAAGGACAATAAACTTCTGGGGTTTTTGTTTTATTTTCTTTTTTAATACTGAGGTTTATATAACCCTGGCCGGCCTGGGACTTACTATGTAGAACAGGCTAGCCCCAAACTCAGAGAGCTTCTCCTGCTTCTGCCTCCTGAATTCTGGGATCAAAGGCATGGGCCACGTCACCTACCTGACTGACCTCACCCTTCTGATCCTCCTGCCTCCATCTTCCAAGTGCTGAGGTTACAGGCCTGGACCACGAGGTACAGTTTAGGCGGTGTGGAGATTAAACCAAGGGCTTCTTTTTCAGCTTAGCAAGACCCTCTACATGCTGAGCAAGTATTTCATCACTGTACTACTCTATCTAGGTTGCATTTTTTAATGTTAACTCATCTTTGGAACTTAACTTACTTCAAGCTCCTTCAGACTGGGTAGACTCAAGCAAATCCCTGCAAATGAGCCTCCCAACAAAGCTGCTCCCTCCTTCCTCCCTCCTTTCCTTCCTTTCTTGCTTACTTGTCTATTTATTTATTTATTATGTATACAGTATTCTACCTGCATGTACCCCTGCACACCAGAAGAGGACATCAGATCTCATTATAGATGGTTGTGAGCCACCCTGTGGTTGCTGGGAATTGAACTCAGGACCATTTGGAAGAGCAGCCAGTGTTCTTAACCTCTGAGCCATCTCTCCAGCCCTCTCTTTTCTTAAACTGAGTCTGGTTATGTAGCCAAGGATGACCTTGAACTTCTGATCCTTCTACTGCCACCTCCCAAGTGCTGGTCTTGCAGGGACGTTGCCACCATGCCTAGCCGAGAATGCTTATTCCATGAAGCCCACCGGAGCCTCTCTTTCCTAGTCTCTTTTCAGAATTTTTACATTATTATTAAGTCAAGATTGTCTCTCTCTTTAATTAACTTGGACTGGCCTGACTTAAGAACCTAATTATGTCTCTAACGCCCCGCATCATAGCCAGATACAATTGGCTAGAAGCGTGTCACCAGTCCTGCCTGCGCTTATTACAGTAGCGGACTATGCACTGTTAGCAATATCAGGGAACGGGAACCATGAGGTTCACGCAGGTGTGTTGACCCCAGACAGAAATGTCCAAAGCAATGCTAGCAAGGGAGGGAATGCATGGACCCAGCTTCCAAGAAGGAACTGAGAGGGGAAGGAAAGCTGGAGAGATGGCTCAGCGTGTGAGAACACGCTGCTCCTACTGAGGATCCAAATTTGGTTTTCAGTACAGTGTCCTGGGTACAACTGCCTGTAATGCCAGCTCCAGGGGGATCTGATACCCTCTTCTGGCTTCTGCTGGTACTACACACACACACACACACACACACACACACACACACACACACACACACACTATTAAAAGTAAATTTATGAAGCTGGGCGTGGCGGCACACACATTTATTTATTTATTTATTTATTTTAAATTTTTTTGGCACACACCTTTAATCCCAGCACTTGAGAGGCAGAGAGGCAGGTGGATCGCTGTGAGTTCAAGGCCAGCCTGGTCTACAAAGCGAGCCCAGGACAGCCAAGGCAACACACAGAAACCCTGTCTCGGGGGCAGGGGGGGTGGTGGTGCGGGAAGTAAATTTATGTTTTGTTGAGACAGGGTCTTTCTACATAGCCCTGGAACTCACTGTGTAGACAAGGCTAGCCTGTAACTTCCAGAGCTCTGTTTCCCTTTGCCTCCTGTATGCTGGGATTAAAGGCGTGTGGCACCACATCCTGGGACAAAAGTAAAATATTTTAAAAGGTGGAATTGGACATGCCAGTAGGCAAAGGCAAAGATAGTCTAGAAGTTGCCAATCTCCCTCCCTCCCTCCTTCCCTCCCTCCCTCTCTGTCTGTCTGTCTGTCTGTCTCTCTCTCTCTCTCTTTCTCTCTCTCTCTCTCTCTCTCTCTCTCTCTCTCTCTCTCTCTCTGTGTGTGTGTGTATGTGTGTGTGTGTGTGTGTGTACCAGGATGACACCTAGGGCCTCAGGAATGCTAAGCATAGCCTACATCTCCTGCCTCTAAGTTTTAGGCCAGCTCTCTGGGATTCATGATGGAGACAGGTCACTTGGCGCAAGCCTGCGCTTTAATAAGCTATTCCAAATTATATTTCTTCCGCCATTCCAGTGTATCTCTTGGGACAGCTGCAAAGGGGTGTTTGCCCCTGTTCATAGACCTTTGTCTGCCCAAGGAGCTGCACCCTCCTGGAACATTCTATGTGATCTGCAGAGAGACCCAAAGCATGCTTATATAGTTCCTATTGCGTCGTCAGCAGCTCGAACTAGCTCCGGTGCACAGTGCTTTATATATGTCTGAGATGACAGTAAAACTCAGAGACAGGCACTTGTCAGCATGTGCGAGGCTCTGGCCTCAAATCCCTGTTGTGCAAATAAGTAATGCACACCTCTTGTTTACTGGCTTCAGGAGTGGGACTTCAATAACCTGATTCCTTTTAACCCCTAGCTGTGCATGGTGGTGTGTGCCTATCATAGGGATCTAGGAGGCTGATGCAGGAGGATTGTGAGCTCAAGGCCAGCTTGGTCTACATCGTGAGCCAAAATAGGGGCTTTGGAGAATGTTTAGCTGGCAAAGGTGCTGGCGGCCAAGCCTGACAGACCTGAGTTCAATCCCAAGGTTTCCAAAGGATGGGAGGTGAGAACTGATGCTCACGGGTTGCTCTCTAACCTCTACTTTACTCCATGGCACAGACACACAGACACACACACACACACACACACACACACACACACACACACACACGTAAAAATAATTCTTGAGTCTGGCCCAATGCAATCATGTATGAACAGTCTTATTCTGTGTAACCCTTACCACACACCTGTGAGACACAACCATTTTTCTATACTCCTTCCTGCTACATCAACAATCTTAGAAGATTCGCTGTTCAATTTCTTTAAATTCACTCTCCTTTTTCATCAAATATTATACATTGTGTTAAGAGTCAAACCATACTGCAAGCCATGTAATAAAGATGTAATCCCCTTCGTCCTCCTCCATCCCAGAGTTTTATTCCCTAGGGCCACTCTTTCTTTCTTTCTTTTAAAAGATTTATTTATTATATATACAGTATGATCAGATCACATTATAGATGGTTGTGAGCCACCATGTGGTTGCTGGGAATTGAACTCAGGACCTCTAGAAGAGCAGTCAGTGCTCTTAACCACTGAGCCAGCTCTCCAGCCCCTTGACTCACACTTTCTGAGCATGGTTCTGAGTCTGGACAGAACTAACCCTTCCTAAATGTTTAAGGAACACGAGAGGAGGCAAATGTACCTTGAATGTCTGCTTTGTTTAATATGTTGTTTTGTTTTTTTTTTTTTTGAAAGGGTCTCATGTGGTGCAGTGGTGGTGCACGACTTTAATCCCAGCACTTGGGAGGCAGAGGCAGGTGGATCGCTGTGAGTTCGAGACCAGCCTGGTCTACAAAGTGAGTCCAGGATGGTCAAAGCTACACAGAGAAACCTTGTTTTGAAAAACCAAAGAAAGAAAAAAAGAAAGGGTCTCATGTAGCGTAGATTATCTTGAATTCCTCATCCTCCTGACACTTGCGTTCAGGGCTTACAGGCTTATGCCAACACCTCAGCTTCTGGCTTGTTTTGTTATATATATATATATTTTTTCATTCCAAGTATTCAGGAGATACATGACTACAGGAAGTTCCTCACCCTCCTAAAAGCCATCCCGACTCCCGAGAAGAGAATGGCAAAATCCACACCCCAAGTCCATGCCAGGGAGGCAACAGCATTGCTTCTGTGTAAATTACATACTGCAAATAAAAATAATAATAATTCTCCCTTAAATTGGGTGGTAGTGAGGCACTATTTAATCCCAGCACTCGGGAGGCAGAGGCAGGCAGATCTCTGTGAGTTCAAGGCCAGCCTGGTCTACAAAGTGAATTCCAGGACAGCCAGGGCTACACAGAGAAACCTTGTCTTGAAAAAAAAAAAAAAACTTCCTTATTTTTGTTTGTATTTTTGAATGGTCAGTCGTCATGACCCACCTTTTATTTGTCCCCCAACTTGAAATATGACCGCTCTGGTCTCCCTGGGTGTGGGCTGAGAAGCTGAGACAGCGAGGGCTTGCCTGTACACTGACTTGAGACTAGTTGAATAAAACTGTATACCTAACAAACAAACAAACAAAGATTTATCTTCAGGCCAATATGGTGGTGCAAGCTTTTAATTCCAGCACTCAGGAGACTGAGGCAGGTGGGCCTCTATGAGTTCAAGGCCAGCCTGATCTACATAGTGAGTTCCAGGTCTGCTAGGGCTACAAAGTGATACCCTATCAAAAATAAATAAATAAATAAATAAATAAGACAGAGATTTTATCTTTGATTATGTGTACATATGTGTTTCTGTGTATAGTCTTGTACATGTGTGAGCACAGGCACCTACATAGTCCAGAAAATGGCTGTGGACCCCCTGGAACTGGTGTTACCAGCGTTGTGAGTATTAGGAATGAAACTCTCTGCAGGAGCAACGTGTGTTTTTTTTTGGTTTTTTTGAGACAAGGTTTCTCTGTGTAGCCTTGGCTGTCCTGGACTCACTTTGTAGACCAAGCTGGCCTCGAACTCACAGAGATCTGCTTGCGTCTGCCTCCCGAGTGCTGGGATTACAAGTATGTGCCACCATGCCTGGTTTGATCTCTAATTTTTAGAGGACCCAATACCCTCTTCTAGCCTCACTGGGCCTACACACATAGAACATGTAGGCAAGGCACATATACAATAAAAATAAATAAATAAATCTTTAATTTTTAATTGTGTTCTATTGATTTTAATTCCCAAGAGATATTTCTTACAGTCTTACAAACATTTTCCCTCATTTATATATTAACCTTTTCTTCTCTCTCTCTCTTTTTAAAAAGATTTATTTAGAGTATACAGTACTCTATCTGCATGTACACCTGCACTCCAGAAGAGTGCATCAGATCCCATTATAGATGGTTGTGAGCCACCATGTGGTTGCTGGGAATTGAATGCAGGACCTCTGGAAGAGCAGTCAGTGCTCTTAACCACTGAACCATCTCTCCAGCTCCCTGTTCTTCTTTTCAAAACATAAAATCTTTGGGACATTAGACAATATTTTCAAAAAACATTTATGTATATAGTTGTTTTGCCTGCATGTGTGCCTGTGCACCTCATACGTGCCTGATGACTGAAGAGACCAGAAGAGGACATGAGATCCCTTAGAACTGGAAATACAGACAGTTGTGAGCAGCTGTGTAAACCCAGGTCCTCTGGAAGAGCAACTAGTGCTCCTATCTGACTATCTCTCCAGCTATAGAGCAGTGGATCTCCACCTTCCTAACGCTGCAACCCTTTAATACAGCTCCTAATCCTGTGGTCACTCCAACCATAAAATCATCTCATTGCTACTTCGTAACTGTAATCTTGACACTGTTATGAATTGTAATATAAATATCCCATATGCAACCCTCCAAAGGGGTTGTTACCCACAGGTTGCAAACCACTTCTGCAGACAGTAATATTTTGTTGTTTGGTTTGTTTTGATCTTTGAGGCTAGCTCTAACCAGGCATCTCGGGCTGGCCTCAAGCTCAAATTTCCTGCCTTAGCTTCCTCTGTGCTGGGATCACAGCTGCGTGCCACCAGATCCAACTGGTATCTGGAAGCTGTGTCATCTCCATTTCCTTTGATCTACTCTCTTTTGTTTGTTGGCATTTTTTTTTTTAACATTTATTCACTTATTTATGTGTGCCATGGGGGTGGGCTGTGACTGTCGGACAACATAAATGTAGAGGTCAGAGAGTAACCTGGGGGACTAGTTCTCGCCTTCCCTCATGTGGGGCCCGGAATTCAAACTCAGATCTTCAAGCTTGGCAGCAAGCACCCCTACCCCCTGAACCATCTCAATTGCCCATTCTTGCTTGTTTTCACTTCCACTTAATATCTGGATTTTGTTTTGTTTCGAAACAGTGTTTCTCTGTGTAGCTTTGGCGAAGTCTCTGTGTAGACTCGCTTTGTAGACCAGGCTGGCTTCGCCTGCCTCTGCCTCCCGAGTGCTGGGATTAAAGGCGAGCGCCGCCATGCCCTGGCTGCCCACGGAGCTCTTAAGCAAATGTGAAAAGGAGACACCACAAACACTCAAGGTTATTTTCTTGAGTCCTTTGGATTTTGTTTACATTTCTGAGTGACCTTGGCAATGGATTGGCTTCAACAGGACCACGAGCAAGATACAATTTATGGAGCCAGGCATGGTGGTGCACGCCTTTAATCCTAGCACTCGGGAGGCAGAGGCAGGCGGATCACTGTGAGTTCGAGGCCAGCCTGGTCTACAAAGTGAGTCTAGGACAGCCAAGGCTACACAGAGAAACTCTGTCTTGAAAAACCAAAAAAAAAAAAAAAAGATACAACTTATGTTAATGAGAAGTGATAGGAAGTTCCTGAGAGCTTCTGGATATTTCTTTTATGGCCATTGAGAAGCCAGGCATGACAATGCATGCCTGTAATACCAGCGGTCTGGAGCCAGAGGCAAAAATATACCAGGTTCAAGACTAGCCATAGTCATACAGAAAATTTCGTGGCGGCCTCAGCTACGAAGTGAGATGTCGCTTCAGAAAACAATAAACAATCCAGGAGTGGCGGGTCACACCTGTCATCACCTCAACACTTGGAAGGCTGAGGTAGAAGGATTAGTATAGTTCAAGTTCAAGATGGGCTCGGGCTATAGATTGAGTTCAAGGTCAGCCTGGGTAACTTAGTCTCAAAATACAGATCAGCAAAGAAGATTAAAGTCACTCATTGCTGTGGAACTCTTGCCAAGCGTGAGCGCAAGGCCCCAGTTTCAATCTCATTGTGGGAAGGAAGGGGTGCTGCTTGTCCACTGATAAGCAGAATTGAGGAAGACTCGGGTACCATGACGGACAGCTAAGGCTAGGCAATATTATTCACTGCTCAGGGGCCACGGGAGAGCCAGGCCTGGCCTGGCCCTGGAGTTAGGCAACAATGCAAGCTGGGGTTCTCCGCTAGGTTACTGGTCTCAGCCAGAGTTTGCAGGGTGGCCCAACGCCCCTCCTCTTGGTACTGGGTATTTGGAGCAAATCTGGGTGATGGTACCAGAGCTCAGTGGAAGGAGGGCTAGGTAAGGAGCCTGAGAGACCCTGTTCCCACCTTCCGCCCCGATCTTCTACCGGGATGGTCCGGTCCCGCACCTCACCCGGATCCCAGGTGCACTCGGCCCGGGACGGACTGGCTTCGGGCGGGGTTCGCGCTCCTCCGCCTGGTTCCCCCCCCACCCGCTACCCCTCCGCTCATGCTCACTTGGTCGGCGCCGCTGCATTCTGTGTGTGCCGGGCCCGCCCGCACTGCGGGGACAGGCGCGGAGCCGCCCTGGGCTCGTGGCGATCGCCGGCGGTGACCTGGGACGCGCGGGCGGGCGAGAGGGAGGGATGGCGCGACTCCGGGGCCGGTAGCGCGGTGGCGGGCACCACGGGAAAGCCATGGCCCGGCGGCGCCGCCGTGCCTGCATCGCCCTCTTCCTGGTGCTGCTCTTCGCCTTCGGTACGCTAATGGGGCTGCGCACGCTCAAGGCCCCGGACGGGCTGCCCGCGCTGGGCCCGGGCCCGGAACTAGCACCTTTCGAGCGGCGTCCGGAGGGGAACCCCGCGCCCGCCCGCGCCCCAGCTGCCCCCGCCGCGCCGCCGCCTCCGCTGCCGCGCACCTCCGCCCCCCGTGCCTCGGTGGGCCTGGCCGAGGCCGATCCCGCGCCCAGGCAGAGCCTGCGGGTCTACTCAGACCTGCACGCCTTTTACTACTCGTGGTACGGGAGTCCCCGGCGCGAGGGCCACTACATCCATTGGGACCATGTCATGGTACCGCACTGGGACCCCAAGATCTCGGCCAGCTACCCGCGTGGCCGCCACAGCCCTCCAGATGACTTGGGCTCCAGCTTCTACCCGGAGCTGGGGCCTTACAGCTCACGGGACCCCGACGTGCTACGAGAGCACATGACCCAGCTCAAAGAAGCTGCCATCGGTGAGACCCCGCGTTACCCTGGCCTGTCTGTCCCCCGGTATCACCCTTCCTTCCTTGAGACCCCCCCACTGGGTCCCCGGTCCCACTCTATCACCAGCCTGACCCCGTAGCCCTTCCCTCCCACGCTTATCCCGGGACCACCACACACCAGCGCCCCTTTCTTCTAATTCCCCACTGTATCTTCTGGGCCTATCTGACCCTCAACAACCCCAGGGCTTTAAGTCTTTAAGAGCAGCTTTAGGTCTGTTGGTCTTCCAGGTTTCAGGAGAGTGAGGCCTGGGGATCTTGGCTCTTCAAGTCTGGGGTTCAAAGGAGAGCCTAGGTAGGTCTCTGCTTCTACAGCAAGCGCAGGGGACTGCAACAGCTGTATGGCTGATCTAGCAGGGCTGAGGGTGAGCGTAACACAGGAGCTTTTCATCAAGTGCACAAGCAGAGGCCCTGGAGAACCTGAGGAGGTTCACTTAGCTTAGATTTCGTCCCGAATTCTTCTAGTTTTTAAAAGTACATCTTGTTATGCCTTCAGATGGTCCATGATGAGGAGTGAGAACTGCAAGGTCAGGATTCAGGTTTGGTGGTGCATGCCATAGCCACAAAGAGCACTCGGGTGAGGCTGGATTCCCAGTTTGGAACCAGTCATATCACTATGTGGCCAGGGTCCATAGTACGACAGTATCTTCAAAATAATAAATGAGTGAATGAATAAATGAATAAGTGAATAAGTAGAGTATGAGACTTATACAAAGATAATTGGGATGTGGGCTATTTTGTCCAGATTTGCTTTCTGTACAGGCAGTCAGTCAAGGCACGTGTTCTCTCCCATAAGAAGCATGGAAATAGGGCTTTTCTTCAGGTAGCAGCTTAGGGGTAGGGCTGTGGCTTCCAGGTCAGTGTGACATGGTCACTCTTTCTCCTTTGTTCTGCTACTTGATGCTGCACTCCTAAGCCTGGCTCCTGGCAGGCCCGGTTCCCTTGGCTGATGCACTTCAGCACTTCAATCGTGGACAGCTCCCAGACCAGCTAAGCGGGGGAGGGAGGGGGCCCCTGGCTCAAAGTTTTCAGGAACCCTGCAGTTGGAGATGATTTCTGATAAGAAAAATCTCCCCAGCACTTGGGAGGCAGAGGCAGGTGAATCTCTGTGAGTTCGAGATTAGCCTGGTCTACAGAGTGAGTCCAGGACATGCAGAGTTACACAGAGAAACCCTGTCTCAAAAAAAAAAAAAGAAAAGAAAGAAAGAAAGAAAGAAAGAAAGAAAGAAAGAAAGAAAGAAAGAAAGAAAGAAAAGAAAAGAAAGATTTCTGCAGGGCTGGGGGTGGGGTGGGGCACACTGTATGCCACAGAAAGGGCTTCTGTGTTGTTTAGGGGTTTTGGTTCTCTCCTGGTACCCACCTGGCATGGCTGATGATAATGGGGAGCCCTCAGATGACCTGGTACCTGCCATTCTGGATACCGCCCATCAGTACAACATCCAGGTGAGTTCAAGAGATTACACTCTCTCATTCTAGAGACTCCTCCTCTTTTCTTCTCCTTTTCATCCTCATGTCCACCTCGCCCCCCTTTCTTCTGGTTTTATCAGACAGTTTCTCTATGTAGCCCTGACTGTCCTGGGAATCGCTCTGTAGACCAGGCTGGCCTCAGCCTCAGAGATCTGCCTGCTTGTGCCTCCCAAGTGCTGGGATTAAAGGCGTGTGCCACCACCACAAGGCTGTGATTGCCCCTTCTCTGCCATACAGCTAGTGCTGGGTTGCTGGGAATGACAGACACATAGCAAGGGTAGTACTGGAAGAGGGTCTTGCAGGCTGTGCTTAGGCCAACTGTTACCGTCTTTGATTTTGAGAAAATTAAATAGGGAACAAATTGAAGTCGATATAAGAATCATTTAAAAAATTTGTGTGTGTGTGTATGTATGTACAGGTATGTGCAGGTGCCTGCAGAGGTCAGAGGCTTTGGTCCCATGGAGGTAGTTCTGAGCCACATGATATGTGTGCTGGGAACCCAGGTTCTTTGGGTTCCAGTGCTCTTAACTGAAGAGCCATCTCTCCAGCCTCTTCACTGTTATTAAATACTATAGGTTAGGTTGTAGACCCTGATGCTGGATACTGGGCAGGAAAGAGTCAAATGGACCTGCAGACAGAATTCTAGACTCTACTCCATAGCAGCGGACAGCGCTGGGCTTCCATAAGCAGGTTCACCTGCGAGTGGAGTGATATGTGTGTGTCCTTCTCCTCATACACATCAACAGAGGAAGCCAGTCCTATTTCTGTGGTGAAGGAAGACAAATGACTGAGAAGCCCCGTTTGCTTCCTGAGGTCACCACTGGCAGGTTTAACAGACTGTGGCACATTTCCCGTTGGCAGAGAATAGGCACGTGCCTCTTTGTTCTTATGACTGGAGCTGACAGAGGTGGAAACCTGAATGCCATCCTTCAGTGACCCAGAATGATTCCTGGATGCCCTGTGGTGGGACGTGGACAAACTGCCAACTGCCACTCTTCGCTTTTCATCTGAAGGGCAGTGCGACCTTTATTGTGCCTGTCCTACAAGCCGTGGCTGGGGCATTAAGCTGTATTTGTCGTGTTCCTGAATATTCACCTGATCTGCAATTCCTCTATTTGTGGCAGGTGGCCTTCCATATCCAACCCTACAAGGGCCGGGATGACATCACTGTCCACGACAACATCAAGTACATCATTGACACGTAAGACCGGAATCTAGATGGAAGTAGGAAGAGGGGTTGGAGGGCCAGGCAGTGGGATGCATGTGTCTTGAGCAGTTGTTTCACAGCGAGGGGTTGGGCTGAGTCACATATATATATGTCTGTTAAGCTAAAAGGAATGAGTGGGCTGGCCTGGAGCTCTTCATGTAGCTGAGCATGGCCCTGAATGCCTGCTCTGCTGTCCTTAAGCTTCTCAAGAGCTGGGACTACATGCATGTGTCATCATGCCTGAGGCCCGGGATTCAATCTCCAACAGTTTTGAAAAAATATCTTATTTTTTTATTATATGTATGTGTGTGTCTGTGTATGCCCACAGAGGCCAGAAGAGGAAGCTGGAGTTATAGGCATGTTACCAGTTGCCCAACATAGGGGCTGGGAGTAGAACTCAGTCCTCTGGAAGTTGCTTTTAGTTCCTGAGCCATCTCTCCAGCACAATAGTTCTTTTCAAAAACATTTACAGTAACTTAAAAACTCAAATTTACCCTTCCCACTCCTCCCAGATCCATCTCTCAGCCCCACTATCACACTGTTTTTTTAAAAATGTCAGCTCTGGCTAGGCATGATAGTGCATGCCTTTAATCTTAGCAATTGGGAGGTAGAGGCAGGTGAATTTCTGAGCTCAGGGCTAACCTGGTCTACTTAGTTTTTTTTTTTTTTTTTTTTTTAAAAAAAAAAAAAGATTTATTTATTATTAGATATACAGTGCTCTGCCTGCATGTACACCTGCATACCAGAAGAGGGTACTAACACCTAAGCCATCTCTCCAGCCTACCTGGTCTACTTAAGTGAGCACCAGGCCACATAGTGAGACCCTGCCAAAGTAGTGACCCAGTCAAAGTACTACTTTGACCCTGTGTCGTCGTCATCGTCGTAGTAGTAGAAGTAAGTTAGATCTGCAAAGACCTGGAGAAAGGAGAAAATTCTGGGTAGAGAGAAGTGGCAGATGGAATGTCCTAAGATGGGGCAAGCTCACAAGAAGCTTAAAAGAAGGACCCGCTAGGGAGTGGAGTCTGGTGGGCAGTAGGAGGAACGAAAACAGGTCGGGTTAGACTAAAAAGGGGCATCCTCACAGGCCACTGTAAGGAGTGGTCAGATCATATCCTATAAGAAGGCAGGGATGGAAGTCTCTAGACCTATTAGATGCTGCCCAAACTGAGATGAAGGTGGTGGTGGCCTGGCTGGGAGAAGGGGCTTAGAGCTGACAGGAGGAGGGCTAGGAAGGCTCAGTGTGTGACCTGCTGGACCCCACAGTACTTCGAGCATAGAGAAAGAGCTCCCCTGTGGCTGATCTGACTGCTGTGCTGGCTTCTCACAACCGACTCAAGCCTCTCCCTCCTGCCCCTCAGGTATGGCTCCCACGGCGCCTTTTACCGTTATAAGAACAGCATGGGCAAGAGCCTCCCACTCTTTTACATCTACGACTCCTATCTGACACCCCCCGAGGCCTGGGCCCACCTCCTGACACAGAACGGGCCCCACTCGATCCGCAACACTCCCTATGACGGGGTCTTCATAGCTCTTCTGGTGGAGGAGGGCCACACCCATGACATCCTTGCTGCAGGATTTGATGGGATGTACACCTACTTTGCTTCCAATGGCTTCTCCTTCGGCTCCTCGCATCAGAACTGGAAAGCGGTGAAGAACTTCTGTGACACCAACAACCTGATGTTCATTCCTAGCGTGGGGCCTGGGTACATCGACACCAGCATCCGGCCCTGGAACAACCACAATACTCGGAACAGGGTCAACGGCCAGTACTATGAGACAGCCCTGCAGGCGGCCCTGACCGTGAGACCTGAGATCGTCTCCATCACTTCTTTCAACGAGTGGCACGAGGGCACACAGATTGAGAAGGCTGTTCCCAAGAAGACGCCAACTCGCCTGTATTTGGACTACCTGCCTCACCAGCCCAGCCTGTACTTAGAGCTGACCCGTCGCTGGGCAGAGCACTTCATCAAGGAAAAGGAACAATGGCTGATGTGAGGGGCTACCACCCAAACCTCAACAGGTCACCAAGATGGTCCAGCTAAGGATATAGACACAAGTCTCAAGTAGCAACCGGGTGCATGTGTGTGTGCGCGCGTGTGGTGGTGGGGTCCAGAGCTTGGCCCTTGGGCTGGTGGTGCTGGGAAGCAAGAGAGGCTGGTGGGTGGCTGCACATGGCTCAAGGCAGTTCCACATCCCTCAGCTTCCAGCTGTGGCAGTTGTATAGTTGAGTTGTGCAAGCCAAGCCACTGTGCTTAGAAGGGTCTCAGGGTTCTGAGCTAGCATGCACCTTACTTCCTTTGGACAGCCTTCATCTCTTCAGGCCACCTTCTCACGTCTTGCTGAACACAGGGAACTGTATTTCACACTTCTAAGAAGGGGACAAAGGTCTTTCTAGTAGATTCCTGTGCCCCACTACCAGGAAGCACCGAGCACCACACTCATTATTAAGCATCTGCCTGTCAGGTGCTGGGGAAGCTGAGCAAGGTTCCCTCCCCAAAGCTTACAGGATCCCGCTTTGGTGTAGCTAGCACCACAGCTGCTATGCTCTTCTTTGCAGCTACAGCCAGGCCTGGGAGTTCAGCTATTTTTTCCTCCAAGAAAATACCTCTGTGCTCCAGAGCCTTTGCAGATGAACATTTAGCTGCAGGGGAAACAGACCACTTTCTCCGTTCAGCTGTCTAGGCTGGGAGGACACTCAGTAGGGCAACTTTCAGTGCTACTGTGATTTGTATTAAATATGAAATGGTGTTTGCCGGTACACGTTCCTCTTGCAGCCCTCGTAAATGCTGACCTGTAGGTCAGTCTGTGACAAATTAGTGTGTGGCTGGGCTGGCTAGCTTTAGCACAATAGAGATGGGTTTGCTTAAAAGACTAGTTTACATAAAATTTCTGGAGGGATGTTAACAAGACATGGCTTATTTACAAATAAACTAATTGTAAGGATCCTTGTTAAAGTAAGACCCGATGAATATTTTCAGCAAGATTCTCAAATTACACTTGAAAAGAAAATGTTCACTAGACTGGTTTCCAGGGGAAGGCTGAGCTGTAACTCTGAGATGGACTTGGATATAAGTGTGGATGAGGTGGAATACAGGTCGTTTCATGGACACCAGCCCAGTCACCGACATTAAACCCCACCTGACAGATGAGCAGGTCTAGCCGCCCAGCCTGCAGCTTAGCTGGAAGGGCTGGATCTAACCAGGGGTCATCTCATTTCATGCATAGACTATTTGGATATAGGAAGGGGCAGGCGTCCTCAATGAAACTTGACTCAGATCTTCTGAAGGCTAATTTACACCAACAGCCATAATGCATATATACACCTTGACAGAAACCCTACCCTGGGGAGATAGTTCAAAAGAAAAATAAACCATCACAACTTTGTAGCAGCAATTTTAATAACAAAGAAAAATACAGCTCAAATACCCAAAAATAATTATGCAAAATACTTAGTATACACAGGAACAAAGACAAAGAACTTCTGATTAACAATGAAGCTAAATAAATTACACATAGAACTATATCAATAAATAAGAAAAGTCACTGGCTGAAAACAGTCAAGATTTTAATTTTTCAATTTTATTTTACTTGGGAGCCCCTAGGATAATTTTCCCAAAATGACCACTCTCTGATACCCAGAAAGCTTTGGCCTGGGCTCTCAGACTTCTGCGTTGGTCCTGAGACTTCAAGATTGCACTAGTGCTTCCAGCTGGTTTGACACAAATGCCACTGTCCACCAGAAAGTGGCTCTTGAGGCATTCTAATTCTGTACTCATTACTTAATCTGGGGGCACTTAAAATAATAAGCCCTCTCTACGAATGTTCTTACCTCTGCTCAACTTTTGGTTGATACATGAATCTACATAGTAAATAGAACCTTCCCCCAGGTACAAGGCTCACCCTGCAGCTTCCGGCCGGCCTATGGTATTCAGAGACAGAGATGCTGTGTAAAAAGCCAGGCCACAGATGTAGCTCCAGGAGCCTCTGCCAATGAGGCCTTGCTAACCAGTAGCAGACACATAGTATCCAGCACGGTCCTTGGGTCCTCCCAAGTCTCATGAACAGGAGCCCTGTGAAGGGAGCAGCCCATACTTCTGCTGGAGGATGGCTGTTGTGTTTTCCAGGGCACTAAGGAGGGCACACAAGGCAGTTACAATCTAAGTTCTCTGGCTGCTGAGCCCACCAATGTCTGAGTAGCCTCTTAAGATTACTGTCCCAAAGCCGGGCGTGGTGGCACACGCCTTTAATCCCAGCACTCGGGAGGCAGAGGCAGGCGGATCGCTGTGAGTTCGAGGCCAGCCTGGTCTACAAAGGGAGTCCAGGACAGCCAAGGCTACACAGAGAAACCCTGTCTCAAAAACAAAACAAAACAAGAAAAGATTACTGTCCCATGCTGTTTATCAAACTTGATGAATCCTAAAAAGCCAGCCATACCAGCAAATTTAATCTCAGCCCACTAATCACCTCTTTGTGGTAGGCACTCTTTTGGTGGTGGCAGTAGTTGTTTTTGGGAGGTGGGGTGGGGAGACAAAGCCTCTCTGTGTAGCTAAGGCTGTCCTGGAACTTGCTTTGTAGACCAGACTGACTCAAACTCACAGGAATCCATCTGACGCCACTGTGTGAAAATCTCTACTTTAAAGCCTCTCTGTTCTCAACATCCCTCATATATCCCAATGGCACAGGAAAGAGACTTACCAGCCTGGGCGAATAATGCCAAACTTCCCAGGCACAGATAAATCAACCACAGTAGAACCGAGGCGACACTCAGGACTCTGACTATCCCCAACTGGTCCCCCATCAATGACCAGGGACAAATGAGGCCAGAGGTCTTGGAACTCCTAAAAGAAGGAAAGGAAGGGCACGTCACCCTGCGTACATGGCTCACATGTTAACTGAGGCATCTTCTCTTAGCAGAGCAGAAACTTCTTAGTTATGGTCAGCTATGCCAAGGGCACAAGTAACATCTGGGATGCCATATACACCAAGTCTGAAGGCCCCTTAGATATGCACTCCAAGCTATACCTTTCATAAAGAAAACCTTAATGTACCAAAAGGAAACCCTAAATACTGCAGGGGCTAGGGAAGGCCTAGTTCAGTATGAGCCCAGGGATGTGCGTTATAATACAAGACTTTCCATCATGTCTGTGTGATGCATACAAATTATTTCACTTAGACCCCTAAAGTAACCGTAGCAGCCTAATCCTAAACTCAGTGGAAGTCAAGATCAGAACATAGAGAAGAAAACAGGTGGGCCGAGACCTGTACTGTTAACTGAGCTGGAGTGATCTGCCCCCAGTGAAGAGTCTCCAATGAGGCCAGAGTCTTGGTGATAGGAAAATTATAAACGCCGGCTACAAGTAAAACGATGACCGTGCTGGCTCAGGGTTGCAGACAAGTAAGAACCTACCCCTCCTCTGGGAACATGCCCACCCTGCTCTATACGGCAGAGCTACCAAGAGCAAATAAAGCAGATACTGCATTTCCAAGGCTGCTTAGTGCCACCACTTCACTGCGCCTAATTTAAGTGCTGTAAGAACAAAGCAAAGCTCTCTGTGTGTGCTCATTTGCTCTAAACCGCACAGCCAAGACAGGATGATGATGATCATGTCTCAGACCTAGCTGGCAAGCAAAGATAAAAGAATAAAGTCAGGAGTCAAAAACTAGGTGAGACCAGGTGTACTGGTATAGATAAAAAATGCGGAGGCCTGGGGATCCTGAGTTCAAGGCCAGCATGAGGTACAGTTGTAAGACCCTGCCCTATGCCTTTAATCCCAGTAATACTCAGGAGGAAGAGGTAGTTCAAAGCCAGCCTGTTCTATATAATGGGTTCCAGGCCAGTGTGGGCTATACAGTGAAACTGTCTCAAAAAACAAAAAAGCCCCTCCAAAAAGAAAGAAAGAGAACTGGCAAAAAGTCGGGACTGTCATTAAGTGGCTATATGACAGAGAAGTGAACTAATGTTTCAGAGCCCCAAATTCTTCTCAGTACAGTTATCAAGTCTCTGACAACTTCTCCCCTCACAAAGTTGTCTTTACCTCCAATAATCTTTTTGCCTTTGAGACAGTCTCTTGATGAAGTCCTGGAACTCACTTTTTAGACCAGGCTGGCCTCAAACGCACAGAGATCAGCTTGCTTCTCCTTCCTGAGTGCTACGATAAAAGGTATTCACCACCTCGGGGCTGGAGAGATGGCTCAGAGGTTAAGAGCACTGTCTGCTCTTCCAAAGGTCCTGAGTTCAATTCCCAGCAACCACGTGGTAGCTCACAACCATCTATAATGAGATCTGGTGCCCTCTTATGGTGTGCAGGAGTACATGCGGGCAAAACACTATATACTTAATAAATAAATAAATAAACAAATCTTTAAAAAAAAAAAAAAAAAAAAGGTGTTCAGTACCACGCCTGCATCTTTTCTATTACAGATAAAAAGAATAAACCTGTTTTCTACGGCCTCTCGAGATAAAACCATTCCAACACTTAAGTTTCTGGGGAAAGCAGAGATGTCTCACCAGTTAAGAGCAATGGCTGCTCTTCCAAAGGACCAAGGTTCAATGCCCAGTACCTAGGAGGCAGCTCCTGTCTGTAACTCCATTTCCAGGAGATCTATCGGACACCCTCACCTAGACATATATGCAGGGAAAACACCAATGCACATAAAATAAAAAGAAATCATTTAAAAAAATAAAGTTTCCCTAAGTAACTCAGGCTGACCCTGAGGCTTTCTTGCCTTGGCCTTTCAGTGCTGGCATTACAAGCATGCACCACTGGGCCCCTTCCGAGATTCTTTCATTTGGATGCCCTCCTCTAACCCATACCAAATGAGTGAGCTTCTCACTGACACACCAAAGGCCCAAATTTCTGCCAGATAATGTCAGTATAGTGTCAGCCTTTTTGGAGGAAAGAGGTTCAGCCCGCTGGGGCCAATTCTCACCTCAACACTCAAAGAACTGGCCTGGGAGCTGAGGTTGGCACTGGTGAGTGCAAGTGGTCCCCCAAACATTTGGGCCAAGTCCTGCATAAAGGCATGGTCAGGAATCCGGATGCCAACAAGCTGTAAAGCAAGAGGAACAGGAAAGTGAGTGTCGAGGGCTTGAAGGAGTGGGATTAAGATGACAGAAAAAGCCAAAATCTGACTCACAGGAGTAAAGGGGTTCAGGTCTTTGTTGAGGCCCTCTGAGCGTTCCATCACCAGGGTCACTGGTCCTGGCAACAGGTCTTCCAGGAGCTCTTTGGGTACTCTCACCTGACAATACCTGGAGAAGCAAAGGAGCACAGATCCACTCCAAGTTAGCCTGATGGATCTTTCCTGGACTAAAGGCAGATGCAGGAAAGGGGTCCCTTGGGTGTACAATGAGCTCTGCCTGCCTCTCTACTGCCTCTTCCTCGGAGCTCTGGCAGAAGGCAGACTCCAGAGAAGCACCCTGGGCTTTAAGTCTACACGCCTGTCTTGGGGACAAAACCACGGCGCCGTGACAAGTGAATACAACCTCAAACTATTTTATCATCTGGAAGACACACCTCCGAAACTGCAGCCGTTGATGCCTTCTTCCTGCGGGCCTCCCCCTCCGTACATCACAAGAGCACCAGGAGACCAGTGGCATGCTCGCCTAACTCAGCGTTGCGACCCACTCACAGTCTAGAGCGGAGCCTGGCACGCGTTCAGCGTTCCCAACATATTTCCAGTTCCGGATTCCTCGGTGAGCCAGGACAAGCCCCTCCCGCACACGGCGCCTCAGTCTCCCAAGCCTGTCACCGGAAACCCCTCCCGCGGTGCCGCCCCCAGCGGGGCCGGGTCGGGGAGGCCTCACCTGTAGACGTCGGCCACGCGGCCCAGGCACACAGCCAGCGGCTTAGCCTGATTGCGGCCCTTGAGGCGATACACGCAGCTCAGGGCCGCCGAGCAGCTCGCCGAACAGGCCAGACCATACAGCGTGTCAGTTGGGACCGCAACCACGGCGCCCGCGCGCAGCTCGGCCACGGCGGCCCGCAGCGCCTCGGTCCAACCGGAGCGCTCGGGGCTTGCGGCCCGCACGGCCCCGCTCTCCGGAAGCCGCAGCAGCCGGGCCCCCGGTACCGCCGGAGCGGGCGCGGGAGGGCGTAGAAGGCGGCAGCTGCGGCCAGAGCCCGCAGGCCCATCGCTCAGCCCCATGCCGGCCGCCACTGCGGCCCTCAGCCCCGCACACGGACGCGCAGTAGACATCCGCCCAGACCCGCTTCCGGGAGGAAGTGACGCACGCACCCAACTTCCGGCCCGCGAGGCTCGGCCCCGCCTCCGCGCCGGGCAGCTTAAAGGGACCACGAACCCCAGGCGACTTGAAGGAGACCGGTGGGGACGGGGCGTGGCGCAGCTTAGCGGAGCCTTTCGCGTGGCGTCGGGGTGGGGGCGGACTGCAAGGGGGTGGTGGGCGGGCGGCGCGGGCGGCGATGGAGTGGGGCCCCGGCGCAGGCTGGTCACGGGGGTGAGAGCGGGCCCGTGGGGCGGGGGCAGGGGCCAGGACCTCGTGCAACCCAGCGCCGGCCCTGACGCGGTCTCTCTCCCCGGCAGGGAGGCTGCCGGCGTGGACCGTGGGAAGGCGGGGCTGGGGCTCGGCGGGAGGCCACCCCCGCTGCCGCCCCGGGATGAACGCGCCCAGCAGCTGCTGGACGCCGTGGAGCAGCGGCAGCGGCAGCTCCTGGACACCATCGCCGCCTGCGAGGAGATGCTGCGGCAGCTGGGCCGCCGGCGCCCAGAGGCGACTGGTGGCGGGGTCAGTGCCCACTCCGGGCTGGGCCTGGGGAGGTGGGGTCCTGCCCACAGACTGTACTGACCAAGCTCGCCCCCCGTGGAAGAGCATCCCCCCTGCTTTACACTTAAAACCTCCTTTGATTTGGGGAGGTTTTGAAAGAGCACTGTTGAGATGCCAAGTGGCCTTATGGGGCCTAACCTAAGGCCTTCCCTCCCGGCTCATCCCCCCCCCCCCCCCCCTTTCTGTTCCAACTAGAACGGTTCAGCCAAGTCCGGAGCGCCGCCCCAGTCAGCTGTATCCAACAGAGGTGGCCTTCCAAAGGATTCTGGCGATGGAGCTGCGGAGCCTTGATCATTCCCTAGCGGGGCACCCTGACTTCTGTCCCTTTCCAGGGCCGGTGGCTAGACTCTGACCAAACTCCCTTCACGGAAGGGGCCAGTCTTCATTGGCAGTTGCTGGTACTTGGCCCTCAGCCTGGGAATGGCAACTCTACTAGCAGCTGGGTTCACTCCCACGTCGTCCTGGCTGAAGGCAGTACTGTGTTTTGAAACGTAGGCAACGAATATCCAGTCTTGAGTACTTGGATTCAGGAAGGCCAGTAGTGCTGGCCAGAATGGTCCAGCCTGCTTTGGGGGTTCCAGGTGGTATTACATGTTCATTTCATGCTTTGGGGGCACTCAGCCCCACAAAACACTTAAGCAGAGTCTTGATTAAAAGGAAACCTGCAGACCCCTGTTGACCGACTTTCCTTTCTGCCCCTCCTCCAAGACTTGATGGCTGGGCAGTGGGGAGCGGGGAGATAGTGTCAACCAGGGACAGGGATGGGAATTAAGGCCACAGGTACTACCGGATTTAAATAAGCATTTAATTAAGATTTCATTAGTATTTAATATTGCTTTCTCAATTCCAAAAAGTTAAAATTTCACTTCATAGCAGATATTTTAAAGTACAATATTAAGTTTATACAAAATGAGCAATTAAGCAAACACCATTATTTCACATTCTTCAAAAATACAAATTCGTATTTATTCTTTTTGGGGGTTGGAGGTTTCTTCCTTTGGAAGTACTGAACCTGTAACGGTTTCGTATCGCTCAGTGGAAGTCCGCTGTTCCCATGTTTTACATTTAAAATAAACTTTGTACTTGTACATAATCCAAATACAACTATTTAGGACTTAAAAACTTGTCACCAAGACCCCCAGCCAATGATTAGTGTGCGTTAGACAAGGAGGAGCGGTTTGTGGCCTCGTGTGGCTAGATCTGAGCCAGGTAAGCGGGAGAGCCTCTTTTTCCCACCTTCCCCAAACTGGAACTAAGGGGAGTTCACAGGAAAAGGGAACAGCTGCTTGTAACTCCAACCTCAGTGACATTTTCTCCAAAACACAACAAAGGAGGCAGACTGTTGCTCAAACCGCTCCTGGGAGGCCTGAGAACACACGGAGGCAGGGACAGACAAGCCTCTCGCTCGGCACCACAAGGGCAAAGAAGATACGGCAAAAACACCCTAGGTTTTGGTGGAGAAAAGTTTTACAAAAAAATCTTCCTGTAAAAGAGAGAGGAAAAAAAAAAAGTAGAAATTGCATTGAATTGAGAAAGTGACACGACGTTATCCCCTGTTTTTTTGGCCCAGGAGGCCACCACCATAGGAGCAGGGTATGGTTTTTAAACCCCGGTTCTAGAAGAAGCTTATACTGGAATATACCTTGACAGATCCAATTTAACTTGCATTTTCAGTGCAGATGCTGAAGCCCTCACGCCACCAAGAATAACTAAGAAATGCCCAACCAGCTCTCCAAAAACAGGGGCATAAGAAACAAGACCCTTCTTAGCTTTCCCTCAAGAACATGCAAGAAACAGGCCAAACAGACTGACCAATCAGAAATATGCATCATCAGGTTTTGTGGCTGATCCCCTCCCACCTGTGCTAAGAGATGGGACAGTTTCCCATGTGTGCCACAGCACAACCGCTTGCAAACTGCATCCGTGAAAATCTCATTTTGGCTGAAGTAGATTTAAAATGCCTCTACAGCTGGGAGCTTAAGTGGACACCGGTGGGGGGGACTAGTAACGGCTTCGTTACTGGGTTTGGTGAAGCATGGAAGTCTTTCGGCTTTGAACCAACACAGGGGATGCAGAGAGCATACAGAAGCGCCTTGTGTGGCCTGCTCCTTCCTCCCAGCACACTTCTGATTGGGGATGTAAGACAGCTGTAAGAGCAGCAGTGGTGCAGCTCCACAAATCAATAGTCTCAGGAGAGGCCTTTTACCTTCAATGAATGTGACTAGAAATCCGAGAGTTTAGAAGGTGCCAGGTTTCTCCCTAGGAGCGACCTGACCCTTCCCTTCAGGAAACATTTTGTTGTGGTGAGGAGGGGCAAGATAGACAGACCACGAAGTGGTGAAAAGGGGCCTCCTCCACAACAGTCAGACGGAAACAGCTGCACCAGTTCCTTGGAGGGGGCGCCCGGAAACAGGGAAGGCTTGCATAGATTGAGCACTGAGGAGATGGGTTATAGTGTTTCCCTATGGGCAGCTTCTGCAGAGGTCAGGCCCGCATGGGATAAGGACTGTCAAGCTACACACATATTGCACCAAAGTAAGTGCTCTTGTTTTCACACCTCAACTTTTTATTCTGAGCAAAAAATAAAAACTTTGTGGAAAGTATATATACGTGTATATATATATATATATACACACACATACATACATACACAACAGAAATTGCAGCAATTGGGTTAAAGATAAAAGTAACCTAAAGTGCTTTTTATTATTTCTTTAATATATCAATATGAGGTTCTGCAAAATTTGTCCCTTTGGACACATTCAGCATCATACAAAGCCTCAGGAAAACCTCCTCAGGTACCTCCCTTACCCCATCAGTCCACTGCCTTGCCAGGAAAGCAACCTTTTCCAGTCTAATGACTCCCTGGAGGGAAGGGAAGCCCCACTGCCTTCTACCTAGAGAGGTCTCCTCAGCAAGTCAGTAACACTACTCCTGTCACCAAACTAGTGCTGCCCCATGAGGTTGGCCAGACCCTGTCAAGGAAACTGAGCTACCTTCCCTCAGCCTTATCCTCCAGCCTGGCAAGGGCCACATTTGTAAGGCAAGTTTTGTGGGACCAAGATAACATGACCACCTCCTAAGTCCACCCTCCCTTCCCCCTCTTGTTTTGGACTAGTCTCTAGGAAGGGGCTAAACCGGAATTGCTAGTGGTAACCCAAGTATGGTCTACAGGGATTGCCACAGGAGGAAGAAAAGGCTTAAATGCACCTGCCAGAATCCACTCTTCTTGGTCTTACCCTAAGGGTCATTCCCTTGAGAAACCACTGTCCCCATGAAGGGTCTTTCTGTCTCTGGCTTAAACAGGAGGATCCCTCTTCTCCAAGGTCCTTGTCATAAGAGGATGGGCTTGTGGAGGAAGGAGGGGAGGGGAAGCGGCCTGGCATAGCATGGCAGCAAAGTCTGCCTACCCTGTGTAATGCCCCTGGCCCCGCACAACCACTGTTTTCAAGCATAGTCCTCACTTTCCAAAAGCTATTTGGATGTGAAAGTCTCTAGTATCTATCACCCACGAAGGCAAATACTTAACTCCTTCACCTAGAAACACGTTAGCCAACACTGCTCAAATGTTTCTTCTCTGCCCCAACTGTGGAGAGTGGAAAGTCAGTGACCCAGGAAGGGACCATTAAGAGCACAGTCCTAGCTAACCAAGAAGCCATATTTAAACAACCACTAAAGCCTTCCATGCATCCTCCCTAGCTCCTGTTTCCTATGTCAGCTCTAAGGGAACCAGAATCCCAGGTCATCAGAGGCAGGATACGTGGGAGGGCCATTACTGCCCTTTGATATAAGCTCACTTTGGGGTCCCCTTACTGCTCTCCTCAGAGGATATAAGGAGGAGCAACGGCCCAAGTACAAAGCTTCCTGTGGGTGCAAGACCCAGAGACAGGCAAGGCCAACCTGCACCCAAGCAGCTGGTTCCCAGGAGGACTAACCACTGTGCCAACAGAGGGCTCTTCCCTACCACATGGATTTCTGCGAAGGCCTATGGTTACCCAAACACACCAGGCTTTCGGGGGCGGAAGAGTATGTAAAATGTCAAAAAGAAATTCACACTTCTGGTCAAATCCTGGAATGGGAGATCAGCTGCTTATACCTGAGCCCATTTTCCCTCATTACAACTGCCATGACACTCCTGGCCAACTGTCCCTAAATATCTTGCCTGAAGACAAGGGCCTTCTCCAAGGATACCACCCTGGCTGGTTCTGAGGAAAGGCCCAGACGGGAGGAGGGCAACCTACATAGCTCTCTGGTTACCTGTCTGGGCGTCAGAACTGGCTCCCTAGGAAGGCAGAGGCCTCCTCCAGTCCCTGGACCCAACTACCTTCTGAGCTGACCAAACCAGTGGCCTCAGTAAATAACCGAAGGACAGCACCACTCCCATTCTCCTATGGATTGTACTTATGCCTGAAGAGACAATAACCTGGAGCCAAAGGCAGGCAGACAGACACAATTCTATACACTAATAAAACAAATCCTATAACACAACTTAAAGAAACATTCCAAATGAGGTAACTGACTGCAAGCTTCAGGCTTTTTGGTGGAAGGGGAAATTTTTGTTTTACCCTGAGTAGAAGATCATCGTTTTTAGGTTTTTATTCCTTTCTGTTTAGAAATCACATCCTTGTTTGCACTGTATGAGGCTGTATGCAAATCTGTAGACATGAGGGATGCAGATGGGAGGGGATGACCAAAAGCCCGGCTAGAACTGGCTATCAGAACGCCTGCCGATCACCTGCTACCACGTCCAACTCCCTTAGCTCCATACCTTCTCTGGAAAAGCAGCCTTTCTGCTCTGAGGAAGCAAACACCACTGAAGGCAGGCAGAGCTTGGCAGCCACTCACTGGCCATAAGCCTCCTGTTCAGTTTAGGATGACATAAGGTGCTTCCTCAGGAAAGATAACTCTGAGCTCTGAGCCCCAACAAGCAGAGGAATGGAAAGCCAGAAAGGCACGGACTGTGATGCGCCAGCTCCAGCACAGCATCAACAAAGCTGTTAACAATTGCCTCGGGGCCCTGCAGAACCCCATCTTCACTATGGCCAGGAGGCCTGGAGCTGCCCGTTAGCACTGAGCAGGATACAGAACAGGCCCCTCTGCATCTACTCCAAGCTCCACAGAAAGCAAACACCACCAACAAAGCAATCTCACCCTATCCAACCCACAGCTCTCACCTGTCCTCGCCACTACACACTCCACAGAGCGGTGGCCTGGCCCTCCAGGTGTTGCCTCATATTTAAAAATGAAACAGAGGGCGGAACAACACCCAGTACACTGAACTCTCCTGCCCAGTCCACAATGACCCCAGTGCAAATGATGGGCAGCACCAAATTGATGAAAACCACACCCTTTCATTTAGAACTTTTATGCATACGAGTAACCTTAAATTCCAAGTTCACATAACAATAAGCAAAAGTGACATACAGTGCAGCCAGACAGTTCACTTATAACTTAGCTTTTTTTTTCCTTTTTTTGTTTTTGTTTTTTTCCTCCAAAGATCAGTTCCTTAAAACGGATGTTCCTGGGATATGAGTAAAGAAAATATGTCTGAAAGGTGAGGCTTTCAGATGGCAGATCTCTTCATCCTTCCATTTCTGACCCCATGATGGCAGCATCACACCCGGTACTTCCTGCTCACCCTGTTCCTGCAGGGGCGTGCACACGGGCCCTTCCCCTGGAGAAGCTGCTGGCTAGGCTCGCCTCCTCCACCCCTGCAGCAGTGCTTCACCGTGAACTGGATGGACAGGAACTCTGATACATCCATGGCACTTTCGGAGGGTCTGAGGAGCCTCAGCCTGTCTGCTTTGCTCACAGGAAGAGGATCCAGTGGAGGAGGATGGGGCGGGGTGCGGGCAAGGGAGAGGTCTAGGGTGGCAGCTGCAGGCTGGGCCCATCGGGAGGCTGGGGGTTCGGCTCGGGAGGGGGTGGGGAAGAGCAACCCTTCCTCCGGCCTGCTGCCCGCTCCTTCGCAGAGTCCCGGCACGCACACTGACACTGACAGGCCTCCTCTTGTTTGATGATGATCACAGGAACACTAAGGCCAATCTGCTGAACAGAGCTCCCTGTGAGAGAGGCAAGAGAGAGACTGTTCTTCAAGTGGCCAGAGGCAAGACAGGCAGGGGGTAAGGACTGCGGAGAACTGACCGCCAGGGAGGCAGGCGTGATAGGGAGGCAAGACACCAAGCTTTGAGTTTTGCTATGCTTTAAATTGGACCAGGTTCTTTCTCAGGGAAAAAGCCTGTCCCTCTAAGGTGATGCTTCCTTCTTAGAAGAGCCGCCCACACAACCTAGACACACCCTGTCCGTCTCCGCTGCCCGTCTGTGCAGGCCATAGCAGATGCCTCCTTCTCTTCATCCTCCCGGCTCTTCCTTTTGCTTAAACTTTAGGGCAGACAGTGCTGCTCTTGGGGAGAATTACACTCATTTGTCAAGGTCCAGCTGACGGGATCCCCGTTCTCTTCCTGCCCCAGGTGGTGGTCCCTGCAGGCTGGCAAAGGACTAACCACAGGCAGCCAGCACTGAGCACCAGGCACAAGCACCCAGCATTACTGCTTGCCTTCTGCACACTACAAAAGACCTGCTCAGACCCCCAGTTCCCTAGGTCACTGAACTTCTCTATGTGGCCCATGTTTGACACATGGGAGATGCTAACTGACCTCCTGTTACACGGCCAGCCTGCTATGTGCACACATTCACATCCATTCTCATTTCACTCTCACGTGTATTATGCACACATATGCTCTGTACTTGGCCAGGTTCTGTGTCCAACAGAGTAAAGGTTAGTAAGAGGACACAGGGTGGGCACGAGGTGGTCAGAGAGCGCCCCATTAAGTTCACTTATGACCTTTGGGAGTCAGTGAATCTCTTTGGGCACCCTTTTTTTATTTCAAAGCAAGGTTTCTCTGTGTAGCCCTGGATGTCCATGAACTTGCTCTATAGACCAGGCTGGCCTCGAACTCACAGAGATCCACCTACCTCTGCCTTGCAGGTGCTGGGATTAAAGACGTAAGCCACTACACCCATGTGGACCCCAAATTTTACCTCTCCTCTTCACTCTTATTTCACCCCCTTAATTTTGGTGTATTGTAGGGGGGTTTATTTGTTTGGTGAGTTTTTGGTTTGTTTTTCGAGACAGGGTTCTCGTTATCTTGGCTGTCTTGGACTCGCTTTGTAGACCAGGCTGGCCTCGAAATCACAGAGATTCATCTGCCTCTGCCTCCTGAGTACTGGGATCAAAGGCGGCACCACCACCACCACCACCACCACCACCACCACCACCACCACCACCACCCAGCTCTTCTTAATTATTTTAGTCAGCCTGCCACTGCAGGGTTTTTACCAGACTGACCTAGAATTCACTATGTAGCCCAGGCTAACCTGGAACTCAAGAGCTGAGTTCTCTTAATCCTCCTGGCCTTAGCCCTGCAGTGCTGGCACACAAAAAGAAAAAGTTTCAAGTGAAAGTTCTGGGGGGGGGGGTGGAGAAAGAAGAAAAAAGAAAGAAAGTTCTGGCTGGGGGATATGGCTCAGTGGTAGAAAGTTTGATTAGCATGCATGAGCTTCTGGGTTCAAGCCTTAGTACAAGAAAAGAGAAAGAAAGAAAGAAAGAAAGAAAGAAAGAAAGAAAGAAAGAAAGAAAGAAAGAAAGAAAGAAAGAAAGAAAGAGAGAAAGAGAGAGAAAGGGAGAGAGAAAGAAAGGGAGAGAGAGAAGGAGGGAGGGAGGGAGGGAAGGAGGGAGGGAGAAGGAAGGGAGGGAGGAAGGAAAGAGAAAAGGCATTCGAATGAGAGGACCTTTCAGCTCTGTGGAGTGTCTGACCCAGATGCTGCTGCTGCTGCTGCTGCTTACTGTAATTAGAAAAGAGCCCCGTGAATTAACAACTGCCCTCTTTAGCATTAACTGTGATTTAACCTTCTTTCCCCTGGTTCCACTTACAAGCTCTGTCAAAGGGAAAACTCTTGGACTATGTAAAGAATGGAGCCCACGTTTCCCTAGCAGCACACTGGCTTCTGGTCACTGTGAGCACATAGGCTACTTGGTAAACAATGGAATGTCAACTTGAAAGACTTTAAAAACTGAAGCAAGGTCAAAGAGCCCAGAGAACTTTCTTTTAAAGCTAACACGGAATTACATACCTGTGCTACTGGCTACTGGTACTGCAGTGGTAAAATACACCTGCTCGACTTTTGATGCTTGCTGCTGAGGAAAACAAAACACAACACAATGAAGTCACACTACGGCCACGCCAAGACAACAGCCATCCAAGGCTCCAAAGCTCCCCTATTGCAGTGGTCACCCAAGAAGACAGAAAAGCCTGTGTCCAGGCATTTTTGTACTGAAGGGTGTTTTGTTTATGCACTGATATGAGGTCACTGTAATGGCTGACATTCTAGCTAGCTTTGTCCCCATTACTTGGCTGCCTCCCAGCTGCCTGGTCCAACGGACTTTATGTGTCCAGAGACTCCTCCAAGGCTGCTGTTCTGAATAGATGCCTTCTCAGAGGGAGCCCTGGTCTAGCTTTGTCTACCTCATTCTCTTGTGAAAGCTGCAAAGTTCCCTTTTTCCCCTCAGGGTCTAGCCTGACCACCCAGGGCAACCTGAGGCTGTCACAAGCACACAGCACTCTGAAGGCTCAGGAAAGTCCCACTGTGGGTCTTGGACTTGGCTAAACAAGACTCGTGTCTAGGGTTTGTCACCTGTCAGACAAGTGACTGGACTTTTTCCTTTGTTTTTGTTTTGTCTTGAGACAAATTCTCACTATATAGCCCAGGCTGGCCATGGACTTCTGATAAACCTGCCTCTGCCTCCCAAGCGTGTCTTGAAATCCTGTCTCTAAAAAACAAAAAACAAAACAAAGCCAAAAACCAAAAAAAACCTTATTAGACCCTTGTTTTCCTAAAAAAGTTGGAGTGACAACTGAAGAGCCTCTCAAAGGACTCTGAAGATGCATGAAGTGGTACATGAGAACACTCAGCTTCGAGCAGGCAGCAAACACCAGCCTTTGGGTTGCTGCTATGAAACCATGAACTGTGCATAGGCCCACAGCACTCAAGAGGCTAAGGCTAGAAGGTCAGGAACTCAGGCCAGCCTTGGCTACTTAGTGAGTTTGAGACCAGACCTAATACAAGATACTTTTGTCTCAAAAAATGAAACAGGCAAAAGCAAAACAAACAACAACAAAACCAAAAAAAACAAAACTGTACTAGAATTCCACTCTACTTTCTATTATATTAAAAGGTTTCTAGGGGTTGAAGAGATGGCTCAGCAGTTAAGAGCATTGGTTGCTCTTCCAGAGAACCTGAGTTCAATTCCCAGCATCTACATGACAGTCTCTACTTCCAGTTCCAGGGGACCCAATGCCCTCTTCTGGCCTCACAGACACTGCACACATGTGGTACACAGATATACATGCAAGCAAAATACCCATATACATAAAAATTAAATAAAATAAAGTAGTTTTGTATTTTTCAAGTCTTGTCTTAAAGGGACCCCCCCACTCCCTCAACCCCCCCACCCCCCGCGACAGGATTTCTCTGTGTAGCCATGGCTGTCCTGGCCTCATTTTGTAGACCAGGCTGGCCTTGAACTTACAGCGATCTGCCTGCCTCTGCCTCCCAAGTGCTGGAATTAAAGATGTGTGCCACCACTGCCTGGTGGGACTTCCTTTTTTTTTTCTTCATTTGCTTTTAAGACTGTTTCTCTGTGTAGCCCTGGCTGTCCTGGAACTAGCTCTGTAGACCAGGCTGGTCTCCAACTCACAGAGATCTGCCTGCCTCTGCTTCCTGAGCACTGGGATTAAAGGCGTGTGCCACCACGCCTGGCTTAAATCCTATTTTAAAACAAACAAAATGTGCTTGAATAAGTCTGGGAGGAGTTGTGATTGTGGCTAAGACACAGACAACACTCTAAGGAAATGACGAGCGCTGGGGAGTGGAGCGCACTGGTGGAGCGCTTGCATAGGTTCAGTCCCCGACACAGAGGAGAAAAACCGAGAAGAGACACAAGTGGCTGCTCTTCCCCCACCATCTCTTTTTCTTTACATTGGGGGGTGAGGTGGGTGGACACACAGGATCTGGCTTTATAGCCCAGGCTGGCCTTAAACTCAGTTCTCCTGTCCATATCTTCTGAGCAAAGGGCTTATAGGCATGAGGCTCAACTTTTAAAATATGCAAATGAATCACACGATTTGAAAAGACTGACATTTGTTTTAACAGTTCCCCAAGGGCAGATCCAGAAAAAACGAAAAAGACTCTAAGCAAGCAGCCTGGGACAGAATGCTGGGAGTAAAGGTGTACGCCACCTCGCCTGGCTTGAATGTATATCTTAAATTAACTCATGCTTTTCTTTTCTCTGTATCATCCAGCCTTGAATCTGGCAGATACTAGACTCTCAAACACACTGACATGATGGCCCAGTGATTTCCGGAGCCATCAAGAGCAAATGCATTCTGAGAAAAGTCCCCCAGGGCCCAGAGTGGTCAGTGGTGGACTTCAGCCCGGCATGTGTATGGCAATGGGTCTGCTCCCTTGTACTGCAAGAAGGAAAAAGGAAGCAAAACCACTCTGCCTCCCTGAAACATGCCTGGGCCTCTGGAGTCTGCAGGCTGCTGTGAGTCCAACCTTTTGAAGTTACAGGTGGAAGCTGTGGTCTGCTAATGTTGAGCCCGATGCACTGCTATCCTGGGACACAAGCGGCCCACAGGCCACAGGCTCGGCATGCCCGTGTGGCTCCAGATGATGTGATTAGCTTCACAGGGAATATTCATCCAGGTGTTTTCACTAGGTAAAGTGTAAAGGCTCAGGTGTCTTCCCTCGGTAAACTTTAAAGTTGTTTGTCTTCGTCTTTTATCTTAGATACGATCCACTCCCCTGGGTCTGCAACACTCTACTGGGGGAAATAGCTACGAGGAAACATGTTTCAAGGTAGACATGCTAGGCGTTTCCCCTTTGAAGGCTGGGGATGCACTCAGTGGTAGAACACTTGCCTAGCATGTGTGATGCCCTAGGTTCAATCCCCAGTACTACTATAAAAACAACAGAAGAAGGAGGGGCCGGACATGACCTTCATATGCACATCACCCCACGGGTGTGCTCCCAAGTCATACTTACAATTTGTTCTTGGTTTTGTGGTGAGCTGGTGGCTCCGTTCAATATCCACTGTAAGTTCTGCTCCCCCATGACTAGGCTGGACTGCAGGATCGCCGTGTTGGGACTTGGGGTGATGGTTATGGTGGGATTATTAGTTAGGACAGAGTTGGCACCCAGGGGCAGAGTCTGGACCATAGCAGGCAAGGGCTCAGTAGTACTTTGTGGTGGGGCTGGTGCTGCCACAGCTGATGCCACTGTTGCTGCTGATGCAGGAGCTCCAGCAACCACCGAGAGTCCTGGTACGATGGTCTGGGGTGGCGCCTGGGGGTGCGGAAGAAACTCGGGATGGTTAGCAGCAAACTGTGTGCTGTGGGAAACAGGCACTTCTGGAGGTTGTAAGAGAGCAGGGGGGCTGCCAAACGCAGCTGGCTGGGAACCAGGTCCTAGGGAGGGAGCAGGTGGTGGAGGAACGGACGGATTTGAGGCTGGTAGCAGAGGCTGGGGTGGCTCGGAGATGCCAGGCTGCAGCACAAGTGGAAGAGATAGAGATGCTGGATTTCCTGCAGGTGGTGGGACATCACTGACCAACTCGGCATCATCATTAAAACTTTCAATCAAGGCAGCTGGCAAGGAAAAGAAGAAACAACATGGATTCCAATCCCAAGCCTCAGAGGCATGAAAACAGTCTCTACGGGCCAACCACTCCACTGCTAGCTGGCCTGACTTCCCGCTTTCTTTTCTGTCTTGAGTCCAAGAGCCAGGCTTCCTGATCAAGCACACTTTATAAAGACAGGTACTAAACACATTTAACCAGAGCAGAAGTATCCTGTGGTTCTTCTGCAAAAAGAAGAGGGAAGCTCTGTTTGGCATAACTGGTCAGGAGACATCTGGCACTGGAAAGCTGTATTGCATAGACCCTTCCTTCCATTCCAGCTCAGAGCTACCTACACCTAAGAAGCCTCATTTGTGGATCTCCCCCACTCGTGAACAAAGCAGCTCACTAGAGGGGAAAAGTCCACAGCTCCTGCTGGTGTTTTGTTTTTTAAAACCAACAAGAGATTGAAAAGGAGACCTTCCTGGACCATCGGGGAGTTGGAAAAGGATGGACGGAAAAGTGAGCCAAGCCGTACCTGTCTGCAGAGGATCGTCCTGAATTGCAGGGTCATCTGAATTCTGGAACATAGATTCAAAGATGATTGCTGGTGAAATTGTGCTGAGATCCTGGTCCTGTGTCTGACAGGGAGAAAGGCATGAGACTTGCCATCCCGAGGCAGTCTTCCCCTTGAAGACCGCACACAAAGCAGGGGAACTAGAATGATCTTTTGATAGGATTCCTGTGTCTATTTTCCTGTTGTAGGTTCTGGAGATGGACCCAGGGCCCCGCATACCTCAGGCAAGCACTCACTCCAAGCTACATCCCCAGTACTCAGCTTCTTTATTTTGAGGCAGCATCTCATTAAATTGCTCAGGCTGGTCCTGAACTGACTGATCCTATTACCTCGGTCTTTCTGCAGCGGCATCACAGGTGTGAGCCATCATGGCAGAGAGAGGAAGAGAGGGAGGGAAGGAATGAGGGAGGAAGGGTGGGTGCTGAAGCCCCTGTGGGTCTTCAGAGCAAAAGCCCTGGCTGCAGAATTAGTGGGAATGACTGTCCACATAGAGGTGAGGATGGGCTGAGCGCTGGCTCAGAGCAGGACAAACAGCAGGAGCTGTGCAGGTCCAGAGGAACCAGTGTTCAGCAACCAAAGCGGCCAGTGGTCACCCCCTGGTGGACCCAGCCCCTTCTCAAAAAGTTGAGCAGACCAAATCCATTTCTAGGTCTCATGTACACAGACACCCTTAAGACAATAATCTCATACAAATTTACCACCTGAGAGGCTGGAGAGATGGCTCAGTGGTTAAGAGCACTGACTGCTCTTCCAGAGGTCCTGAGTTCAACTCCCATCAACCACATGGTGGCTCACAACCATCTACAATGTGATCTGATGCCCTCTTCTGGCCTGCTGGTGTACATGCAGGCAGAGCGCTGTATACATAATAATAAATAAACCTTAAAAAATTTTTTTGCCACTTGAGACTACTGAGTCCCCATTATTAAGACACGTCACTCTAGATGAGAGAACCATGTGAGAATAGCATTGTAGAAGGATCCAGTAGGTCCTAGAAACCTACAAGTAGAACATTATAATAGGCAGATTTGGGTCAAGGGGTCCCGCTCAAACTAAGGCACCAGCCAAGGACAATACAGGCGGTAAACTTTAAACCCCTACCCAGATCTAGCCAATGGTCAGAACAGTCTCCACACTTGAGTGGAGAGTGGGATATGACTTTTTCACGTACTCTGGTGCCTCACATTTGACTATGTCCCCTGGAGGGGGAGACCTGGTGGCACTCAGGAATGACAGCAGGTCACCGAGAAGAGACTTGATACCCTATGAGCATATACAGGGGGAGGTAATCCCTCTCAGGAACAGTCATAGGGGAGGGGAATAAGGGGAAAATGGGAGGGAGGGAAGAATGGGAGGATACAAGGGATGGGATAACCATTGAGATGTAACAAGAATAAATTAATAAAATTTTAAAAATTAAAAAAAAAAAAAGACACGTCACATTAGTCCCATTGCTTTAAGGAACTGTGACCTTGGTTTGAAAGACTAAACAACTGTTTCCAAATCTGGGCTAAACACTGGGTGCCAAGAGCACAGCATATAGCTAGGTGAGGGGACAGGCGTCCTCTCTAGACAGAGATCACTCTGCTGGCAATGGCCTCCCTTTCCACAAGCTTCTTACAGTCCCCATTTGTCAAGACTCTTCCCTGATGACCTGATGGCTCCCAAAAGCTTCAAGGTCTTACGTCATAGTCCTGGCCAGCATGGCCTCTGCTATGGAATACAGTTGGGCTTCGAGATGGCTCTGTGGCTCAAGGAGGCTGCTCATGTAGTCTGATGTCCTTGCATTAATCCCCAGAGCCCAAAAGTTGTCCTCTGACCTCCGTGTGTGTGCTGTGGCATGTATTTGTACACACAAGTGCAACACTGGTGCACACACGGGAGTAAATAAATATTAAAGGAATACTGTATTTAGGTAGCTTAGAGGGCATCCAAACTGTCTTGAGTATAAAATGTAGAAAATTTGTTCTGCAATATGGAGTTTTAAACTTTTTTCATATTTGTCCTCCAGATTAAGCTACTGCCAACTTAACAGATGATTCTCTTCTGTTTCTTCATTGTTAAGTCTAACCTAAGACTTCCTCATGATGTTTTTCCTTAAGTCTCACATGACAGGAGCCCAGAGGACAACTCTATGACACCAACTCTTACTTTCATGAGACTCCAGCGACTGCACCTAACTCACCAGGCTTGAGTGACAAGCGCTTGACCCACTGAACTGTCTTGACAGCCCCTCGTTTGAGTTTATTTGATTTAACTTCATCTTTTTCAGGTACTTGATGCCCATATATCAAGCCTGGCTTGGTTTATTTTATTTATTTATTTATTTGGAGAAGGTCTCACTTATACAGTATAGGTTGATCAGAAATTTCTAGTAATCCTCTTGCCTCAGCCTCCCAAGTACTAGGATTAGAATTATATACCACCATGCCTGGTTTTTTTTTGTTTCGTTTTTCGAGACAGGATTTCTCTTGTAGCCTTGGCTGTCCTGGACTTGCTGAGTAGAGAGTCACAGAGATCCGCCTGCCTGTCTCAAGGTGCTGGGATTACAAGTGTATGCCACCACCACCAGCCTTGCCTGGTTTCACTTTTAATAGTTCCTGTTTCTTACTGAGACTTCCTATTTGCAAAAACATTCATTTAGGTCTACAAGCAAATGTTAGGTATGAAAATTTTCTATCTGGACTGAAAATTCAGCTCAGGGGTAGTATACTTGCCTAACATGCAACACGCACGCACATACACATGCACGCACATACACACGCACGCACATACACACGCACGCACGAGGTGAGGGTAGAACTCAGGGTATTGTGCTTGCCTAAATTCCCAGCCCCCAAATACACGTTTTAATATTGCTCCCAACCATGCTGATTCTGTGGCTGTAAGGAAAGCACAAGAGCATATACTTTATTTTCTTCTAGTTTAGAGGCAGGTTTCAGGTTTCTCAGCATGGTCTCAGGCTGCTAGGCTCCAGTGATTTGCTGGCCTCAGTCCACTATTAATGGGAGGTGCACCATCACACCCAGATAAGAACCTACAGCCTCCTAAGTGCTACTGTTGACTTTTATTAACCCCACACTTTAATAAGATAGAGCTTTCCAGTTCAGTGTGGTGGCTCACATCTGTAGTCCCAGCATCTGGAAGGCTAAAGCAAGAAGATGGTCCTGAGTTTGAGGTCAGCTTGGGCTACACTGAGTGAGACTGTCTCAGTCTGCAAGACAACTGAAAACAGGGAGCATTTCCCACAGCATCTATAAGTCACTCAGTCACCATTTAAACATGTTCAATTACATTTATTCATTATGAAGAGTGACAGAACACCTAGCCTGAGCACAAACCTCAGAATTAGTGTTCAGAAAACATAGACCAGCGGGGCTGCTTATGCTCAGACTCCATGCAGTGGTCTGCACATCCCTGAGCCACAGCAACAAGATGGAATGGGCTTGTCCCTTAGTGGAGGCCTGCACAGAAGCCCCCTTCAGATGCACAGCCAGATGAGCTTTAAGAAGGAAAGAGCCTAAGGCTGTGAGGCAGGCAGGGTTGAGAAAAGTCTAGGAACTCTGAAATCTACACAGTACACATTACAGATTGCACTGGGCTGCACAGTGGCTGCTAGAACAGTACTCAATGCATATTTTCCTAAATTAGTAAAATAAGACTCTGGGACCAACGGCCATCCAATGAATGGTTTAAGCAAAAGGCATTCCCAAGGCAGACAAAAAGAACCCTCCATGTCAATGACTGAACACAGTTAAGCCCAGGAGACTCCAAACTGGCCACTCTGGGTCAAAGAGGGATTGCCCCAGTGCCCTCCTCAGGAACTTACTGTACTGGAATTTTCATGCAGTTCAGAATCCGTGGACAGAAGGCCCAACTCACTCAGATAAAGTGAGTGATTTGTATCCTGTGAAAGAAAAAAAAAATTCTAACTTGAGCAACAAGAGCTATAAATGAAAATTATCGAGCACATTACATATAAAATACTTGATTACCAAGTCCTTAAGGTCCAAATGTCTGTATGTATCTATCACTTAAGGAAAGTCGGACATAGCCAAAGCAGAGGCTAAGTAGACAGTCTCATCAAAAAGAAAACAAACCCCTCATGTTCTTACTAGAGCATCTCCGTATCTACTCACCACCTCCACTTCTGAGGCAGGATGCCACACAGCCCAGGACAGCCTCTCTATATAGCCAAAGATGACCTTGACTTTATGACCATCCAGCCTCCACCGTCCAAATCCTGGGACTGTAGGTGTGCTCACCTGTTTTTTGTTTTGTTTTGTATTTTGTTTGGTTGGTTTTTTTTGTTTTTGTTTTTGTTTTTCAGATAGGGTTTCTCTGTGTAGCCTTGGCTGTCCTAGAACTCACTCTGTAGACCAGGCTGGCCTCAAACTCACAGAGATCCGCCTGCCTCTGCCTCCCAAGTGCTGGGATTACATGTGTGTGCCACCACGTCCGGCTTTGTTCAATTGTTTCTTAAAGTGGTTAGTAGTGGTTTGTTGTTGTTTTAATTTTATGTGTCATCTGCTTACTATGTGTGTGTGTGCTTCAAGAGAGCTTTGGATCCCTTGGAACTTGAACTACAGACTACAGTAAGCCTCCATGAGGAGCTGGAAATCGAACCCAAGTCCTCTGGAAGAGCAGCCAGTGCTTGAAACCTCTAAGCCATCTCCAGCCAGTGGTTCATAGTTTTAAAATTACCTTATGACTCACATTGCATAAACAAAAAGCAAAAAACAAAAGCTGGAAAAACATGAAATTACTAGTATTTGTATAATTTCTCTCATTATAAAGTGATTCATTTGCTCTTTGTGTGAACTGGAAAAGTATTATTTTATACTCTCATTCGAAATACAAGAAAATTGGTGCTAGGACAAGGGAGCGATGTGGCCCCAATCTATAGCTAATTAAGAGAAGACAAACATAGTGCTTTTGACTGAGAAGTCAGTTATCCTTCCGTTAGTGTCTCCACATGGTTCCCCGGGCTCTCCTCAGAGCTGTGCGGAGGGTTAACTATTCAAATCCGGCTGCTCAGGCAATTCGGAACTCTGGATTCCTGGACGTGGGTCACAATCCCAATCGTTTATGTAGTGGGGCCCTGCTTAGACTCCCCGGGGCCAGAGACTCCCACCCATGTGGACATTCAACACACACAGACAAGCCTCACGTCTCCACATTCTGCTTTCCAGTTCCAAATGGACTTGGACCGCCCACTAGAGAAACCTCGCTGCCTGCGCTATCCCATGCTGAGGAGGAACAGCAATCACGGTGCAGAACATCGGTGTCATCTGGGTGAAGAGGTCAGCAGGAGGCTGGCGCTGTCAATGCTGGACTCCGGGCACTGCAGATAGGCCCTGAAGCCCAAGACCAGGACACAGCCTCTGCTGAACAGCACATGCAGATGCAGAGATGCACTCATGACACTGAACACTGAGGGACTCATGACTTGGTGTGATGGCTATTGTCAGTTGTCAACCTGACTATATCTGGAATTAACTGAACCTCAAAACTGGCTGGACACCCCTGTGGAGGGCTTTTTTGCTTAATTGGATCATTTGAAGTGGGAAGTGATCCGCTTCTGATCAGAATCTTCAAGGTAGAAAGACACACCTCTAAGCTAGATCCTGTGAGGTGGGAAGAGGCACCTCTAGTCTGGGCCACACCTTCTGCTGAAGTCTGTATAAAGAGTAGAAGATGAGGCTCTCTCTCCTTTGTCTGCTTCTTCCTGCCCTTGCTAGCAAGTCCTTTCCTCCACTGGCTCTAGAGCCTGCCTCTTCCTACTTCTTCAGGATCCTGGCCTATGCTGAAGACCAGCTAAGACAGCCAGCCTCCTGGATTGAACAATTAATGATTTTTTAAAAATTACCTTTATTTTATGTGCACTGGTGTTTTGCCTACACGTATGTCTATGTGATAGTGTCAGATCTTGGAGTTACAGACAGTTGTGAGCTGCCACGTGGGTGCTGGGATTTGAACCGGGGTTGTCTAGAAGAACAGTCAGTGCCCTTAGCCGCTGAACCATCTCTCCAGGCCCAATTACTGGATTCTTAAATCTTCCCATGTATGTGTATAGGTAAACGTGTGAGACATTCTTTAAGTTCTGTTACTTTAGAGAACCCTGGCTAATACATTCAGTGTTGTTTACAGTTTAAGTCTCCGTGCACTGCTACAAAATGAGAAACTGATTATGACTTAAAAAGAGCAGTTTTTGCCTGGCTATCAGATAAAGAGAAGGGCCGGAAGTGGTCTGCCTAAGGCAATGTGATTGCTGACAGAAGAATGGTTTGAACTGGAGCTGCTGAGCAGCAGAGCCAACCTCTTCACAACTAATGGGAGCTTGTCTACCAATGCAGGCTCTGGGGTCACACTCATGACAAACTATGCCGACCTCCGCAGGCTGTTTAATTTCTCCTTGCTCTAAGGGTCTTAATCAATACTGTGGGAATGGTGACAATACTGACGTCGTGGAGTTGTGAGTGAACAGCCCCCAGCAGATTCTGGTGTGTATTTAAATTCAACAAATATTAGTTATCATATAATTATTAACAACTTTGAGGCCTTTATTATATATTCTGGGTGTGCTGGAGGGGGCGTAGCTTACACAGGGAAGTCAGAGGACAACTCGCAGGAGTTGGTCCTCTCTACTCACCATGGTTCAGTGACTCAAGCTCAGGCTTGGGGCAGGCACCTTTACCCACTGAGCGTCTACCCGGCACTGAGAGCGCTTTTGAAAGGGCCCTTCATTGTTTAAAATGAGAGGGCGCAGCCTTCTGAGATGCCGCCTCTCCAACACTATATACTTAGTTCATACTTTCTCAATTTCATTATTTCCACGGGGATTAATGGCTCAGTCAGCCTGGAGCTAGGGAGGGACCCGGCTGGAGGCCAGAGGCGGTGCAGATGGCCCTTCGCCTCAGGCTGGAGCAGACGCGGTGTCAGGGAAGTCTGGGAGGAGGAGGAAAGGCGCTAACAACCCACTTAGCCTAACCAGGTGTTGTGGTGCAGGGTTAACAGAGGGAGGTCAGCAGATGCTGCCAAACTACAAGTAGTAAGAGGCCTGGCAAGATGGCTCAGTGGGTAAAAGGCTCCTGCTGCCAAGGCTGATGACCCAAGTTCAAGCCTTATGACCCAACTCCATGACTGTGCACTCAATCAACAAAATGTAACAGAAAGAGCAAGCAACAGCAAACCTCCCAAAATTTTTCTAGAGTGGAGCTGCAGGAGAGCAAGCTGTCGAGGCAGCTCAGAGTTTAAGAGAGAGATGGCTCAACAGTTAAGAGCACTCATTGCTCTTGCAGAAGACCCAAGTTCAGCTCCCAGCACCCACACAGCGGCTCTCAACCAGCTGTAACGCTAGTTCTAGGGGAATCTAATGCCCCATCCTGGCTTTTAAGAGCACCAGGTGGTATATAATACATTCATGCAGGTGAGCACCCATCCACATAGAATAAACAAAATCTTAAAAAAAAAAAAAAAAGCAACAAGCCAAACCACCTAAACCATACAGAGGCCTCCTCTGAGTTGCAGACAACTCAAGGGGCAAGGGACCCCTCCAGATGAAGCTTGCGGCTCTGATGTTGACGGATGTGTGAGGCAGCATCAGTTTCTGTTCCAAATGTAGTATACACTTAGCACCTACTACAGTCACAAATGGGAAAATGTCACTGTCCAAAGAGTTCCAAGTCAGGCATGGGGCCTCATGCCTAGAATGCCAGGACTTGAAAGATTGAGGTAGGAGAGTTATTGTTGATTGAATGAGATTTTTGTCTCAAAACCAAACCAAACCCAAAACTACTAGGGCTGGGGCGATAGCTCAGTCAGTAGATTTCAACCCAAAACTTATGTTTAAGAAAAAAAAAGGGGGGGGGGGGCGGGGTGGCCCTGAAGAGATGGTTCAGTGGTTAAAAACATGCATTGTTCTTGCAGAGGTCCCGAGTTCAATTCCCAGCACCCACATTAGACAGCTTACAACTGCTTGTAACTCTAGCTCCAGAGGATGATGTAACCTCAGATACACACATATAAACAGTCATACACATGTGTACGTGCAAATAAATAATAAAAATTTTTTTTAAAGCTGGGGGTGAACACTTGTGACCTGCGCACTGAGGGGAGACAGACATGAGGACCCCAGAGGCAATCTGGATGGTCAGCCTGGCTACTTGTCCCATGCCAATGTGAAAGCCTGTCTCAAAAGACTAAAAAGAGAGAACTAGAAAGTGGCTCAGGAGCAACACTTAAGGACGTGCTCTGATCTCAAGCAGGTGCACACACAGCATGCACTCCCTAGAATGTACCTGTACATCATGAACACACACGGGAGTAACAGAGAGGCTCTACGTGGGCCTTGCAGAGCCAGGCAAGGGCTTGTTCTCCCTCATGCCCACTGGATGTGAATACAGCAGGGCTGAGCAGGGAGGCTGCTGGTGGACTTTGGCTTCCACCATCCCATTGCAGAGGCACAGAGACTGACCCTGTTTCTTTTCCCCTAGTTAACCCGGGGACTCAGCAGATGTAGCCAGCACTGCCCTGGGGTGCCCAGACCAGACCAGAGCAGAGACGACAACAACACACCTCTGAGCCATTGTGTTGAGGAAGCGCACTGTATGCAGTGCCTTTGTTATCGTGACCTTTCATGTGACTCTTGAGGCTGTACTGGGTGCTGAATGTCTTCTCACAGCCATTACTGGGACAGAAGAAGGGTCTTTCGCCTGTAGGAATGAAGAAGCCATGTTAGAATGAAGAAGCCATGTTAGTCTGGGCACCAGGAAAACTCTCCCCTTCTAACTCGGGGAAGGTCTGAGTAAAAGCTGCTCCAAACAGAACCAACTAGTGCTGACTCATGGTCTTAAAGCTCCAGGCAGAGGGAAGTGGCTGCATTGGCCTGCGCCTGCACCTGGAGCCCTGAGGAGACGGATGCTTCCTCACAGCCTATCTCCTTTCATGGCTTAAGGCTGAATTCTTGACTTGGTCAGTCATGAAAGACACAGGCCATGCTGCCGGTACTCACTCTCTCTCCTAGTTTTACAGGTCTCAAGAGGAACCTGGATAGAGGTCTGCTAAAGGTTAAAGGGAAAACAGAGATTGCCCCAGCCATGGTGGTGCACACCTTTAGTCCTAGCGCTCCCAGAGGCAGGCAGATCTCTCAAGTTCTAGACCAACCTGGTCTATCGAGGTAGTTCCAGAGGAAGAAAAATGGAATTCATCCTAAACTTACCAGTGTGTGTACGGACGTGAGTTTTAAGGTGGTGGCTTGCTGCAAATGCTTTTCCACAGCCATCATGATCACATCTAAATAAGTTGTTTATGCAAAGACAAACAAAAGTCAGTAGAGAAGAGAACTTTATCCTGAGCATCCTGTGCACACAAACTAGAACAATGTCTGGAACATAGAGATCAGATTGGTCACAAGGATTTAGAGATGGGAATGAGAAGACGTGGAAAAACAAAAAAACAAAAACATGGGAGCTTGCAAGATGGCTAGGCCAGGCAGAGGTGCTTGCCACCGAGCCTGATGTCCCTAGAGCCATTCCTGGAACCCATATGGCAGCAGAGAAACAACTCTAGCAAGCTGTCATCTGACTGCCACATGTATAAGGACACACCACACACACACACACACACACACACACACACAAATAAATGTATGTACATAAGAAAAAGGGAAAGTTAAGATGGCACAGCTGGAGTCAGCAGGAACTGAGAGTCCAAGACAGGACTCTTCGGCTGTAGGTAAGGCAAGTGCTGAGAGCATCCCAAGGATAAAAATCTAATTACTGAGTAGACCTGTGCTGACAGTCAAAGTTCATGTGGAAAATTTATGGCCACTGAATGATTATGCATACCAAAGGTGGTAAAAGAGTTAGACCTACACACCTATAGCTATAATCCCAGCACATAAGAGGCTGAGGCAGGAGAAGGCTCACAAATTCACAGATAGCCTGGGCTATCTAGTGAACCTTGCCTCAAAACAGGGAGAAAAAAAGTGGTACACCCGAAGCCAGAAATACAGCACAAGAACACAAAGCAAGAGCGAAGCTCTGGCTGTGCTCAAGAACTGGACAGGATCCCCCACACTTAGCTGACTCCCTTCCCCGTCTCAGACAAGGTCTCATGCACCTCAGGCTGGCCTTCAACTCACCCTGCAGATTACAGGACTAAACCACACTTATGCAGGGCTAAAGCTTATGACCGGGGCACCATGAATGTCTGCTGAGCCACACCCTTAGCCCCACACACTTTCTTGAGAATCGAAGCCAGGAACAATCTTCACCTCCTCAGGATCACTAATGCATTTATCACATGCTCCCTTTAGGGCATCTCTCATTTCCAATCTTATTTCATCTTTGTGTTCATTTGGGGTGAGAGTGTCTGTCTGTCTGTCTGTGACACGGTCTCAGTATTTGGCCCAGGCTGGTCTGGAACTCACAGATCTACCTGCCTCTCGCCCCTACTGTTGAGATTAGAGGGGTGTACCACCAGATGTGTGCACACTCTTTTTAAAATCTGCTTTCTCAAGGGCAGGGTTTATGTATTTCTTCACATTGCTTTACATAGCAAGAAATTAATACTTGTACATATGACCAAATAGATTTGATTTTTAGTCACATATAATCACCACTTTATCTATCTAGGTTCCTTCTAATATTCAAGACAAAACTGTTTTAATCATCACAAAAATAAATCCATGTATCTATATAGAAATAAGAGTCCCCCTAGCAACCTGGAGGGAAGAGTGTTTAAGCATCTGCAGAATAACTAACAACTCTAACCTCTTGTTGTTAAAGGGGCTGAGACTCAGGAACATATCTGTAATTTAAAACCTCAATTTCATTTAATTGGTGTTTAAGTGCTAGCTGTTCCCGAACACTTTTCAGCTGCCCCTAAGTAGCTACAGAGGGTGCATGACTGGAGAATGGAAGGGCCGAATATTTGATGCTGTAACCTTAAGCACAATCCCGTCAGAACTCAAGGACACTGTTTATGGAAAATGTCAGCAATACTTAAAACAGCTTTGGGGACCCTGATAAACTGATTATCCTATAAAAATGTCATATACTTATCGGAGGCTGCCTCTGAACACTTACTTAGTGCCTGGAACCGTGCCACACATTATGTGTGATCAGAGAAAAAAGATGGGACAAAAGCCACCTCGTGCCTTCTGTAGCCAAGAACTAGCCATAACGCTCAGGGCTTAACTTTTAGAAAGGAGATTTATCTACTGTGGACGTTGGGGCTGGGGACTCAAGAGCATTTACTGCCCTTGTAGAGGACCCAAGTTTCATTCCAGCTTCAGGAGATCTGACACTCTGTTCTGGCCCCTGAGCATCAGCACACATATGACATACACTCACACAGATATATACTTACAAATAAAAATAAAATAAAGACATGGATTTGGACATATCTACAAAAAAAAAAAGCCATGTGGTCCTGGATGTATACACACACGAGGTGTTAAATGCAGCGGCAAATGAGTAAGCGTTGACGACTCAGACTGCGCACGCTCAGAAACAGCGTTAAGTCCCCATTCTTAGGTGGGTCTCCCTTCTCCTCGCGCCCAGGCACTTTGGCTGACAGCATCAGGCACTCTACAGCTTTGTAGTTCTTCCTACACAACACAGGATGCTTTGTTTTGCTTAGAAGGAGGGTGTTGACACAGGGTCTACTCTGTGTCCTAGGCTAAGGTCCTCAGCATTTCCCTAGTACAAAGAAAAGCATCTACTACAGAAGCCAGCTTCAACAACACCTTTAAAAGAATACACAACAAAGAAAGGCATAACGGCCACGCTCTTGAGCCGGCCTGCACTCCTGGCCCGGCAGCAGTTGGTCAGAGCTACCCTGTGGTAAGTACGATAACACTACCAGAGAAAGAAATGGGTTAAGGGTTTCTTCCTACTCTGGAAACATCCTAGAGCCTATCAGGATACCCAACAGTCGGTGGCAAAAAGAAAACAGCAAGACCTACCGAAATGGCTTTTCTCCTGTATGGGTTCGAATGTGCTTCCGCAGATCACTGAGTGTGGTGAAGTATTTGCTGCAGCCTTGAGATTCACAGTTGAACGTTTTCCCTGTGTGAAGCCGCTGATGTGCTTTCAACCTGCAAAATGTCCCAGAGAGATGCCCCATGCAGAATGTACCAGAGCCTCCCAGCGCCAGCCTAACACACCATAGGACCAACTGCACCAGACTGCTGTACCAGAGTACACTAGTGTCCCAAACTCAGCCAAAGAGAAATGGAAACACCACAGTGGTGTGAGCATTAACCAAAACCAGACTCCTTTGGGTTCAATTCCTGGCTCTGAACTACTAGGCAGGGCCCGTACAGAACTTCTCTGTGCTTCTGCCTACTCATCAGCTATTGTGGGACCAACACTTAGAATTGTGCCTTGCACGGCGCAGGCATCAGTGTTAACCATTACTATTTCTCCCACCAAGTACTAACCAGGCCGTTGGCTTCCAGGATCAACAAGACCAGGCACTTTCAGAATGGTATGGTCTTAGCTACTGTTATTTTATGCCTGACAGTGAAGATTTGTGTGAGTTTGCTTACACAAATATGGAAAAAGAAACAGATATCAGGTGGGCAACACCCCGCCTCTCAGGATAGAAGACAGTTGTCGCAAAGGCTTTGTGCCAACCTAGCCTCGTGCTAATGGGAAGACTACTCTAAGCCAGCTACTAACATCCTGAGACCATGATGTCACTCCCCTGAGCTGCACATAGACGTGCCAACATGTCTACCCAGACCATGGGTCATAAGCTCCAATGATGCCTTTTAAATAGGTGGGAACAACTATGCTCTTCCAAGTCCCCAAAGCTGTCATAAGCAAGGAAGGAGAGCTCTGCGGCCTCAAGCTCAGAGTCGAGAGGCTGGCGGAGCCGTGCAGAGGCTGACCTGTACAGTGTGTTGAACGCCTTCTCACAGCCCTGCACGTCACACTCAAATGGCTTCTCCTTTGTGTGCACTCGCACATGGATCCTGAGGCTGTAGGAGGTGAGGAAGGCCTTGCCACAGCCCTCCTGATTACAGACGAAGGTGTACTCTCCTCGGTGAGTCTTCTGGTGGGTGCGTAGGTTGCCTGCTGTGCTGTAGGTGCGGGGGCACCCCTCAAAGGTGCACTGATACCGCTTCACCTGACAGAGGACATAGGACACCTCATCAGTGGGAGAAATGGCTGCCCAGACCTCACCTCTCCACCCCAGGACACGGTGACAGCAAACTTGTAACCTTTAGCTTAGTAAAGACTGAGGCCGGTAGCTTCTGTCCCTCCTGTCGCACTCCACCTCCTGAGTACTTACATGCACGGACCACCACGCCTAGGTTTCCACGCAATGCCGAGGAGTGGCTATGGGCTTGTATACACGAGGCAAGCACTTGACCAACTGAGCTACAACCCGAACCCTAAGTCTGTCTTTATAAAAGTGGTTGTAGGCGGCTACTGGAAAGACAGCTCTGCACGTCCTGCTCGGCAAAGGACCTGACTTCCGTCCTCCAATCCACATCAGACGGTTCACAACTGCCTCTGACGCCAGCTCCAGGAACCTGTCCTCGCCCGCCTATACCCCCAGCGGTCATAAACACATGCATAACTAAAAATACTTCAAATAAGAGTTTAAAAATAAATGAAATAAAAGCTGTCACATGAGTTAGGAGCAATTTGCTGGGCAGTGGCGGTGCACAGCTTTCATCCCAGCTCTCAGGAGGCAGAGGCAGGCGGAGCTCTGAGTCTACAGAGTGAGTCCAGGACAGCCTGGGCTACACAGAGAAACCCTGGCTCAAAAAAAAAAAAAAAAAAAAAAAAAAGGAAACAGAGGGAATCCTGGGTTTGATTTGGCACAGAGACGATAAAATAAGCCTGGGTAGAGGGACAAAGCCCAGGGGAGGAGATGGCCATTCTGTCTCAGAGAGCGTGGTTGATCAAAGGATGGAGTTTTCTGTCAAGTGTCAAAGGGAACACATTTTGGATTTTATGGCCTCTGTCATTACACATCCCTTTGCTCTGTATGTTAAAAGTAGCCACAGACAAATAACGAATGCTGCCATGTTCCGAAAACATTTACAGATACTGAAGTTTGAATTTCATAAATTTTCATGCATGATGAAATATTATTTTGATTTGGAAAAAAAATCAATAAAAATGTAAGAACTGAGACAGGTACAACTCAGTATGAGAGTGCTTTCCCAGCATACAGGGAGCCCTGGGTTCTATCCCCAGCAGGACATAACTGGGTGTGTACTTAGCATCTTGTATCTTGGGAGGCAGAGGAAGTTCGAGGCCAGCCTGGTCTAGAAGTAAGTTCCAGGACAGGCAAGGCTACACAGAGAAACCCTGTCATGAAAGACACAATACAAAAAACAAACAAACAAACAAACAAAACAATAACAACAACAACAACCAGTTCAAGGTTGGCCAGGTGTGGTAATACACACCTTAATCCCAGGGTTTGGGAGGCAGAGGCAGCTGAGTTTCTGTAAATTTGATGTCAGTCTGACCTACATGTAGAGTCCCAGGCCAGCTGGGACTATACAGTGAGATCCTGTCTCAAAAATAAAATGATAAATTCAAGGTCATTCAGTCATTCTTAGCTACATAAAAAATTTGAGGCCAGTCTGGGCTACTTGAGAGCTTTTCTTTTAAAAAAAAAAAAAAAAAAGGAAAAACTGAGGTCAGAGTTTGTCTAGCATGCTTAGGTTCTGGGTTCAATCCTTATAATAAAACAACAAATAAAAAACACTGTCAGGGGGCTGGAGAGATAATTCAGAGGGTAAGAGCACTGTCTATTCTTCCAAAGGTCCTGAGTTCAATTCCCAGTAACCACATGGTGGCTCACAACCATCTATAATGAGATTTGGTGCCCTCTTCTGGTGCGCAGGCACACATGCGGACAGAATACTGTATAAATAACAATAAATAAATAAATCTAAAAAACCAAAACACTGAAAAGACTCTCCACTGTTCTTGCAGAGGACCTGAGCTCAGGTCCCCAGCACTCATAGACTCTGAACTGAAGCCTTTGCCCTCAGCAGATGCCCATACACATACAAAATTAAAAACAGCCAACTGTGTTGACACACACCTTTAATCCCAGAACTTGGAAGGCAGAGGCAGGTGGATCTCTGAGTTCGAGGGCAGCCTGGTCTACAGAGTGAGTTCTAGGACAGCCAGGGCTGTACAAAGAAATCCTGCCTTGAATGCGCCCCCACCACGCACCCAAAAAAACCAAGCAAAGAAAACCCCAAACAACCCCTAGCCCCACCCCAAACTCCAGCATTCTTAGCTCTAGGTCATTGGTTCTCAACCTTCCTCATGCTGAAAGCCTTTAATATGATTTCTCATGTTGTGATAATACCCCCAACCATAAAATTCTTTTCATTTCTACTTCGTAACTTTAACTTTGCTACTTAATGAATCATAATGTAAATATCTGTGTTTTCTGACGGTCTTAGTAACTCCTGTGAAAAGGTCAGTTGACCCCAAAGGGGTCAAGGCCCACACAGGTTGAGAACCACTCCTCTAGTACTATACAAGAACAAACTGGGTTTAAACAGGATTGAGCCTGTCAGCTAGTCTGCAAGCCATACGGAAGGGAAGGGTGGGACGGGCATTGGCTCCCCCTCCCTCCTGCCTCCCCCTTCTCCTCTCCTCTCCCCCTCCTAAAAGGACCTTGCACAAGGGCTTGCTCATCTCTTCATGGTGAGCCTCCCACTGCCACACAGGTCGCGCTCTGTATTCCCTGAACTGAGTCACTCAGAAGGATGTCTTGGTGCCTAGTTAAAGTCATTGCCAGAAGAGTTCTAAAACAACGCTCCGAATGGCTTCTCATCAGAGTCCCAATGTCTCTATGGCAGGGTATTCCCGGAGCCTTTCCACACCCTCTGTGACTCAGGCTCCAGCAGCAGCACACTCACCCTCAGGGACTCTCAGTTCCCACCTCCTTTCCTGGGCTCTTTCTTCCTTTCTTTGCTCTCCTGAGCCTCTCTCTCTCTTCCTTTAACATAGGTCTCACTACCAGCAAGGTCCTCCATAATCACTCCATGTCGACACAACAGTGCCCTCCTCTAAATGCCAGTATTGTGTAACTTCAACACTCACGTGACACTTCATTTACACTGCTAATTATCCTCTCATGTATATGTACTAACTTTACAAATGGAAATGTCAAAACTATCACTGAAGGGTAAGAAGCGGCACCCTCTCCTCATCATAAGGTCCATCACAGGGTGGGAGGTGAGAACAGCACGTCATTCTTGAGTTGCCACAGCAGCTGACAACCACGCTGTGACTGTAGTAGCAATGGAATGCCTCTCTCACCTCCTGCCCTGCTGGCTTCTGAATTCCCATACATGGCCACTTCAATTGTCTATTACATATTTCCTCCCCAAGGACCTATTCCTGACTGGTCCTCAGCCCCAGTTTCCAGTGTGACAGGTACCCTTACTCTAAGCTCTCACAGCTTCCTGGGCCACCAGCCCTCTGAATCTGGGGGGATCTACATTCATGGATTTAGCCTACTATGGACTTAAAATATTCAGCTAAAAAAATAGTGCCTGTGCTGAATATATACAGAACCACCTGATATTCTCTAAACAACTTCTAGTGTCTACGTTGTATTAAATGTGTCATAAGTGCCAGGAGCAGTGGCGCATGCTTATAATCCCAGCATTCTGGGAGGCAGAGGCAGGCAGATCTCTGTGAGTTCAAGGCTAGCCTAGTCTACAAAGTGAGTCCAGGACAGCCAAGGCTACACAGAGAGACCTTGTCTTGAAAAAACTAAAGAAAAAATAAAAATAAAAAAGAAGTATCCTAAGTAGGCTAAGCGAATATAAAGTATACAGAAGAGGCCAGTAATGAGATGGCTCAGTGAACAAAGGCACTTGCTGTCAAGGTCAATCCTTAGAACACCTGTGAAGGCGGAAGAAAACAAAGTCCACAAAGTTGACCTCTGACCTTCACATGTGCTCACACACAAATAAATGTCTGAAATATTTAAAGTATCCAAGGGAATACAGGCCACATGCAAACACTGCAATTCCTTTATATAAGCCACAGAGTATCCACAGACACTTGAGAAAAAGTAGTGGAGAGGACCACCTTTTCTTTAATGTAGAAGATACAATTAAGATTAAACAAGAATATAATTAAACAGTTTCCATTATTACCTTTAACTGCTGAGCAAGCAGCATGTAGGAATAAATGAATGAAGGAATGAATGAATGTATGTCTGCGTATCACCTAAACTTAAACTGCATGACATCAGAGACTGTAACTGTCTCATTCACTGACAACTTCAGGACTGGCCCTGTGAAGAAGTGGCACTCATTCCCTTTATAATTTGACTGACTGAACGAAATCCAGGAATATAAGGCCAGGAAAGTAGCGACAGGCTCTTAAGGGCTGGGCACGGAGGGCTCCCTGGATAAGGGGTCTGCTGTGCAAGTGTGAAGACGAGAGCTCAGACTCCGGAACCACATAAAAGCCTCGTGGCCCCGGGGACCACTGTAATCTCTAGACTCTGGAGGCAGAGATGGGACTGCCAGGGAAAGACAGCTAGCTAGACAGGTGGGAATGGGTGAGCTCCAGGTTCGGTGAGAGGTGCTGCCTCAGTAAATCAAGCGCAGTGATCAAGGAAAGCCCTGGACATCGACTTTGAAATCCATGAGTACACATGTTTATTTACACATGTGTGAGTATACACTACAGCACACACATGCAAGCTGGTAAGACCTCAGCTTTCATTGAGGCGGCACGAGCACTGGACGGTGGGGCAGTGGCTGGAATGTGAACAGTCAGCCAACTATGCTTTCAGGAAAACTTGGCAAATGAGAAAGGGAGAGAGGCCAACGACACCAAGTCAGAAAAGCACCCGACTGGAAAGGTCCTGAAAGGTAGGACAGAAGTCAGTTATGGTGGCACTCAGGAGAATGACTGAGGCGGGAGGACTGACAGGAATTCAAGGCCAGGCTGGGCTGCATAGCAAATATCCTAGCTTTAAAAAAAAAAGGAAAATAAGAGTGGTGTTGAGTACTAGATGCTTTCTCTCCCACCAACTCCTCATTTCATCTGGAGACAATAAACGGACACCACTGTGGAGTGTCTTTCAGAACTATTTTTAAATAGCAACAAATTTCACAAAACCTCCTCAAACGGGATTAGACCAGGAAGTTGGGGGGGGGGGGAACTGCCCTGTGTTGTGGCCACAAAGAAGATGCTACAGCATCATGTATCTTAAATAAGACTAACTCTAGCATGTACGGACTTGAGGAGTTGTGCTCCAGAATTATACTCTGTTTTGTGCCAAGAACAATAACAACACAAAGGCCCTTGTTCTCATCAAGTTCAAACCAAAAAGGAGAATTGGGACAGGCAGGACCACGGTCTGAGAGGCTGCACTGACAGCACCTACTGAGCATACCAGAGCTATACACAGGAACAGGACTTAAACCAGGCTGAGGCCTGTGAGTTCGAGGCCAGCCTGGTCTACAAAGTGAGTCTAGGACGGCCAAGGCTACACAGAGAGACCCTGTCTCGAAAAACCAAAAACAAAAAACAAAAACAAACAAAAAAAAAACCAAGCTGAGGCAAGCTTTCTACAGAGACATCCAGTTGAATCCAGAGACTTCAGGGAGAGGTCACACATAGGTAGTCTACTTGTTAAAACGGGTGTCAGTATCTGTAATAGGAACATAATGTCACTGGAGACCTCACGGGACAGGAAGAAAACTTACTTTTCAGAGAACCTTAACACTCTAAGCCTGAACTGGGCATAGTGGCGCACACCTTTAATCCCAGCCCTCGAGAGGCAGAGGCAGGCAGACCTCTGTGAGTTTAAGGCCAGCCTGGTCTACAAAGCAAGGCCAGGACAGCCAGGGCTCTGTTACACAGAGAAACTGTCTTGGGAAAAGAAAAACATCTAAGCCTGACTTTAATTTCCCACATGGCCTCAGACAGCTGTAGGGGACTGCTAAAGGGCACAGAGGGCCCTGGTGAGTTCCCTGAGCACAGAGTGTAATGCTGTGACTGTCCAGGAGGCCCAAGGGCTCAGGGATTTCCGGAGTGTTCTGAACCGTTCTAAGGCAGAAGCGTTTAGCAAAGCTGATCACAGCGCTCAAAGGACAGACACAGAGGACAACAGGTGCAGGAGATGAGCATGGACAGAAAAGGAAGCTGAGGGATTTCAGGGGACAAAACTTTCATAGCTGGGGGGTGGGGCACGCTGAGATTCTGCTAGAAGAAAAAGAACCCAATTCTACATGCTGCCATAAAGAGAGGGAGTTCCTGGGTCTGGGCACTCGTAAACAAATGACTGGCTGCTTACAGCTATAGAACTCACTTTCCCGACTGAGCGTGCCGGTGCACGCCTTTGATGCCAGCAGTCAGAAGGCAGAGGCAGAGGCAGGAGGACTGCCCTGAGTTTGAAGCTAGATTGCAAGTTTCAGGCTAGCAACAGCTATACATAGCAAGATTCTGTCTCAAAAAATGAAAAAGACAAAGATGGGGGCTGGAAAGATGATCTCCTTGGTTAAGCACACCAGCTGCTCTTCCAGAGGACCCGGGTTCAAACCCCAGCACCCCCATAGCAGTTCACAACTGTCTGTAACAGTTCCAGAGGACCCAACACCCTCCCATAGACATACGTGAAAGCAAAACATCCATGCACATAAAATTAAAAATAAATAAGAAAAACAAAAAGACAAACAAAACACCTTAGCAGGGGTGAGGAGTGGGGGTGAGGAGGTGGGGGGCAATCAAACTTTGCCCTTTCTTCCCCTTCTGTCCCTCCTCCCTCCCCATACGAGCACTGATTTCTTCCACTCCAAATGGACAATCAAAACTCTCAAGTCACAAGCCTAAGTGCTTTAAACTGATCCCATTTCTTCAATGCCCATTAGCACTGAATTCATACATCCATCACTCTCCAGAGCTGTGTTCATACCCCATACCCCTGGCCATGCAGACCTAAGGACACCCACTTGCCCTGTTATCAGCCAACAGGCCTATGTCTTGACTACTACCACCTTTGTAAACTGGTGTGTTATAAAAAGCATTTACTATGGCATCTGACAGCCGTAAGTTCAAGTCTTAATTTCACCACTTGAGGGCTGGAGAGGTGGCTCAGAGGTTAAGGGCACTGGCTTTTCTTCCAAAGGTCCTGAGTTCAATTCCCAGCCACCACATGGTGACTTACAACCATCTATAATGAAATCTGGTGCCCTTTTCTGGCAAGCAGGTGTATACGCAGGCAAAACATTGTAAGCATAATAAATAAATCTTTTTAAAAAAATTCACCACTTGAAAAATGGATCCTTCTATTTGCACATGTGTGTGCTCATGGAGTATATGGGTATGAGGGTGCGTGCTTGTGTGTGTGAGCATGCACAGGACTGAGGTTATCTTGCTCCACAGTCTTTCTTTATAGACAGGATCTCACTATGTATTCTTGGCAGGCCTCTGCCTCCTGAGTGCTGGGATTAAAGGCATGACCACCACATCAAGGCCTCCACAGTCTTTTTTGAGAGAGGGTTCCTCACTGAATTTGGAGCTCTCAGATTCCCTTAGATCCTTCTTGTCTCTGCCTCCCAGCACTGTTTCTATGCTTCCAATTTTTCCTCTATAAAATAGAGACTAACAGTATCTATTTTATGATTGTTAAAAAGGTGAAAATGCAAAATTATGGTCAAATATGAGGCACGTCCCCTGAATGGGGAGGCCTGGTGGCACTCAGAGGAAGGATAGCAGGCTACCAAGAAGAGACTTGATACCCTATGAGCATATACAGGGGGAGGAGGTCCCCCTCAGTCACAGTCATACGGGAGGGGAGTAAAGGAAAAGTGGGAGGGAGGGAGGAATGGGAGGATACAAGGAGGGGATAACCATTGAGATGTAATATGAATAAATTAATTAAATTAAATTAAAAAAAAGAAAATGCAAAATGGGAGTAACTTTCAGTGACCTGGTACCAAGATCATGCCGAGAAGCCAAGCACAAGGACAGGCTGCCTATGGCAAGGACTGGTATCAGCGGCCTGCTGGGAGCACGAGCACCCTCATCTTATAACACCTTTCACACCTATGACCTCAGCTACTCAGGAAGATATGGAAAGAGGTCCCAGTACAAAGCCATCCTGAGCAACTTAGGGAGAAAACACACACACACACACACACACACAC
>OU015754.1:58096971-58124342 GCA_907169655.1 Acomys percivali | reverse complement strand
ATCACACTATCACCGTCACACTATCACCATCACACTATCACCGTCACGCCATCACCATCACATCACACCATCATTGTCATGCTATCACCGTCACACTGTCACCGCCACTCTATCACCGTCACACTATCACCGTCACACTATCACCATCACACTGTCACCATCACACTATCACCGTCACACTGTCACCGTCACACTGTCACCATCACACTGTCACCATCACGCTATCACCGTCACACTGTCACCATCACACTGTCACCATCACACTATCACTGTCACACTATCACTGTCAGGCACTTGTACCTGTGGTGTGCATCGACATCATCTGCAATCACCGCACCTTGCTTGGCGCAAGCTTGTGAGGCAGGGGCATGCCTGTAATCCTAGCACTGAAAGGGGGAAGGCAGGAGATCTGGAGTTCAAGGTCACCCTAAGCTACATAGCAAATCAGAGGCCAGCCTAGGTCACACAAGGCATCTCAAAGAGAACAACAGCGACACCCGAGTCTGGTGAAGGCGGATGAAGTCCTTACACAAGCTCACACACTGGGTTGGAGCCAACAAGAAAAATTTAGGATGGGGACACTCCAAAGGCTTACAAGCTTGTCTACCTTCACCGGCACAAAGTCTGACAGCTGCACCCGTGATAGAGCAGAGCACAGTTCTCCATGCAAGCCCTGCAGACAACTGACATAATTCATTGCTGGAAGCTGTCCTGTGCGTTATAAAGTGTCTAACAGAATCTTCAGCCCCATAACTACAGATTCCAGTTAGCGTCTCTCCAGTGTGACAGCCAAATGTCTCCTGGGGGCCAAAATGCCCCTGGTTGAGAACCATTATTCTAGAGGTTTCCAAGTACAAGTCATTATTCTAGAGGTTACAAGTACAATGGTGAGATGTTGACAATAAAACACAGATGACAGTCATTGTAGTTCAGTGTCCAGATGCAGAGATAGATAAGAGCAAACAACTGCCAGGCTGACTCACTCCTGTGAGATTAGGCTCAACTGTGGATTTTAAAGGACTTTGGAAAACTGGAATTCCTTCCATTAAAGGCAACCCAACTGATGAGACTGGGGGGGGTGGGGGAAGAATGCCATCAGAAAGAAATCTTGAGTGTGGGTAGCTAGCTTGTACCAAAGAACTCGACGGGACCTTTAAGTATGGGCAGGCTGCCCCAGGGAAGGGTTCTTAGGAGGGCGGAAGTGGAGGCTGGAGCAGGCACTACATGAAGGCCGACTTCAGCAAAGCCTTCCTAGCAACCAGAGCAGGCCAACAAATGTGCTGGACTGAGCTATGAAGGCCTGTACTCTCACCATTCTCGAACTGTTCAGGCACAGAACAAGGAGCAAATGTCAAAGATGCTGCAGAGATTGCTGTGTCCACTGGGAGGTAGGAGATGATGGTCTCGCTAAGGTATTTACAGCTCTGACATATTTATTTACTTATCCATTTATGTTCGGTACTACAGCTCAAGCCCTCATGCACGCTAAGCAGGCATTCCTCCCTTCACTAAAGCCCTAATGCTGAGATTCTAAAATTTTAAAGGAAAAGATAAATGTCATAAGTCATCTGTGCAAGGTACATGTAATTTCAAACCTTTACTGCATCAAAAAAGGAAAATATTTCCTCAAGAAATTAACCTATTTCTTCCTGGTGGTCCTGACATTGAGTACTCAGCATGGTGACGACCAGTGAGCTGCTTTTTCAAATTAACCTGCACTAGTTCCTGGATAAAGTTTACTGTTCATCATTTATTTCACTCCAAGTCACCACTACAATTTGTAAAATGCTTTACAGTTTTCAAGATACCCTGAAAGGCATTACTCCATCTACACTGCTGCACATGAATGTGACAACTTTTAGCTAACTTGGCTTCATTTGTGGTCTCTTGCCTGGATTATAGAAACTTCCTTCACTACCCATTAACTACTCGCTAAATGAACGAAGCACATTCCTGCAGGCATCTCCAAAACAAACCACTTACATGCGCGTCTAGTTATACACAGATCTAGTCACCCTGCTAGCAGAGAAGCCATGCTGTTACTTTCGCAGTATAAACATGAATTCACTTGGGAGAAATTTCTACTTTAGTTATGACTTGGAGAGGAAAATCTGAGAGTACAATGTGGCTATACAATCCAAAAGTTCTAGAAAGTAGTCACAACAAAACAGGAAGCGATGTGTTGTTGACAGGCAAGACTACGGAAGGCTCTAAGGCCAGGAACTCCTTTAACCCCCAAACAGCCAGCACGCTGCGGAAGGTGCTGCCCCAAAGCCACACCGGGCCCTCATTTGCTGTTTTACTTACTTCTTTCCGTTTCGTTTCTGGACATTCCGACTGCAGAGTAAGAGTTGCGCCTTCGATGTTTCTTGGCATGGGCGTGGAACCGGGGTTTATAGTCAAATGAATCTGATCTGGTGAGATAATGTGTTGTACGTAACCCTGGGACATTGCTTCCTGGTCTATTAGGAAGCCCTCTTCACCTTCCACTAGAAAAGGCAAGTGTTCTCCGCACTGTCCATCATCTTCTTCATCCTCCAAAGTGCCAGGGTCCTGCTCTATGAGAACAGTGGTCCTATCATAAACAGTTCCAGATGAGGAAGGCACCAGTCCGTTGTCATCCACAAACCTGAGCATTTTGTCATCCGGGGTCAGGTCATCTTCCTCTCCCTTAAAGAAGATGATGTTGTCGTCTGGACTGTGTTCCCCCATGGTTCAGTTGTGCTCAGCCCAATTGTGAGAAATGAAAAGGTAATAGCCTTTCTGCAACAGATAACAGCAGAGTTAGAGCCAGAGCACAAGAGTCACCTACACCCTAACCACCTTACGGTCATTTTCCCTCATTTTAAAAGCAAACCAAAGCTTTAATCCCAGACTTTGGGAGGCAGAGGCAGGCAGACCTCTGCGAGTTAAAAGTCAACATATCAAGTTCCATACCAACCACATTTACATGGTGAGACCCTGTCTCAAAACAAGAGAAAGACATCGAGCCAGGCCGAGGAATGATGCTGAACGCCTTTAATCCCTGGGAAGTAGAGGAAGTTGGATCTCTGTGAGTTCCAGGTGAACCAGGGATACACAGTGAGAATCAAACAAAGCAAAAAACAAAAAGACCAAACAAAAAACCAAAACCTAAAAAGGCAAACCAAAGCAAAACAACAACAAAAAACAAAACAAAACAAAAAATCCCCCTTTGAAATATTTAAAATTTGACACACTCAGTCACTGTTAAGGAAAAGCAATATATCTCCCCCTGCCCCCCAGAATTAAGGTTAACTGTCCATAAAACCTTCTGAATGTGATTGTCACATACCTTAAAGATGGGTCTATGCGCTAATGGTAAACGAGGTGACTGCTTAAAGGAACCGCTGCTATAAACCTTAAGTGAGGTACTCCCATTCCATCACCCTCCCCCATCAATCACAAGCCTCAGGCAGTTGATGAGGAGAAGCAACCCTTCCATAATCTCCTACAAATCCTGCCTTTGCCCTTTACCGCTTGGGCAACCTGTTTGTGCCCTGTCTTTCTACAGTGTTCCTGTCTCCTAAGGAGTTAAAGGAGAGTGTTTGTCAAGCCCAATCCTGTCAAACAGCAGGAGTATGGATTCCTTGTGTCACTTCTAGAACACAAGGGGAGCCAGGCATAGTGGCGCACATCTTTAGTCCCAACACTCGGAGGCAGGGGCAGGTAGATCTCTGAGTTCGAGGCCAGCATGGACTACAAAAAGAGTTCCAAGACAGGCAGGGCTATTACACAGAGAAACCCTGTCTCAAAAAACAAGCAAACACACACACAAGGGTGGAGGGGCTAATCCCTAATAAGGAATAGCTAGTGCAAACCACTTTATTTATTTATATCCCCAAACCAGAGAGTGACTAGGCTTTCTGTTAGGGACTAGTGTCCCAAGGGCTGTCCTTAACATTGCATACTGATATGAGGAGCTCAGGAAATATCAGCAAAAATGAATGACAGACATGCAGACAGATTCTCTTCGAAGATACAGTCTCTTGAGAAAATTACCAAATTTGAAGCTTTCATGGTCTGGAATGGTGATTCTTCCTTCACCCGAAAACATACAGGTTCTATAAAATGTGGATTTGGCAGACACAAAAGGAGAGTTTTAAAAATAATCAGCACATCACTTAGTTTTCAGCCTGGTTCTGCACTTTCTCTTCTGCTTGGGGTGTTAGCAAGCGAGCCTTTACGTGCGGGAGCGACAGTAAGGCGAGGTAGTTACCAGACACAGGTCAAAGAATCTAATCAAGAGAAACCAGCCCGAGCCTTTGCTTACGCAACCCCAGAAATGCACGTTTCTCTGTATCTGAGTGGAGAGATAAGAATACCGGGAGCCTCCAAGGGCTGCCCCGGCACCTTCGGCGGCAACGCAAAGACCAACTTTCCGTAGCAAACAAGACCAAGAGGTGTGAGGATAGCCGGAGAGCGAACCGAGTACCCCTGAGAGACTGGCAGGAGGAACCTGCCCAGGAAAGCACTCCCAGTCCAGGGCTACGTTAAAAACCCTGAGGCAGGCCGGGGGCTACGAGCTGGGCGAAGAGGGGCAGGGTCCGGGTCTCCATGGAAACAGAAAAGGGGGGCTGGATACCCATCCCCATGGAAACGGAGGAGGGGTGGGGTCCCTCTGGTGAGTGGAATGAAGTCTCTACCGGGAACGGCTTAGGCAGGGAGCCCAAATCCCGCGCCCCCCGGGCAGTCCCAGCACCAACTGAGTGCAGTTTCTGCTTTTACCTCCGTGGCTCCCGGCAACGGCGGCAGCGGCAGCTTCTCCCCTCCCCAGCGGCACCATGATTGCCCCCACCTGTCCCTAGCGTCACTTCCGCTTCCGCTTTCCGGAGGAAAGAGAGGCCGGCTGGTCCCTGCGCCCGCTGCTGCTTCTGATTGGTTCCTGCTATCCAGGGAACTGAGACCCCGCCTCCAACGGCGGGCTGTGGGCGGAGCTAGCGGGGTACAGCGCTCAAATACAGCACGGGGAAGCGGACCTTAGGGAGCGGGCGGCTTCGGGCGCGGGAGGACGCGCGACATCAGCCGTGAAGGTGTCCTCAGCCCCGGACGGCACCCACAGCTGCAGCAGGAAGGGCGCAGTCAGCTACTGCCTTCCTGTCACGTAGACCAGCGGAGGCATCCCTCTTTTGACTCCACTGCGCCCTGGGTCAAGCAGCGTAGCTCACCTAGCTGGGACCCCAGGACCGGAAAGCTGCGTAGAGTGTTCGAGACACTTCCCTTTCTTACAGGCCTGCCGGAGCAGGCGGTCCCAACTTTTCTGTCCGTGGAGGGGTTCTGAGCTCGCGAGGCTCAGCGCCACCTACTGGCCAGTCCCCTCTTCAGCCGTTAGGACTCAGCCTACCGACCCTTGAAACCACTAGCTAGCCGGTAGCAGTTTTCAAAGCTCAAGAAAAGATTTTGCGCGTACTATATTCCTATAAATGTAATTATTAGACCTTCGCATACGCTACTGCTTATTCTCCCCCATGAACGACTTCTCTAGAACGTTTATGTTGGAGCAATGCCCTTATTGGCCCAGACTATACCATTCCCTGTGTTTGAGTAACGTTGAGTAAGTGACTCTACGCAGCGGACTACCACATGTCTCTTTGGCCCCAGACCAGCTGCTCTGTACTTAAGCTACAAAGGCCTAGCTGCCAGGAACTACCATCTTTTGAGAGAGGGGTTTGGGGAGAGAAGACCTGAGATTCCCAGAACCCACACTGGGTGGCTCACACACGCCTGTAATTCCAGCTTCACAGAGATCTGGGCCTCTGGCCTCTCCTGGCACATTCACACATGTACATACCCCCCGCCCCCCAACTAAAAAAGAGAGTGAAAAACAGTCACCACTGTTAAAAATACATTTATCATTAAAATATATTACATATATGAGAGGAGATGCATTATATACAGTTGGGAGGACTGGATGGCCTACAAAATCCCACTTGTTTCACCAGCGCCCCCTTTCTTCAGTGCTTTAGGAGCAACTGAGAGGCCTTAGAGCTGAGTAGAAGGGGACAGCTGCCCTATGCTTACACATGTCCTTAGACTGGACGGTCGATGCATATGGGATAGCTAAAACTTGTTTATCCAGGACATCTAACCAAATCCCTGCTGTCCAACTCATTTCCTTCAGGGTCTTCAGTTAGTCCAAACATCTGATCATGAGATGCTGCTCATTATGGGATACAGGGAACCCAATGACTGGAGGCAGGTTGAATAAGGCAAAATACAGTTACTTTAAATTTTTAAGTAAAAACGAATAGAGGTCTATTTGTGTTAACTAAAGTTGAACATCAAATGTCAGTTCTGTTATGGTGCCTCGCCCCCATGCCTTCACAAGTCACTATGAGTGTGCTAGCTAATGGCATGGGTCAGGGGTGGGTCTAGGCTCAAGAAACAGGTAGCTGCTGTTCTTGCTTCCAGCTGGCCTCGGAGCATCTTAAGGCAGCTCTTGAGCTAAAACAGGTGGGGCTGTCGATTGTGGCTGCCTTTGGGAAATCAGGAGGAGCGCTGAGGCTCAGCGTGGACTGCAGAGGAACTGGTGAATGAACTCCTGGGCCTTCTTCTTCTCTGCCATGTCAAGCTTTTGGTGACCAGCTGGGTTTCGGAGCAGTAAGCTGCCAAATATGCTAGCTGTGCAGGACAGAAACAGAAAACACCATTTATTAAGTAGGACACTAGGGTGACTATGAGAGACGGCAAACTACCCCAAAGAACTTTTTTTTTTTTAAAGGCAGGTCCTGGCTGCTTCAAACTCAGGAGATCCATTTGCCTCTTCCTCCTGAGTCCTGGGATTAAAGGCATGTGCCACTATGCCCAAGTTTTCCTTCTTGAAAAAGAGAATCAGCTGGGTGTGGTGGTACATTTCTGCATTCCTACCATTCTTCCTTCCAGCCTGAACTCTACAGTGGGACTCTGCCTGAGAAATAAATAGGGGCTGGGGAGACAGCCCAGTGCGTGAAGGGCAGCCGTCAGAGGAGACCCGAGTGCAGATCCCCAGAACCCCCACAAAGGACAGCACACTGGCACACACCTGAAATCCCAGTGGTGTGGAGGCAGGGACGGGGGATCCTGGGGACTTGACAGCCAGCTAGTCTGGCCAAAAGGAGGAACTCCAGGTCCTTGCGTATGATATGTAAGTGTTCTACTACGAAGTCATATTTCCAGCCCCAAACAATTTGCATGTAAACTTGGTCCAGACTAGGTGTGGGGGTGCACATGCAGCACTGAGGAAGCCAAGGCAAGAGGATCCTGAGTCCCAGGCCAGTATGAGCTACATGGTGAGTAAAAGCCCAGCTTAGCAACATAACTTGACCCTAGTTTTTGGTTTTTTTTTTTTTTTTAAGATTTAGTTATTTATTATTTTTAATATATTTTATTAATTTATATTACATCTCAATTTAGTTATTTATTATTATATATACAGTGCTCTGTCTGCATGTACACCTTCAGGCCAGGATCTCATTGTAGATGGTTGCGAGCCACCATGTGGTTGCTGGGAATTGAACTTGGGACTTCAGGAAGAGCAGTCAGTGCTCTTAACCTCTGAGCCATCTCTTTTAAAAAGAAAAACAAAAGGGAGGGGGTGAGTGGAGAAAAAATGCATTTTAATTTAGCTTCCTTCCTCAGTGATTCTGTAGAGATGCTTGCCCTAGACCCTTGGCTACTTACCCAGAATATTTTCATCCAAATGATTTTCTGCTGAATTTTTCAGCAGTTCTTGCAAAAACGCCATCAGGTAGTTGAAGACATTTTTGTGGAATGTAGGGAGAGTAGAAATTACCTGAAAGAGGGAGAAGTGGGGTTTCTGGCTTCACTCACTCAGGTACTTGACAAGTTGCCTGCTATGTCCTAGGAACTGGGAACATGACTTATGGATGCGAGTGAGGACGCACAGAGCTAATCACTCACCACTTGGCGTAAGTATCAAATGGGAACAAAGGCCAAATGCTGCATGAACTTAGAGGTCACACTTCTAAGAAATCCATGTTCTCGGACAGTTAAAGGAATATATGACAAAACTAGACATGGAGCAGTGAGGGATAGGACACTGCGGGCATAGAAGAGAAGAGAAAGCAGGATGATAAGCAGGGAGCGTATCCAGGAATGTACCGGCTGCACAGGCACTAAGCCGGGAAGGGTTATCCAGGCTGGTCTCCAGTGAGTTGCCCACACATCTGCACAGCAGAACCACCTAGGGAGCTGGGCAAAGGTAGGCTCCAGAAGACACTCAGATTAAATGGATATAAGAGAAGGTTCTGGAACCCATACTGTTGGCAAGTGTTCTACATTATCCTATCAATGGAGTTGGGTGTGGTGGTGCACATGAGTGTCCCAGCACTTGGGCAGCTGAGGCAGAAGGATAGTGAATTTGAGGTCAATCTGGGACACACTTAGTTCCAGGCCAGACTGAGTCACATAGAGACCCAGTCTCAAGAAAAAGAGAAAAAGAAAAAAGGAAGAGAGAAAGGAAGGAAGGAAGGAGGGAAGGAATTATTAACTAATAGTGGACAAAGAGGTAAGCATGACACCTTTAAGCTCACAATCTGACCATAGCATGCCAATGAACGGACAGAGAGCAGAGCGCGGAGCACTGCACCAAGTAGGCAGGGCAATGATGGGAGAGACTGGATACGTTAGATCAATGGACTGGGCATGTGGGAGGCGAGGAGAGGGAGGAATCAAATGATTCAGGTTTCAGGGTTGAGTCACTGCAACAAGGGTGATGCTATTAAAAGCAGAAGGGACATGAGAGGAGGAAGAACACGTTTGAGAAGGAAAGATGTTAGCTTTCCAAGTCACTGCACTTGGAAGGCTGTCCAACTTTGTTTTGCCAGGCTTCATGTGCCCAGGACTAGCTTCTATGGATGCTGATGCTCAGTGCCCCCTCCCCTCACCTGTTTGCTTGCTGTGTAATTGCCAGAACACTCCAAGCAGTTATGGTAGGCGCTGTAACAGATGACAGGCTCTGGCAGGCTCTCAAGGAAAAGCAGCAAGGCTTCGGCTACAGAATGGTTGTTAGCACCTTTGGCCTCTGTTAAGGAACAGGTGATGCTGCTGCCCATGGGTAGGAGAAGGCCCAGGGACACGCATGTGCCACAGTGCTGCCTGCTCTGTCAAGCTGTGCTCAGAGCTAGGATGACAGCCCACATCTGCAAGGGACCATGCTGTTTGTCAGGTGACCCAGGCTCTCCTGAGTTCCTGCTGCACTGACTGCTTACAGCTGCGATGTCCTTTCTGAGCGGGTTCTGAGTAAGTAGGACAGGCACAAGAGCAGACTCTGGGCTTTGAGAGTCTTCTTTCTTTTCTAACAGCTCTCATGGTCTCACATGTACACACACTTTCCTGAAGGATACAGAGGTTATCAATCATTCCGGTGTCCAGACAGTCCCTTATATGCTCAAATTCCGGCCTCAGGCCTGGCTGTTGAAACAGATCTTCCTGCAAGAGGGAAGAAAGCCACAAAACAGATATTTTCTCAGAAAACTGGCAGTGATTTCCGGACTTGCTCATATCACTCAATCCAAAATGCAGCTGTGTAGTGAGACCTCTGAATCACCCCAGTAGACAGCATGGACTAATTCGTCTTCAGGCCTTCCCAGGCATACGTATGTGTTCTAGAGCTATGAGTAGGCCACACTACACAAGACAAGACCCAGTGTAGGAGGAAACTCACACAGGGCTGTGTCTTAAGGTATTATGAGAGACATGCCATGAATAAGATGGAAAAGCTACTTTGGTCCTCAGCCAAAACAATAACAAAATGATATAGAGAGGGCTAAAAAGAACCTTCAGACTTTATGCAAATAAAAAATATAATTTCCATTAGTCTCAAGATATTTTGGATTCATTTGTTTCATGAAGCAACTCAATAAACTATTAATAATAACAATATTATGGGACTAGAGAGATGGCTCAGCGGTTGAGAGCACTGACTGCTCTTCCAAAGGACCCAGGTTCAATTCCTAGCATCCACATGGCAGCTCACAACTGTCTATAACTCCAAGATCTAACACCCTCATACAGACATACATGCAGGCATAAAAATAAAAAAACAAAAAACAATAGTACATGTTTTGCTCACAAGTTACATTTGAAAGATCTAAAGATAGATCTCTTATGAAAGTGAAGTCTGGGGCCTAGGAATGTAGCTCAGTGGTAGAGAGCTGAGGCTCAGGGTTCCAACAATAGCATAGCCAAAACAACAACAACAACAAGAAGAAGAAGTATACATATGCATACAACATATGTATATTTGCAATTTCAATTTTCAAAAAGTAAAGAAAGACCTGGGTAGTGATGCACACCTTTAATCCCAATACTCGGCAGGCAGATCACTGTGAGTTTGAGGCCAGCCTGATCTACAAAGTGAGTCCAGGACAGCCAGGGCTGCACAGAGAAACCTTGTCTTGAAAAACAACAAAACAAACAAACAAACAAAAATCGAAGAAAGAACTAATTAATCCCCCCCCATGATTGTATATTAATCATCTTGGGAGTAAGTTATTCAACTTTCAGGGTATCTGTTTCCTCCAAAGGTTGCTATGAAAGTTAAATGAAGCAATTGGATAAACAGAACACAGTTTGGTACACTAAAATATGTCCATGAGTTCTAAGCTAGTCTTGTCTAGTGAGTTTGCCATTAGCCTGGACTACATACTGAACTATCTAAATAAATAAATAAATACTGGAAAATAGAGCTCTTGCCTAGCATGCACAAAGCTGAGTTCAATCCCCAGCACTACACAAACTAAGTAATGTAGTGCATAGCTGTAACTCAGCATTTGGGAAGTGGGGACAGGAGACTCCGAAACTCAGTCATTCTCAGCTACACAGTAAGTTCAAGGCCAGGCTGTGCTACTTTAAGACTGTCTAGAAAAACTGAAATACAACACAGAACAGATCATTCTAAGCACGTGTGTTACTGGGCTGGCGATGCAGCGTAGAAGAGAGCTCTTGCCTAACATGCATAAGGCCTGAGTTTGGTCCCCGACACTGGAGGGTAGGGGAAGGGAGTAGAGGGAGGGACAGGGGCAAGGAGAATGAGGGGAGGGAGGGGAAGAGAGAAGGAGGGGTGGAGAGGGAGGGAATATGAATGCACTTTGCTTCAAGATTAAAACTTCTAAAACCACGGCTTTGAGATCAGAGGCAAGACCCTCAGACTATGTGATGTCCTGTGCATGTGTGCCTCCTGTGTACAGACTGTGTGATGTGCCTGTCACTGTCAGCCTGACTAGTGGCCTATGCGCTGCTAAATAAAATATACCTTAATTATCTGTGATCCCCACATTCCCCAAAACCTGCCAGCCTATGCCCCCACCCCACCCCCCATTCCTGGCTTTGAAGCCTGGACCTCACAAATCGATAGCCAAGTCAGTCAAACTGACCAACCAATTCCAGTAAGCCTATCTAAATCTCTCTAGAAATCAGCCCTCCAGACACATGGCCTGGGCCAGGCCTGAAATGTCACCAGGCTAGCCCCTCCCATTCTCAGAAGCAGGTCAGAGTTCCTGAAAATGACATCAAAATGACCTCCCAGGGGCATTGATTGAGAAGCCCTTCTCTAAGGGGCTAAGAGGAGGCCTGGAGAAGAAACACACCACTGGGAAGGCTGCTCTGCTTCCCAATGGGGAAAATGGGAATCGAGAGCAAGAATCAAACAGGCACTCACCCCCTTGGGGCAGAACAATGCTCCACAGGTTCTTCTCAACAAAAGTTTTTCATACAAAAAGTTCTAGGTCTTTCTCAAGGCAGCCTGGCCCGGCCAGGTTTGAGGGCCTCAGCCCCACCTACCTGCTGGACAGCATTTTTATAGAGATAGTCGACCATCATCCAGAGTTCTTTGGGGATTTCCATGGGGCTCTCCAACTGGCTCCTGTCATCTGCAGTCTGCACTGGCATCAAAGTCTCCAAAGGAAGGAAAGTTATGACAAGTCATGACAAGGCAGAACTTCTACCAGGCTGGCGTCAGGAAAAAGCACACGAGGACAGCAAACAACAGAAAGGGAACTCTTCAGTCCACTCATCAATCATTTCAGAGGCCAAAAAGGAAAAAGGAAGGAAAGGAAAGGAACTCCCAGGTGGTACAACTGGGGACAAAAGGTAATTTTTAAGCATCGGGAGAGAGTTAGGGCAAGCAGTTTCGCTGAGTGGAGCAGCAGTATATGCCCTAACTTCATTTTAAAAGTTCCTCCGGCATTCCACTGTTGAGACCAGAAAGGCTGTGTGATCCAGTGAGGCAAGAGTCCACACCTGTGAGCCCAAACTCTAAGCCCAAGCTCCAGGGCTACTGCCATTCACCATGTGACCAGTGACAAATCGCTCTCTTTGGGTCTTTTTTCATCTACATTAAATAATAGAAAGGAAAAAAGATAGGATAGTTCAAGAGTCCTTAACTGAAAATACGCCCCCCAGGAAAAAAAAGTACATAAATTAGCTAAATTTACACCAAGCTTGCTCCTTTGTGTTAGGATGGTCTCCAAAGGAGCCTTCTGTGTCTTAGCAGAACTCATTTTAGGATAACCTGCCAGATCACCATAATTTATTTGTGTGTGTGTGTGTGTGTGTGTGTGTGTGTGTGTGTGTGTGTGTGTGTGTGTGTGTGTGTGTGTGTGTGTACATACACATATGCATGTGGTGGCCAGAGGTCAATACTGAGTGCCTTCCTCAGTGGATTTCCACTTATTCTTTGAGACAGGGGTCTCTCACTGAACCTGGAACCTTCCAATTTGTCTAGAATGCCTAGCCAATGGCTTCCCATGGTCACCTGTCTCCATGCCCCTGAGCTGGGAACCGCAGACATGTACCTTTTATGTGGGTTCTAGGGAACCGAGCTCAAGCCCTCATGTGCATGGCAAGCACTTTACAACTGAGCTATCTCTTAGCCCCAAGTGACAATTTTTTTTAATGGAAACTCTCCCTAGGCTCATGGCTAAGTCTCTCTCCTGCACTGCCTGCAGCACACTGAAGGATGCAATGTGCCTCCTCTACCCCACCCACATTACCATGCTGAATCTTAATCACCTATGGGATAGAGTATGGGAAGTGGGGCCTTTGGGAGGCTATTGATCATGAGGGCTGTGTGGGCACAAATGGGGCTGTGTGGTCACAAATGAGACTGGTGTGCACTAAGAAAGCCAAGAGCCTCCCACTCCTGTCATAAGAGGACCCCGAGATGGCCATCTATGAATCAAGAAAGTGGGTCCTCGTCAGACAAGTCATCAGGGATCTTTATCATATACTTTAGCCTCCCAAAGTGGGAAAGTGAACTCGCTCTCTTACACACACACTGGTGTGAAATAAAGCTGGAAAGTGTAGCCATCTGCTGCAGCTGTCCACAGCAGGAGGTGGAGTCTCTCTATGCTGTAACCTGGGCTGGCTTCATGACTTGTGATCTAACCACACAGTAAGGCAGAATAGGTATTGTGTGGGCTGTCAGCCATTCCATGTAGGGCCTTAGCTTTTCTCTCTTGCTCTTGCCTTTACCTGCAGAAAGCTCGAGCTCACTTCCTGAAACCTGAGAGCCCGTGTGCAGAGGCCAGAAGGCAGCCAACACTGAGGCAGGCAACATGGTGGCCAATACAACTGCTGCTTGACTACACTGAAACCAATAAGCCTAGGCTGGACCAGGAGAAAAAAGTCAGAGTCATGAGAGACACGCACTGTCCTTTTGACTGGAGGATGACTTGTTGTACAGATACTAAGCAAGTTCTAGGAGGCTGCAAAATGCTTACACCCAGGAAGGGAGGTATAGAAATTCAGTGTTTGACTCAAGCAGCCCCGTACTAGATGTTTTCCTTGGGGCTTGTTACTCACCAGCTCACTAACAGTTTTCAGCGGTAGGTCCAAGATTGGCTCCCTCATGTAGCACAATGTATGGATGGGAGACCCAAAACAGCTGGGCAGGTAGTTCCCAGACACCGACAAAAAGTAATCCTTTCCCCGGTCCAAGTGCAAGACCAGAATGTCTTCAATTTTGTCTTTGCCTGAATTGAGTTTTGTGGCAGTAGCCTTATTTACAAAGAGCTCCAACTCAATCTCAACTTGAGAATCTGCACAAAAAGTTTAAAAGTAACATCAGCTAGGGAGCAGTGAAGAGAAAGAGGAAAAGGCGGGAGGGCAGAGAATAAGACCGAAAGGATTAAGAAAGGAAACGGAAGATCAACCCACACAGACCTGTGCTCTGGAGAAGCACAAAAGGTCCAGCCTGGAAATCTAAAGATAATGCATGCAAACGGGACAGACAAACTCATGTACAAAGTAGCATGGCTTAAACCAGGAGAACTAATCCATTAAGGAGGCATGGATCAAAGGACCAACCCTGGGCCAGGGAAGATGTAAATATCTGCCCACTCGAAGATCCACCTGGGAACTAGCCAGGAGACAGCCTTCATCCTCCTGCCACATGATGGAGATGGGGATGTTACACTCCTGGGCCTGTTACCCATCATCTCTCTCTCCACAAGGGTAGATAACTGATTACAGTAAGACAGGCAGTGGAGATGCCCCCCAAAGTAGCAGCACCTGCCATGAGATTATGGCACACACAAGCCAGTAAAGTGTTCTCAAAGCTCAGTGCATGCTCCCATTTTATATATGGGTGAGTTCAGCTATAGGGTTGCAGAGCCAACAGAGTCAGGGAGATCACTGTGAGGCCACTTTGGTCTACATGATGAATTCCAAGATAGCCAGGGCTGCATAACAGAGAGACCCTGTTTCAAAAACAAAACAAAGCCAGGCAGTGGTGGCACACACCTTTAATCCCAGCACTTGGGTGGCAGAGGCAGGTGGATCACTTTGAGTTCGAGGCCAGCCTGGTCTACAAAGCGAGTCCAGGACAACCAAGGCTACACAGAGGAACCCTGTCTCAAAAAACCAACCAAACCAACAAACAAAAATAAGCCAGAAAACCTTTCAGGCAGAGAATAAAGCATTCAGAAGCAAAGAGCTAATTTAGGAAAATGAAGAGGGCAGGTAGGGCGTTGAGAAAGTGAGCGTAGAAGAGATGGGTTACCTGGCAAGAGGAAGCCTCTGCTGGGCTTGGCAGTAAGCCACTGCTTACAGTAGGATGCTTCATCAGGCTTGTTGATGAATTCAAACTGACACGGCACTTGGCCGTTATGAATCGTGAAGGACTCGGTTTGCAACTGCATGTACTTTACATTCTCAAAACAGAACTGGGAACAAAGAAGGACCAGTCAGAGCCAGTGAGAAAGAGAAAAAGGACACATTCTCTTCTCGGGCTGCATGCCCACCCTGACTGGGAAAGAGTGTTTGTCTTGGGAAGAAACTAAAGGAGCATCTCTTTGAGATGTCCTTAGCCAAGAGGACACAGCGGCCACGGAAGGCTAGTGAGGCCAAAGCCCAGGTGTGTTTATAAGTAAATTTCCTGAAGCAAACAGTTTCCATCTTCTACATCCAAAACACTTCCAAAGCACCATTCCCAAACTGTCCCGTCACCTGAAGATCAAGCTCACTCTGCCACATAGCTGGGTCTACAGCATAAAGTGTCTTCCTGAGAACCTTCTGTTTGTTTGTTTGTTTGTTTTGTTTGTTTTTTGAGACAATCTCCCCAGCCCTGGAAGGCCTGGAATCTCTGGAACTCACGCTAAAGATCAGGCTAGCCTGAATCCAAAGATCCACCTGCCTCTGCCTCCCAAATTCCAGGAATAAAAGCCATGCTGCCACACCCAAGCCAATGCCCAGCCCCTCCACGCCAACATTCGTTCTGGGGCTTGAACTCACGTCTAACCAACTGAGCCAAGGCCCCAACCCTGATGCTAGCATTCCTAATGGATCTGGGTCTTCCCTACCTCGCGCTTGGAGAGTGTCACAGAAGGAATGTTGGCATTTTCCATCTTATCCAGGGAGCGGACAATTTCCTCCAGCGTTTTCCGGTAGAATTCTTCATTCACAACTCTCACCTGGGAGGGAAGCAGTAACAGACTGAGAGCAGGACCTAATGTCCCTTCTTTTTTCTCAGTAGTGAGGGTGCTTGGGGCATCAGGAAGTGATGACAGCATTTCAGGAAGTGTAAGCTAAGTAGATTTAGCTCCTTAACAAATAACCCAAATAATCATTATCACCATCACCATCATCATCATCGGTGACAGACTCAGAAGCATCCCCCAGCTGCAGCAAGGCTGCCTGCCTCCTAGTTAGCAGAAGGACACTGGAATGTCCTGGCTGCTCCTCCTGTTGGGTCTCAGGTCTTGGCCAAGACACAGAGTTTCTATCTCTGTCCTGCTTGCTGCCACCCAAAGACCAGCAGTGGGATATTTTTTCTACGGTTTTGATAGCAAGATGTATTATTTCTTAGCTTTTTTAACCCAACTCATCAGCAAGGAAGAATATCTCAGGCTCTCCCTCCTGTATTTTAATTATATACACTTTTTTTTTCAGCAACACAATAATGATTGCAACATTCCTTAGTCATCATCCCCTGCCCCCTTTTAGAGAGGTTCTATGTACTATACACTGGCCCCCAACCCACAGCTTGAAAGCCAGCGCCACCACACCCAGTCTTGGGCTCTTTAACTTCAGGCTCTGACCTGCACCTGTCCTACACATTGAGAACAGGTGGCACAAAGCAGCACAGAAGCTACAGGGGATGAAATGCAAGTAAACAATGAGTGCGGGAATGTCTGACTTCACTAGCAATCAGGGTGCTGCAACATAAAACAGTGAATTGTTCCCCTGTGTGTGTGTGTGTGTGTGTGTGTGTGTGTGTGTGTGTGTCTCTCTCTCTCTCTCTCTCTCTCTCTCTCTCTCTCTCTCTCTCTCACTGTTTTACATAAAAAGACTGAAAAAATTATTGGCAAGGTTATGGGAAAATAAGCTCATATACAGTTGGTGGAAGAACTGGGGCTGGAGAAACGGCCTTAGCCACTCAGAGCACAGGCTGCTCTTACAAAGGACCTGGTTTTCCTCACCCACATGGTGGCGAACAACCACCTGTAACTCTGGGGGATTTTTGTTTTTTTGTTTTGTTTTTTCCTTCTGAGGCGGGGTTTCTTTGTGTAGCCTTGACTATCGTAGACTCGATTTGTAGACCAGGCTGGCCTTGAACTCACAGAGATCCACCTGCTTCTGCCTCCCAAGTGCTGGGATTAAAGGCGTGTGCACCACCATGCCAAGCTTCCATCTGTAACTCTGTATTTCCAGGGGATTTATGCCCTCTCCTGGTCTCTAGGGGCACCAAGCATGCAGGCAGTGCACATACAGCACATACATGCACGCAGGCAAAACACTCATACACATAAAATAAAAATAAATCTTGCCTGTGTGATGGTGTATGTTAGAATTCTGCTTCAGTCTGCCTGCCTGTGATGTCATTGCCTACTTGCCATGGGGGCATGGCCCTGCCCAATATATAGAAAGCAGACCTACCTCACTCCTCCCTCTCTCTTATTTCTTATTATTAATCATAAAAGTGTATACTTTTAATCCAAATCTCTGAGTTCAATGCCAGCCTGGTCTACATAGGAAGCCCTTGTCACCAAAAAAGTAAACAAATCTTAAAAAAAAAATAGGGAGCCAACAGGTGGTGGAGAGGAGAGGAGGAGGCAGAACTGCCACGGGCTAGAACCATATGGCTGGGAGGAGTTTACTCTGAGAATTGGTGACAGAGAGAAGCAGCCCAGATGAGAAACATGTACAAGTATTATGGGCTATTGGATGGGAAGTAGCCCAATTAGGAATTATTAGAGCAGTTGGCATGGGATGTGGTGCTGGGAGGTGAACGATAGCTTAAGGGGTAGTTTCTTCCCAGCTCCAGTGTAAAGGCATATTAAAAATCTATCAGGCATATGTGTGTTTTATTGATATAGTAGCGGGCTAAATAACTAACACCACAACAATAATATGTGATTAATAGTAAATATTAATAATCAATTTTCTACAACATATGTATGTCACATTATTTGTAGGGAGCTGTACTGCTTAGTGCCTCTGCCATTCAATACTGATGTGATGTTTGCTATTGATTTGTGTAGTTTATAAAGGTTAGGATGTTTCCTTTTTTTTTTTATTTTTGATGTTGGGACTTTTTCATCATACATAAAATAATTTTTCTTTTTTCTTTTTTTTTTTTTCTTTTTTTGGTTGTGAGCCTAGCCATTTCTCCAGCCCAATTTTTCTTTCTAGCAAGTTATATTATTGATTTAATACCTCTTGTCATTGGTAAGTAGTACATTTTATCATTTTTAGTGCAATTTACTTGTATTATACTTTCATTTTCAGTTTGATATATTTCTCATGATTTCTTTTGCAATTTCTTTTTTTTTTTTTTTTTTTGGTTTTTCGAGACAGGGTTTCTCTGTGTAGCCTTGGCTGTCCTGGACTCACTTTGTAGACCAGGCTGGCCTCGAACTCACAGCGATCCGCCTGCCTCTGCCTCCCGAGTGCTGGGATTAAAGGCGTGCGCCACCACGCCCGGCTTTCTTTTGCAATTTCTTTGACCCATGTACTACTAAATATATGTTGTCTAATTTTCTAGAATTTATCTTTGTTTTTTCTTTAACTCTAGGTCTAAATAAATTGCATTTGGGCCTTAAAAAAATAGTAAGATAGCCAGGTGTGGTGCCACATGCCTTTAATCCCAGCACTTGCGGAGGCAGAGACAGGCAGATCTCTGTGAGTTCGAGGCCAGCCTGGTCTACAAAGTGACTCCAGGACAACCAAGGCTACATAGAGAGACCCTGTCTCAAAAAAACCACCACCAACAACAACAAAAGTAAGAGTTGTTGGGAGTAAACCCTAATAAATGAGTAGGCACTGTTAGGCCTCAAGTGGTCCACAAATGTAGAGACAAGCTCAAGCTGGACCATAGGAGGACTTCTTGCGGTGAGATAAAAGCATTCCTCAGGAACTTGTGGAACTGGTTCCCAGCTACCAAAAGGAGTCACTTCTCTTACCTCTGGCAGAAGGGACACATGGTTGTCTGAGGTGCCTATCAGAACATCAAAGCCCACACTGGGCCCCAGGCTCCCTGAGTGTTACGCAAAGTCCACACTAGTCTGGTGGCCTTCCCCTTCCCCCAGCTAGCCATCCATCCTACCTGACCCACTATCCCCTCCATATCTGCCAGTCCCTCTCTGTCTCTTGCTCTCTTGCTGTGCTCCATTCTGTCTCTTCCTGTCCACTATCTCTACTCTTCCCTAGCCCAGGCCAGGCTCAGTCTTCTTCCTCTCTGCTCTGGACTAACTACTCCAGATACCTCCTGCATAGTCTCTCTTACTCACAATTTAAAAAAAACAAAAAACTTCCCTAGTAATGAAGTGGTCTCGTAGGCAGTCTCTTTACTATGTCCCTTCACATACATTTACAGCACCCTCTCGAATACACTAATAAATTTAAGAATATTTTAATAGGGCTGGGCGTGGTGGCACACGCCTTTAATCCCAGCAATCGGGAGGCAGAGGCAGGTGGATCGCTGTGAGTTCGAGGCCAGCCTGGTCTACAAAGTGAGTCCAGGACAGCCAAGGCTACACAGAGAAACCCTGTCTCAGGAAAAAAAAAAGAATATTTTAATAAGCCAGATGGTGGTGGAGCATGCCTTTAATCCCAGCATTTGGAAGGCAGAGACAGGCGGATCTCTGTGGGTTCGAGGCCAGCCCGGTCTACAAAGTGAGTCTAGGCAGTCAGAGCTGTTACACAGAGAAACCCTGTTTCAAGAACAAACAAAGAATATTTTAATACATAGTCTTGCTATGTTTCCCAAACTTATCTCAAACTCCTGGGCTCAAACAGTCCTGTCACTGCCCTCTGAATACTCAAACTACATGCACCACCACCCTGCTATAATACAATTCTCCTTGAACCACTAATATCACCACTAAGAATTTCTGTCTATAGAAATACATACACAGACATAAAAATAGACATGAAGGATAGTCACTACAGCACCATATACAATGGCAATATTTTAAAACAAGTCATCAATATATTATAGTTCATCCCTACCACAGAAAAGTTTCAACCTTTAAAACCAGTAAGATCCTCAACAGATACGAGTGCTTTCCTCCATGCCTAAAAGCCTGAATTTGATCCTTGGAATCCACATGGTGGACTCCCATAGGTCCTTGACCTTCCCATGAACACTGTGGTATACATGCACAACACACACACACACACACACACACACACACACACACACACACACACACACACACACTAAAACAAGTAAATGTAAAACAAATTAATGAGGAACAAACTGTGCAATTACCACCATGAAAACATTTCCTAGAACATACTCTTTTCTGGGGGTGGGAGTGATGGAAAACAGAATTGCCTATGTAGCCAAGGATGACCTTGAACTTCTGAGTGCTCAGGTTACAAGGATGTGTTACCTTATCTGGTTTGTGTAGTCTGGGAATTTAATCCAGCACCTCCTGCCAACTAGGCAAGCATTGTACCACTTGAGCTACATTCTCCAACCCTAAAACATTTCAATGAAGGGAAAATATGTTCCCAGAATGTGTAAAAGGTAAGTTCTTTTACTAAGAAATAAGAAAAGAAATATCTGTGTACCGTATGCAGAATACTGACACAGTCAGATGCAAACACATAAATAAAGTTCAGAGGCAAAAGGGAATTTCCATGTATGTGGAAACATTCAGATGTATATAAAAGCAAGTAGTAATTAACTTTACACTTAAGTTTTATGCTCTTGGGCTAAAGAGGTGGCTCAGAGGTTAAGAGCACTAACTGCTCTTCCAGAGGTCCTGAGTTCAATTCCTAGCAACCACATGGTGGCTCACAACCATCTATGAGATCTGGCCTGCAGGCACACATGTAGGCAGAGCACTGTATACATAATAAATAAACAAATCTACAAAAAATTATATTCTTTAAAAAATGTGTTTCTTTTTATTTTTATTTTTTATTTTTTTTAAGATTATTTATTTAATATAGTATTCTCCTGCAAGTACATCTGCACACCAGAAGAGGGCACCAGATCTCATTATAGATGGTTATGAGCCACCATGTGGTTGCTGGGAATTGAACTCAGGACCTTTGGAAGAACAGCCAGTGCTCTTAACCTCCGAGCCATCTCTCCAGCACCTCTTTTTATTTTTTTATATATGGGTGCGTGCTAGCTAGTTTTATGTCAACTTGATACAAGCTAAAGTCATCTGAGAAGAAATCTCAATTAAGAAAATGCCTTCAGCTGGGCACAGTGGCGCATTTCTGCAATCCTAGCAGTCAATAGGCAGAGTTCAAGGCCAGCCTGGTCTACAAAAGTTCAGGACAGCCAAGGCTACACAGAGAAACCCTGTCTCAAAAACCCCCTTCCCCCCCCCCAAAAAAAAAGGAAAAGGAAAAAAAGAAAGAGAAAGAAAAGGATGGGGCTGTAGTTAAACCTATAGGACATTTCCTTCACCCCTGGGTTGGTAGCGCTGGTTGAGCAAGCCATGAGAGACAAACCAGCTAGGAGCACTCCTCCATAACCTCTGCATCAGTCCTGCCTCCAGGAGCTTCTGGCCTGGTTCAGTTCCTGTCCTATCTTCCTTCTAGGATAAACTACGATGTAAGCCAAAGAAACCTTTCCTCTCCGAGTTGCTTTGGGTATGTTTCATCACAGCTATAGTAACCCTGACTAAGACAGGGTGTTTTGTCTGCATGTATGTCTGGGTACCACATGCAAGCAATGCCTGCAGAGCAGGTCAACATGAGTACTAGAAACCACACTTGGATCCTCTGGAAGAACAGTAAAGGCTTTTAATATCTGAGCCATCTCTCCAGGACCTTAGAAAATTTTAAAAAAGAGCTTCCTCATATTCAAGGCTAAGAGGAGGAGATCAGGGGCTGGAGAGATGGCTCACTGGTTTAGAGCACTGACTGCTCTTCCAGAGGTCCTGAGTTCAATTCCCAGTAACCACATGGTGGCTCACAACCATCTACAGTGTAATCTGATGCCCTCTTCTGGCCTGTGAGTGTATATGCAGGCAGAGCACTGTATACATAATAAATAAATAAGTCTTTAAAAAAAAAAAAAAAAGAGGAGGAGATCAGAAAGAAAACCAGCTGCCCACCTACCCCAATGTCAAACACTGAGCTGACGGGCTTGTGGTCACTGGTCTTCAAGGTCATGTGGCTCTGGTAACTCAGCTGAGTGATGTTCTTTCCTTTCCACAGGACTCGGTCACACCAGGCAGGAGCACGACACTTCTCACTAAAATACAAAGTCCACGCTCACCCAAACAGCAGGGCCCACTGCTTAGTGAGTGCTCTCATGGTCTGAACAAGAATGGGCCCCAGAGGCTCATGTGCTTGAATGCGTGGCCATAGGGAGTGACACTTCTAGGAAGTGTGGCCTTGATGGGGAAATGTCACTGTGGGGGCGGGCTTTGAGGTCTCCTATGCTCAAGCTACACCCAGTGTGATACCCAGGCTCCTTCTGCTGCCTGCAGACCAAGACATAGAACTCTCAGGCCTGTAATCCCAGTGCTTGGAGAGGCAGAGGTAGGCGGATCTCTGTGAGTTCGAGGCCAGACTGGTCTACAAAGCCAGTTTAAGACAGCCAAGGCTACACAGAGAGACCCTGGGGGGGAGGAGATATAGAACTCTCAGCTCCTTCTCCAGCACCATGTCTGCCTGCACGCTGCCATGCTTCCTGCCGTAATAATAATGGACTAAACCTCTGAACCTATAAGCCAACCCCAGTTAAATGTTTTCCTTTATAGGAGTTGCTGTGGTCATGGCGTCTCTTTTCAGCAATAAAACCCTACCTAAGACAAGTATATGGCTCAGGCAGAGACCCACGAGACAGAGCCTTCATGTCCAGGCAGACAAGAATCTACGGTTCTTCAGGTCCACAAGGGCCAGTGCATCCCAGAATCCTGGGTTTCCACTTCCTTAACCCCATGAAGTGACCTCTGACCCACCTGGTATCCCAGTCATCAGAGCCAGTATCGTACTTGTAAGTAGGCTGGAACGTGAGCTCGCCCTCTGTGAAACCGTCAAAGACAGTCTTGGCAGCCACCTGGATTTTCAGCTGTACAAAAGAATGGGAGGGGAAAGCCTTCAGAATGCAAGATCAAACCTGGGATTAGTGGAGACCATGACATCAATCCATACCCACAGCCTACCGCAAAGGGAAGGGACCCAAGAGAAAACCATTGCTATCCCATCAGTCAATAAAGAAATGATCTCATAGAGGGACAGGAAAGTTAGGATTCTTCTCCTTCAATGTTCTGCACTGGGAAAGAGAAAGAGAATGGAAGGATTTAGACACAATGACGCCAAGGTTGTCAAGGAGGAGAGAAGCGCTCAGATGGGAAAGAAAGAGGGCTTCAGCGTCCTGGACAGTGCTGAGTACCTAAGGAATCTCGAGTCTACTGAGGAGAGTGGCAGGAAAGTCAGGCGTAGGCGTCTCTCAGCCTGTGAAGTGGCCATTGCTCTCAGAAAGACATGCTATGTCAAATGATGGTGGAAAACAGCAGGCTGTGGAACTGTCTCACCAGTGGAAAGAAGAGCTGAGAGAGTTCCCCCACACTGGAGGAAACTGGTGGGAAGGAGGAGGCAGGAGCAGGAGACTCATTCTATAGAGAACTATTACATCACCTAAGATATACCAAGCAGTTTCTTTACTGAAGAAAAAGAAAATCATAACTTTTGGCCCCAACTCCTAATCTCCTGAGTGAACGAGAAAGAGTGTGCTCTTACTCCAAGGGACACAAGACCCTCCAGGACAGAGCCAAGAGAGAGAAACGCAGGCAGAATGCAGGCACAAGTGGACAGCATCAGGTCTTTAGGGAAACCTCTCAAGATGAGGAAAGAGAAACTAGGGTCTGTGCTCTCAGAGCAGAGGAGCGGCTGGCCGAGGCAGAGCCGTGGCCGTCTGTACCTGGTCATACGCATACAGGGTTTGAAAGGCCTTCTCTTCCACGAGCTTTTTCACCTTTTCCACATCCAGCTCTTCTATTCTGTAGTTGAGGTCCCCCAGCCACAAGATCACACTGTGAGGACAGAGCACAAAGGTGACAGGGTTTGGGGGGGCTTTAACCCTCCCTATTCAGGATGCATCAGACAGAAGCCCGAAGGTGGGACAGTGACTTAGGTGTTGCAGACCCTGGTGTTACATTCCAGACCACAAATACACTCTCAGCTTATTTCTAGACAGAATCTCTGAAAACTCAAATTTAATAGTAGGGCCTGGATTTACCCACCATGTCACTGGCTGCCATACTCTGCACTCCTGGAAAGATCTGTGTCACATGGTTCATTGTACCTGCTGCTGCTCCCTGATGACATCAGACCAAGAACTCCACTGTTCCACCTGAAGCCAACACCCATGTCACCAAATAATCTGCCTAGCAGTGGACTCTCTCCCCCAACAAATATATCCTCAGGCCAAAAGCAGACAAAGGGCCATGCCAGCTGCCGCCTTACAACAGAGAGGACATGCTCCCTATGAGGGACCCTGGAGAAGAACAACCATCCAGTCAGCTTCCAGAATACCAACTAGCCAGGGACAGTTCCACTGCTTCCGACAGGACCCTGGAGGCCTCCTCCTCTTTATAAAAGAAGATCCATAAATGTCAACTGTGCCCATAAAGTCTGAAATTCCAAAGCTTTGAAATCTGACAAATGGCAAGTTTTGGGGATAAATGAAATAAAGAGAATGAACAAAAACTAGCACAGTATGCTCTGTGCAGTTGCAACTATGATTTTGACAAGCAGGATCAAGTAGAAATGAGCAAGGGCAGGCAGCAAGCACAGGTCCAACTCTCAAGTATACGTGCTCTGGAAGAACAGGCTTGGAAACTGAAAACAGTGCTCCAAACTGTGCGTGAGATGCAAGCTCTCTGGTTGGTTTGCTTCTGGTGCTCAATGAGCCAGATTTCTAAGCAAATAAATCCCATGCCTCTCCAGGGACAACTGATGCTTGACAACGGTTCTAGAGGTCTTCCAGATGGCAATTTAGGAAGCCAAGATTTTCTAACAGACAAGTAAGAGCTGGCAGACACCCAGCTCCCAGAATGCACTTCTCAGGCATGATGGAGAACTCAGCCTGGCAATCAGACGCGAGGCCTGAGGAGGGAAGAAACTCAGACTCACTCATGCTTGCTGATGGTGAGTGGGGGGAGGGTCGGGTCCACCTGAGAGAACTGCATTCGAGAACAAATGTCTCTGTAGTCCTGGTTCCTCCTCTCATACTCTTCGGTGTGGGCTGCCAGGTGGGCATTGACTACACAGACGCTGGTGTTGTGCAGCTGGAACCTTATAGCCACGCCGCCTTTGTTACCCTGTTGAAAGGACCCTCAGTCACTTACACTTGCAGACTTTCAAAATAGTTTGTCTTTGTCTTCAGAATGACCTTACAGGGTTATTAGCTATTGCTTACAGATAAGAAGTCAAGTCCCAGGGCTAGAGGGATGGCTTAGAGGTTAAGAGCACTGACTGCTCTTCCAGAGGTCCTGAGTTCAATTCCCAGCACCCACATGGTGGCTCACAACCATCTATAATGTGATCTGATGCACTCTTCTGGCCTGTACTGTATACATAAAAAAAATAAAAAAAGAAGTCAAGTCCCCAAGCAAACTGACTAGGCATTTCCATACGAAGCTCAGGCCAGAGCTTCCTCTGTTCTTTTGCCTGTATCAATGATGAGACAGACACATGTCCAGCTCAGCTCTTGCTGAGGGATCTAAGGGCAGGACTGCAGGAGCCTCAAGAAGAAAAAAGTGCAAACCTACGGGGCTGTTTTCCTTGGTGGCCAAAACTGTTTCTGTAGCATACTACATGATATACTTGAATCCACCAGAGGCTCCGCCGGCACTGACTACAGAGACGAAGAAGTGCACTAGCTGCATTTCTAAGTTGTCTGCTTACGCGTACCGCTCGTCCTGCAACAGCAGCATCCTAGGGAGGCTCCTGCATCACAAGACACTGAGGCAAAGCACTGGGGTTACAAGAACTCACCATCCTCCCCATGATTCCTGTCCCCACAGTCTCAGCTTCCACTTCTGAGATAAAGGCCGCATGTTCCTGTTTGACGTAGAGCAGCAACATAATGCCAACCAGCCGGATGAGCTTCACCTGGAACACAGAGCCCAATTCTCAAGTGATAGCGTCGTGGACAGAAGCTGAAATAGCTCAAGGGAAATGTGGTGAGAGAGCTGGCTGAGGCACTAACACACCTCCTCCTCCACGCCAGGCACAAGGTAGTCTGTCTCACTCACTGAGCATGATACATGATACCCTAAGCCACTTACAAGTGCCAAGACCCTTCGTCTTTCACTCAGACAGGCCCTTCTGAAGGACTGTGGGGCTGACCAGGAACAGCTTACATTGAAGGTTCACAAAAAAGCTGAGCATTTATCTCAGGCTTTCTTGGCAAGCTACAGAACGTTACAAAGTCCCCGACCCCGCCCTTACCTTGGCATACTTGGCACCTGGGTGAAGACTCTCTGACACAGCCTTAAACCACTCTTCCTCCTTTGGGGTATCGTGAAAGAAGAAGGCTTCCTTACTCAGATCGAGCTCCTGGAACCTATGTGGAGAAGCAACCGATAAACCAGAGAAAGGTAGCCGGGCGTGGTGGCGCATGCCTTTTTTTTTTTTTTTTGGTTTTTCGAGACAGGGTCTCTCTGTGTAGCCTTGGCCGTCGCTGTGAGTTCGAGGCCAGCCTGGTCTACAAAGCGAGTCCAAGACAGCCAAGGCTACACAGAGAAACCCTGTCTCGGGAAACCAAAAAGAAAAAAAAAAAAGAAAAAAAAAAACAGAGAAAGGTGACATGCAAATAACACATGCCAGAACTGCTCAGGTGCTTGGGTTCCAGCTTTCTAGATGAAAAGGCTGGACCCCTGGTGTATGTGGCTGGGGATGACGACAAAGAGAACCAGAGAACTAGATGTCGTGGGACTTACCGGGTGCTTCTCTAAACATGAGCTCATTTCCTCTCTAGGACCTAGGCTCTGAATCAGTTGGAAGCATACACACACACACACACACACACACACACACACACACGTACAATTGTTTTACACCTATCATTGTTAAGTCAACAAGGACTAAGTGGAGTTCAAGACAAACTGGCAAATTTGCCAACAAGGCAAATTGGATTTCAAATCTATGCCTATATTTTGGTTTGGTTTGGTCTATAGAAACTCCAAGTGCTAGCTCTGTCCAATACATCATTCAGGCTTCTTTAACTACCTCTTTCACCAACTGTACCCAGGACTGTGAGGAGAGGATACAATGGGGAAATTAATGTCTGAGCTGAGTTTGGGGCTCAGTAGGAAAGCACTTGCCTCTCACATTTTAGTGGCCTGTGTTCAATCCACAGCATTGCAAAAGCAAGATAGAGATAGATAGATAGATAGATAGATAGATAGATAGATAGATAGATAGATAGATAG
>OU015754.1:58083983-58096961 GCA_907169655.1 Acomys percivali | reverse complement strand
TAGATAGATAGATAGATAGATAGATAGATAGATAGATAGATAGATAGGTACCAAGCCAGGTACGATAGTGCACACCTATAACGCCAGCACTTGTGTGCAGAAGCAGGAGGGTTGCTACGAGTATAAGGACATCCTGACCACATAGCAAGTTCTAAGCCAACCAGTGCTACACAGGAAAACCTTTGCTCAAAACTATAAAACAAGGAGCTGGGAAGATGGCCTAGGCAGTAAAGCACAAGGACCTGGATTTGATCCCCAGATTCCATGTAAAACAAACAAACACAGGGCCAGGCATGGTAGCTCAAGCCACTAATACCAACACTCCAAAGGCCGAGATGTGCAGATCTGCGTGAGTTCAAGGCCACCTGGTCTACATAACTTCAAGGCAAGTCAGGGCTACATAGTGAGACCCTGTCTCAGAAAGGAAAACAAACAAACAAACAAACGAAGGCCAAGCACAGTGCTGAGAGACAGACAGAGGCAGATCTATGGGGCTTGCTGATCAGCCAATCTAGCCCAACCTAATGGACCACAAACTAGAGAGACCCGGTTTGTCTGTCTGTCTGTAACTCTCTCTCCCCCTCCCTTCCTTCCCCGCCTCTCTCTCTGCTCTAGGAGACAAATTGACCTCTGGATTTCATATTCATGGGTACGCGCACGTGCTCACACACACACACACACACACACACACACACATAAATAAAACCAAATAACTGATGAGACTTTAACAAAACTTCCTTTCCTGGCAAAAATATTTTTTGCTTTGTGACCAAAAATGTGTTGAACGTCAAGTAATGACACACCTGTTTCTAACAAAAAGTTATACTAAATTAATATTAGCATTTAAATGGCAAGCACAGTATGCGGCCAGACCTCTGTGGATCAGGGAAAACATCAAACACACCAGCAGCTGTGCCTGGGCTGAGCTCAGGTCTCAGCTGCTTCACCTGCCATGAAGACTCAGTTCAGTTCACGTCCCTACTCCTTCAGCATGGCTCTCTGTTCTTAAGAATAGGGAAGGACAGAAGAGGAGCACTCACCCTACACAGTACACATCTGGGGCCTGGGTGCTGTGGCTCAGCCAGGGCCGGAGGCATTCTTTGGGGGATTGTCCATTCACATTGTATGTTCCCACAAAAAACCTGTCATCAAAGAGGCTCAATCAGTGATTTGGAAACAGTAAGTCTGGGGTTTGGTCTCTGTGAAATGGCATTTTAAGACAAAAGGAATGTCCTATTTAACCTAGACCCATGACTACAGCACCAAGGAGGGACCAGCGGGCTGCATTTGTAGTAACTGCAAACAATCTAGGTCTTCTATGAACCAGGACATGCTTGTAGTCCCAGCACTTGAGACAGTGAGGCAGGAGGACTGTTGTGAGTTCCAGACCAGTTTAGGCTACATACTGGCTCATACGGCTATATGGTGAGAAAGTATCTCAGATAGATAGACAGATAGACAGACAGAAGCTGGGCATGGTGGCGCATGCCTTTAATCCCAGCATTTAGAGAGGCAGAGATAGGCTGATCTCTATAATTCAAGGCCAGCCTGGTCTACAAAGCAAGTCCAAGACAGCCAAGACTACACAGAGAAACTCTATCTCAAGGAAGAAAAAAAAAGGAAAAAAGATAGATACATAGACAGACAGATAAGCAAGCCATGGCTATATGGTGAGAGACTATCTCAAAGAGACAGACAGACAGACAAACAAGCCATAGCTATAAGAGACTGTATCAGATAGATATAGATAGATAAATAGATAGATAGATAGATAGATAGATAGATAGATAGATAGACAGATAGATAGACAGACAGACAGACAGACAGATATGTAAGCAAGCCTTGGCTACCCAGTGAGAGACTGTCTCAGATAGATAAATAGAAAGATAGATAGATAAGCAAGCCATGGTTACATGATAAGAGACTGTCTCAAATAAGTAAATAAATAAATAAATAAATAAACAAACAAGCAAGCCATGGCTACATGGTGAGAGACTATTTCAGACAGATGATAGATAGATAGATAGATAGATAGATAGATAGATAGATAGATAGATAGATAGATGAATTAATAAAAAGCAAGTCAGTCTGTTCTGAACATGCCTCCTTCCCTTAAATAGCCATTGTCGAGTCATAAGCCACAAAATGTTTGCCCTGTGGGTGCTGCTGAAAGGAAAAAGATGAAAAGCACTTAGTAATTCCTTTTGGCAAAAAAGGGGCAGCTGTGGTCAGAGGTTCTTTCTTCAGAGTATGCCTGGAGACAATGTTGCTTTACCTACAGTCCCAGAGTCCCAGTGCAATAACTTAAAGCTCCAGGGGACGCTGAAAGCTTTACTCATTTAGTGTTCAGTGAGCTCAGCTAACAAGGTACTGAGCGTCAACAAATCCCATTTTCAGTGATTTTCTTCAAAGGCCTGGAATGACCAAGGGAACAGAGAACCTCGGGCAGATACTGGAGGCTGGGGTACTGCTCTTTGTTCTGTGCCCAGTTACCCTGTAAATATTTCTGGAGCCACGTACAAGCTGTGCCCGTCACTGCAGCCCATCAACCAGAGCCTGCCCAGAGGAGACACTTGTCAACGAAAAGCACCCACAGGCAGGGCACACTAGCGTGTACCTATAACCCTGGCGTTTGTACAGCTGAGACAGGAGGATGACTTGAGCCCTTAAGTTCTAGACCAAGGGGGGTAACATAGGAGGCCTCATGCCCCACCCCACACTCCCGCCAAAAAAGGGAATGCAATGATACTTTTTGAAAAGGAAAAACACCAAACAGAATAATTTGCTTCCAAATCCAAGGCATGTGAGGCAGCTACTGAAATTCCAGAGAGCAGAAAGGTCCTTTTGCCTTGAAAAACCACTGAAGCACACCCTTCATCCCAGCACTCCATAAGCAGAGGCAGACAATTGCTCTGAATTTGAGGTCAGCCTGGTCTACAAAGCAAGTTCCAGGCCAGCCAGGGCTACAAAGAGAAAGCCTGTCGCAAAAGAAATAAAGCTGTGGAGAACCTAGTTAGCTAGTTAGCTACCGGAAGTTCTGGATGTAGGTATAATCCTCTTCCTTCTGCAGGAGATGTGACTTCACGATTGTGTCTCGCAGCCCAAACTTCTGCATGGATAAAATGTGAGCCTTGTCTGATACGGTGATCGTGGAGGAGCGAACCATGTCAGTAATTTCAGACTTAGTTTTAGTCTGTCTGGAAAAATAAAAGCATTTTAATCATATTTCAAGTCTGGTGTGGAAAAGAAATATAAAACTAGATATTCCCACACATTAGCACCTGTATCACAGAAGAATAAAGAAGGCTGAGTTAAACATATTTGCTAATAACAAACAGAAGATTAAGCAAACTGATATTTTGATTACACAGCATAACTGGCCTAGAGATTGTTGTGATAATACATTCTTAGACTTTTGTTTTGTTTTTTGTTTGTTTTTCGAGATAGGGTCTCTCTGTGTTAGCGTTGGCTGTCCTGGACTCACTTTGTAGACCAGGCTGGCCTCAAACTCACAGCCATCTGCCTCCCTCTGCCTCCCAAGTGCTGGGATTAAAGGCATGTATCACTATGCCCAACCATTCTTAGACTCTTAAGTTACAAAGGGACCTTAAAAGAAAAACGAAGGAAGACTGGGGGATATAGTTCAGTAGGCAGAGCGCTTGACTTGTATGCACAAGGTCTCAACCCCCAGTACAACAAAAGTAGAATTCGCTCATCCTGCTGGAGGGAGTGCAGTGTTGCTGGAACTCAGGAGGTGAATGTTCTCTCCACATCTTTGCATCTCACAGAACAAGATTATAAGGTCCTCCAGACCCCTTGGAATAAACCAAAATAAAAAGACAATAGAAATTTAGATTACATTATTATGTAGTATCTTTAATTAGGATATAAATTATTCAAGAGCTAACAGAAGAAAAATATTACATATTCACCTACCAGGGTCCTATGTTACTACCTAAGAAAACTGTTAGAGATGCCTTAACGAACTTAAGTACATAAGGCTTTTAAAACAATTCCCAGCACCGACTAAATGATACATATGGTGGTTTGAATAAGAGTGGCTCCCACCGGCTCATACATTTGAATGCTTAGCTCCCAGAGAGTGACACTATGAAAAAGGTTTAGAAGGATTAGGAGCTATGGCCTTGTTTGAGGAAGTGTGTCACTGTTGGGTGTGGCCTTGTTGGAAGAAGTGTGTCACTGGAGGTGGGCTTTGGGGTTTCAAAGGCCCATGCCAGGCCCAGGCTCTCATCCTGCTGCCTGTGGATCAGGACGTAGCTCTCAGCTACTGCTCCAGTGCCAGCCTACATGACACCATGCTCTCTACCATGATAATAGTAGACTAAACCTCTGGAATTGTAAGGAACTCACAATTAAGTGTTCTCTTTTATAAGAGTTGCTGTGGTCATAGTGTCTCTTCACAGCAACCGAACACTGACTAAGATATTACATGACTACTAACAGCACCACTGTTACTTATATAATCAAGTAAGGTTATGTAAGAATATATAGCATTATGGCTGCCTTAATTAGGGTTTTATTGCTGTGAAGAGACACTATGATCATGGCAGCTCTTATGAAAGAATACATTTAACTGGAGCTGGCTTATAGTTCAAAGATTTAGTCATCTTCATCATGGGAAAAATGGTGCTGGAGAAATAGCTGAGAGTTCTACATCCAGATCTGTAGGCAGCAGAAGCGACAGTGGCCTCTGCCAGGCCTGAGCATCTGAGACCTCAAAGCTCCTAATGTAAAAAGTCCACACACTCCCTATGTGCCCATGGGGGCCATTTTTATTCAAACCACCACCGTGGCACGCATTAATCTCAGTACCAGGGAGGCAGAGGCAGGCAGAGCTCTAGGCTCAAGGCCAGCCTCCTCTGTGTATTATACGCTAGGCTAGCCGGAGCTACATAGCGAGACCCTGCCTCAAAAAAAATAAATAAAATAAAATAAAATTTTAAAAGGGGGGGGAAGGTGACTGGAGAGAGAGTTCAGTGGTTAAGAGCACTTGTTGCTCATGTGGAGAAACCAGGTTCAGTTCCCAGCACCCACAAGATGGCTCACAGTCACCTGTAACTCCAGTCCTGGGGTATTTGGCACCCTCTTTTAGCCTCTGAGGGCATCAGGAACACATGCGACACATACACACAGGCAAACACTCACTCACATAAAATAAATCTTTAAAAAATTTTTAAAGATTATATAACATAAATACCAAATGGTTCAAGAATAGTGGACTCTCAAATATATTCATATTTGAGAATTATTCATTTTTGCTTAAGGGTATAATTAAAATATTGACTTTATGATTTTACTTACTAGATGACACTAGAAAACGTTGAATATAATCATGAATGGTGGGGGAAGGGTAAAGAAAAGTTAAGTGTTTTCCGTGTCAGAAAAGTATAAAAAGTTTTAAAGTGTGTGTGTGTGTGTGTGTGTGTGTGTGTGTGTGTGTTAACTATCTCCCTGAATGTGGGTGGAAGTTAAACTAGGGTGGAAGACACCAAGTCCCAGCGATCCTCCTGTCCCCATATCTCATCCCCCTGCCCTGGGACGTGAGTTACAAACATGTGGGAGCAACTTGTTTGTTACTCAGGTGTTGGGATAAGGGTCTGGTTCTCATAATTGCACAGCAAGTGCTCTAAACTGCCTAAGAATCTCTCCAAACCATTTTCTAAATCTCTACAGGAGAGTTAACGTGCTTGCAAGTCCAAGTTCTAGAAGGATCCCAGCCAGTGCAGGACATTGGGTGCTGTATGTAAAAATAAACAAACAAATAAATAACATGGGCTCTAGGAATCTGAAGTCAGGTCCTCAAGTTTGTAAGGCAATGCTTTATCTACTGAGCCATCTTCTCTACACAACCTATGGAGTCTCTTTAAGATTTATTGAATTGTTTTGAAGTATGTGTGTATGTCCATAAGGGAATGTACCTGTGAGTGCAATTCCCAGAAGAGAGCATCAAATCCCCTGGAGCCATGTGGTTGCTGGGAATTAAAAAGGTTCTTGGTAAAAGCTACCAGTGCTCTTAACTGCCAAGCCATCTCTCTGCCCCCTTATGCAATTCCTTGTCACCTGGTCTCCTTAGCTCTGAACAGTACAGTTCGAACCTCTGATGTAAACCACGGTCCCTGTAAGAGGCTGCAGCTTGGCATACACAGAGCACCGCTGGCCCATACAGGAGGAACAATTCTTGTATTCAGCTACTTGGAACGACTTATGGGGGGGGGGTGTCTAATGAAGACAGTCTTCAGGTACAAAGAAGAGAGGGCTGCAGTACCTTGTGAGAGAGTTTTCTGATTTATCCAGACACCTGGCCCCAGAGCTTTGGTCCATAAGCAGGCCTCTCCCATTTGGCTTCGAGCTGTCAAAGTTAGAGCCACCTAAAGAAGAGGAGAAGATGTATTTATTTACTATGTATACAGTGTATACACCTGCATGCCAGAAGAGGGCACCAGATCTCATTGTAGATGGTTGTGAGCCACCATGTGGTTGCTGGGAATTGAACTCAGGACCTCTGGAAGTGCAGTCAGTGCTCTTAACCTCTGAGCCATCTCTCCAGTCCTCAAAGTATACTTTTTAAAAAATTAAAAGTGTGCTTGAGTACACAGCCCACAGCTTCTTTGATGGTAGCCAAGGAATCACTGGCAGTCTACATCCTGCTTGGAAACTGCAAAGGCCCACACTGCCATGCAGGTGTGTCTCACAAGGCAGAAAGGTAGCTCACCCGGACGGCTTTGCCCACTGAGAACTCCACCCCCTTCTAGGCACAGCACTGCAGAAGATACTCAACACCCCCACGGTGTCCTCCACAGTCACCTGGATCTGCATAATCACATCAAAGCCAACCTAAGACACATGATGAGGAAAAAACCAAGGGCAAGTACATGCCTTTATCTTAGCACCCAGGAGACAGAAGCAGGCAGATTTCTGTGAGTTCAAAGCTAACCTGGTCTACTTAGTGAGTTCCAGACCAGCCAGTGCTACATAGTGAGACCCAGATTAAAGAAAACAATATAAACAAAAACAACAACTCAAGGGTTAGGAATGAGGCCAAGTGGTAAGCTTGTACATCGCCCCAAACTTGATCCCTAACACCATCAAAAATAAACAAAATCACTTAAGACCTCAGGGACTCTTGGCGTGAAATAGAGAAAACGGCAATGGCATCTACCTCCATCACAACATGGAGCCACACTTAACACTCTGACATGGGGTCAGGAAAACGTGCTAATCACAGGACTTTAAAAACGAGTAGCCTGGGACTGGAGAGATGGCTCAGTGGTCAAGAGCACTGTGTGCTCTTCCAGAGGTCCTGAGTTCAATTCCCAGCAATCACATGGTGGTTCATAACCATGAGATCTGGTGCCCTCCTCTAGCGTGCAGGTGTACATGCAGACAAAACACTGTATATGTAATAATTTTAAAAAAAGAAAGAAAGAGTAGTCTGGAAGCCTTGGGGCAAGTGGGAAACTATGCACGTACTGTGCTCCAGTTCAGAATGTGGTTACCATGTGGCACAGATTAACAACTGGGTAACTACTACACACGAGCACAGAGTACAGGGATGGTGAATGATGTAAGCCAAGTGTTCAGATGAGCAAAGAGAGCTAGAATGATCCATGTGTAATGGCTTAGACTTAAAACTATCAGTATGAATTAGTATTTAACTTAATACAGGTGATTAGATATAGAAACAACCACCTACAACTCTAACTCCAGCTATGCCGCTAGCCTCCCAGGGCACTTACATGTCATATACTTACACATATACACATGATTAAAATTAAAATTAAGTTTAAAAAATAGTCACATAGGGCGGGTGCTGTAGCTCAGCTAGAAGAGTCCTTGTCTCACATGCATGAAGCCCTGAGTTCAATCCCTGGCACCACATAACTGAGGGTGGTAATCTGTAATAACCCTAGCACCAGTGAGCTGGAGGCTGGAAGATCAGAAGTTCAAAATCACCCTCAAATACCCAGGGAGTTTGAGTCTAGGATACATGAGACCCTTTCGCAAAGAAAAAACCTGCCCCCCACCACACAGACACACATACTTCTTTGCTGTCATCCGATGCGCAAGAACACACCAAGAGCAGCAAGCACACTTGATGTGAGACCTCAGCTTCTAATACTGTTTTCCATCCAATACTAGGCTGCTGAGAAGGACGGTTATTTGAGGACTGAGAAAAGAAACAAACAAAATGCGCCTGAAATCTCTGACAGTGCTAGAAAGTGCTAAAAATACATAGATAAATAATAAATAATCATGAGATGATAAAACAAATGAGAGGACATAAATTTCCCAAGGAGAATTCCAAGTAACTCACACAGCAGCTTCCCCTGCAGAGAGGAAGCTAAGTCCCCACTCCTGAGGGTGGGCTGTGCAGAGTGGCTTTCCTTCCAAAGGATGAAGTAGGGGAAGGGAGGAAAATCTAAGCTTTGTGGGACAGGAAGGTGGCAGGCACTTCCTCAGCCAGGTGGCCAAGGTTCACCTGTGATAAGTCATGTTGATAGCCTACAGCCTTGACAGATAGACTGTCCCCTCCCTCTGCAGACTCCTTGTCTAAGGAGAAAAGGAAGTACTTCTAAGAGCTGTCAAGGTCATCAAAAACAAGGCAAGACTGAGAAACTGTCATGGATCAGAGGAAACTAAGGGGACACGTGACAGTTCGATGTCATGGGGGTCCTGGATGAGTCCACAGGCAGAGAAAGTCATTGGGTAGAAGTCCAAGAAAATCTAAGTGTGGAATTGGGCCAATAATAACCTATCAACACAGGTTTAATATTGATAACTAATGTGCCATACATTTGTTATGTGCAAGGCAGTGATGCAGGGAACTGATGTAAGATTAGGGGAATTTTCTGTACTGTTTTCACAGAGAAATAAAACTGTTCTAATGGAAGTGTGATATACACTTTAATCCAGTATTCAGGAGGCAGACCCTTGAGTTGGAAGCCTGACTGGTCTACAGAGTAAGTTCCAGAACAGCCAGAGCTACACAGAGAACCCTTGTCTCAATGGGGGAAAAAAAATCTCTAAAATGTAAAAGATCTTAGTATTGGAGCTTAGATCAAAACCCCATGAAAAGCTCACCTCTATCCAGCCTCTGCTATTGTCCTGCGTCTTTTCAACTTTCTGCAGCCCAGCCCTGTCTCAGCCCTCTGGGGCCCAGCCTCGTCTGTCTCCAATCTTCAGTAACTGTAGCTTATGGTAACTGATAAGCATGTGGCCCAGGCAGTGCAGGCTGCAGCTGTGTCCCCTCTCACCTCCTTTAAGTAAGCACTTGATGGATGTCACTGCTTCCTTTGGAAAACTAGTCCTTGGGGGTTCCCTCCTCTTTTTCCTGTCCCGTTCCCTAGCAAGATCCTAAGCAAGGCACCTCCCTCCTAGCTGTTCTCTTCCTCAGCTCGTTCCATTTTTTTACTTATTTTCAATCTGGGTGCTGGGATTTGCACACTCTTACCCACTGACAACACACGCCCCCCTCCTCTCTTTCTCTCCCTAACATTTATTTTATGTGTGTGAAGGTCTGGCCTACGGGTATGTGTGTGCACCACCTGTGTGCCTGGTGACGGAGAAGATTAGAAGATAGCACAGCATCACCTGGAACTGGAGTTGCAGGATGGTTATGAGCTACCATCTGAGTGCTGGAAAGTAACCCTGGGTCCTCTGCAAGAGTAGCAAGTACTCTTAACCTCTAAGCCATCTCTCTAGCACCTCCGCCTGGATCTCTGGCTACATAAATGCAAGTGGGGCACAAGGAGAGCAGGCTAGGAGTGAGACTCTGTGGACTGTCTTAAGAGAATAGCAGACAAGTTGACCATGGAGGAACTGTCATTTGATAAGACCTCCCTAAGGAAAACGGAGAGACACCTTCCAGTGAGACGGCTCAGTAGGTGAAAACGCTTGACACACAATCTGAGTTCAATCCCCAGGACCCATATGGTAAAAGGAGAGAACTAAGTCCCCCTGATTGTCCTCTGACTTGTGCATGTGTACTGCAACAGGTTTCCCTGCGTAGTGGCCTTGGCTTGCCTCTGCCTCCCAAGTACTAAGAACATGTCACCATATCCAGCTTCAAAATATTTTGTTTTTTGTTTGTTTGTTTTTTGGTTTTTTGAGACAAGGTCTCTCTGTGTTAGCCTTGGCTGTCCTGGACTCACTTTGTAGACCAGGCTGGCCTCAAATTCACAGCGATACGCCTGCCTCGGCCTCCCGAGTGCTGGGATTAAAGGCGCGCACCACTACACCTGGAATCAAAATATTTTGTTTTAAACTGGGCGTGATGGCGCACACCTTTAATCCCAGCACGAGGGAGGTAGAGGCAAGTGGATCTCTGTGAGTTCCAGGCCAGCCTGGTCTTCAAAGCAAGTCCAGGAAAGCCACAGCTACACAGAGAAACCCTGCCTCGAAACACCACACACACACACACACACAAAATTTTTGCTTTAGCTGGGGCATGCTGGCGCACACCTTTAATCCCAACACTCAGCAGCAGAGGCAGGAGCATCTCTTGAGTTTGAGGCCAGCCTGGTCTACAGAGTGAGTTCCAGGACAGCCAGGGCTACACAGAGAAACTCTGACTCAAAACAAACAAGCAAAACAAAACAAAAAAGAGGTAGGCAGATCTCTGTGAATTCAAAGCCTACCAGGTCAATATAGTGAGTTCCAGGACAGCCATGCCTATGTAAAGAGCCATAAAGACAGCAAAAAATAAAATAGAGATGCAGGAGAATGTCCCACTCTCCAAGGAAACTACTGTGAGCAGGAAAAACAGAGTGAAGTTTTCTAAACACTTCAGTGATTAGGAACACTGGCTGCTCTCTCAGAGGGTTCAATTCCCAGAACCCACATGGCAGCTCAACTGTCTGTAATTCCAGTTCCAGGGCATCCAAGACCCTCACACAGACATACATGCAGGTAAAACACCAATGTATATAAAATACAAATAAATAATTTAAAAGAAAAAAAAAGAGCTCCAGCAACATCATCTGAGAGCCCTGGAGGAAAGCCACAAGTCACAAGCTACACTGTGAACCCATGTCCTCTGCAGGGTGCCACTTGACCTGTGGTCTCTAGGGAGCCCCCAGTCAGTGCTCCAGTTTCATTTATAATTAATGAAAATAAAACCTGCCTCAGGGCATGTAAATAACTCAACAACTAAACCAAGTCTCCTATTTGCATTCCTGCTCTACACCTTCCCCCTGATCTCCAGTTCCTACAGCCATGTCCTGGCTTCATCTTTTTTTTTTTCCCCCCCCAAGACAGGGTTTCTCTGTGTATCCCTGGCTGTCCTGGACTTGCTTTGTAGACCAGGCTGGCCTTGAACTCACAGCAATCCGCCTGCCTCTGCCTCCTGAGTGCTGGGATTAAAAGCATGCGCCACCACACCCGGCTTCTGGCTTCATCTTCTACATCCCAGTAAATGGCAGCAGCATTCAACCGGCTGATTGGTCAAAACCTCACACTTTCTGGGTACAGTGGCACATGCCTGTAATCCCAGCACTGGGGGGGGGGGGGGGGGGGGGCGGTGAGGGAGAAGAACTGCCTCAAGGGAGACCAGCCTGGGCTACAGTGTACAACTGACAAGACAAGAAAGTAAAAGAATTTAGGGTTCCAACTAGCAGGAGGGGCCATACCTATAATCTCAGCAGCATGCGGGAGACTGCTGCTGTTCAAGGACAGCCTGAGCTGCTGAGACAGAACTGCCTAAGACAACACACACCAAGGCCCTATCCTGACCTTCCCTGTTTCCTCACTCACACTTACATTTAACTCGGTGGCAACTGAAGCAAGTTCTGCCTTCAAAACCATGCCCAGGACTACAGCAGCAGCTCCCTGTTTGTGTGCTTCATTATGTAAGACCTATTGTTTAGTTTCCCAAAGAGCAGCCACAGCAAGCCTTCAAGTATACAAGAGTAGTAGATGAGGTCATTTCTTGGCTTAAATTTTCAAATAGCTTCCCATCACACTGAAAATGAAACCCACCCTCAGACGCAAGAGCGGGGAAGACGTCTGGGAGCCCACACGTCCCGGCCCTGCCACGGTCCCTTCCCCACCGCCCCTGAACATGTCAAGGCCTTTGCTCTTGTTGGTCCCTCTGCGGCTCACAGATTCCTGATCCCTACACCACTCCCTCCTCCTTCCAGCCAAGCCTGAGCGCAGGTGATAGAGCTTCAGTCTAGCTCTGTGCTAGCCAGCCAGCCAGCCAACTCTCCCACAAGTGCTCTAATATCCCTTTACCTCTGCTCTAGAAGCTTCTAAATTTCATTAGTTCGTGTGTCACAGTATGCTTGTGGAGGTGAGAGGACAGCGTGAAGGAGTTAGTCCTCTCCTTCTACCATGTGTGTCCTGGGTCACACTCAGGTAATCGGGCTTTGGGGGAAGCATCTTCACCCACTGAAACCCACCTGTTTACTTGGTGGTTCAAAAAATACCGAGCAGTGAGTCCCAGGCCAGCCAGAGCTCCCTAACAGAGACCTTGGGTCAAAACCAAAGCAATGACAACAAAGTGACTGGCGGCATACACTCATGATTCTGACACTTGGAGGGCCAATGAGAGGACTGCCCTGAGTTCCAGGTCAACCTGAGCTACAGGATGAGATCCTGTTTTTGTTGTTGTTTGAACAACAACAAACAAGAACTGGGTGCAGTGGCATATGCCTGTAATCCCAGCACTCAGGGAAGCAGAGGCAGAAGTAGGTGGATCACTGTGAGTTCAAGGCCAGCCTGGTCTACAAAGCAAGTCCAGGACAGCCAAGGCTACACAGAGAGACCTTGTCTATAAAAACAAAAACAAAACAGATAAAAGGGCTGAGCATTTATAGCTCTGTGTAGGGCACTTGCCTAGCATGTCTGAAGCCCTAGGTTCAACTCCTCAGGAACAAAATAAACACATACACATCTGTGCACACACACAAGAACACACACACACACACACACACACACACACACACACACACACACACA
>OU015754.1:58056333-58083973 GCA_907169655.1 Acomys percivali | reverse complement strand
CACACACACACACACACACACACACACACACACACACACACACACACGAGTGCGCACACACACACATGAGTGCGCACACACATATACAAACACATACCCTTAGCTATATGTATAAGGTGTGTATAAATATACATGTTTACACTTAGGCATCATCTCCACGATATCTTATTATGTATAAGCAAATCTAAAAAAAGACTCCACAGCCCTAAACCCTTCAGGTCCCAAGCATTTTGATGAAGACATGCTTACTCACCCTGTTTACTTGTTTGTTATCACAAAATCACCAAACTCATGTGAAGATCACATCACAAGGAATGCAGCACCATCTGCTGTTGGAATTGCCAACTCCCTTGAGTTGGAAGTTATCTGGTGTTCAGTAGATCTGTGTACTTATTGAAAATGCTAAGCTCCCACCCTGTCCCCATGTCAATACTTAGTCCCAGGAAGCTTTAGAAAAGTTTAAGAAACACATCCTTTTTGGGGGGGGGGGTTCTCAAGACAGGGTTTCTCTGTGTAGCCCTGCCTGTCTTGGACTTACTTTGTAGACCAGGCGGGTCTCAAACTCACAGTGATCTGCCTACCTCTGCCTCCGAGTGCTGGGATTAAAGGCATGCACTACCATCGCCAGGCAAAACATCCAGTTTTTAAAAGATTTTTCTTTTGGGCACTGTGGAGATGGTTCAGTCAATGAAGTGCAGCCGAGCAAGCATTCAGACGTGAATTCAGATCCCACCCACCCATGCAGGTTGGGCATTGTAGTACACTCTTCTGTAACCTTAACAGAGCATTGGGAGTGGGGGAGGGAGGAGGAGGTGATGGGAGGGGACAGAGATAGGCTGTCCCTAGAGTTAGAGTTCATCACCATACAGCTTAGCCCACCCGATGAGCTCCAGGTTCAGTGAGAGACCTTATTGCAAAGAATGGCTAGAGAGTCAGTGAGGGGGTTCAGTGGGTAAAGGCGTCTGCTGCCCAACCATGTCAATCTGAACTCTATCCCTACTCCCCAAGTAAAGATGGAAGGAGAGAACCAACTCTACAAAGTTGTTTTCTAACATCCACACACACACATGCCAAGGAGTGCATACATGTGTACCCACACACGAATAATAACATCATTTAAAAATTAAGGAGCTGGATGTGACCCTCCTTTAATCCCAGCACTTGGGAGCTGAGGCAGACAGATCTCTGATAGCTCCAGGCCAGCTGGTCTACATAATGAATTCCAGAACAATCAGAGCTACATTAGTGAGACCCCCCATCTCAAAAACCTAAATAAATAAATAAGCAATGCGCCAGGTACGGTGGCACATGACTTTAATCCCAGCACTAGGGAGGCAGAGGCAGGATCTTTGTGAGTTCTAGGCCAGTCTCATCTACAAAGAGAGTCCAGGACAGCCAGAAACCCTATCTGGAAAAACAAACAAAAGAAGAAAGAAAGAAAAAGAGGGAGGGAGAGAGAAAGAAGAAGGGGGTAGAAATTGAGAAAGACACCCAAACCCAATCTTGACCTCTGGTTTCCATATGCATGCATGCGTACACAAACATACATTATGCCACAGCCGAACAAACCCAAAATAAAAAGGGTTACCTATTAGTACCACAATCATTTAATATCAAGTCACTTAACTCATATACTATTTATAATCAGGCCTGAGATGTAGCTCAGTTGAGAGCCTGTACTCTGGGTTCCACGCCAGCACTGCGTGGACCTGTGCCTGGTGGTGCACACCTGTAATCCAGCAGTCAGTAGATGGAGGCAGAAGGACCAGGAAGCTCAAGGACACCCTCAGCTACACAGAAAGCCCAAAGGCGGTCTATGCTACACGATTGCTGTCTCACACACACAAAACAACAACAAAGATTTGTAATCACGCATGTACAGCAGACAGTGATGCCATTCCCACTAAAGGCAAGCCTTGGAAGGCAGGGCTGGCTCTCCCTGGGCTACTCCCTGAGATGCAGAAAGGGCCTAGTGTGCAGCAGGCGTGCACCACGGCCTTAGAGTGAATGTACCAGGGAACTGAAGTTGAAGGCCTTCTCCACCACTGTCTTCCTGTGTAAATGACAAGTCACTGTTTCTTTGGTCTTCCTTTCTTGATCTATAACACAGGGACACTCACATTATCAGCTCCTGGGCTCTGTAACAAGCAGTGTGAGCTGTTGAGCCTAAGGAGCTATGGCTGGGATGTCTGTGCATTCCAAGGCCTCCCTCTTAGCACGTTCTACCCCACGGGTGGGTAGTGGTGCTGAGGAAGCTGCCTTGTACTGCTCCATCTCCGTGTCTTCACTGTCCTCACTGGTGATTATGGATGGAAACTTTAAGGCACCATTGGGGGATTTCCAGCTATGAGCAGTTCTCTGGTTGCCAACAGGTCTTTACTGCGTTTACTCCTCCACAGCACTAGTCCCTCTCTGGCCACGGCTTCCCTTCCTCCTCCTGTGCCCAAGCTTCCCTAGTTCCTCTCTGCCCTGTCTAGCCTCAGACCTCCAACCCTGGATTTGTCACCCAATCCAAGAGGTGACAAGATTTTTCCTTCCTTCTTGTGTTCAGTTAACAGGTCTAGGACTATGATTTTTATTGACTTATTTACTTACAGGAATTTACAATGTAATCCTGGCTGGCCTGGAACCCTGTATGTAGACTGTAGAATCCATATGTAGGCTGGCTTCAAATTCAGAGATCCAGCCAGGCAGTGGTGGCACACACCTTTAATCCCAGCACTCAGGAGGCAGAGGCAGGTGGATCTCTGTGAGTTCGAGGCCAGCCTGGTCTACAAAGTGCGTCCAGGACAGTCAAGGCTACACAGAAAAAAACCCTGTCTCGAAAAACCAAAAAGGAAAAGAAAAAAAAAATTTTCAGAGATCCACTGGCCTCTGTGTCTGGAGTGCTGGGATTAAAGGCATATGCCATGCCAGACTCTCTTCGATACTTTCATATTTAACCTCTTCATCCCTACTGTCATGCCTTAGCTTCAGCCATGATTTCTGCAAGGTTCATGCCTGCATTCACCTCCTCCAACCCCCTCAGTCAACAACTAAAAGAAAGCACCATTCTCAGCAGCCCATTTGTGAGTTAAGTCACCTTTGAAATAAAGCTTTCTGTGTATTTAGCACATAAAGTTCTCCATAAATAGCCTCAGACTGCCTCACCAGCCCCATTTCCCACCCTCACTCCTACCACTCTCTCCAAGCCCTCAACCCATTCACACGGAAATGATTTACCTTTTACCTATGACCCTGTGTGTATCCAAGGCCATCACCTGGTAAACGACGGTCCCCCTTCAACAAGCGGGCTCAGAACCGCTGCCTCTGTAGAGCCACCTCTGCTGTGCTCCTGATGCGCCCACTTGCTCTGCTACTTCTCCTCCTGCACACACCTCACCCTTGGGTCTCCATTATTATTACTGGGAGGAAGTCAGAAGACAACTCTGTGGAGTTTAATGTACATTCTGGGGATAAAGTTCAGGTTCCTGGCCTCACACAGTAAGTGGTTTATCTGCTTGTAACAGCCCACACTGTCCTGGACTCACTTTGTAGACCAGGTTAGCCTCAAACTCACAGAGATCCACATGTCTCTGCCTCCCAAGTGCTGAGATTAAAGGCGTGAGCAACCATGCTCATATTAATTTTTTAAAAATTCTTTTTTTACTTTATGTATATGAGCGTTTGCCAGAACTACATGTATACCTGGTGCCTGAAAAGGCCAAAAGAGGGTGTCAGATCCCCTGGAACTAGGGGTACAAAATGGCTGTGAGGTATCATGTGGTTGCTGGGAAATGAAGCCAGGTCCTCTGCAAGAGAAGCCAGTACTGAGCCGGGTGTGGTGGCGCATGTCTTTAATCCCAGCACTCAGGAGGCAGAGACAGGCAGATAGCTGTGAGTTTGAGGCCAGCTTGGTCTACTAAGGGAGTCCAGGACAGCCAAGACTACACAGAGAAACCCTGTCTCAAAAGAGACAGACAGGAGGCCGGGCGTGGTGGTGCACGCCTTTAATCCCAGCACTTGGGAGGCAGAGGCACGCAGATCGCTGTGAGTTCGAGGCCAGCCTGGTCTGCAAAGTGAGTCTGGTACAGCCAAGGCTACACAGAGAAACCCTGTCTCAAAAAACAAAAAAAAGAAAAGAAAAAAGAAAAAAGAGAGAGAGACAGACAGAGAAGCCAGTACTTTTAACAGCTGAGCCATCTCTCTAGCCCCAAGATTTACTTTATTTTTAAGGTGTGTGTGTGTGTATGTGTGTGTGTGTGAGAGAGAGAGAGAGACAGAGAGAGACAGAGACAGAGACAGAGACAGAGAGAGGAGAGAGACACAGACACAGAGAGAGAGAAAGAAAGAGACAGGGACTTGCTGACCAGCCCAGGCTAACCGAACCTGCTGCCTCTGCCTTCGAGTTTTTGGGATCCCAGCACATCCAGATCACGGGGCTTGCATCATCACATCAGAGCTCAGCTGTCTGAGACAGCCTACCTCTTTAGCTAGCCCACATGCTTTCTGGGAGGAGGCAGACAGGATTCTCTTTCCTGTGGCCCCTGGCTTGCTGGTGCATACTTGGCAGTTGATAGTGAATACTGAACAAAACAGCCTCAGTTTTCTCCTCTTCGGGCCCATTTCTCAGGGGTGATTTCTGGATGCACTCCTGACAACTACCCGCCATGCCTCCACTTGAAGTCATTTCCCACTGAGTGTCTAGCTGGTCAGTCCTAGCAACTGCAGCCTAAAGTATGGAATGTTTAATGGTTCCTTCCTTCCTTCTTTCCTTCCCCTTCCTTCCTTTCTTCTTTCTCTTTCTCTCTTTTACATCTTTTTTTAAAGATTTATTAATTTATTACATATACAGTGTTCTGCCTGCATGTACACCTGCAGGCCACAGGAGGGCATCAGATCACGTTATAGATGGTTGTAAGCCACCATGTGGTTGCTGGGAATTGAACTCAGGACCTCTGGAAGAGCAGTCAATGCTCTTAACCTCTAAGCCATCTCTCCAGCCCTCTCTTTCACATCTTAAAAACAACAACCTTCCCACATAAACCTTGTTTCTTAGCTCTCATAGCAGTAGAGAGCCACAGACCCACAGAGCAAAGCCCAATGTATATTGGAATCCAGAATTTGGGACACTTCATTCAGAATGGTAAGACACTACATTACCTACACCACTGTGATAACTATGACAGTAGGGGCTTATGAATGACAATACTTGGATAAGTAAATTATATAAATAGACTCATCGGTGAAAGGAAGTTTCACTGCCAAATCTAGCTTGAGCCTAAGAAATGGCTCTCTTTCAAACTCCCAACTCTTCCATAACTTCCTGTGCTCTACCCCAAAGTTTGGCTATGAGTCTCAGCATCTGCTTCGATCCCCTACTGGGTGGGGTCTTTCAGAGGACCTCTATGGTAGGCTCCCTTCCTGTTCCTTCTCTTCAACTGCTTCTGGTGTCTATTTCATTTGCCCTTCAGAATGAGAATTAAGCATTCTCCTTGTTATTCAGCACATGAGGCAGGCATCCTATCAACTGAGCCACATCCCCAGCCCTCCTCTGTGTCTTTTGCATTACATAAAGACACCGGCTTTGGCGTCAGAAGCTGTAGTTCTGCTGCCTCTTACGGTGCATGACCTAGGACAAGCTATCTAACCTAAAGCCCCTGCTTCCTCGGCTGAAGAAAACCAACCATATCTTCCTCTATGGTTGCTGTCTTTTTCCACAACTAACTTGAAGCCATCCTTCACTCAGGAGCCCAGGTACTGTAGAAGTCAAACGAAGTCCAGAGAAGGACAAAAGTACAAAAAGAAGACAGGAGACAGGCCTGTTTCAAACTCTCGACAGCAAGCCCTCCGCTCAGGCAGAGTCTGGGCTTTTACATGAAAGTCAAAGTGTAAACTCAAATCAAAATATCCTATTTCTGGGCTTGTAAGATGGCTCGGCCAGGTAAAGCACTTTGCAAGCCTGATGACCTGAGCTCACTCCCTGGAACCTGTATACAGGGAGAAGGAGAGAACCGACTCCACGTCCTTGTCCTCTGACCTCCAAAGGAGCACCGGCTTACCTACCCGCCCATGCACACACAGTAGGACAGCCAGGGTTACACAGAGAAACCTGTCTCAAAATAACAAAACAAACAAACAAAGAAAAAGAAACAAATTGGACATGCTGGTGCATACCTTTAATCCTAGCATGTGACATCTGAAAACAAAGGAAAAATTCTCTTTTTTTTAAAGACAGGGTTTCTCTGTGTAGCCTTGGCTGTCCTGGACTCACTTTGTAGACCAGGCTGGCCTCAAACTCACAGAGATCTGCTTGCCTCTGCCTCCCTGAATGCTGGGATTACAGCTGTGCACCACCCCACCTGGCTGAGAAGGTCATTTTTTTTTTAAAGATTTATTTATTTATTTTTATATACGAGCGTTCTATCTGCATGTACACCTGCACGCCAGAAGAGGGCATCAAATCACATTACAGATGGTTGTGAGTCACCATGTGGTTCCTGGGAATTGAACTCAGGACCTCTGGAAGGCAGACAGTGCTCTTAACCTCTGAGCCATCTCTCCAGCCCGAGAGACTCAACTTTTAACTTCACCTTATATAAACTGGGAGCTGGGTGCTATCATAACTATCATTGCAGATTCAGGCCCTGTCCCTCCTCTGGGACAGCCAGACATCATGGTTCACCGTAAGCAGGGCCATCCAGCTCAGCCTTCCTGTCTCCTGACAATCCCTACAGGATATTCTATACTTGCGTGGGTCCCAGGTAAAACTGTGGTCCCACTTCTGTGCTCTTTTCCTGAGCTCTCACTACAGTCAGCAGCACCCTCCAGCACTCTCCTGCCATCCACTCAGGCCTTCTTCCAGGGCCCCCGGCGGGTCAGCCAAGCGTCCCTTCATTCTCACCGCGGCTACCATTCTCCCAGCTCCCACCTCCTCAGCTGCTGCCGCAAGCGCCTAAGAGATCGTCCCACTTCTCTTTTCCCAGTGCTGTCTCTGGCTTAGCCACATGAAACTCTGATTTCATCTTTCTGCTCCAAACTTTCATGGTTAGACAATGCCTGCAGGTTAAGGCCAAAACTGGTTCAACTGGCACTCAAGGTCCTTTGCATGTTGGCTTTATTCTCCATTAATCCACCACCCTGACACCTCAATCTAAAAGGACAGGTTCCCACACAGGCTGCACTCACTCCTACTTCCACATGAAGCCCCTCCTACTTTCTGGGTTCTTCTCCTGTAGAACCCAGCCCCAACTCCTGCGTCCCCTCTCATGAAGCTTGCTCCCCCACAGGAGCCTTCAGCAGGTGTCTGTGAATTCAGAAAGCCTTGTCTGGTGCTTAAGAGATATGAGAGGACTTTGGGGGAAATCTCAGGCTTTAGAATAAATAAAGCTGGATATTTTCCTGGCTCCACCCATTACATCATATGAAACCTCAGGCAAAAGACAATTTGTTTGCTCATTTGTAAAGCGTGACCACATTTACAATGAAGCCAAATGATCAGCAAATGCACAGCCATGATGGCTCACAGCTGTAACCCCAGCAGACAGGAGCCTGATGCAGGAGGACTCTTCAAAGACTGCCCTGGAGTCACAGTACGTTCCAGGCCAGACCAGGCTACAGATAGGAACCTGTCTGAAAATAAGCAGCACAACGTCTTGTGTGTAGCAGGCGCTGGGAATTTTTGCTCTGCTCCGCCTTCTTCTCTATAAGCGCTTCTCCGTAAGTACCGCACAGCCTGATGGAGCGTCCTGACAGAACACTGGACTGTACATCTTATGGACTGGAGAGACGGCTCTGTGCTCAAGAGTCCTTGCTGTTCTTGCAGAGGATCTGGGCTGACTTACCAGCACCTACTCCAAGGTCTTGTAGAGAAGCAAGATACAGACACAGCTCACAACCCCCTATAACTAGAGCCCCCAAGAGACCAGACACCATCTACTGTCATAAGGGTGCATCTTGCCCCAGGTCCTCTCCCCCAGCCCCTCGCACTTCCTGAATGCCTGAATGCCAGGGACTGAACAGCTTTCCTTTACCATGTTCTTCCAGCAAGATGTTTTGGGGTTTGTTTGTTTGTTTGTTTGTTTTGCTTTACCAGAAATCTAAAGCAACAGAAATAAAAAGAAGAACAAGGAAAGGGGGAGAGCATTGGAGGAAGATGACCATGAACTTACATCTCTGAAACCATGATGAGCCAAAATGAATGTGTGTGTGTGTGTGTGTGTGTGTGTGTGTGTGTGTGCGCGCGCGCAAGTATGTGGGTATCCTCAGCAGCCATAAGAAAAAATTGGGTCCCCTAGAGCTGTAGTTATGGGGTGATTGTGACCTGCTCAACGTGCATGCTGGAAACTGATCTCAGGTCCTCTATAAAAGCAGTAAGTGCTCTTAACCACTGAACCATCTCCTGGCCCATTTTGTTTTCCCTTGGGATTTTGTCATGATATAAAAACAAAAACAAAGCCAGGTGCAATGGCCCACACCTGTTACCCCACACTCAGCGAGGCAGAGGCAGATGGATCTCTGTGAGTTCAAGGCCAACCTGGTCTACAAAGGACAGCCAAGGCTACACAGAGAAAACTTGTCTCAAAAAAACTAAACCAAACCAAACAAAAACACCTTAACATACTTCGAAAATGAAAAAAATGAAGATTTCCTTCCAGCCTCTTCTTGCTGTTATCTGAGAGAGAGTCTCTCTCAAATAACTGGACTCTAATGTACAGATTCACTACATACTTGAGGATGACCTTGAATTCCTGCCTACACCTTACAGGAAGACACCACCAAACCTGGCTCTGAGAACTTTTATAGCACACCAGGGTCCACAGAGCACAATAACTGATTAATAAATTGCAACTGCTAATAATAATCATGACACATTCTGAGCCAAATGATAAGACTTTGAACTCCACATATACCTTGGACTTTCTTTTCTTCTTCTTTGGAGGCTGAGGACATTTTTAACTAATTATTTTATTATTATATTATACTGAGTAAAATAAGGCCATTTCCATGAAAGTATATAATGCACTTTGAGCATACACCCCAATGCCCACTCATCTTCTCTTTCTGCCCCCCTCCCCTTCCCATTAGTCCTTTGTATTCCCTTAGATGGTTTCATTTCTTTCTTCTTCTTCTTCTCTTTTTTTTTTTTTTTTTTTTTTTTGAGACAGGGTTTCTCTGTGTGGTCTTGACTGACCTGGAACTCTCTCTATAGACCAAGCTGGCCTTGAACTCAGAGCTCCTCTGCCTCCCAAATGCTGGGATTAAAGACGTGTGCCACCACCACCCGGCAATGGTTTCATTTCTACTTGCACACCATCTACACATATGACTTTATATATCCTTATAAATCTAGGAAGCCCAAATGAGGACAAAAACATGTAATACTCTTTGTGTGCTGTGCTCATGTGTGTGTGTTTTGAGATAGAGTATGTCAGTTACCTGGAGCTTGTGGGTTAGACCAGACTAGCCAGTGACACCCAGGGATCCTTCTGGCCCTGCCTCCCCAGCACTGGGATTACAGGGACATGCACAACCCAGCGCTATGACATGCACAAGCCAGCGCTATGCTGGGTACCAGAGAACAAACTTGTGCTTCTGCTGCAAGAACTCGAAGCACTTACTCCCCAGGCCCCAATATTTGTTTTCCTGACAATGACATAACAGCATTTAATATGATTATTTCTTTTTGCAGATTGGCCTTGAACTCCCAATCCTTCTGCCACCATGCCAAGGCTTTGAGTTGTATTCTTATAGCAAAGGAAAAGAAAGTGTTTACATAGTATCCAGTACACAAAGCTAGGCATCTTGAGTGAACTTAATAACATAGGGTGCTGGCATTAAAAGAACAGAAAGAGCCAGGCTGTGGTGGTGCACACCTTTAATTTCAGCACTTGGGAGGCAGAGGCAAGTGGATTTCTGAGTTTGAAGCCAGCCTTGTCTACAGAGCTAATTCCAGGATAGCCAAAGCTACACAGAGGAATCCTGTCTAAAAAGAACCAAAAAAGAAAAAGAAAAGAACAGAAAGAACCCTTTGGTACCCTTTAAGCCTAGCCACCAATCCAAACGGTTGTAAGTTTTGTTTATTTGGGCTTGTTTTTTGTCTTTTTCCTCACAGGGTTTCAGGCCACGCAGGTATACATGCAGGCAAAGCACTGTATACATAATAATAAAAAATTGTTTTAAAAGAATAAAACAATAGATGATAATGCATGTTCTGCTTGAGTTAAAGATAAATGTATATTCTATTAGAGTTACGACCTCAATGGCCTGCTATGTTCCCTTCTCCCGGAGCAGTGGGGAACTGAAAAGTCTCCAAGCCTATATCCCAGGCAATCAACTTAAAATGCTTTCTCTAGCTACCTAGTCAAAATGATGTAATGTTGCCCCACTACCCCCTCATATACTACACCTGGTTACCTGGTTGTTATCTCATTACGGTTTTTCATATAAAAAGCCCGCCTTAGAAACAGCTTGGGAGTCAGTCAGCTTCCTGAATCCAGATTGTGGCTCTGACCGGTCAGTTTTTGCTCAGTGTTCAATATACTTTGATCAGTCTCAGTCTGGTGTTCAAGTGGTTAGTGTGTGGCTGGCTATTACTGAACCCATTAACACTCCTAAGTCAATAGTTTTGTCCATTTTGTTAACATTGACCAGAATCTTCTGTCTTTAAAAATAAGTACTACAAAACCATGCCCATAATCTCAATGCTTGGGAGGTAGACGCAGGAAAATCAGTATTAAAATGCTTAACGAAGGGCTGGAGAGATGGCTCAGAGGTTAAGAGCACTGGCTGGTCTTCCAAAGGTCCTGAGTTCAATTCCCAGCAACCACATGGTGGCTCACAACCATCTATAATGAGATCTGGTGCCCTCTTCTGGTGTGCAGGTGTACATGCAAGAAGAACACTGTATAATAAATAAATGAATAAATCTTTTTTTTTTTTAATTGCTTAAGGTGGGAGGAAAGAGAGACAAGAACTCACCTAAAAACTACTGCTCACTTTTTTTTTTCCTTTTTGGTTTTTCGAGACAAGTTTCTCTGTGTAGCCTTAGCTATGCTGGACTCATAGACCAGGCTGTCCTCGAACTCAGAGATCTGCCTGCCTCTGCCTCCCTGAGTGCTGGGATTACAGGAGTGGGCCACCAGGCAGTCAGCAGAACCAAATTTTTTTTTTTTTGTCCTGAGTCCTGAATTCAAAATCTGGTTTGTGGGGCTAGAGAGATGGCTCAGTGGTTAAGAGCACTGCCTGCTCTTCGAAAGGACCCAGGTTCAACTCCCAGCACCCACATGGCAACTCACAACCGCCTGTAACGCCAAGATCTGACACCCTCACACCAATGCACATAAATTAAAATTAAATAAAAAATATTTTTAAAAAAATCTGGTTTGTACCCTGTACAAATGTAATTACATAAACCAGGACTGAAAACAACCAGGCAAGCTTTCAAGGATTCTCTGGTCCAATCACTGGACACTAGGTCAGTGGTGATGGCCTAGTAGAGATGACATCACTTTTCCTCCAGCCTCTCTCTCTTCACTGGGCTCTCTGTGAACTGTCTGTGGTCTGGTGATAAAGCTGAAAGAGAAGTGGGAAGGATGAGCCAGGAAGCGGGGGAAGAGGGTACAGAATGGGGGAGGGGCACGCTGCTTGTGAAGACTTTAATTAGCACAGCTTCCTGAGCTCAACCAAAGGCAGGTTTCTCTTTTCTCCGTTGAGAGTGGACCTCCAACTCCTGAACCTTTCACCTCAGCTTCCCAACTGTTTACAATAACAGGTAGGAGCCACACCTTGCTGGCTTAGACAGACTTTTTTTTTTTGCACCTACTGACACAAAATGCCAAGAACAGCAAGTTCAAAAGTTCATTTCAAGCTTATTAAAATGGAACCAGATCCAGGACAGGCAAGACTACATAGAGAAACCCTGCCTCAATAAATAAATAAATAAATAAATAAATAAAAATTAAAAAACCAACAACAACAACAACAACATGGAACCAGGGCTCTTGCTGCTGAACTGGACAATCTAAGTTTAATCCCCTGGACCCACAAGAGAACCAAGTTCTCTGACTCCACCCTGTTCCATGGTGCGTATGTGAGCATTCGTGTGTGTGTGTGTGTGTGTGTGTGTGTGTGTGTGTGTGTGTATGTGTGTGTGTGTGTGTGTGTGTGTGTAACAAATAAGTAAAATTTTCAAAATGCAGCATAGCTGGTCATGGTAGAACATGCCTCTAATCACAGCACTGGGAAGTAGAGGCAGGTGGATCTCTGTAACTTCAAGGCCAGCCACCGGTACATAGTGAAGACCCATCTCAAAAAAAAAAAAAAATGTCAGCCGGGCGGCAGTGGCGCACGCCTTTAATCCCAGCACTCGGGAGGTAGAGGCAGGTGGATCACTGTGAGTTCGAGGCCAGCCTGGTCTACAGAGTGAGTCCAGAACAGCCAAGGCTAACACAGAGAGACTCTGTCTCGGAAAAAAAATAAAAAATGTCAATGAAGAGGTGAAAAAGTACAGGCTTTACCCAGAAACAATAATCAGTGTTTGGAGTGAACAAGGGTGAGTCTGGTGCAGGTGAGAGCAGAGGCCAGCTGCCGTGAAAGGTGCAGGGGCTGAATGCAGCACTTAGGAATCTGAACCTTATTCCATGGGCACTGGGGTGTGGAGCAATATTCACCCTGAGACACAGGGTGGGGGTGGGGAGGGCCTGTACTGCAATTGTCTAGGTAAGAATGATCAACTTGAAGGCCAGGCAGTGGTGATGCACGTCTTTAGTCCCAGCACTTGAGAGGCAGAGGTAGGCAGATCTCTGTGAGTTCCAGGCCAGCCTAATCTACAGAGTGAGTTCCGGGACAGCCAAGGCTACACAGAGAAACCCTGTCTCAAAAAACAAAAGAAAATGACCGGGGCTTTTGGTGGCCACACTGAAAGGAAAGAAAGAGTAGGGTGACGAAGACAGGCTGTGACAACAGGCAGAATGACAAGGCCTGTAATCCCAGCATATGTGTGTGTGCAGGGGGTGCTGGGTGTGGGCCAGAGGACCAGGACCAGGAGTTCTTAGACATCCTCAGGAGCTCACGCCGAGCCTGGGCTATGTGAAGCTCTGTTTCTAAACAAGGGAGAGAAGAGAGAAGTGGGTAAAGCTTAGCTGAGTGTAGCAGCACGCTACATCACTTGTAATCCCAGGATTTGGAAGGCTAAAGCAGAAGGGATGTGAAGCTCACTGGAATAGGCTCAGGGGACTGCCAGAATCTAAGCTCTTCTGGGTAGGCATATACAATGTCTGTTTCCCAAGCAAAAGCACCCCTCAGTAAGGAAGTCAGCATTCCTCCTTCCAGGAAGCAAACTTTTACTCCCATTTCACAGATGTAAGAATAGCAGTCAAGGGGCTGGGGAAGGATGGCTCAGTAGGTAAGAGCACTTTCTGCACGAACTTGAGGAACGTAAGGACCTTTTTTTTTTTTAGACCCCCACACCCATGTAAAAAGACAGGCATGGCTGTGTATGTTGTAAGCCCAGCATTGACAAGGGGCTGGGAGCACAAGAAGATTGCTGGGACTCAGTGGCTACCGGCCTAGCAGAAAACCAGGGAAGCTCCAGGTTCAGTGAGAGCCCTTGTCTCAAAGGCTGAGGCAGAAAGAGATGGAGAAGGGACTTCACACTCTCTTTCAGCCTCCACACACCTACAATGGCCACCTGTGCAACACACACACACACACACACACACACACACACACACAAATACACACAGGCACACACAAAGAAAACAGAAAGAAAAGAACAATCAAGACAGGTTACTAATGTTATTGAAGCAACAGTCTCTCATTTTTAAAATATCCAGGCCACTTAGACACACACTTCGTTTAAATCCTTATCAAAATACCAAGAATAAAAGTCCCTTCCTGGTTATATTTGTTAGTTTCAGTTCAAATATGGATCATCAGTAAAGTCTATAGAGTTAGGAAAGGATTTTTTAAAACTCTTTTTTTCTTTTTCTTTTCTTTTCTTTTTTTTGTTTTGGTTTTTCGAGACAGGGTTTCTCTGTGTAGCTTTGGCTGTTCTGGACCCGCTTTGTAGACCAGGCTAGCCTCGAACTCACAGCGATCCACCTGCCTCTGCCACCTGAGTGCTGGAAAATTCTTTTTTCTAGTGCTGGGGATTTGGAACCTTGCACACAGTAGCAAGCTAGGATCTATGCAGCCTGCCTGGTGATGGATGGGATGACAGGCACGCACCATTATGCCCAGCTGCTTTTTTGTTGGGATTAGTTTTCTTTTTTGTTTGGGTTTTTGTTGTTGTTGTTACTGTGTATTTTAGGCAGCATAACAAAATAACACACACAGAGTCAGTTTCTCAGCCCCAGCACTGTCCTTCCTCTAATAAACACCGATGCTTCCCTCTTCTTGAACTGTCATGCCCTGAGGACCTTGGCGTACAGCTCCACTCCTCATTGAGCGTCTGTGGGTCGCCTCTCATGTTCCAGACAAGACACTGCAGACTTCCAAAACCAGCTATTTGCTTAAGAAAACAATTATTAAGGAGGTTTGCCTGTTGTAGAAACAAGAGGTTGAATGGGGCAAAGAAGAAAAATGAAGACAGAAACAACAAAAGGAAGAAAAGTGAGTACCGTTTTGTTTAAGGAAACAAGTGACTCAAAATAAATTAATTTGCTCAGGAACCTGCAGAACTTCCTACAGCGGTGGACATGATAGGCAGTTATTTCCACCTCAAAGATATACAGAGGGCAAATTCATTTTCTCCATCATGAAAGGCTGCATCAGTCACACAGGTTTTACTTATTTAACACAGACACAAAGCCTGACGAAAGAGACAGAAAACCAAGCCACAGGCTATTTTTCTACCATTCTCTCTGGCTCCAACTCTGGTAATCTAGGTTACCCTCTACGCTACCCTGAGATATAAATAGTAATCATTTCCTTTCACAGGCCAGCCAGAGTTTAATGCCTCGCTTCCTGGGTGGGGGGGGGGGAGGGAGAATATTCGTTATGATACTGCTGTGAGAACATGCAGGGCTAGAGAGAGAGCTCCGTCAGGGAAGCCTCTGCTTTGGGTTTGACCCCTCAGCACCTATGTGAAAAGCCAGGCGCGACGGCTCTCACCTGTGATCCCAGGACTGGGGAGGCAGAGACAGGAGGATTCCTGGGACTCTATAACCAGTCAGCCTAGACGACTCAGGACTCCAGACCAATAAGAGATCTTGCCTCAGCCAAGCATTGTGACGCACACCTTTAGTCCCAGCACTTGGGAGGCAGAGTCAGGTGGATCTCTGTGAGTTCCAGCCCAGCCTGGTCTACAAAGTGAGTCCAGGACAGCAGGGCTATTACACAGAGGAAACCTGTCTCGGAACAAGAGAGAGAGAGAGAGAGAGGGAGGGAGGGAGGGGGAGAGAGAGAGAGAGAGAGAGAGAGAGAGATCCTGGAGAACAATACCTCAGGTGACCTATGGCCTCCAAATACACACACGCACACGCACACGCACGCGCACACGCACACATGCGAGCGCGCGCACATGCATGTGCTACTAAAAAGCTGCCTAACTTCAAATCAGTTAGAAGAAAAGAAAAAGAACCTGTTTCAAAACACCATAATGTGTTGGGCAGTGGTGGCAGAGTCCTTTAATCCCAGCACTCAGGAGGCAGAGGCAGACAGATCTCTGTGAGTTCGAGGCCAGCCTGGTCTACAGAGCCAGTCCTAGGACAGCCAAGGCTACACAGAGAAACCCTGTCTTGGAAAAAAAAGTTATTACCACTTTGTTGGTTTTTAAAATTACATTTATTCCTTTACTTATTATAAATTTATGTGTGGGAAAAGGTGTGTGATGTGAGTAGGCACACGCATGACACGGTGCATGTGTGACTGTCAGAGGACAACCTGTGAGAGTCAGTTCTCTCCTTCTGCCACACGAGTTCCAGGAGTCAGGCTCAGATCATCAGGCTTCGTGGCAAGTGCTTTTACCCATGAGTCATTTTGCTGGACTCTTAGCTCCTTTTCTAGTTTTTGCCATTTGGCTAAGTGACCCTATGAAACTTCAGTTGTTTCCTTTCCCATGTATGGCTCAGAATCCTCCAGAATACAACTCCAGGTCTCTGCCATGAACCCAGACTGAAATGCTGGTGAACTTTTTACGAAAAACTCGGACAGTACTGAGCCCCATGCAGCATCCACAGTGAGTCTGTTGAGTTAAGAAGCCCTTAGGTTACCAGACCTGATAATGAGGCATTTCTCCCAAGCCACACCCTGTTCTTATTAAGAAATGAAAGAGGGTCCCCTAGTTAAAAGCAATAAAAGAGGGAACAAAGCAGAACAGCTACTGTCTGAAACAGCATCCAGTCTAAAAGCCAAAACAAGACCATAACCCTCCAGAAACCGAGTGCATCGGCCTGTGATTCCGTACCACAGCCCAGCGCCGACGCCTCAGTGACCCTAAAGACACAGACTTAGGGAGAAACTAGCTCTACTCGTTTTCTTACTACAGCCCCACCAAGCCACCCTGGAACTCTTTTCCAGATGAATCTGCATGAGTATATGCAGTCCTCACCTTGTACCTCATCTGAGACAAAGTCCCTTGCTCGTCCCTGAATACAGCGGGTAGGTGGCCTTTGAGCATCCAGAGATTGCCCTGTCCCCCCCTCCCATCCCTCCACAGGCATCCTGGATTACAGATGCCATGACATGGTGCCTGGCTCTACATGGGATCCAGGGATAAGAACTCAGGGACTTGTACTTGCAAGGCGAGTACTTTACTCATTAAGCCATTTCCCCAGCCTCACCTTGGCACTCTTGGATTCCAGCTGGAACAAATGGGGGACAGCATCACTAAAGTGAGATCTTCCTCTACTAACAAGGCAAAAGAAGAGGATGAAAACTAGATTCCCTTCGCCCTCCCAAACACCCAGACCTTCAAGATGCCTTCGTTCACCCTGCAAGGACCATCATGCTGCTAGTTTGGCCCTGTGTCCTCTCAGCTGTTTTTATACACTAGAGCAGACTTTTCTCCATCAGAATGGCATCTCCTGAAGAGCAGCTATTTGTTTGCTTATGTTTGTTTTTTAATCCGTTGGGGTTTTGTTGTTGCTGTTTGAGTGAGATGGTGTCTCATTTCATGCAGCCCAACTGGCCACAGGCACTGAGCTCACTAGTTTACCTAAAGAGGATGCTCAACACTTATTCTTCCTGCTTCCACTGCTGGGATTACAGGCATCTATCTGCTACCACGCCTGGCTACAAACAGCACTGGGAAGCAGCGTTTTTGCCTTGGGTTGGCTCCCCGGGTTTTGGAGAAGTAGGTATTTTGATGGCCTACATGTGGGAGGAACCAAAATCCACTACTTAAGTTTCCACTGGGGCTGGATGTACTGGTGCATCCACAGGTAGCACAAATGCTCCTTCCATCTCTTAAGGAAGTGGCAGCTGTCTGTTGAGGCCAGAGATGACCCAAACAGAAGTGGGGGCTTGGTTTGGTACCATTCTTTCCAATTTCGTCAGCAGCAACTTAGCAGTCACTCTCATACTCTCACGTGCTGTTAGGCATTGTGACGAGGATGACCCTTTTAAATTAAGGGTCAAAGCAAAATCTTGACACTAACCCCTCTGCAGCACGCGGGCCAGTTTTTCCTTTGTGAAGCAAAGTGAATGGTTCTGCAACCGAGGCACATTTCTCACCCCGGGGCAGATGACTCTTTGCAGAGCTGGCTGCCCTGATTCCTCACGGTCTAGATCTCTCCACTAGAAGCTCAAAAAACTCCCAATAGCCCAGCTCTGGCATGTGGGCAGAAGACAGGACCCAGGTCTTTGAGCTGCCACTGGGCCTGTTCCCCACTCAACTGTGTTTCGGGATGCCTCTTTTAAAGGGCAAAGAGAGGATGTTAATCTTCAACACTCACCAGTCCCAATACCACAAACCAGAAGGTCATGGAAACTGAAGCAACAGCTGTGCAAGTGAGCTCTGAGATAAGCCCAAGAAAGATGCGCCACTATCTGCACCACCATCAGGGGCTCCGGTGGCACCTTGTGGTAGTTTCTAGGAAGGAAAGACTGAGGAAGTCCTCTGCTGCCTAGTTTCCTCTCGTTTTTTTACAAACTCTTGCCCAACGGGGTCACCTCGCCCCACTCCTCATTATTGTCAAGCCTCATAACTGCAAACGTCCTGGCCCACATTTTACATGGCTACTTGACAGGCTTTCATCGCTAGCCAAGGACAGGCAGGTATGGTACAAATGGGTACTAGTGATTGCGCCAAAGCCCTCAGAAGTCTGGTGCTTCACGGACAACACCCTGGGAAAAACAAACGCCAAGGAGCTCTAAATCACAGGGCTGACCCAAATTTGAGCCTTGAGCCTCTTTCTCCCTCTGCAAGGGACAATACCGTATCCGACAATTAGCCTTTGTGCTACACGTTGTCCACTAAGGGACAAATGGCAAAAACCGAGTTGGGTTCACCCCCCCAACTCGTCCCCAAGGGCCTCAAGTCTCATGGTAGCCAGGGCTCCCCTGCACTCCAGCTACGAGCACAGGCCACTCTGTCCCAGTGGCTGTGGAACACAGGGAGCGCCAGCACACACCGCGCCTCATCCGAAGAAGACAATTCTGTCACAGTCGCGCACACCCCCACAGACACTCACCACCCTCGAAAGGCCAGGGCGGAGGAACTACCTCGGCTGGAGAAACCGAAACGTCAAGAGGAGTAGCAAGCTGCCCGGGGTCACACACCCGGCCACCAACGAGGCTTCCCTAACCTCTTGGCCTCGGGATTCCCGGGTACCCACTGGTCACCGGCCTGTAGCCCTCACGCCAGGCAGAGAGTAACTTCCCAGCAGAACTTGAGCCACAGCATCCCCCACCCCACCCCACCCCCGCGCCGATAGCCAAGACCTTGACCTTCGCCCCACGACCTTCGCCCCACGAAGCCATCTGCCGACCCGCCAGAGTCCTCCCAAAGGCCCGACACCGCAGCCCCGCTCCGCAGCGACCGCCCAACCTGCACAGTCGCGCTCCCGAGAGCCGCCGCCCGCCGACATTTCCCAGTCTGCTTCCTCAAGCGCTTCATCCCGCCGCCCGCCGCGCGCTCCGTTCTCCTACAGGCCCGCCCCTGCATCTCCTCCGCCAATAGAAATTCCCGCTCCTCCGTAGCTCCGCCCCAAAGCAGAATGTAGGCAGGGCCCCTAAGCAAGACATTCTCCAATCATCGCCACGCATTCCGAGACTGATACCTGCCTCCTCCAATGCGCGTGAACCCGCTCCGTGAACCCGGGTCCGAGTTCCACTCGCGCGGTTCCAGCGACTGGGCATCTGGCTCTGCGCACCTGTATCTAGACAGCCACAGGAATTCGGGATCCCTCGTCTCTGGGTCGAAACCTGTGGGAGGGACAATGGAGTACAGACTGAGCCACGGGTTTGTAAGGTTGTGTATGGTGGAGACTCTCCAAGCCCGCTTCCCGCTTGCTCAGCATGGATCTGAAATCCAAAAGCTATTAACAGAAGTGAAGACGAAAGTGCTCTCCCAAAGCAGGACTGCTTCATTATCCAGCAAACTTTATTAGGTAGGGAGTAATTTTATAGAGGAGGCAACTAAGTTCAGAAAGGCTAAATGCAAGGTCACGAAGTGGAGTGGCAAAGTAGGAGACTTAAGCTGATGGCAGCACTAAAGAGTGGGCTGGGGGATTTAACCTCCTCCCATGCTCCACTTGCAATATCCGGGCCACTCCAGACAAACTAGAAATAAGCTATATTTCATGTTATTTAACATTCTATTAAGAGCAACCCCCTGGGGCCTGGGGATGCGCTGGATAGGAGTGCTTGCCTAGCATGCACCAAGCTGTGGGTTTGATACCCAGCGCCACATAAAACTGATCTGGGGCTCGGGGGACCTGGAGTCCCAGAACTCAAGAGGTAGAAGTGGGAGGTTCAGAAACTCAGGATCAGCCTGGGTTACACTCATGTAATGGCAACATTTAGGAAGCTTCCTAAGAAGATTGTGAATGCCATGCCAGCCTGGGCAACATAGTGAAACCTTGTCTCAAAACAACAACAACAAAAACCACAGAAATCAGAAATCAATTTCCTCATAATCCTAACCTAATGGGCACCCCTCCCCTCCAGAAGTTCCTGAGCAACCTCTGCTTCTGACTCCCAACCCCCTGGCCTTAACCCTTCTTGCTAACCCTTTCTTGCCCTGCCTGCTCAGCCTGTAGAACTGCATGGACCAGCTCCAACTGACTTGGGTTTGCAAGGACGTCATACCGAGAAGACCTAAGCTCAAGCCCTGAGGTTGTGGCCTGGCTGGACACTGCTTTCAAATTCTTTTCAACGTTACTTTCTACTAGCCCATACCCAGCCTCATCTGGTCCCTACACCCTTAAGTTATTAGGTAAGGCAAGTTTATCTTCCTATTTCCACCATACAGATCGGAAGACTAAAGTCTAAAGAAGTAAAAGAACCATCCCCATCCACATATGGGAAGTGACAGAGCTGGGATCTGAACAGAAACTGTAGCATCCTGTGGGTTTCAGTGTCTTTACCTGTTGTGTCCAGGCCAAGGCACTGTCTTAGCCAGGGGAGATGAATGAGGACAGCCTGGGTCCTTCAGCTGGAGCCTCATCCAGGGCCCTATTCCCTTCATATGGAAGGGATCCAAGGATCTGTTCCTGTCACCCAGATCCCTTCCTAAAGAAGTCCTGGCGTGATGGTCAGAGAAATAAGTGTTAGTACAGAACTTCCCTACTGGTTACCCCAGGCAAGGGGTCGACTCCCCAAGGAAAGAGCAGGTGACAGGTCTGCAAGACAGACACTCAAACCCAAGCAATCTCTCTCTGTGTCTCTCTTTCTCTCTCTCTCTCTCTCTCTCTCTCTCTCTCTCTCTCTCTCTCTATCTCTCTCTCTCTCTCTCTCTCTCTCTCACACACACACCTCTTGTAATAATTCATTTGGCTGCCTAATTCCTTCACTTGCACATACCATGCACACACATACGCCTCTCTGAACAGTGCACCTAGCAACCTCAGAACCACCTTAACTTCCTACCTGTATGGGCTACACATATTTCCATCTCTGAAATATAGTGTTAGCTTCCCTACCTCAGATAGCAACTTTAGACAATTTTCTATTTAATCGTATCCCCAATGGATCTATATGAAGGATAGAAGGACTGACCCAGCTGAAACTAGTTTGGCTGCGTGAGCAGTTAGGAAAAATTGTGTCCTCTAATAATTTTTTAAAGAATATGCCGGGGTGGTGGTGCATGCCTTTAATGCCAGCACTCGGGAGGCAGAGGCATGCGGATTGCTGTGAGGTTGGGAGCCTGGTCTACAAATCGATTCTAGGACAGCCAAGGCTACACAGAGAAACCCTGTATCAGAAGAAAAAAAAAAGATTATTACTATTGGGCTGGAGAGATGGTTCAGTGGTTAAGAGCACTGACTGCTCTTCCAGAGGTCCTGAGTTCAATTCCCAGCAACCACATGGTGGCTTATACCATCTATAATGTAATCTGATATCTTTTTCTGGCATGCAGGTATACATGCAAATACAGCACTCATATACATAAAAAATACATTTTAAAATATTTTTTAAAACATTATTATTATTATTATTATTATTATTATTATTATTATTATAGACCATGCCTATGCATAATAGGATTAAATTAATGAAATAGAATAAATAAATTTAATTAAATTATGCCTATGTATAAAATGATTAAAATCAGGCACTATGGGAAGGGGTGCACACAGTAAAAAAAATGTGTGTGTGTGTGTGTTACCTACCAGTCAAAATAGAGAACCCACACAAAGTTACTTCCTTAGTAACTTCTAATACTAGGCTAAACCAGGGGCCCTTGAGGACCCTCACTCAGGCAGCCCACTGACAATCTTGACAGTGTCTCCCTCTATAACTTGCAGCATACCTTTGCTCCACTAAAGTTAGCTTGCTTCCTTTGCGAATCTGTGTGAGCCCTTCTTTTCAAGTCTCTGGATAAGAGGCCAAGAACCTGGAAACACCCAGCCCAGCGCCCGACCGACCACAGGTAACAACCACACTCCCTTCATCCACTCAGCAAATGTCTTCTTCATGTCTAGTATGTACAGGCACTGTTCTAATCAGTTGGAATCGAGTTGTCAATACCTTTGGTGTCATTTGAATGATCTCACTTCCTCCACATCCCTTCTTCCCCAGTCCCACAGCCACATCCCTGGTCTAAGGTGTCCCCCGCTGTTGTTTTTCTGAGACAGGGTTTCTCTGTGTAGCCCTGGCTGTCCTGGAACCTAATCCGTAGACCAGGCTGGCCTCAAATGTAGGGGAATTTTAACTTTTACATTGGAACTCAGAGACGTGGCTGCCTCTGCCTCCCTGGTGCTGGGATTAAAGGTGTGCGCTACCATCACCCAGCGCTAAGCCTCATTTTTTAAAAATGGATGTGGATGTATATTTTGCCAGCATCTACACATGTGCACCAAACATATACTGGTACCCAAGGAGGCCAAAGGAGGGCATCAGTTCCCCTAGAACTAGTTACAGACAGTTTCAAGCTGCCCTGTAGGTACTGGGAGTCAAACCCAGGGCCTCTGCAAGAACAGCCAGTGCTCTTAAGTGCTGAGCCAACTATCCAGCCCCTAAACCTTATTCCTTAGGTCTGAGCCATCGGGACACATACCTTCCTATTGTTCTAGTGCTGCCACTGCTCCAGGCTCTCACTGCCTTCCACACCTGTTGCCAGAGGAGCTTCTCAAGCTTTCAAAGCTTGCTGGAAACATTTAGAAACTCCTTGAAGTTCTCTCCACAAGCTACGGGGCAGAGTCCAGGCTTCTCTGTACTTTGTTACTCTTCAGGAGCTGCCCTTGGCTAGCTTCGCTGGCTCAGCTCTCTCCACGCCTATCCAAGTTCAGTCCCACTGACTGCTCCTCCCCTGGCCACAGTGCCCTCTCTCCTTTTTGCTTGACTAGGGGGGGAAGGGGGAAATGCTTGCTCTTCCTTATACTCCAGGCTTCAACATCCCCTCCTCCAGGAAGCCTTCTCCGAACTCTTTACATGGAAAGAAAGGCACAGGCCAAGGACGCTCTGGAGCACAGCCTCTGGATCCAGAGAAAACCTAGCCAATCCTGGTCTCATCTAGGACACACCCACTGTCGGCTGGCTTGCTAGCTCTACAGGCAGCCAGAGCTCTTACCCTCACCAAGCCTGAGTTCCTTCATCTACAGAAAGAGGCACTGATAACACCTACCTTGTAAGCTCATGTAAGGATTAACTGTTTTAGAAAACAGGCTAGCAGGACATAGTAGTGAATGCCTTTAATCCCAGCACTTGGGAGACTGAGGCAGGTGGGTCTCTGTGAGTCCCGGGCCAGCCTGAGTGAGTCCAGAACACCCAGATCCATGTAGTTATGTAGTGAGACCCTGTCTTGAAAATACAAGAAGAAGCTAGGCGGTAGTGGGAGCACTTGGGAGGCAGAGGCAGGTGGATCGCTGTGAGTTCGAGGCCAGCCTGGTCTACAAAGTGAGTCCAGGATGGCCAAGGCTACACAGAGAAACCCTGTCTTGAAAAAAACCAAAAAGAAAAAGAAAAATACAAGAAGTAGAAGGAGGGGGGAGGAGGGGGGAGGAGGAGGGGGAGGAGGAGGGGAAGGAGGAGGAGGAGAAGCAGTAGCAGCTGGGCTTGCTGGTAAATGTCTTTAATCCCAGCACTCAGGAGGGAGAGGCAGGTCGATCTCTGACTTTGAAGCCAGCACAGTCTACAGAGTGAGTTCCAGGACAGCCAGGGCTACATAGAGAAACCCTGTGTCTCAGAAAACCAGGTAGGTAGATAGATAGATAGATAGATAGATAGATAGATACATACATACATAGATAGATAGATAGATAGATAGATAGATAGATAGATAGATAGATATTTAAACATGTTCTCTACAAGTATAAGGTATAAAGAGGGGAAGCATTTTCTTGGCTTCTATGTGCTAGCCATTTTCATGTTTATTTCCAAAAACAGGCCAGGGTTAGTAGCACACACTTTTAATCCTAGCAGCAGGAGACAGAGGCAGGAGGAGCTCTGTGACTTTGAGGCCAGCTTGGTCTATTAAAGACTCTTGTTTTAAACCTCCCCCTAAGAAAGAGGAGGAAGAGGAGGAGGAAGGGGAGAAACTAGTTCATAAATGTGAGGGGTGGCTTGCACACTGCTGGGGACTGGTCAGACTCAAGGGGCTATGTAGCTGTAGAGCCTGCTTTTTGTCTTGACAGATTGAATCTCTCTTACTCCCCTTACTTGAACCAGAAGGGTTCAGATTTCAGATGCTGGGATATTTGGGGCATGCTGACAACATCTTAGAAAGGGAACCAAGTTGAAATGCAAAATTCATGCATACTTCATGTACATTTTATACATATCGAGGTGACTATATACAATGTTTAATAACTTCCATAAAACAATGTCATGATGCAGCATTTTTCATTTGCAGTATAACGTTGGTACTCAAAAAACAAAACAAAACAAAACAAAACAAAACAACAACAAAAAACCTTCTAGGAGGTAGTACACACCCATAATTACAGCAGGAGGGTCATGAGTTCAAGGCCAACCTTGGCTATGTACCAAACAGATACAGAGCCAGCTAAGCTACATGAAACTCTCATGAAACTAACAATGAAAGGGATGGGACGGTAGCTCGGTAGAGTACCAGTCTAGCATGCACAAGGCCCTGTTTTGATCCCCAGCACTATAAAATCCAGGCCTGGCGGCTCAGGCCTGTAACACTAGGGCTTGAGAGGTAGAGATAGGAGGATCTGGAGCTCAAGTTTGTCCTTGGTTACATAGTGATTTCAAAGCTGGCTTGTATGGGACCCTGCCTAAAGAAAAATACAAAAGGGGCTGGTAAGATGGCTCAGAGGTTAAGAAACTACTCTTCCAGAGGTCTTGAGCAACCACTTGGTGGCTCACAGATATCTATAATTTGATCTTATGCCCTCTCCTGGCCTGCAAGTGTGCATGCAGATAGCACACTCATATATAAAAATAAAATCAATCTTTTTAGGAAGAAAAAAAAAAGTAGCTGGATGGTGGTGGCACACGCCTTTAATCCCAGCACTCAGGAGGCAGAGGCAGGTGGATCGCTGTGAGTTTGAGGCCAGCCTGGTCTACAAAGCAAGTCCAGAACAGTCAAGGCTACAGAGAGAAACCTTGTCTCGGAAAAACCAAAAATAAAAATTTAAAAAAAGGGGGGGGGGGAGTAAGTAAATAAGTTTGGTCCTGAACTCTTCAAATTTGAGAGGCAAGAAGATCAGGAGTTAGTCCAATGTCACCCTCATCTACACAGCAGGTTTGAGGCATCCCTGGACTACATAAGATCCTGTCTTTAAAAAAGAAAATTGAGCCAGATGGTGGTGGTGCATGCCTTTAAACCCAGCACTTGGAAGGCAGAGGCAGGCAGTTCCATGACAGCCAGGGCTACTTAGAGAAACTCTGTCTTGGAAAAAAAAAAAAATCAACAAGCAAACAAAAAAGTTTGGATTTTGGAGGATTTTCATGTTAGTGACACTAAGTCATAATTAGTAGTAGTATTACCCTTGTCTGCAACCACTACTAACAATCATAAATCACCTTTATTTTTTATGATTTAGAGGCATATTTCCATGCTTATAGAATAGTATTTAAACTCCTTAACCATTCAAGGCTCTGTAATTCTTGACCTGATTTCCTTTTACCCCAAAGCCAGTCACCTTCCTGACACACGTAGTCAATTGCTTGGAGCATGCCCCATAGGCAGCTGATATAGGAGACAACCCCTCTGTATTTCTGTAGGGACAAGACACTAACTTTAAAAATACTCCTCTATAAGGCACTGGGTGAACACCTGAACCCCAGCACCTGGCAGCATGAATTTGCATATTCTGTCACTGAGCCTTGGTATACAAACTCTCCTCCATTTGCTTGGCTGACCTCCCATATAAACAAAAAAAAAAAATTTTTTTTTTCCGAGACAGGGTTTCTCTGTGTAACAGCCCTGGCTGTCCTGGACTTGCTTTGTAGACAAAGCTGGCCTGGATCTCACAGAGATCTGCCTGCCTCTGCCTCCTGAAGTGCTGGGATTAAAGGTGCACAGCACCACGCCCGGTTTAACAAATTTTGTTAAATGGCCACTAACTTCTCTCCACTGGGCCAAAGCCATACTTTTTCTTTCCAACTGCAGTGGGGAACAGAGCAGGATTTGAAGTCAGAATCCATTTGACAGAGTCATCTTGGTTGTGTAGAGACCAAACCAATGCCATTCCATTTTGTGTTCAGGGCTTGAGAATTTATTTATTTATTTATTTTGGGTTTTTGAGACAAGGTTTCTCTGTGTAGCCTTGGCTGTCCTGGACTAACTTTGTAGACCAGGCTGGCCTCGAATTTATAGCGATCCGCCTGCCGCCTCTGCCTCCTGAGTGCTGGAATTAAAGGCGTGTGCCACCACCACCGGCCCAGGGCCTGAGAATTTGACAACCCACCCCCTACTGGAGTTTCCAGGGAGAGCCACAAACAGACAGCTAGTAACCATTCCTGGAGTTTGCACCTGGGGCTAACCAATCAGAGCTACAGGTCACAGTGACCAGAACAAACGGAAAATTCCCCACTGGAGTCTGGCCCTGATCCCCTCACTTAGCCCTGGTCCCCCAGCCAATTAGCTTAAAGGACAACATTTCTGTACCCCTCTGACCTATCATGTGACAGCAAGGCTTAGAAATGGCTTAGAACACTCCCTTCCCCCTGCAGTTTTTCCTTTAAAAACCCTGTTCCCATAGCACTAGGGCTGCCATCTTCCCTCCACATAAGGGGGCTGACAGTCCAGGCTCTGAGCTTAAAATAAACAAGACCTTGTGTGATTTGCATCAGACTGATTCCGGGTGGTCTTTGGGGGGGGGGGGTCTCGTGACTTGAACATTACAGTTGTAGCTATTGATAATGGAGAGTTTGGACCTCCCAGATCATTTGGAATTGCCCTGAATCCTGAGGGTCACAGCCCAGTTAATACTCAGATTTAGAAACCCAAAACAGGAAAGGAAATGCTGGCCAGATGTGGTGATACTTGCCTATAATGCCAGCACAAAGGAAGGAAGCTGAGGCAGGAGGATAAGGAATTGGAAGCAAGACCCTCATCTCAAAAAGGAAAAGCAAACACAGCGGTTGGCTGGCAGCCCAGGGCACTGTGACTCCGTGACAACAGCCTCCAGATGGTGCAGAAAGGGACGCATATGATCCTAGTGGGTTTGGAAAATCAACTGTGGAGAGGGTAGGCCAGTGCCTCCAGCCAACACAGCCCTCTCAAGAAAACCTGGCTCTTACCTACCTGGGCAGGCTCTGGCAACTTCCTGGAGGAACATTCTGGTGTGTGAACCAAAGGGTAGTTGGAATACAAGCGTGAGGTCCGCTGTGTTCAGTTGGACTGTCACGTCAGAGCCTGTAGAGAGAAGGCAAGAAATGAGGCCACCAGGAGCTAAGAACTGAAATGTACTTTACGAGTGGACTCAGCATGGCAGGGGTAGCACACACCTTTAGTCCCCAGCACTCAGGAGGCAGAGGCAGTAGGATCTCTATGAGTTCGAGGCCAGCCTGGTCTACCTGGTCTACAAAGCGAGTCCAGGTCAGCCAAGGCTACACAAAGAAACCCTGTCTCAAAAAAAAAAAA
>OU015754.1:57981364-58056233 GCA_907169655.1 Acomys percivali | reverse complement strand
CCCTGTCTCAAAAAAAAAAAAAAAAAAAAAAAAAAAAAAGCCAGGTGGTGCTGGCGCATGCCTTTAATATCAGCACTGCAGAGGCAGAAGCAAGTTGATCCCTGTGAGTTTGAGGCCACCCTGGTCTCCAAAGTAAGTCCAGAATAGCCAGGGATACATACAGAGAAATGCTGTCTCGAAACCCCACCCCCCAAAAAAGTGGACTCTGCAAAATGGCCACTCAGAAAGCCTAGGTTCCCTATGTTCCTTTGGCCTTCATCTGACAAAACAGTAAAGAAGCCCTGTGTGCCTCCTCATCCAAACCAGCATCTTCCCCGCCTTGTGGAGAGAAGAATTCAAAGCTCTGAATGCCCATCATCACTACTGTGCCAGATGGAACTGGCAGAGACAGGTTTTTCAAACCTGTCTCTTCTCTGCGCTGAGAGAGGAAGAGCATGCGGAAGTGGACCGGAGTGCCTGTCCATCAGCTGGTCCATGGTAGAGCCAGGCACTGAGAGTGCCATGGAAGAGAAACAGCCATGCATAGGAAAGGACCAAGCCAAAAGGTGTGAAGCTGACAAGAAGAGGGGACCCCTGGGCTGGACGGACGGACACACACACACACACACACACACACACACACACACACACACACACACGAGGCCAGCCTGGTCTACAGAGTGAATTCCGAATTCCAGAGACAGCAAGGGCTACCCTGTATGGAAACCCTATCTTGAAAAATTAAGAAGAGGAGGAGAAGGAGGAGAAAAAGAAGGTGACAACTTGTGATGTTTCAGGTGACGACGGAGACCACCTGGAGAACGTAACTGCAGTAACAAGACGGTGAACACCTGGTAGAGGGGGAAGGGTCTGATTCTTCAGGGCCGGATTTACCATAGTGTGGACATCAGGAAAGTTTCTTTCTTTTTTCTTTTTTCTTTTCTTTTTTTTTCTTTTCTTTTTTTTTCTCAAGACAGGGTTTCTCTGTGTAGCCTTGACTGTCCTGGACTCACTTTGTAGACCAGGCTGGCCTCCAACTCACAGCGATCCACCTGCTTCTGCCTCCCAAGTGCTGGGATTAAAGGCATGCGCCACCACGCCTGGCAAAAGTTTCTTTTTTTTATTATACTTATTCATTCATTCATTCATGTGGTGTGTCTGTGTGTGTGCGTGCATGTGCATATGTGAGCCACCATGTCATTGCTGGGAATTGAACTCAGGGCCTCTGGAAGAACAGACAGTGCTGTTAAGCCGGGGGTAGTGGTGCACACCTGTAATCCCATCACTTGGAGGCAGAGGCAGGTGGACCTTTGTGAGTTCAAGGCCAATGTAGTCTATAAAGCCAGTTCAGGACAGCCAAGGGTAACACAGAGAGACTCTGTCTCAAAAAACCCAAAAAAGAAAAAGAAAAAGAAAAAAAATAAATAAAAAAGAAAAACAAAGCAAAACAAAAAACCAGACAGTGAATTTAACCGCTGAGCCATCTCTCAAGCCCCGCACATGTGCGTGTGTGTATGTGCACACACCACAGCTAGAGTACAACTTCCAGGAGCTGGTTCTCTCATTCTACCATGTGGGTTCTGAGGCTCAAACTCAGGTCATTGGGCTTGGCGGCAAGCACCTCTCTCTGCTAAGCCATCCCACCAACCCAGGAGTCTTCTTCTTTCTGTTTGTTTGTTGTCAGTCTATATCTCTGGCTGGCCTTGAGCTCACTATGAAGTCCAGGCGGACCTCAAACTCAAGGCACTCCCCCTACTTCAGCCTCCCACGTACGGATTATAGGAGCATGGTATCCCAGCCACCCTGGCGTGTCTCATTCACGTCTTTCTCTCTGTCTCCAGATCCTGTCCCACTGCCCCAACAGGGACCCAGATTGAAAGGACTACTCACCAAGGATGTAGAGTTCACCATCTGGGGACACTGAGGGAGGGAAATGAAAGTGTCTTTAGCAACTGAACATCCCTGCCTCACATCATCCTCCATTGCCACACACACCCCTACAGTGAGGGCAGAGATGACTGGGGGTGGGGGGATGGGGGTGGAGGAGGGCAGCCCAAGGAGAGTAGTTTATACCACCCAGCCCAACTAGCACCTTCTTCCAGCATAAAATCTTTTGAGAGTGGCACTATCTGGTCCAGAGATACATCGTCTCCTGTGATGGCCATCCTCCGGTGTGTATACAGGAAGAGGCTGCGGGCAGAAAGCAGAAATGAGTAGAAGGCATACCCGGGAGGGCCTGCGGTCACCTTTGGGTCCCTAGTGCTTGGCTAGCAGTGCCCTAGCCATATGCATGCCTTGGGCCCTTTCTGTCCACGGTGCCCGGGGAAGCTGCAGTTTATGGATGATGTTGTAAAAAACCTAATTCCTCACGGTTGGAAGAAAAACCACTGTGATGCCCACCTGGCATATGAGTGACAGGAACAGTGTGTCCTTACCCAGGCCCTTCGTTTCCCTGTGCTTCTAACAAGCTAGAGTGGCAAATCGTGCATTTTTGAGACCAGAGTCTCTCAGTGGACCTGAAACTCAGTGAGTCAGCTAGACTAGCTAGTCCAGGAGCTTCACATGTCTCTGTACCTCCCCTAGCTTCTGTAAGATGCATTTATTTATTTATTTTATTTATTTATTTATTTAGTGTGTGTATGTGTGTGTGTATGTGTATGTGTGTGTGTGCTATGCATCAGGTGTGCAGATGCCCATGGAGACCAGAAGAGGGCATCTGAACCCCTGGAGCTGGAGTTAGAGGTATCTGTGAGCTGCCCAATGTGGATGCTGGGAACCAATTTAGGTCCTTTACAAAAACGAGTGTTCTTAACCACTAGCCATCTCTCTAACAACTGGCTCTTGATATGGGTCCTGGGGATCCGAACTCAGGTCCAGATGACACTTCACTAACTGAACCATCTCCCCCATCTCTCTCTCTCCCTCCTTGCACCTCTCTCTCTTCCTCTCTCTTTAGGTTTTTTTGAGACAGGGATTTCTCTGTGTAACACCTCTGGCTGTCCTGGAACTCAGACTGTAGACCAGGCTGGCCTGGAACTCACAGAGCTGAGCCTGCCTCTGCCTCCCAAGTGCTAGGATTAAAGGTGTGTGCCACCACCGCCTGGCTCTCCCTCTTTCTCTTTAAATATTTTAGTGTGTGTGTGTGGTGTGTGTGTGTGTGTGTGTGCACGCATGTGCACAAGTGAGCCATAGGAAGTGGGTACTAGGAACCAAATTCGAGTCCTCTGCAAGAGCAGTACACATTCTAACCACTGGGCAATCTTTTCAGCTTCATCCCTTCTCTTTTTTTTTTTTATTTTTTTTTATTTTAAAATTTATTTATTATACAGTATTCTACCTGCATGTGTGCCTAAAGGCCAGAAGAGGGCACCAGATCTCATTGTAGATGCTTGTGAGCCACCATGTGGTTGCTGGGAATTGAACTCAGGACGTTCAGAAGAAGAACCAGTGCTCTTAACCTCTGAGCCATCTCTCCAGCCCCCATCCCTTCTCTTTTTGAGATAACAGGTTCTCACTCTGTTAGCCTAGACTGGCTTGGAACTCACTATGTAGCCCAGGATGGCCTGGAACTTATGGCAGTCCTGAGTGCTGGGATTCCTGGTTCAAGCTCTCATCCCCTGTTCTTTCCTCTGGGTAAACAGAGTTATGAAGAACAATTTTCTGAGGACCACAGTGTCAGAATTTAAACTGGGATACTCACAAAATCTCGGAATCTGGCCAAGTGTGATAACAGCCTCTTATCTAGAAGCTTCCATGTCACATCTTGCAGATTATAAAGGGCTTGGAACATGGTGTTCCAAGAATACTATCATTATGTTAATTACTGCAGACGGAATGACTGAAATCAAGTTGGAGGAGACTGAAGAACACCTTGTGGCCCACACATGCAGGATGAGCCCTACTTACGCATGTTCCTGGGCGTCTGTTTCCAGCAGCCGGTACCGCACCAGGCCCAGCAGGCGACTCTGCCTGCTCTCTCCCTTACACAGCACACCTTGTACTGCCTGCTGCTCTGGGTGAAGGGAAACTGAAAGGCAAGAACAAACCTCCCCACCCAACCCACTCCACCGCTGCTGCCTTTGTCCTTCCCACAGGCAAATTACTTCACCTCTCTGAGCTTTCCTCATTGCAAAATGGGTATAAGAGTCCCCAACTTCACAGGGGGTTGGGTGGAGAGCTACATTAAACCACCTGGTACAGCTGGGCGTGGTGGTGCATGCCTTTAATCCTAGCACTTGGGAAGGAGAAGCAGGCGAATCACTGTGAGTTCGAGGCCAGCCTGGTCTACAAAGCTAGTCCAAGACCACCAAGGCTACACTGAGAAACCCTGTCTTGGAAAACCAAAACCAAAACCAAACCAAAGCAAAAACAAAAACCCACCTGGTACAAAGCCAGGCATGGTGGCATATGCCTGTAATCCCAATGCTTGGGAGGCAGAGGCAGGTGGATTCTCTGTGAGTTCCAGGCCAGCCTGGTCTACAAAGTGAGTCCAGGACAGCCAGGGCTACACAGAGAAACCCTGTCAGGAAAACACAAAAACCAAAACCAAAACAAACACCTGATACAGAGTCCAGAGCCAAGTGAATACTTGGTAAATACTGTTTTCCCATTTCCCGTTTGGCTTAGAGAGAGAGGGAGTGAACAGATATGTCCACAACCTCCGTCCCACCTCCCAAGGCCACAGAAGGCATGAGCCGGCTGGTGACCTATAGTCAGGAAGGATATGATGATGCAATACTCCCCCTCAGCCAGGGTCTCCTGGATTGCCACAGACTGGTCCATGCTAAGCGGTCAAACCCTGGGGCAGGGCAGGTGGGACCCTCCCATGCCGTTATGGAGTTGCTTCGGGGGCCTGCGGGCATGGAAGAAAAGGCCTTTGTGGAGGGAAAAGAGAGCCTGGTTGTCTCCATTTCCCCTCAGGGTCCTCACCTTCTTTCCTACAATGGGCCTCTCTCTGTTTCCAGAAAATGGGTTTCCACCCCTTTGCCCCTGGCTGGCTGGATCTCACTTTGGGAGGGCAAAGAGATGCTCCCAGTGGGGTCCGGTATACTTGCGGGGGGCCCCTTCTGGGCATAGCTCTGACACCCTCTTCAGGAAGCAGTTATGGTCCATCTGGCACTTCTCTGGGAAAGGTTGGTGGTATGTCCAAAGAGGGATAGGGAGGTAGACTTCTCCTTAATCTTAGCTAGGGTAGTCTTATAATGGAGAAATAACCCAGTCTGGCTCCTCTTTCCTGGGAGTCCTGAAAAGTGCCCCGTTACTCCTTGCCCCTCACCCCACCCAATAGGCCCCGTTGCATCAGCAGCAGGCCGGGGGGTGTCCATCCTGGCACCCACAGGACAGGGGCCCCAACAGTTAGCTTGCAAGCTCCTTCCCACTCTTACTGTTTCAGGCCCTTTCCATTGCTGCCTACCTCCTGAGCTGTCACCGCTGGGCCCGCAGGGCACCGACGTCCCAGACGAGGTTAGGGACTACATTTCCCGGCGGCCCTAGCGCCACAGGCCCGACAAGCAGCCTGCAAGTCCCAGCATGCCCGAGTCAATCGTGGGTGAGTGGGAGGGTCTGTCCTCCAGTACCCCTTTAAAGATCTAGAATCTAGAATCTGTATCCCAGCATACAGCTTCTCAGTTCTGGGAAGGCTGCCTGCGGAACGCCTTTCACAGTCCACCAAATCAAGGGCAGGGGCTCCTGCGCAAGGCGGAAGGAAGATGGTCATGTTACCCTAACGGAAAAAAAATGTTAACTTTTATTTTCGAGTTAATTCCATCCTCAGCTCTTTACATTCAGGAAGGGACAGCTTTACAGTCTCCTGAAACTTCCAAATAACTACCCTTCTCTGACTTAATGTAAGACTATGAAAAATCATCTCTTCCACTTCCCCACGTGGAGAAAGTAAAGAATGAAGCTTGCAGCCAACAAGTGCTGGGGACTCAGAGGGAAGTCTGACTCCAATTCCTGTGTCATATTCCTGGCCAGGAGCTGCCAAATGTTCCACAGGTCCACCCAGCTCTTCTGTCCATGGAACATGAAGTGTGTAGCATCTTTATCTGTGACACGGTGATGACTACCACCAGGATGTGGGAAGGACTATTCCTAGAACGAAGGAGGAATGGCCCTCTTGGCTCCTATTTCTTTAAAGATCTATCCAGTTATTTTTTATTTTGTATTTTTTTGTTTTTTCGAGACAGGGTTTCTCTGTGTAACAGCTTTGGCTGTCCTGGACTGTCTTTGTAGACCAGTCTGGCCTCGAACTCACAAAGATCCACCTGCCCCTGCCTCCTGAGAGCTGGGATTAAAGGCGTGCACCACCGGGCACTTTTTAACTATATGTCTGTGTGTGTGTGTGTGTGTGTGTGTGTGTGTGTGTGTGTGTGCTTGCATGAGTTTATGTATGCGACCTGTGTACGGGTGTCCAAGGCCAGAGGTCATCAGATCCTGGGGGCTGGTTACAGGACACTGTGAGGCTCCCGATGTGTGTGTTGGGAGTTATACCTGGGTCCCCAAGCAGAGCAGTAAGTGCTCTTTTGGTTTGTTTGGTTTTTGGGTTTTGTTTGTTTTTTGGTTTTTGAGACAGGGTTTCTCTATGTAGCTTTGGCTGTCCTGGATGCCCCGTGTAGACCAGGCTGGCCTCAAACTCATAAAGATCCTCCTGCCTCTGCCTCCCAGAGTGCTGGGATTAAAGGCGTGAGTGTGCCACCTGGCCTGCTGCAGGAAGTGCTCTTAACTACAGAGCCACCTCACCCCAACCCCAGGCCTTTTAGACAGCCCTGAGTAGGTTTACTTCTCAAGCTCCTTCCCACATGATATTGGCCAGCTACCTTGTCAAGGACCGTTCTCCTCCCGGCTTCATTGTCACCATCTTAGTTATCTAGGTTAAAGAATATAGCTCAAGGCCAGCAGTGCTGGCTCATGCCTTTAAACTCAGCGCTCAGGAAGTAGAGGAGACAGAGAGAGAGAGAGAGAGAGAGAGAGAGAGAGAGAGAGAGACAGAGACAGAGACAGAGACAGAGACACAGAGAGAGAGACAGAGAGAGAGAGGACAAAAGCTAATTCAGATGAAAGATTCTAAGATAGCTCTCTCTTGCAACTGTTGGCTATTTCAGTAAGATGGATATCTCCTAAGGGCCAGGCTGAGTAAGTCTTGCCCTCACCACTCCAGCGCAGTCTCTGGCAGAGTGGCTCTTAGAATTTCATTTGTTTTAAGCAGCACTGAGGAGGGAACCTACGAACATAGGATCTCATACCCACCAGGTAAATACTCTCCTACTGAGCCAGATCTCCAGCCCAGAACACGTGCATTCAATCCATTGCTCAGTGCATTAGCTCACAGGATCCATTGCTTTTCAACTTTGTCACAAAGGAAAGAAACAGGCAATTGGGACAGCGCTGGAGAAGGGATGGCTGCTGCCACTTTTTGTCGCTGTCTTCGAGATATGGAGGTCAGAGGACAGCTTGTGGGAATTTGGGGCCTTCCACCATGTGAGGGTGGGGGTTGGATGACCAATTCAGGTCATCGGGCTTAGCGGCACATGCTCTTACCTGCTAAACCTTCTCTCTGACTGCCCCCCCACCCCACCCCACCCCAACTGTAACTTTTAACCTGTCCCCCTTCTTTGTGTTCCAAACCACATTTGGATAACCAGTTCGACCTACATGTGCAAACCCCTTCCAGAAGCAGGTATGTCTTCCTGTGTGTCTTTTCCTAGAAACATCCACAGCACAGCTGGAGTTCAAGTTTATTGGACTACAATTTCAAAGTCACAGGGCTGCCAGGCGTGGAAGTGCACTCACACCTTTAATCTCAGCACTCGGGAGGCAGAGGCAGGTGGATCACCATGAGCTTGAAGCCAGCCTGGTCCACAAAGAGAGGCCAGACCAACCAAGGCTACACAGAGAAACTCTGTTTCAAAAAACAAAAAACAAAACAAAAATGCCTGGCGCGGTGGCTCATGCCTTTAATCCCAGCACTTGGGAGGCAGAGGCAGGTGGATCTTTGTGAGTTTGAGGTCAGCCTGGTCTACAAGTGAGTCCAGGACAGCCAAGGCTACACAGAGAGACCCTGTCTCGGGGGGTGGGGGGGAAGCAAAAACAAAGTCAAAGTCACATGGGGAGTGAGGAGTCACCTGGGATGCTAGGAGACCCTGCTTCTAGAAGCAAAGCATTCTGTTTGGGGGAAGTGCTGTGACACCCTAGGCTGGGGGTGCATCGCCTTGCCTCTGCGAAGCCACAGCCCCATCTTGGCCCTCTCAGCTGCCAGCCTGGACAAGCACAGTTGTTTGCCCAAAGTCCCTTTGAAGCTTGCAGGGGAGGGGACAGAGGGCTTGGCTAATGGAAGTGGGGCCTGTGAGGGAATAGGAAAACCAGCTTTAGGGGGAGTTGATGAAGACCTCAAAGGGAGGGGTCAGCCAGATAAGACTTAAAGGTCAGGATGTTCATAGAGATTAGGGGACTGGTGAAAACTGAGCTGAGATTTGAAGTCCTTTCAAAAAGGGTAGGGTGACTCAGTGGCAATAGAGTCCGAGTTGGAAGCAAGAGCTGTAGACTGCGGCAGCTGGGCAGAGTGTCAAAGGGGATGCTCTCTCATCGGAGATGCAAGATTTCTTGAGTGCTAGGCAGAGTGACTCTCCACTGTAGCACTGCAGCACGCAGGGACCAGGGCTGGACACCGAGTCCTTGGACAGCTTGGAAGGTTTGGAATCCATTTCATCTCTTACCCTTCATGAAGCTTATAGCCTGTAGCAGGCCTTGTAGTGGGAGGCATTAAGTTGGATGGGCTGAAGAAAGGAGTGTAGGGCTGTGGCCAGTCTTTGGTCCTTACAGCCTGTAGCAGGCCTTGTAGTGGGAGGCATTAAGTTGGACGGGCTGAAGAAAGGAGTGTAGGGCTGTGGCCAGTCTTTGGTCCTATCTCAGCCTCTCCCAGCATCATAAAAGGGACTCTTCTCCCTCCAGTTTCTGAATCTCTGCCCCCTAGTCCTTGCAGTGCTGCCTCCACTCCCCTTCTCCTTAGAGTGGTTTCCTTTCTGGGTCCCATCATGCCCTGCCCCCCTACTTTGCAATACTGTTCCCTAGAGGGATACTCTGCTGCTGGAGGGAGACCCTCACCTCCCTGGGAGCACATGGCTCCAAAGCAGTGGAAGCTGTGGCAGGGCTATCGATGGATTTGAGTGCTGCGGCCCCGTTTCAAGTGGAGGGCATCTCGGTCAGGAAAAGTCTATCTCCTTCACAAGGCTGCTTACCTGGAGCAGAGCAGGGGTCAGCTGACCTCTTATCAGACTTCTGGGCTTCCAGGAAGACCAGCAGTAGAACTAGCACGAGGAAGAGGGGGGACAGCAGGAAGTAGCCAGGTGCAAGGTCACAGGTCAAGGAAAGGCTATGCAGGGGTTAAAGGAAGAGGTGTACAGTCAGGAGAAACAGCAACAAGCCCGAGGCTGGGATTGGTCCCAGGGTCCAGGAAAGGCCAGGATCTCAGAGCTGCTGACACATACCTTGGAGAAAAGCAGTCCTATAGCAGGCATTGGCCATGTTCTGAGAAGGTGCTATGGATACTGGAGAGGGTAGGGCACCAGCCTTGAGTTGGCCTGGAGAGACTGTGGAGGTTCTTGGAATTATACAGAAGACAGGCTGGGGAGTAGGGGCAACAGCCTATAAGGTATAAGAGGTCCCAGGAAGTCTGTTTCCTCCCTGGAAGTCATGCTATCAGAGCGACAGTATGAGACAAGCTTAAAGGGACCTGCATTCTAGCAACAGCCCCTCTGAGAATAAATGTTGGCATGACAACAGCAGCATCTCAGGTCTGAGGAGAGACAGCATTAGAGCAGGTGCAGGGACAGGAAGCAGCTATCCAGTGTGGCTGGCCTTTTCTACCGTGTGGCTTCTTCTTTTTTCTACTCTTTATCCATCCCCCACCCCCACCCGTGCGTTTCACCCACTAATACCACATGGGAGAGAAACAAGGATGGAGGGGAGAGAGGAATTAGGAAAATCCCTGAATCTAATTTCTTTCCTTTTGTCTCTTCGATGACCACGGCTACTAGCAAACCACAAACAACCTCCCTAAATGACAAACAACCACCAACCCTGTCTCTTGAAGCCCTGGCATTTATGTGCCCGCTGAAAAGTTCCCAGAATTCCAAAAATCATGCAATTGGAGAGATTATCTGCAGCTGGAAAAACCATGATTCTACTAGAGCATAAGGCAAATCATGGTCAGCTGCTGTGAACAATTAGAAGCAGTCTCACATTCCTACACCTGGGATTAAGATGAAAGCACATTCTTTTAAAATTTTTTTGTTTTTTGTTTTTTTTTGAGACAGGTTTTCTCTGTATAGCCTTGACTGTCCTGGACTAGCTTTGTAAAAGCACATTCTTATAATATTTCTGTGTTTAAAAAACCAAACAATGGCTGGAGAGATGGCTCATTGGTTAAGAGTGCCATCTGCTCTTCCAAAGGTCCTGAGTTCAATTCCCAGCCATCTGTAATGTGATCTGATGCCCTCTTCTGACCTACAGGTGTATATGCAGGCGGAACACTGTATACATAATAATAAATAAATACATCTTAAACAAACAAATAAACACAATTCCAGAATTTTCAAAAAAAAAATGTCACTACAATCTGGTGCCTCTGATCTGGCCTCATTTGCCCCAAATCTGAAGTTGTGGGAGGATGGTAAAGTGGGGAAATAGAGGCCAGGCCAGGGAAACCCTGGGTCACAGCCTCAGAAGACTATCCTGAGAGTCAAGAGTTTTCAGGATGGAGACTCTTCCCCCATCACCAAAGTAGATCAGAATGAGCTAAGGGCAGAGCTATCTCGGACCCTGTGCTCAGGGATGCCAGCCTCTGTGGGATTTTACCTGGAAAGGTCTGTGAAACCTGGGCTTGGGATTTTTCCTGTAGTGGGGGGAAAACTGCTGGACACAGGAATGGCAACAGTCTTTCCATTATGCCCAAGCCTGCAAAACTGAGCCCAGCCTAGTCCCCACCCCTCCAGCACCATCAAAGTTTCTGTTCCTCTGTCAAACACTCAGATTTGTGTGTTGGGGACATCATCCAGGGTGATGGGATACAGACTGCACTGAGGAGCCTCTGCTTACTGCATGGATGAAGCCATGCTTGGGATTTAAAAAGTGCTAAGATGGGCTAGAGAGATGGCTCAGCTGGCTGCTCTTCCAGACTTCTAGAGGTCCTGAGTTCAATTCCTGACACCCACATGGCAGCTCATAACTCTCTGTAACCCAGCTTCAGAGGACCCGACACCATCTCATAGGCATTACATGCAGGCAAAAACACCAATGCAAATAAAATAATTTTTTATATTTATTTATTTATTTATTTTTGGTTTTTTGAGACAGGGTTTCTCTGTGTAGCCTTGGCTGTCCTGGACTCCCTTTGTAGACCAGGCTGGCTTCGAACTCACAGTGATCCACCTGCCTCTGCCTCCCGAGTGCTGGGATTAAAGGCGTGCGCCACCACCACCCGGCATAAAATAATTTTTTAAAGAAAATAATTAAGATGAAATGTGGTTACTGGGCGCTCTCCTCGTGACCAGAGCCCCAGCCTCCCTATTGCTCCTTTTCTTCAACTGAATAGTTCTTAGCTGAGTGCTGTGGCACGCATGTGTGATTTCAGCCTTGTGGTGGTGCGGGATGGGGGTGGGGGGTGGGGGGGAGAGGAAAGAGATGAGATCTTGTCTCAAAAAGCAAGATAGTTATTACGTGCTCAGTATCTTCTAAGGAGACATCAGACTTCAAAGGCTAATGGGGTCAAGCCAGATGTGGTGGCACACGCCTGTAATCCCAGCACTCAGGAGGCAGAGGCAGGCACATCTCTTGAGTTTGAGGCCAGCCTGGTCTACAGAGTGAGTTCCAGAATAGCCAGGGTTAAACAGAGAAAACCTGCCTTGAAAACAAAAACAAAAATAGACAATCCCCCCAATCCAAACAAACAAAATGATTTTTTTCTTCCGAGACAGGGTTTCTCTGTGTAGCCTTGGCTGTCCTGGACTCTCTTTGTAGATCCTCCTGCCTCTGCTTCCCCAAGTATTGGGAATACGGGTGTGAGCCACCATACCCAGTGAAGGACCCAAACTTTCCAATGTAAAGTCCTTTCTACCTCTCTAGTTTGAAGAGACCTGCCTGGAGGGATTGCTCAGGAGTATGCTGGGTGTGTTCTCAGCAGAATCAGACACAGTCCATGTCTACCCCGTGATGACCTGGACTTCCACAGAGCTTCTTACCTACTGATTTTAGTCTGTGCACCCTTCCATGGATAGAGGGAATAGCCTGCATCCCCCATGCCTGCCTCATCCCAGCTGTAGACCTACCTGGACACCTGAGGAGTCAGAGGGCACTGAGTACCCATACACAAGCCAGGGAGGCTCACAGGCAGCAGCTGGGGTGCTGACTTAGAGTCTGCTGGGTGTGTACCCAGGAGTGTACAGCCAGGTCATACAATAGTTAACATTTTAGTCCAAAAAATTCAATAAGTAGTGAGAAAAAAAAAAGCAGCCTTTGCTGTAACAGGTGAGCCCCCATTCCCTGCAAGGCATATTTGATATAATTCAGAGGTGTTAGAGATGGCTTAGAGGTTAAGAGCACTGTCTGCTCTTCCAGAGGTCCTGAGTTCAACTCCCAGCAACCACGTGGTGGCTCACAACCATTTATGCTGGGATCTGATGCCCTCTTCTGGCATGCAGGTGTACATGCAGGCAGAGCACTCATCTGAAATAATTTTTTTTTTTTTTTGGATACAGGGTTTCTCTGTAGCCTTGGCTGTCCTAGACTTGCTTTGTAGACCTGGCTGGCCTCGAACTCACAGCCATCTGCCTACCTCTGCCTCCTGAGTGCTGGGATTAAAGGCGTGTTGCCACCACACCCAGCTTGAAATAAATACATTTTTATAAATATTTTTAAAAGATTTATTTATTATTATGTATACAGTGTTCTCCATGCATGTACACCTGTGCGCCAGAAGAGAGCATCTTATCACATTATAAATGATTGTAAGCTACCATGTGGTTGCTGAGAATTGAACTCAGGACTTCTAGAAGGGCAGTCAGTACTCTTAACCTCTGAGCCATCTCTCCAGGCCGAAATAAATCAATCTTAATAGAAAAAAATAATTCATAGGACTTCTCAGGCTCTTATCACACCTCCCCTCCAAGTCGTAACAGGGCATCTCATTAATTCTGGAGTCTCAGGCACCTACTCTGTGTGGTTTGACAGCTACAAAGCAGTGGAGCATTCCTTGACGGCCCAAGATGGTGTTACTGGTGCAGCCAGAGAGGGCTTCCTCCATTTTTCCATTCTGTGCTTAGCTCTCCAGAGAGGGCAATGTCTTCTTTCACCTTGGCCTAGCTTTCAGTAATCAGTTTCTAATTGACTCCATTAGATGTGATTATGGGCTCCTTGCTGCACAAGCCCAGGGGAGGATGCTCATCTGGCCCGTGAGGACCGGCAGAGGCAAAGCCCAAGGTGTCATACAAGGTTGATCAAAGGAATGTAACACAGAGTAGGGGTGGTGAGCCTTCTGCTGCCATGGGCACAAGGACAACAGGTATGTGGAGGAAGATGGCCAGGCAGAGGTGGGGTTCTTCAAAATAACGCCTAAAACCAAACCAGCTTAGGGTCACCATGCCAAGAGGGCTCCAGGGAATTGTAGTCAGCCTTCAGTGACTGTCCTCATAGGTAGGACAGGACTTCCTGAAATCTGGAATACCAGATTCGGAACCCAGAGCAGCTCCTCCTTGCAGCCATCCTCTTGCCTGAGCTGCCTAGAAGCTTTGAATACAGGCCTGCTTGTGCTGCTATGTCTGGCTCCAGCTAATCTGATTTTATAAGGCAGTGTCTCACTGTCACCCTGGCTGGCTTCAGACTCAGATACCAGACATGTCACCGGGTGCTGGAACTATTAGCTAGTGCTGCTAAGACCAACTACAGCTACTTTCTTTATGCAAATAAAACAGGCAAATCTTGAGGCCACTTTCAGGCCCCGGCCTGGCTCACACTGTTTTCTCCTTTATGTACACTGCTGGTTGAGGCAACAGAGGGCAGAGTTCACCCTGACATGACGCTCATTTGGGAATTGTCAGTGAAGGGGCTGAAGAGTTCAAGACCAGCCTGGGCTATCGAGTGAGACACATACTCCCCTAACACAGGCAGTAATAACTACCTGCTAAATCTAAGCCGCTGCTGAAGTCGGTGAGAACGAGGCAGGAGGGACTAACAACAGGGTTGCACTATTTCATAAACCTGGGTTTCAGAAACCACACATCCAGAACAAGGGCTGGTTTTATTTTCCCACAGATCTTTTTAATATAAAACAAAGATAAAACACCTCAATTCTGAAACCTGCCAGCGTGTCTTGTCTCTACAAGGTGCACGCTTGGCTAGAGACAGCATAGCCAAAGTCTTTAAGAGCACTGGAAAAGTAGAAAAGAGGTCTCAGGGAAGCCGGGCACAGCCGGCCACTAGAGCAGCCCTTGTCTTTTCAGATCCTCGTATGTCTTCTTGTTCACGACATTTCCACTGGAGTCTTCATACTCCTCCTGAAAAGGAAGGGCTACACAGTGAGCGCCACAGCCGACTCTGGTACCTGCAAATCAGCATTCACCTCATATAGCTCTCTCAGCCACAGCTCCAAGAGAGAACCAATGCCTATATATATAGAGAGAGTGGCACCTGCTGTGGCCCAACCTTTCCCTACATACTCTTCCAACATGTAGGGAAACACCCTGGGTTTGAGACACAGTAGCCTGCAGGGAAAGGCTGACCAAAACGGCAGTGTGAAATGGTTTCCAAGAAGCCTAGGTTCCTGCCCACAGGCCACAGCAGGGGCTGATAGGGAGGCCATGCAGGCTTAGTGCTGTAGGTCTACATTATAGCCGGGAAGGCTCTTGATGCTAAAAAACAAAACTGAGGGGCTGGAGAGATGGCTCAGAGGTTAAGAGCACTGGCTGCTCTTCCAATAGTCCTGACTTCAATTCCCAGGAACCACATGGTGGCTCACAACCATCTATAGTGAGATCTGATGCCCTCTTCTGGTGTGCATGTGTACATGCAGAGCACTGTATACATAATAAATAAATCTTTAAAAACAAAACAAAACTGAAATACTGACATAGACTAAAGGAGGCTGCCGCCAGTCTCCCCAGGACCCGGATGTCACCACCACACCTTCAATGCATGGCACTCATTTAAGACCTGTGAAGACCAGCGAGGACACATCCTACTCCATTACACTTGCTAGGATGGTAAACCTCTCTGCATGGTGACGGACTGTCACTTCACACCTCACCTAACACGCTGCACATTAGCACCCACCTCAGTGTCAGGCTGCCATCGTTCTGAAGCCTTCTGCAGTTTCAGCTTGGCCCACACTGCAGGATGAGAGATAACAGCCATTAGTACCCACAGTCCACTGGGTGCAGGATTACTGCCCCTAGGTGGCATTCTGATTTAGAACCACCTGTAGATAAAATCTCTTTTATTGCAAAATTTACCAGGATTTCATTTTGCTGTAAAAGAAAGGTTCATCAGGACTTCTTAAAAACCAGGCTGGAGCCGGGCAGGGTGGCGCACACCTTTAATCCCAGCACTTGGGAGGCAGAGGCAGGTGGATCACTGTGAGTTCGAGGCCGGCCTGGTCTACAAAAGGAGTCCAGGACAGCCAGGGCTACACAGAGAAACCATGTCTCAAAAACCCAAACCAACCCAAACCAAACCACCACCAACAAGAAAACAAAACAGCCAGGCTGCAGGTGTACAGCTGTAGCCCCAGGACTTGGGAGGCAGAAGAAGGGTCCGGAAGTCTAAGAACAGCCTTGGCTATGCAGTGAGAGTGAGCGCAAACTGCTAAATGAGCAACCCTGCCTCCAAACAAAACAAACAGTTAGAGTAGTAAAATGAAAACACTTTCGGGCTGGAGAGATGGCTCAGAGGTTAAAAGTGCCACTTGTTCTTCCAAAGGTCCTGGGTTCAATGCCCAGCAACCACAGGGTGGCTCAAAACCATCAACAATGGGATCAGATGCTCTCTTCTGGCCTGCAAGTGTACATGCAGGCAGAGCACTGTATACAAAATAATAAATAAATAAATCTTTAACAAGAAAATAGTTTCAGGCCAGGCGTGGTTGTGCATGCCACCTTTAATCCCAGCACTCAGGAGGCAGAGGCAGGCAGATTGCTGTGAGTTCGAGGCCAGCCTGGTTTACAAAGTGAGTCTAGGACAGCCAAGGCTACACAGAGAAACCCTGTCTCAGGGAGGAAAAAAAAAAAACTTTCAAAAGAAGAAGTTAATGTGGAACAGTCTACAGGAAGTATGGGATAAAATAACAATGGATCATAGCTGAGAAGGCTTAATACATGCCCTGGTTAGGTTTTTTGTTTGTTTTTTGTTTTTGTTTTGCTATTTTGCTTTTTGTTTTTCAAGACAGTGTTTCTCTGTGTAGTCTTGGCTGTCCTGGACTTGGCTTTGTAGACCAGGCTGGCCTCGAACTCACAGCAATCCACCAGCCTCTGCCTCCCAAGTGCTGGGATTAAAGGCGTGTGCCATCACTGCCTGGTTCAGAAAAAATTTTTCTCAGTATTTCAAATGTAGAATTATGATTCATTTTCTATTAACTATGCCATAATTTCCTACCAATAAAGCAAAAGGGCAAAAATAAAACAGGCAGTTAATTGGACCAGGGGTGGTGGCTCATGCCTGTAATCCTGGCACATAGGAGGTTGAGGCAGGAGGAGCACCAGTTCAAATTGAGTTTCAGGGCAGTCTGGGCTACAGAGTCAGACTCCATCCCCCAAACAAAAACAAGGGCCAGGGAAATGGCCAAGAAGGCAAAAAGCCTACCAGGTAAGCACAAAGGCCTGGGCGTGGATCTCATGCCAGCACCCATGTAAAGGCAGATGTGAATCAGCCCTGATGCTGTAGGAGAGAGGCAGATCTCTGCAGCTCACCAGCCAGCCAGCCAGCCTAGCTGAATGGATGGGATCCAAGTTTGAGAATAGAGCTTATCCCAAAAAACAAGGTGGACAGAGGCTGGAGAGATGGCTCAGTGGTTAAGAGCCCTGGCTGCTCTTCCAGAGGACCAGGGTTCAATTCCCAGCACCCACATGGCAGTTCCCAACTGCCCGTATCTCCAGTTCCAGGGGATCTGATGCCCTCTTCTGCTTCATAGGATCCTGCACACCACACAGACACACACACACACACACACACACAGATACACAGACACACTATTTTTTAAGTTTAAAAAATAGCCGGGCGTGGTGGCGCATGCCTTTAATCCCAGCAGAGGCAGGCGGATTGCTGTAGTTCAAGGCCACCCTGGTCACACAGAGAAACCCTGTCTGGGGGAAAAAAAAACAAACAAACCAAACAACAAAAACAAAACAAAACAAAACAAAACAAAAAAAAACCCAAACCAAACCAAAATAAAAAACAAAAACAGAAAGAAGGGGAAAAAAAAAAGGGCAGGCATGGTGGTACACACCTTTAACCCCAGCATTCAGGGAGGCAGAGGCAGGTGGATCGATGTGAGTTCAAGGCCAGCCTAGTCTACAAATCGAGTCCATGGGGGCTACAGAGAAACCCTGCCTCAAAAAAAAAGCAAAATCAACCAATCAATCAATTAATTAAAAATAAGGAGAGCCAGGTGGTGGTAGCACAGGCCTTTAATCCCAGCACTTGGGAAGCAGAAGTGGGCAGATCTCTGTGAGTTTGAGGTCAGCCTAATCTATAGACCTACTTCCAGGACAGCCAGAACGGCACACACTGTCTCGGAAAAAAACAAAAAAACAAAAAAAACCAAGGGTGGGGGGGTGGGGAGGGAGAGGAAGGGGGTGCGGAGGAAGGGGGAGGCAAGTGATCAAGGAACCTATATCTTCACATACACATACATGTTCCCACATGCACACATAAAGTCATGAAGCTGGGCATGGTGATGTACTCTCAGCACCCAGGAGCCCAGGTAGGCAGATGTCTGAGTTTGAGGCTAGTCTGGTCTACAGAGTGAGTTCCAGGACAGCCAGGGCTACATTATCAGACCCTGTCTAAAGAAAACGCAACAATAAGTACAACAACTATCTAGCTAGCACTGAGGTGAAACACAAAAAGATAGGTAAGAAAGAACAGGAGTCTGCCTGCCAGGCAAGGTGGAGCGCCTGCCACACACGCCACCTGAGTCCCCCTCCAGCAAGCGCTCTGATGCTGCCTCAGAGATAAGCTTACTAAGCATTTCTGTTTTCTTCTGGATCAGTGGTTCGTAACACATTAAAATCAGTTCGGAGGAGTAAAATATCATCCACTCAGAATCTTCCAGAGGAAAGTTCACTGACTCAGGCTAAAAGCCCTATTCTCATCTCAGCATAGATTCTTTTCAAGGGAGATATCGTCAGGTGACAAGTCACTCCCTTAATTAAACATGAATCTTAGCTTTCTATAGCCACAACCGCTGTCCTAGGGCTGGGAACAGCAGGACACTGGGACAGCTGTACGAGTGGCCACTTGGCCTCGCTAGGGAACAGTCGGCAAGCTTACTTACAGGAAACAGCATCTTCAATCTGTGTCACATTTGCAAAGTGGGCAGTGTTTGGGATGCCCAGACACCTCATGCCATGAGCATGACGCCACTCCTGGAAGAGAAGGAATGGGACAATGTGAAATGGGGACAGCTGAGACAGCACTCACTTCAGTCCTTCTGAGGTGTGTGTCTCCACAAAGCTGGCTGGGACTGGCGCAGGGCTGACACTGCCAAGCAGCGCTGCACTGTCTCAGCTTACAAGCTTTAGGTTCTAGAGTTAGCGGTGTCAGAGGAGCACAACCCAGACTCATGACTCTACTATAGAGGAGCTGGTACACCCAGAGCCCCTCCCCGACCTGCATGGCTATGAGCACAAGCCGGTATTTCTGGAGGTTCAGGAGCACACGGTTGCACAGCTATCAGAAGGGCTGGAGAGAGCTGGGAGAGCACGATGAAGTCACAGCTGTGGCTCTCAGGTAGAAGCCACCACAGGCTTCATCCTGGATACCAACCCTAGTTACCTGAGGGGTACTAGGAAAAACTCAGGGCCTACTCAGGGACACAGAGGAAAGGACCCAGGAGCAGCTGGCAACATGTCTGAGAGGGGAGTTCACATAAGTCACCAGGTTGTCTAATATAGCATACGTCTTTTCCATTATGTATAATGTGCTCCAAACACCAAGGGCGGAACACAGATGAGCCCACTTAATGACGTAGAACTCAGACACAGCTCATGTCAAGAACAGGCTGGAGGGCTGGAGAGATGGCTTAGAGGTTAAGAGCACTGACTGCTCTTCCAAAGGTCGTAAGTTCAATTCCCAGCACCCACATGGTAGCTCACAACCATCTATAATGTGATCTGATGCCCTCTTCTGGCCTGCAGGTGTACATGCAGGCAGATCACTGTATACATAATAAATAAATAAATAAATAAATAAATAAATAAATAAATAAATCTCAAAAGAACAGGCTGGTAAATATCAGTGCCTTTTTTTTTTTCCTGCAAAGTGGCAAAGGCCTATTTAAAACCTAAACACCCCCTTTTAACAGCAGTGTAGAGAAATGACCAGGAAGCCAGAAGTGGTCCAAAACACTGTAGGGAACAAGACCATGAACGAGCACGCAAAGCCAAAGCGCGGCTCCGGGGTAGCACCGCCTATGGCCACAGACAGGGGCTCCGGGGACAGCACGGCCCACGGCCACAGACAGGGGCTCTGGGGACAGCACGGCCCACGGCCACAGACAGGGGCTCCGGGGACAGCACGGCCCACGGCCACAGACGGGCTCCGGGGTAGCACGGCCCACGGCCACAGACAGGGGCTCCGGGGACAGCACAGCCTACGGCCACAGACAGGGGCTCCGGGGATCGCACAGCCCACGGCCACAGACAGGGGCTCCGGGGATCGCACAGCCCACGGCCACAGACAGGGGCTCCAGGGATCGCACAGCCCACGGCCACAGACAGGGCCTCTCTGCTTCCTCTCCGCTCTGGACACCAGTCGACCTAACAGACCGCTACCATCCGCTTTCCTAAAGTGATGTTTCTGCTCAATTCCCAAGAGAAATGGCCCTAAACTTACAGCAAAGTGCCGCTGGAAGGCCTTTGGCCCCCGGTAGGTGTAGTTTCCACAAATCTCACAGTTGTAGTTGATATTCAGGCCATGAAGCTTATACAGCCAGTAGGGGATGGGCTACAAGAAACCAAGCAACAGCATCAGTTCACCCAGCCCTTGCTACTTCCACAGTGGGAGGGGACAGAGGGGTCCCATCAGGCTTACTTTGCCATCCCAGCCCAGGGGCAGGTTTTTGGGGTTGTAAATGATCTCATTCTCTTCATCTTCACTTTCGCTCTCGCTGATCTGCTCTTCCTCCTCCTCCTCTCGCTCTTCCCCTGTCCTGGCTTGCTTGCGCTGTACGTTTTCGTGAGTGAGCTGTCGCTGCTCCTAAGGTGGGTTATAAAGTCACAGCACATTAGTACAGCACACGAGGTGACAATTCCTCTAACTCTTGCTGACCCGTCACTTGAAAGGATATGGTTTTGGTTGTAGAATAAGGCTAAGTTGGGTTGGCAAGATGATAGCTCAGCTGGTGAAAAAGGACTTGCCAGGCAGCCCGAAGAGCTGAGCCCAAGCCTCAGAACCCATGTGGAAAGGCCTGGGCAAGTGAGCCAGGAGCATGCAGTACAGCAGCAACAGAGGAGGCGGTGCCTCAGACCAAGCTAGAAGGTATGAACAGAGTCCACAAGCAAGACTGCACTCACACACACACACCACACACACACACTGCAAGTTAAAAAGAAAAAGGGGAGAGACTAAGCCTTGCCTTGTTATTGGAACCATGGTCACAGGGCATACCTGGTTCTGAAAGGAAAGCCCAAGGTCTTAGTGCACTTGCCTAGACACTCAGCTATGGCTGCAGAGTACCACAGACAAGGTCTCAGCACTGCTGATGAAAAGCCCCCGGGCCAGTCTTTCTCCTGTGGTGACCCCCCTGCCTGTGATGACCACTTTCCACCCTGAGTTTCCCTGTTTGGCTCAGTTTGCACACAGCTACTTGTTTCCTTTGACCACAATGTGAGTTATTTAAGGACCATGACATATTCATTTCATATGAAAAAATTCAGTATCATGCTTAAAAACCAACAAACATAAATAAATAGTGGAGTAATCACAAGCATCCTATTGGTGTCTAGTGAGAGCAACTCCAGGAAACCACAAGGTAGAACTGGCTAGAACTCAAGAGAGGTATCATGACCTGTCTGAGAAAACTAAACACTTCCAGAAAAGGGGGAAAGCAGTAGGCACGCATCACACCAACGGCACAAAGGTAATGACTTCTCAGTCACCTTCAGAGGACTGCTACCCACGTTATCACAGCCCAAGCTCACTGTCTCTGGCACCTAATATCTGGCTGGTCTTTCAAGGGAATCACTCATTACAGAACCAATGGGGAACTGTGCTAAAACTGAGGCGGAATCATGTCCACCCCAAAGGGCAGGTATATGAACAAGTTCTCTGGGCAAGCCAATCCTTTTCCACCTCCCACCTACCCTTGGCACTCCCTGGGAGGGTACGCAAGGAGAGTTCACAGCCATCTTGGTACTAGCCTTGATAGGTTCCACTATCTCAACATGGGCAAAGTGCTGCACCACAGTGGATCCCAACTGAAGGCTGCTGCAAGTCAACTCTGTCTGGCCTTTTGAGCACCTACTTCTTGAGTCAGCCCCTGGTCTATGCTGAACCTCGGCAAATAGCTGGGGCCGAGGGAAGGCCTGTTGTCTAGTCTGGCCTTGTGGGAATTGGGCAGCCTTGGGCATATAACCTAACAACAGAGCAGGAACCTCCTGCAGGACTGAGGACTCCAAGAGAACCACTTGAACTAATTTACTGCCCACGCTCTTCCTTATTTGAACTTGGGGAAAAAGAGCCTTCCTATCTAATCCCCACACCAAGCAGCATCATAGGCCTCAGAAGAGAATGCACTCACCCCAAGAATCTCCACATATTCATAGATCTGGGCCTCCAGGAAAGCGATGTCTTTGTTCCTCTCAGTGTCTCTGAGAACAAGAAACAAGCCGATTCAGTTAAGGGTTCTTTTTGTACCTAAGGCTGTATGCTCTGTCAGGAACACTGATTCCATCAGAAAATCTCAAGCATGTGAGTGAGCAACACACACAAGGCAAGCTGTCTTCTCTAAGTCATGAGGTTAGCTCTTAGAATCCAGGTGGTACCTCCCAACCTTGCCTATAGAGCAAATGACCCGTTAATACCATTTCAACTCGTAGCATTATAATCTACAAAATAACAGTTTACAGGAAGCAAGTAAATGATATCAAGTCCTAACTCTTGCTTAGCAACTGCAAGAAAGGTCACATTTTGCAACTCTTCTAAGTTATTGCAAAAATCAGAGTAATAACTACTTTTCAGGCTTGTTGTGACAAATTAGGGAAAAAAAAAACCAACAACAAAAACAAAGAAACCCTTCAAAATACCCCAAAATGCCCAAACCAAAAACAATACCCTGTGTAAGTACGTGACTTACAAATATATCTAACTGCTACTGGTAAAAGCAAAGTAGGAGGGGCTAGAGAGATGGCTCAGGGGTCCTGAGTTCAATTCCCAGCAAGCACAGGGTGGCTCACAACCATCTATAATGTGATCTGGTGTCCTCTACTGGCCTGCAGGTATACATGCAGGCAGAGCACAGTATACAAAGCAAACAAACAAACAAACAAACAAATCTTTAAAAAAAAAAAAAAGGTAGGAAAAAAAAAGCTATTTTGAGACAGAATCTGGTTCAGGGTGGCCTAGATCAGAGCCTTATGCAGCCATCACCAGCAGCAGATGGGAACAGATGCAGAGACCCACAGCCAGACAGTCTGTGGAGAAACAGTCTCATTTGGAGGTCTCCATTCAAACGCTTGTTCAGGGAGCTCAGGGAACTCCGTGGAAGAGGCAGAAAGATTGTAAGGTCCAGAGGAGATAGAAAACACCAGAACAAGGTCCTCTCAATCTGCAACTGGTCCTCTGTGTATATATTATAGCCATCAGCTTACTATGGGACTCTGACTGGGAGAATGGGTGGGTCTGACTCTTGTGCCTGCTCTCGGGACTCTTTCCTTCTGTTGGGTTGCCATGTCCTGTTGTAGGGTATTTGATCACACTGTGAACCTGGAGACTGTGTACTGGAAAAACCTGTTTCTTGTGGTGTGGCTCAGCCCTAGCACTCCTTTAATCCAAGAGCTTTCTGTAAACAGATTCAATAAAGTCAACCATAAGTCAAGAAGTGGAGCAAGCAACCAGTCGACACTGAATGAGCATAGGCAAGATCCACAGAGTGAGAGGAAGCGAGGAGGACGAATAGGGAGACAAACAGGAAGCAGAGGGAGGAACGCTGAGCTGGGAGTCGGTTTTTTTCTTGGGGGGGTAGAGTAGGGGGGTTTTCAGACATGGTCTCTCTGTGCAGCCTTGGCTGTCCTAGACTCACTTTGTAGACCAGGCTGGCCTTGAACTTACAGATATTCACCTGCTTCTGTCTCCTGAGTACTGAGATTACAGGTGTGTACCACCACAGCTGGCTCAAGCTTTGTAGTTTTTTTTTTTTTCTTTTTTGAGACAGGGTCTCTCTGTGTAGCCTTGGCTGTCCTGGACTCACTTTGTAGACCAGGCTGGCCTCGAACTCACAGTGATCTGCCTGCCTCTGCCTCTGGAGTACTGGGATTAAAGGTGTGCGCCACCACCGCTGCCCAGCTGAGCTTGGGAGTTTTTAAGACAGCATGGAGAAGAGGCTCTTTCCTTCTGGGACGTTGGCTAAGTAGGAAGGTCAGCTGGGTGCTTTCTCTGCCTCTCTGAGCTAGCAGGCGTTCACCCCAGATCTGGCTCCTGAGTCTTTATTGGTAAAATACAACCTTTGGGATTTTGTTTAAAAACAATAGTGTCCAACTTCAATATGAGAGCTTTTGCTTTGTCTTACTATATTTTGTCACATTTGGCTGTTATCTCTTAAAGGCCTGTTCTTTTCTAATGATAGATGGAAAAGGAGTGGAAGTGGAGGGAGAGGAGGGGAGAGGGACTGGGAGGAATAGAGGGAAGGCGAACTGCAATCAGGATATATTATATGAAAACACTCTATCTTCAATAAAGAGCACCGGCTGCTCTATCAGAGGTCCCGGGTTCAATTCTAAGCATCCACACGGCAGCATACAAACTGCCTGTAGCTCCAGTTCCAGGGGCTCTGACACCCTCACACAGACATATGTACAGGCAAAACACCAATGCACTAAAAATAAATAAATATTTTAAAAAATATTTAAAAATTTTTTTTCAAATTAAAAGAGTGTGATCCTTAGCTGGGCTTAGCAGTGCTCCCCTTTAATCCCAGCACTGAGGAGACAGAGACAGGCAGATGTCTGAGTTCGAGGACAGACTGGTCTACCGAGTGAGTTATAGTACAGCCATGGTACATAGTGAGACCATATCTCAACAAACAAAAAACAAACAAACAAACAAGTGCCAGGCAAGCAATCCCAACCCCTTGGAGACAGAGGCAATGGGATACGGGCCAAGGAGGAAGTTTAAGGTCAGGCCCAGATACACAGCAAGTCTGAGGCCAACCCGAGTTATATGAGACTCTGACTTAAAGGGGAAAAGCAAAGCAAAAGGAGCAGCTTTCGGGAAGCAGACCCTATGAGGAAGAGACTTAAGCCAGAGTGGAGGAGTGCCCCAGCTTCTCACCTTTTTGTTCCCTTTGATTTGGGATTCTTGGCAAACAGAGAGGTGTCCAATGACTCCAGCGACTTTCCTTTGGTGCTGAAGAGCCTCTGAGCTCGCTCTTCTAGGGTCCTAAGAAGGTAAGAGGCACATAGGATTTTAGGGTGAACTTACTACACAGATGACTTTTTTTAAAAAAAGGAAACTCGCTGGGTGTGGTGGCGCACATCTTTAATCCCAGCACCCGAGAGGCGGAGGCAGGTGGATTGCTGTGAGTAGAGGCCAGCCTGGTCTACAAAATGAGTCCAGGACAGCCAAGGCTACACAGAGAAACCGTGTGTTGAAAAAAACCAAAAACCAAAAATAAATAATATAAAAATAAAAAAGGAAACTCACTACGAAGACCAGGCTGGTCTCAGACTCATAGAGATTTGCCTGCTTCTCCTCTCAAGTGCTGGGTTAAAGTATTCACCATCATGCCCTGCTCAAGATGACTTTGCAGCATAGTCACAGAATAACAGAATAGGAGCCACTCACAGAACCATCCAAACACACAGTGACTGCAAGTTTGGTAGAAAAACCAGGTTCTTACCCGCCACATTTCAGGCCTAAAGCCAACAGTGCAGATTTCAACCTGTCCAGACCCAGGGATGCCAACTCCTACAAAAGAGAAGGTAGTTACCACATAACACAATTTGTTTTTTCTCCAGGTGAGACCATATTTTGCATCCAACCTCCTAGCTTTCAGTTCCCAAAGACTGACTGGCTACTGCCAGGTCTAGGCCCAGCCACACCGGGAGGGCAGGGTTCCATGGCTCTCTGCAGGCAGATCACTCATACAGTATTTTTGCAGAGATGGAAACTGAACTTGGACCTCACACATGCTAAGTAACTGAACTCTCCTTTTTTTTCCCCAAGAGGGTTTCTCTGGGTAGCCCTTGGCTGTCCCAGACTCACTTTTGTAGACCAGGCTCACATCGAACTCAACAATCCACCTGCCTCTGCCTCCCAAGTGCTGGGATTAGCAACTGAACTCTTGTCTCTAGCTCCTTGTTTTGTTCTGGAATTACTGTTTCTGAGTTTTGAGATGGGGTCTTACTCAAAATCACAGCAATTCTTCGGCTCCAGCCTCCCACTGTAAATACTATAACATCATTTCGCATTTCTCTGAAATTTAGTTTTTCAGAAGTTAGAAGGGTTTTATTCTTCTAATCCTTATATATCCCTTGTACATGCCTGTCCTTAGGAAATGGCATTGTTACAAGTCTAAGACACTGAAGACAGGAGAGCAAGTGCTCCCTCTGACGGATGTCAGGGCAAATGAGGTGTCTTAGTAAGAAAAAAACGCTTGCTATCAAGTGACAACCTGGGTTTGATCCCCGATTCACATGGTGGAAGGAGAACCAGCTTCCACAACTTATCTCTACATGCATGCTGTGGCACATGTGCACATGCGTGGGCACACACCTACTCCTACACAATAAGTCTACCACCACCGCAGCAGCACCACTAACACCATCACCACCACCACCGCAGCAGCAGCATCAGCACCACTAACACCATCACCACCACCACCGCCACTGCCACCACAGCTAGCCAAGCAAGAGCAGAACCATCTAGCGTCATGCAACATACCTCCCAGGAGGAGAACGCAGAGAGGTCAAGATGGGCTCCAGCATGGGTCAATGCACTGCTCGTCTCTTTCTGGCAGGGACAAGAAGTTTATTAAGATCCAGGTTAGTAAGAGGAATGAAGGCCAGGGAGCCATGTAACTTTTTGGAGTGGCTGGCCCCTTCTTTAATCACATTTACAAACAGTAATCAATTCATACAAAAACAGAGGAGAAAAAAATCAGATGGCTAGTTTTCTTCCTTAAAGTTCAAGTTTGTCAACAGGAGTAGAAACATAGATTCTGATTATACAAACTGATCAGATTTTGGTCAGCAGGAGCCACAGAGCAGTCAGGATATGGTTGTTAAAAATCCTGGGCTGGCCAGGCATGGTGGCGCATGCCTCAGGAGGCAGAGGCAGGCAGATCCCTGTGAGTTCAAGGCCAGCCTGTCTACAGAGTGAGTCCAGAACAGCCAAGGCTACACAGAGAAGCCCTGTCTCAACAGCCCACCCCCACCACCACCAAAAAAAGAAAGATGTAACATTTGCCAGGTGATGGTGGCACACGCCTTTAATCCCAGCACAGTCATGGCTACACAGAGAAACCTTATCTGGAAAAAACACCACACACACACACAAAAAAAAAAAACCAAAAAACAAAAAACCACACACACACCAAAAAACAAACAAACAAACAAACAAACAAACAAAAAAACCCAGAGAAACCCTGTCTTGAGGGGAAAAAATCCTGGGCATGGTACCACAGGTCTTTAAATCCTAGCACTCAGGACGTGAGACCCACCCCAGGAGAAAGCCAACCCCTGATACTATTAATGATACTCTGCTATGCTTGCAGACAGGAGCCTAGCATAACTGTCCTCTGAGAGGCTGCACCCAGCCTGGAAACAGATGTTGAGACCCACAGCTAAACATTAGGTAGAGCTCAGGGAGTCGTGTGGAGGGTCTGGGAGGATACAAGGGCCTGGAACAAGAACTCCACAAGAAAACCAAGAGAGTCAACTAACCTAGGCCCATCGGGGCTTACAGAGACTGAAGCACCAACCAAAAAGCATGCATGAACTGGACCTAGGCTCCCAACACATGTAACTGATGGGTTGCTGGGTTTTCATGTGGGTCCCCTGGCAAATGGAACAGGAGCTGTTTCTGACAGACTCTGTTGCCTGCTTTTGAATTACTTTCCCCTAGCTGGGCTGCCTTGTCTACCCTCAGTGGAAGAGGATGTACTTAGTCCTGATGTGACTTGAGGTGCTGGGGTGGGTTGGGGGGAGCAGCTTTCTGAGAAGGGGAAGAGAGGAAAAGTGTGAGAAGGTAGGACTGGGAGGAGAGGAAGGATGTGGCTGTGATCAGGATGTAAAGTGAATAGATAATCAATCAATCAATCAATCAATCAATCCTCGGCCTGGACAATGTCTAATGGGCCCTGACAAACCTTGTTCAGAGTGTACAAAGGATGCCTGGCCCCAGGGCAGAGCTGGTGCCAAGGGACAGACACCAGCGTCCTGAAGCAGAGACTCAGGATTAACATATTAGTTCACCTCCCTGGCACGAACCCCACTGAAGCTCACCGGCCATCCGGGAAAGGTGCCATTGTCCCACTTCTTCTCAAAGTCGGTCTGAATCTTCCCAAAGAGCTCATTCTGGTCCTGAAGGGGCTTCACCCTATCTGTGTAATCCTGGAGGTACTCCAGCAGCATCTCCAGGTATCTGTAGAGGACATGCAACAGAGAAAGCAACCGCAGCTTCTACCTGTGACATCCTGCTGTGCCCTGGGAACTATAATTAATTTCTAATAATAGCTGGTAGAGTCACACTCATATGGTTTGAGTGTGTATGCTTGGGGATAGGACTGAAGCATGTTACTTATCTTTATTTATTTTATTTTATTTATTACTTATTTTTATGGATGTAAGCAATCTATTGCATGTATGCCTGCGCGACAGAAGAGAGCATCAGATAGAAGAGGGCATCAGATTCATCACAGATGGTTATGAACCACCACGTGGTTACTGGGAATTGAACTCAGGACCCCTGGATGAACAGCCAGTACTCTTAACCACTGAACTACCTCATCAGCCCCTACTATTAGTTTTTAAGTGAGTTTACTTTTTTCTTCACATTACCACTTAAATCACCTTTCCTACCTACTTTTATCCTCAAGATATAATGTCAATACTAGGTCTTAATTAACCCACAGATGAAAGAAACCAGGGAAGGAGAATATGAGAAAGAGCAAGCCTGCAGAGCACAAATGATGAATGAAAAGAGTAACTAATTCATTATTACTTATCACTTAATACCAGATCTGAGCACTTTGTTTAGCCAGTCCTGGAAACTTTCCCCATTAAACTCCAAAACCTCAGCCAGGCATGGTGGTGCATGCCTTTAATCCCAGCACTCGGGAGGCAGAGGCAGATGGATCTCGGATCTCTGTGAGTTCGAGGCCAACCTGGTTTACAAAGAGTCCAGGACAGCCAAGGCTACACAGAGAACCCTGTCCCAAAAACCCTCAGAGACCCCCAAACAGACTTCTAAATTATACAAAATTATATATGAGGTAAGATTACAGGTGTTTTCACACATACCCTTGTCCACAATCAGAACATCACAAACGTTCATTTTATTTTCTGGGACAGGGTCTCATTATGCATCTCTGGTTGGCTTGAAACTCACTATGTAAACCAGGCTGAATTCAGTGACCCACCTGTCTCTTCCTCTTAGAGTGCTGGGATTAAAGGTGTGTATCATCATGCCATTATTACAGATATATATATATATATATATATTTTAATTTATGTGCATTGGTGTGAGGGTGTCAGATCTTGGAGTTACAGACAGTTGTGACCTGCCATGTGGGTGCTAAGAATTGAACCGGGATCCTTTGGAAGAGCAGGCAGTACTCTTAACCACTGAGCCAACTCTCCAGCCCCCTATTACAAATATTTTAAAACATAACACTCATTATCCTTATCTTCTGATAAACCCAGAAGTCATTCATGTACAGCATTCAGGCAACAAAAGCCTGAATTTGACCTCAAACCTTTCCATGAAATTCTAACTAAATCCAGAAAACACTTGGAAACTGTGAACGCCTACCTTTTATACTCCGCATTCTTTCTTTCTTTCGGAATGTCAAATAACTGGTCAAAGATGGACAGGTATGTAATGTAATCCAGTTTCTGGAAAGAGAAAAGGAAAGAGTCAGGATGATAACTTACTCTTCAAACTAAACAAATACATAAGGTCAAGGGCTGGAAAGACGCTCAGAAGTGGGTAGAGGGGCTTGCTGCCAAGTGTCAGGGCCTGAGTTCTATTCCAGGGCCCCACGCTGTGGGAGGGGGGGATGAATGCCCTCAAGTCATCCTGTGATCTCCATACTTGAAGACCACTGTACATAGCTGTGTGCACACAAACACACACTATTTTGTTTTTAAGTCAAAGTCAAAACTGCGCGTTCTCTAACCAGGTATTGTTTTGTTTTGTGAAACAGAGTTTCTTTGTATAACAGTCCTGGCTGGCCTGGACTCACTTTGTAGACCAGGCTAGTCTCAAACTCACAGAGATCCTCCTGCCTCTGCCTCCTGAGTTGGGTTTTTTTTTTTTTTTCTATTTATCAATACCTAAGGCTACTGAGTCCACTGAAGAGAGTAGAAGATTGCTGAACATGAAACTAACTCTACAAGATCAAGCATTAATCCAAACAAGACACATGCTGGCTATTTAGGGTGGGCCAGGATCCTGTCTAAAGATTTTGCATTCTACAGTAAGGTCTTGAAAGGTGCCCGTGTTAGTCCACACAGCCACTTCTGAGCATCTCTGAAGCACGTATGGAGGGCAGAAGAGAACGAGGCACCTGCCTACAGGACCTAAAGGTCAGCAGCTGCGCTTGGGGACATTTCCCCAGGAGCTTTGTTCTTTTCTTTTTGAGACAAATTCTCACAGAGCTCCTTCTGCCTCTGACTCCTGAGTGTTTCGGTTAAAGGTGAGCCACTGTGCTCTACCTATGAACTTACTATTAAAGTTCTCTGTGACCTGAGACTGTCGTTTTAAACCCCATCACTGAACAAACAACAAATAAACACATTCCTGACCAAAAGACATGAAATAGCTCTCCTCTGACTGAGGTCAGCCTCGTCATATCTCCCATACCTCACACTGTGTGCCTAACAGAGCAGTGGAAGTATTTATGGGTTAAAAAACTTGCCAAGCATTGTGACACACACCTTCAGTCCCAGTACTCAGAAGGCAGCGACAGGGAGATCTCTGTTGACTTCAAAGCCAGCCTGGTCTAGAGTGTGTTCCAGGGTAGCCAAGGCGATGCAGACCTCCAGTGCTTAGAGTATAAGCATGAGAACTTCAGTACAGAGCCTCAGCTTCCATGGAAAGCTGGACTTGGTGGTACATACCCAGAACCCCAATGTTGGGGAGGCAGAGACAGAAGATCCCGGGGGCTCAGCCGCTAGCCAATATAGCTGAAAGGGTGAACTCCAGGTCTAGTGAGAGACCTTGTGCCAAAAAATAAAGTAGCAGGACTGGAGAGATGGCTCAGAGGTTAAGAGTACTTGATACTCTTGCAGAGTTCAGTTCCCAGCAGTCACATGGTGGCTCATAACATGTGTAATGAAACTAATTTCAGGGGATCTAGCTCCCTCTTCTGGCTTCTAAGGGTACCAGGCACACACATGGTGCAGACATACATTCAAGGAAAATGCTCATACAAAAAGAGCCAAGTATGGTGGCACACACCTGCAGTCCCAGCACTTGGGAGGCAGAAGTAGGCGAATCGCTGTGAGTTCAAGGCCAGCCTGGTCTACGAAGTGAGTCCAGGACAGTCAAGGCTACACACAGAAACCCTGTCTGGGGGGTGACAGGGACGAAAAGACCAGGTGCAGTGGTGCACGCCTATAATCCCAGCACTCTGGGAAGCAGAGGCAGGCAGATCTTTGTGCCAGCCTGGTCTACAAAGTTAGTCCAGGACAGCCAAGGGTACACAGAGAAACTTGAAAGAAAAAAAAAAGATGGAACCCAAGTGGTGGTGGCAAACATCTTTCATCCCAGTAGTGAGGAGACAGAAGAAGGCAAATTTCTTGAGTTCGTGGCCAGTCTGGTCTACAAAGTGAGTTCCAGGTTAGGCAAGACACAAAACCAAAATAAGTAAATTAAATAAATAAATAAAAAGTCGAGTGCAGTGGAGGAAGACACCTGGTGCTGACCTCTGGCCTCCACAAGCACAATCCCAGGGGTATACTCCCCCAAGAGAATTTATTTTTCACAGTAGTTTTGCTGCATGAATAAATTAAAATAATCAAAATTATTAATAATTTTAAAGAAAATTATGGGTTTGTTTACTAACTGTAGAACCTTGACTTTCATTATAAATATTATTTATTCCAAGAAATGGAATCAGCCAGGCATGGTGGCGCATGCCTTTAATCCTAGCACTCGGAAGGCAGAGGCAGGTAGACTGTGAGTTTGAGTCCAGCCTAGTCTACAAAATGAGTCCAGGACAGCCAAGGCTACACAGAGAAACCCTGTCTTGAAAAACCGAAAAAAAAAAAAAAAGAAAAAGAAATGGAATCATCTACTTAATATCTATCTATACAGGTAACCCGGGGCATATTCTACCTGCTTTAACTAGGTGTCCTGACTCAGACCCTAGACTGAGACTCTCTCCACGCTCCAGGCCTTACCTCAGACGCCTTCAGGTTAATGTACTTGAGGTAGCAGTCATGGAGATCAAGGTAGCGGCCATATCCCTCTTCATCTGTGAACTCCACCAAGTCTGAAGGAATTACACATGTCAGTGATTCTGGTATGGTAGACTATGTTTTTGAACATTTTGTGTAAAATTGTCAGGATGTCAATATAGCCCAGAGACCAATCTGAAAACCTGGCTACTAATTCTTGAGGTCCTAGGGAGTGGTGGTTAAAGAGAGGGTTTCACGGAGCCTCAACTGGCCTCAGACTCCTGACTGGCCTGCTCTCACCTACATCCTGTGATTACAGGCACGTGTCACCATGCTGGCTTACCCGGCCAGGATTTAAACGCAGGGTCTCATGTGCGCTCTTCAATATTCTATCAAATGAGCTAAACCTCTGGATATAAATCGAAGCCCCATACTACCCATCCAGAAGGCTGAGGCAGGTGGATCACGAGTTCAAGGCCAGCTAGACATGGCAGCAAGAGGAGCCTGGTCTAAAGATTGAGTTCCAAAACAGCTAATATGATGTAGAGAGACTGTTTCAAACAAACAAACAAACAAAAATAATTCAGAGACAATATTAAGACCTTGTTTAAAAAAGAAAAAATGATGCTAGGTGTGGTGATGCGCACCTTTAATCCCAGCACTTGGGTGGGCGGATCGCTGTGAGTTCGAGGCCAGCCTGGTCTATAAGCAAGTTCAGGCCAGCCACGGCTACACAGGGAAACCCTGTCTTAAAAAACAACCCCCCCCCCCAAAAGAAAGAAGCAAAGAAAAAAAGCCAGCAAAGTGACTTTCAGATCCGAGATCAAACTCCAGAACGTAGGTAAAAACAGGAGAGAAGTGACTTCACAAAGTTGTCCTCTGACCTCTACACACATACTTTTGCATGCATGCCTACACACATACACAATTAAAATAAAATAAAATTAAATTTAAAAAAAAAAGAGTAGCCAGGAGCAGTAGCACACACCTTTAATCCCAGCAATCGGGAGGTAGAGGCAGGTGGTTCTCTGTGAGTTCGAGGCCAGCCTGGTCTACAGAGTTCCAAGACAGCCACCACTGTTACATGTAGAGAGTCTGTCAAAAGAAAAAAAGAAAAGAAAGAAGCAAGCTCCCAAAAAAAACACGAATAAAAGAAAGGAAGACAGGCAGTGGTGGCACAAGCCTGTAATACCTTTAGTCCCAGAACTCTGGAGGCTGGGGCAGAGGCAGAGGCAGGTGATCTGAATTTGAGGCCAACCTAGTCTACAGAGTGGGTTTCAGGACAGCCAAAGTAACACAGAGAAACTGTCTCAAAGCAACAACAACAGCAACAAACTCAAAAGGCTAGAGAGATGGCATAATGACTAAAACAACAACAAAACCTCCAAAGAGACCTATCTTCATCCTGTTTGATTTAACTCACATCAAGTATATGAGACTTTTTTCCCCTCTAGGAAGGGTTTCTCTGTGTAGCCCTGGCTGTCCTGGACTTTGTAGACCAGACTGGCCTCAAGCTCAGAGATGCACCTGCCTCTGCTTCCCTGAGTGCTGAGATTGAAAGTGTGTGCCACCACACCCAGCAGTATATAAGACTTTTATTTATTAGGGCTTTATTATGTAGTCTTGACTGGCCTGTACTTGCTATGTAGAGCAATTTGGCCTTGAACTCAGAGAACTGCCTGCCTCTGCCTCCTGAGAGCAGGGATTAAATGAACACACTTAACCAGCTTTTATTTGTAAAGCCTGGAGAGTCTGCTCAGCAGTTAAGAGCACTGGCTGCTCCTGCAGTAGACGGAGATTTGAGTCCCAGGCCCCACATGGTAGCTCAAAACCACTTGTTACTACAGTCATAGTGGATCTAACGCCCTCTCCTGGCCTCCTCAGGCATCACACATGCTCATACATGCACATAGGCATACATGCAGGCAGAACACCCATACAGGCAAAATAAAAATAAAGGCCAAAAAAGAAAAGAAAAGAAAAAAAGATAGTTTCTAGCTACAATAGCTCAGAATGGATTTGAAGTTCCCAGAAAGAAACACTTAGCCATACTTACTCTGTGCTTCTTCGCTTGGATTCTCTCGAGCCTTCAGGAGCTCCTCAAATTCCACTGACATTGGCACACAGATCTGAGGGAAGGAGAGAAGCTCAGGCGAATCTGGTAGTGTCTCAGGCATGCAAAGAGCTGTACTTCTAAAGCTCCACTTGCCGTCAAGAGTTAGAGGCGCTTACTACTGCGCTCCATTGGCTTTGCTAAGCAGAGCAAGGCAGGAGTCACTGCCAGGCAACGCGGCGTGCTAAGGAAGGGCTGCTATGGAGGAGGGAGTCTAGCAAAGATATTTTATGAGGGAGCTGGCACTGGACGTGAACCCTCAAGACGCAATGAACTCTGGAAGCGGGCAGAGCATCATTGCGTTGGTAGAAGATTTCAAGGCAGAGCTAGGAGCACAATGTACTGGCCGGCGGAAATTCTTGTGAAAGATAAAAAGGAGAAAGTAAGTTTAGGTAGGGAGGGAGAGCCTAGACTATGATAAAGACAAATTCTGGACCAAACCAATTAAAAAAAAAAAAAAAAAAAAAAAAACACCTCTAGGGCAAAAAATTACCCATCTCTCACTGGCCAGAAATAAGAAGGCCCTAGCACCTTCTCTGTGTTCCCTTACAGGCTGAGGGGGATGCCAGGGGAAAATGTCAGCTTACTATGCTCCAGTTAACGAGGGAAGTTCTCTCTTCGAGAGACATCTGGAATGGCATACCCCCCATTTTCCTTGCACCTTTTTCTTCCCTTTTGGATGGGTTTTTAGAGAAATACCTCATTTGGGTGCTTCCGATGAAACTCCTTTATCTGCTTGAGTCTGTTATAGAATTCAGCAAACTCATTGGGTCCTGAAATTGCATTGAGTTCCTCCTTTCGTAGTCTGTAAAATAACAACAAATCCAAAGAGCATAAAGGACAAAGCCAATCCTCTCACCGCTGCTCCTCCGAAGCACTAACTGCGGTAGGGGATGTGACTGTCACTTACCCATCTTTATCATCATATAGATCCCTCAGGTTCCCACTGACCTCCATGTACCTCTGCAAGGCAAACATAAATCCATCCGAATGAAGCAATTCTCGTACAACAACAGAGCTAAGTAAACAGCAAAGGCTGTCTTGGCAAAGACTAAGGAAACTTCACGAGGTACAAGGTCCTGAAAGTTCCCCAATCCCAGAGTGGTGGCGGCAGACACGTTTAATCCCAGGACTTGGGAGGCAAAGATGGGACATCTGTCTAAGAAGCCAAGAAGGACTAATCTAAGCACCCAGGGGTTAGGACTCAACGCTGAGCCCCCGAACCTTCCCCTGACAGCAAGTTTCCCGCCCAGGCCGTCCCAAGGGGAAGCGGACAGCGGAGCACTCACATCTTGCATGGCCCGAGTGCGGTGATCAGAATTGATCTGGTCCCGGAGCTGCAGGAAGGCAAACGGTAATACATCATACACTGTTAGTCTGAGTTGGAGTTAGAAAAGCCACTCGAAGGGACGAGCTTATTGGTTTAGGTCTCAGGGGCTGAAGCAGAGGGGCTGCTGGGCCCACGGAAAACGTTACCCAAGCCAGAGCCCCGAGACAGCCTAAGAGGAAGATGAAGATGGGGCGCTGCGTGAGTCTGAGGCCGAAGAAAGCATTCAGGGGCTCGGCAAGGGACCCAGGCCCTCCTTCTAATGCGGCCCCGACCACGACCCACTCACCGTGGACTTCTTAGTGAGCATCTCTTTGGCCATGACGTCCATGAGCCGTTCCTTCTCCTCATGATAGCGCCGCTGTTGCTCCAAAATCGTCTCCATTTTTCCCTTGGCCGCAGCGCCTCAATTCAGACCACCAACACGGCCGGAAGCAGCGCCTGCCGCCTTGCGCGCCTGCGTCTCAGGCCTCTGCATCCGGCTGCACCAAAGTTCCGTGTGTCCCGGAAGTGGCTTGGGAAGTTCAAGAAAAAATGAACACTGCAAGGGGCGCCAAGTCGACGAGGCCGGCAACAGTTAGCTACACTGCCCCCTGCTGTCTGGAGGTGTGGAGGCGCGATGCCTCAACGACTACTGAGTCTTCCAGGATGCCTGCAAAAATCCTAGAGGCTGAGGGTGGCTACCTGGGGCTTGCGCCTGCATTTACACACTGGTGTGAGCCGAGAAATTGAAGGCTACAGAAGGGAAAGTAGAACTGGAATCTCTAGTTTTCATTGTGCGCCCTCTGGTGATGTTTTCTCCTTGACTGGACTTTAGTGTCCGTCAGTACAATGGGGATGGTGGCAGCTTTGTTCTTTTATCATAGATAAAAACAACCGTTGCTATTTAGCGGAGGACTGTAAGTAAAATGTGGTATACTGAAGCAACGAAATGCTTGCTATTTGGCACAGTCTGATTTGCGAGTCTCTATAATCCTTCATTCTCTGCCTCTGCCTACCACGCGCTGGGATTAGAGGTATGGGCCACCACATCTGGCCACTGCATGGCTTAGAAAATGAAATCTAGGTGGCCTTTCTTTCTTTCTTTTTTTTCCTTTTCAGCAGCAACTTAAGAAAAAGGAGTCTACGTGCCTACTCTAGGCAGAGAAACAAAGACATCGTCCATGTGTACCTGTTAGTGTTACTCATAATTGACAAATCTGTATGTAACCCAAGAGTCCATTAATTGGGGCTGGAGATATGGCTCAGCAGTTAAGAGCACTTGCTGCTCTTCTAGAGGATTCAGTTCCCAGCTCCCAGGTCAGATGGCACACAAACTCTTGTATCTTCATCTCCTAGGGATGAGTGGGCACCCCCATACACATAGTATCCACTCATACATATATATATATACACATACATGTATGGAAAATAATAAAAAATAATAATAATTTGACGTGTGGTGGTGGTGCACGCCTTTAATCCCAGCACTCAGGGAGGCAGAGGCAAGTGAATGAGTTCAAGGCCAGCCTGGTCTACAAAGCAATTTCAGGACAGCCAAGGCTAACACAGAGAGACTCTGTCTTGAAACCCCCTCCAAAAAAAGAGTCCATGAAACCATCATACCCCATAAAGAAGGGAGGGGGAGGGGGCTAGAACAATGGTTTAGTGGATAAGAGTATTTTCTAGAAGACCCAGGTTTGGTTCCCAGCATGTCATGTCACAGGGGCCCATAACTCCAGTTCCAGGAGATTTGATACCCTCTTCTGATCTACTCGGGCACCAAGCACCACATGGTGCACATACAACACACGCATGTACAACACTCATACACATAAAACTAAGTCTCCAAAAAATAAAATGAAGCTGCCACAGAAGTTAACATTTAAGATGAAAGAGAAAGGAAGCAAGCAGGCTTGGGGGTGGGGACTGTCCGCTTGAGTGACAGAGGGGAGAGGACTAAGGTAAGTCTGAGGCCAGCTAGATCAATATATAAGAGACGCCATCTCAAAGAATAAAAAACAACTACGAAAACCCCAAAACTGTTAGTTCCAGTGAAATGCTAGGACAAGCAAATCCATGGAGATGAAGGGGAAAATGAGAGAGTGGTTGCTCGAGGTAGGAAGTGGCTTAGAATGAGCAGAAGGAATCCTTTTGGAGGCGGCAAGAGTTGCGCAGTTCCATCAACTATGCTAAAATGCTATGAGTTGTAGCACTTAAAATGGATGAGTTGATGGTATGCAAATTAATAAACCTCGGTAAACCTCCTGTTTTTTAAAAAAAAAAAAATCTGGAGGGGATGGCTGGAGAAATTAATCAGCATTTAAGAGTACTGGTTGCTCTTCCAGAGGACCTACATTCTATTCCCAGCAATCACAGGCTACACAGAGAAACGCTGTTGGGTGGCGGGGGTTGGGGGGTTGGGGGGGTGGGGGAGGTTGGGGGTTGGGGGGTGGAGGAGTGGGGAGGTGGGAGGGTTGAGGGGGTTGGAGGGAGGAGAGGGGGGAAGGAGAGTCCAGTTCTGATGCCCTCTTCTGGCTTCTATCAGCACTGCATGCATGTTGTGTACATGTGTATGCCTGCAAAACACCTGTACATGTAAAATAAAAATAAATAAATCAGCCAGCAGACGACGAGGTGAGAACCTTAAAAAAAAAAAAAAAAAAGACTGGAGTCTTAATAAGGGCCTCGTCCCAGCACAACATTGTAACCACCCCCCCACTCTGATGCTGGAAGAAACAGGATGATGACTGGGGCTTGCTGGTTTCTAGTCCACCCAAGAAAACATAAACTCCAGGTTCAGAGGAGTTGCCTCAAAGGAGCAGATGAAGAGGGAGAACGCCCCATGCCGCATATTGACTTTTGTACATAAGTATGAGCATGTAAAGAGGCATGTACACGTTCCACACACCAGACACATAAATATGTCTAAAACAAAGGAAAAAAAGAAATAGATAAGCCTTGGTGATCTGGCAAGGGAAGAAACTTTTTTTCTACATTGTTTTATTTTAATTATGGTGCGTTGTGCACATGCCAAGCCCAGGGCCTTATGCTTTATAAAAAGGTGCTCTGTCTTTAAAACAATCCTCTAATCAGCTAAAAAAAAAAAAATTGTTTTCAAGACTGAGTTTCTCTGTGTAGCCTTGACTGTCCTGGACTTACTTTGTAGACCAGGCTGGCCTCGAACTCACAGTGATCCACCTGCCTCTGCCTCCTGAGTGCTGGGATTAAAGGCGTACACCACCGCACCTGACTTTAACTTTTTTTTTATTTTTTATTTAAACTGGTCGTGGTGGTGCATGCCTTTAATCCCAGCACTCGGGAGGCATGGCCAGGTGGTGTGAGTTTAAGGTCAGCCTAGTCTACAAAGCAAGTCTAGGGACAGCTAGGGCTACACAGAGAGACCCTGTCTGGAAAAGCCAAAAGCCAAAAACAAAACAAAACAACAACAAAAAATATTTATACTCAAGATACAGCATCCTTCCTCCTTTTTCTTTATTATACGTGTGCTTTCTTCTTCTTCTCCTCCTCCTCTTCTTTCTTTGAGATGCCTTCGCTTGCCCCAAATTCACTATGTAGTCAAAGGTGATCCTGCATCCCTGCCTCCACCCCAAATGCTGGGATTATAGGTCTGTGCCAAGCAAGTGCTCCTATGTTACTTTCGAGATAAATTAAGCTCGGGATGGTACATCTGAAAAGCATCTCTATCCAGATAAACAAAGCTGTTTATAGCCGGACCTCTGCCTTTGAGGTGAGCAGGAGACCTAGGCCATGCCACTCCCTCTCACTCTGCCTCAGGTCTGAAACCTCCTTTCCAGCTAACCGCTACTACTCTGTCCACACTCCCTGCACGGTGCTTTCAGATCAGTCACCAAGCCCCACCCTTCCCGCTTCCCGCTGCTACTGTCTCACGGTTGCTCCTGGCCAGCCGGGCTGCACTAGTGTTCTGAGCAGCCTGCTCATTTTACCCCCACTAATCCATTATTCAGATGCAGCCAGAATGATCTTTCCCACAGTGACCCTTGAATGCCCCGGCTTCCACATTTCCAAGGCTGCTCACCAGCAGGGTGAGGTCTGTTTAAGTTGGCATCTGACTTTTGACCACCCCAGCTCTGCCTGTCACTTCAGTAGTTTGGCACTTCCTCCATAACGGATTATTTGTGCTTCCCCAAACCAGCCTGTTTTTAGGACTCTGGGCCTTCCCCTGGTTATTTTCTATGCTTAGACTACTACGCCTCAACAAATGTTTATTGAACTCGTGCAAAAGTTGGGAGGAGAAGGTAAGTGCATGAGGCAGTTCTCTGGTTGGCAGGAGAGAGAAACAGAAAACATAAACCTACAACTGTTATAAGCATGTATGTTGGGTGTTCCTAAGCATTTGTTGGAAATGTCCTGCTGAGGGACGTGCTTCAGGCTTGCTGTCACACCACCTGAGTCTTGAGTTCCAAACTCTGGACCCCAAATGGTAGAAAGAATTCATTCCCATAAGTTGCCCTCTTTTTTAAAATATTTATTTATTTTATGTTTGTAAGTGCTCTGTCCATGTATACCTGCAACTCAGAAGAGGGCATCAGGTCTGGATATAGATGGTTGTGAGACATCATATGGTTGCTGGGAATTGAACTCAGGGCCTCTGGAAGAGCAGACAGTGCTCCTAACTGCTGAGCCATCTCTCCAGCCCACTAGTTGTCCTCTTAAAAATTACAAAATATGGGGGGCTGGAGAGATGGCTCAGCAGTTAGGAGCACTGTCTGCTCTTCCAAAGGTCCTGAGTTCAATTCCCAGCAACCACATGGTGGCTTATAACCATTTGTAATGAGATCCAGTGCCTTCTTGTGGTGGGCAGGCACATATGTGGGCAGAATACTGTATAAATAATAAATAAAATCTTTTTTAAAAATTACAAAATATGGCTGGGTGTGGTGGCACATGCCTTTAATCCCAGCACTTGGGAGGACAGCCAAGGCTACACAGAGAAACCTTGTCTTGAAAAACAAACAAACAAACAAAACAGAACAAAAATTACAAAATATAATTTAAAAAGGGCAACTATGAACCAGGCAGTGGTGGCGCACACCTTTAATTCCAGCACTTGGAAGGCAGAGGCAGGAGGATCTTTGAGTTGGAGGCCAGCCTGGTCTTCAGAATGAGTTCCAGGACAGCCAAAGTGGTTACACAGAGAAACCCTGTCTCTAAAAACCAAAAACCAACCAACCAACCACGAGGCGTGGTGGTGCACGCCTTTAATCCCAGCACTCGGGAGGCAGAGGTAGGAGGATCGCTGTGAGTTCGAGGCCAGCCTGGTCTACAAATCGAGTCCAGGACAACCAAGGCTACACAGAGAAACCCTGTATCGGAAAAAAACAAAAAGCCAAAAAACAAAAACAAAAAAAAAACCAACCACCACCACCACCAAAAAACCCAAAAACTTTCTTTCTTTCTTTTTTCTTTTTTTCTTTGAGTGTGGTGGTTGGCTCACATCTGTCATCCTACTTTTCTGGAGGCTGAGGCAGGAGGATCAGCTTAGACTGTACAATTAGTTAGACTCTGCTTTTCCCCGCCCAGGAAAGGCCAACCGCTGCCCGTAAAAAGCATAAATCTTGATCTTCAGGCGACTATCTTTGAGACCTTGGGCAGATGACTCCCGGAGTCTACACCTCTGAGAACCGTAATGAGACCGGCCCAGCGCTGGGGAGGATTTCTTGAGATACTACACTCTCACTATTTCCTCTTGGCAGCCCCCTCTCCCCCTCCCCACTGCGTCCCCGCCTCCGGAGACCGTCGCAGCCACTCGGGCGCGTACCTGCCGCCACAGTCCAACCTCAGAGCCCAGGGGCCAGGCCTGGGCGTCCAGCAGGGGAGTGCTCCGCCCCATCGCCCCACTTCGGGGGACAGCCTCTCTGGCTCACTCCCGCCCCCGCCAATGATTCACGAGAGGCGGGGCCATGACCCATTCATGCTGGGAATCGGATCCAGATGTTCCCCCGGCGCGTGCAGCTGCATCCTTGCCTTTTTTGGCAAAAAAAAACGTGCGGCCGGGAGCGGATCCTGAACCGCCCCCACTAATCCTTGGGTAGAGGGGGTAAGGAGGCTGAGGGTCTGGGCCCAACTAGAGATCAGAACTCGGGGCTTGTATGTCGGGTGGAGGCAGGGCTGTTGGGGGTGGAGGGGGATGATGCGTACCAGATCGAGAAACCCACCGCCACTGGGATCTGTTTGGCATCCATCCCAACCCCTCCCTCCCAGGGGAAAAAGCCCTCTCTGCCAGCCTTGGGGAGGCTGGCCAAGCTAGACAGGGACTGGTATGCCTGCCAGAGGGGATCCTCTTCCTGGGGAGAGAATCCCTATGCCGTGGCCCGCCCATTAGGAGGTTTACAAAAGCCCTACTCAGCCACGGAACCCTTGGCTTCACCCTCCTGATAAATACACTAGGACTGTGCTCCCTTACAATGCTTTATTGCAGAATCTGGAAGCGGGGTGGGCCACCCCCTGCTGCCTGCCTATCTCTGGGCAACCTGGAGCTGAAATAATAAGGTACTCAAAAGCTGGACAGCAGCAAGCCGTACCTTAAGAGGACCCTCTACCCAGGGACCCACTAATCTCTTATCTACCCAGACAGCTCCAGCCCAGAGATAGAGGTGAGATGGGGGCTGAGGTCAAACCGGGGTACAATCTATTTTTGAAGACTTCTCAGACAGCCACAGGAAACCTAAAAAATCTACCCAAGAAGTCTAGATTTAAGGAGGTCTAGGTCCCAGAGTCCATCCACGTTTGTAGGGCTGGGGTGTCTAGAGCCTTGATTTGGGGAGGGAGTTAGATCTGGGAACCCAAAAAAGTAGAGAGAGGAGGACTCATTTCTGGAGTCCAGACTTGGAGAGAGCTTTAAGTCATAGGTGATTCACAAGCCCAGGTTTTGGGGCCTGGGTCAGAGAGTACCAGTGGGGTATACTGAAACAGGGAGACTGAATCCTGAAGGCCCTGTGTGTAGGGGCCGGGTGTGTGTGTGTGTGTGTGTGTGTGTGTGTGTGTGTGTGTGTGTGTGTCTTTGTGTGCTGTTCTAGGGAGGGGCTGGGTCCCAGCGGTAGTTCAGAAAAGGAGCCATAGTCTTAAATCCTTGGTTTGAGAAAGGGAAGATTCAGGAGCCTCGGCTCAGGGCCCTGCTTGGCTGCAGCCCAGGCACAGAACTTGGTCTCCATCTGGTACAAAGCCTTGGCCCACCAGGGAGGTGGAGCAGCGGGCACAGGAGAAGCAGCTGTGGTGCCAATGTCGGTCTTCGAAGGACACATACTTGCCTCCACCGAGTCCTGGAGGAAGGCCGGAGTTAGCTCTGCAGATCTGAGGGCAGTGCTGCCCCTTAGCCTCACCCAGAATTGCATCCACGTGCTTACCTGCACCCTCGCCCCCGCTCCCACCTGTGATGGGGCGCTTGCAGCTGCTGCACTTGGGTGCAAAGAGTTCTCCGAAACAGGCCACGCAGTAGGGATCCTCATCCCGAGATGTGAACTGCTGCCCTGCAAGAGGTGTCTGGCACCCGGTGCAGACGAGGCACTCTCGATGCCAGGGTTGATCTCGATATGTCACTCCACCCTGGGTCAGCGTCTGTGGGGGGCATCTCCTGTCAGCGAGGCAGTGAGGAATCCCTCCCACAACAGGTCTTACCCTGAATTCACAGGCCCAGCCCCCACCTTGTTGCATCGGGCACACCGAGGAGCAAACTTGTTCTCATAGCAAGGCACGCAGTAGTGAGCACCCTTGTCGGGCACGAAGGAGCGGGAACCCAACGGCTGCTCACAGCCACTGCACAGAAAGCAGTGTTCATGCCATGTCTGGCCTCCATACTCCAGCTTCCGGGACCCTGTGGGAAACAGGAATCCCACTTAAGAGTCGGCCCCAAGCTCATGAGGGCTACTCTGCCAGCTGTACTGCCCAAGCTGTCCCCACTGCTTCTGTAACCTGGTAGGGTTGTATCCATGCACACGAATGTTACATATGCCAACCTCTCCCTTTAAACTGGAAAAGATGGTTCAGCATATGCTAAACGCGTGTCAAACCTCCATGCCTCTGACAAGAGTATCTTAACATACACACCAAACCTCTGTGTGAAATATATGTTGCCCCAGCACATGCTAAATAAGCCATTATATACCAGAAACACCATTTTTGCAAGATCCTATTAACCAGGTAACTCTACCTACACAAAGCCCTAGGAACGACAGGCTCGGTACATGCTAAGTCTTTGCATATTCTAGGTATCTCATTCTCCACACGTACCCATCAGGCATGCAAGTCACCGTACATTTCTTTCTTTCTTTTTTCTTTTTTTTCAAGACAGGGTTTCTCTGTGTAGCCTTGGCTATCCTGGACTCGCTTTGTAGACCAGGCTGGCCTTGAACTCACACCTCGATCCGCCTGCCTCTGCTTCCCAAATGCTGGGATCAAAGGTGTGTGCCACTACACCCGGCTTGTCACCATACATTTTAAGTTTACGATTTGATCACTCCACACAAAACTTCAACGCAGCAGGCCTGAGAATCTCGGTATACCCTTAGCTTCCACATGCAGCAAACATGCAGTTCTTCACACATGCTAAGGCCTGTGTGTGTGTATCAAGTATGTTATTTGCTATGCTCATGGTAGGTCCTTAGGTGATCATTAGGCCTACTGGTCCAACACACGCTAAGCCTCCAGCTTGTCAGTTTCAGGACCTGCCAAGTTTTCCTGTGTAGAGCTGGATGTGCCAATCCCTGTGTGCCACTAAGCCCTCAAGAGCATACATGCACAACAGACCCACACATGTTCCAGGAATGTGCAGTGTGTGTAGATCTCTACCCATGCCAAGGCCCGTGCATGTATGAGTCAGGCAGATGAAAAGACCCTACTCAGATGGCAGTTCCCAAACCCAGGAAGAGGCTCCGGGACATACCAGGCATGACAGTCTCCCCACAGGCGGAGCACTGTGAAGAGAAGGCTGTGCAGTAACAGTCGTTACAGAGCAGCTCACTGTCCTGGCAGGTGAACGGCTCGTCAGCGAGGGAGCGCTGGCAGCGGCAGCAGCGGAAGCAGCCTTCATGGAAATGGCGGTCCTCATAGAAGAGTTCCTTCCGGGAGACAAAGCAGGGGCAATAGCATCTGGCCTTGGTGGAGTTATCCTTTATCCTTTATCCTTGGCCCTCTCACACCAGGCTGTACTTACTCTCACCCACCAGTTTGATCCTTACCCTTGAATCATGGCCGATGAGCAGCTGGCACTCGGCGCAGGTGTTGGCGAAGGTGTTGTCATAGCAGGGGACGCAGTAGGGCCCACTGTCTGTCTGGATGTACTTGCGGCCGTACAGGGACTCGTTGCACTTTGCACAGTCAAATGCCTCACTCATGGTGGTGATGATGAGTAAGCCCTGTGAGGAAGATGGAGCAGAGTTCACCTAGCATAGCCCTGGACAAGAGCTCTCCGCATTCAAAACAGAAAAGAGGCAGAGAAGATGCCAGATCAGAGCAGGTGGGGAGAGGGGGAAGTCTGCTCTGGGGAACCCTAGGGTGTCAGGCTGCGTGCATGCTGGAGTTTTCCACGTTTATTTCTGTATTTGACTGTGAGGATAGGAAGGGGTCAGGGGAAAAAAAAAAAATCAGGAAGCAGAAGTTGTTTTCTTATCTAGGCCCTGGCTGATCCGGGGGGAGGGGGCTTTTCCTGGGTCAGTGACTCATTTCCTGCCCCAGCCTGAAGTTCGCTTCCATTCTCTTGTACTGTTCCTAGGGTGCTAAAGGCCAGGACAGGGGGCCCACAGACAGCACTCTTACTCCTGAGTCCCAGGTTAGGAACCACCATAGGACTTTAGATAAGGGGCCGCTGTTTATCTCCAGTTCTGATCTGAGGAGTTTAGGGTGGAGGGGGCTGTTCTGTGTGCTCCCCCCCTCATCCCTGACTCCCTACTGATGCAGGAAATAGTGGACTGCTAGAGAGACTGCTTGACTGATGAATGGTGGAGGCCTCCCCCTCCCAAGAGAATCAGCCAAGCAACAAGAGCTTGAGAGGCTCAGCCTGGGTTCAGGCAGGAAGGAAATCCTGCAAGCTGGACACAGCCAGACTTCCCCAGCTTGGACCCTCGGCCTCATCCTTCCCACCTCTGCTGTGCCTCTGCTCACACCAGCTTGAGTAGTCTTGGCCGCAACATCTGCTGCAGCTGTGGCGGCACAGAGAGGGCTTTTTTTTTTTTTTTTTTTTTTTTTTTTGCCATCCAGAGGGAGATAAAAGGGAAAAATCCCCGAGATGTCTGTCAAAGCAGAGGGGAAGTGGAGACTCAGAGAGAGGGCAGTGTGCCCCCTGCCACCTCCTGCCAGGTGCCTGTGCTGGTGGCTCTGCAAAGCCCCAGGGTCCTATGTCCTCCCCCCTGCTTCTGGACCGGCAGCCTCTGCCCACCTTCCCTCACTTCCTAGGGTTTAAGGCCAGAGACGGTGAAACGTGAGAAAGCAGGACTCCCTAGAGCCCCAGTTGGGTCCCTTCTTGATGGGGAGTAAAGACAAGGGGAGCCCTGAGTGCTGTTGCTGCAGACACCCAGCCCCCCCTCAAACCCCAGACACTTTCCATTTTCTCAGGAACAAAGCATGTTTGTGGGATGAGGTCACCCACACAGCTGCCTCTGGAACAGGAGTAAGAAGAATGGGGGGGCAGGGAAATGGGGTTCCTGGCTTCTTCTGGCCAATTCCAGCAAAGGCAGAGTCCCTTAGCTCCACCTTCCTCCAAGATGAAGCAAGCTCTCATAGGGCTGGGTAGTGAAGAAGACCCCCCTCCTGTGTCCCCCCAGAACCCACAGGAAGGGGATGGTGTCCCTGTTGCACAGGAGATGGAAGTTAAAGGGGTGCACAAAGGAACCTACCACCCCCACCCCCCTTTCTCCATAGCTGCCCTGGCTTAAGATGAAAGAAAAGCACATCCTCCCCAAGCCCTTTCTCAACCAGGACAGGAGGAAAGTCTCACCAAAACCTTGGTCTGCCTTGGAGTTCAGACTTCAGGCAGCAACAGATGTCCCAAACCTAAAGGGCCCACCTCTTTGAGGCTTATGAGTTTCAACTTTCCCTTCCATCAAGTGGGAGAACACCTGGTTCACACCCAAAGCAGGACACAAGGCCACCAAAGCTGGGTTCTTCGGAGTCCTCAGGCAGGGGTTAAGCGGCAGGGTGGAGAGAACCCCTCATTCTGACCCCTTCCCTGTCATTCAGGTCCTGGTTTCCTCTGCGCCCCCCGCTCCCCTCCCCCATCTGAGAATTGCCTGGGCCACCCGCTAGCCACTGGACCACAGACAGCCATACAGGTGGCCTGTAGCCATGTGCGCACTTGGGAGTCTTTTCTTCCGGGCTTGGCCAGGAGCAAGCAGCATCTGTAACAGCAGTAGCAGCTACCTTCCCAGGCCCAGGCTAGCCCTGGAATCCACCCCCTCAGAGCCAGTCACAGCATTGAGATGAGGCACCCCAAATAGGGTATGGGTGTGCCTTCTGTTTCCTTCCCAGAATCCTCTAATCCTTTAGCCTATGTCCCTAACGAGGACAGAGTGAAGGGCACCACTAAGGCCCATCCCTGTCTCTCTCCATCCCTGTCCCTCTTCCTCCCCAATACCTCCCTATTCTCTGGCAAGGCTGGAGAACTGAAAAGGTGACCAGGGAGCCAGTTTTGTATTTCTTCCTGGCTGGTAGCAGGAGGGGTTCAGAAGAGAAGACAGTGGATAACTCTCATCTGCTATTCCCACTAACACATACATCTCCATTCCTGACTTAGATCTCACACACACACACACACACACACACACACACACTGCATATACACACCAGTGAACATCCTGGAGCTGAGTGACAGGATATCTTTCTGTATGGTGTTCCGTGTACAGCAGCTCTCTTGAGCCATATAAACCTGACTTGGATTCCTGTGACCTTGGGTACACAGTTTTCATGCCCTGAAGACGGTTGGTCCATCTAGTTAAATAAGATAATGTCACCTCCCTCTCCTAGGACTATTGTCAGCCTCCAATGTGATAATCCGCACACAGCATCTGGCGGGTAATAAGGCCCAAGTCAATGGCAGCCCCTTGTAAGTTTACTACAAGCCCTACTGGGGCCAGACAGTGAGGTCTTAGGCAGGCCTGAGGTAGGAGCTGGCCTGGGATGTAACCTAGGGAGTCTCAGTGAGATCCAGGGTCTAGCTGAAGGAACCGCTGGGGTCAACAGAAGCTGGACACCAGAGAGAGGAGACACTTGAAAGACCTTAGAGGTGGCTGGCTCACAGGCGTACACACTTGCACGATGATGCCTTGTCGTTAACGAAATGCATATCCCACCACCATTATATCAGGTCTCTCTCAAGAGGCAGGCAGGACAGAGTACATCTCCTCTTCAGAGTTCAGCACAAGACACCAGGGACAGGCTAGGGGGCATGGCCAAGGCAGCTCAGGAACTGGAGCAGAAGTGCAGAAGTTTCCTATGCCCCAGTGGGGAGAAGTGGAATAGGCAGTCAGCTTTTAAGGGTGGTGGTGGAGGTGAGGACTGACGGACACACACACACACACATACACACACACACACCACACACGAACGACAGGAGATACACTAGAGCTGGCTCTCCTTCCCAGCTGCCAGCCTGCCATTGGAAGACACCCAGAAGGCTTTCCAATTACCCATGCCAACTGCTCAACCCTTTTGTACCCCGTCCCCTCCATCCCCCCTGCACCCCCCGCCCCGCTACCCCAAGTCCACGAGGACCCTGGCCAGGCCCCACAGCTGTGAGTCAGAGTCAGGGCAGACCCCTCCCACTTGACAGGAGCCTTAAGTGGAGAAATTAGAGACAACTTCCCCCCATCTCCCCCACCTCCCCCCCATCCCCGTCCCCCAACCAGTCACCAACTCCGAACTCTCTCCCACCCTTCTTCCCCCACAGTGCCTGGAAGTCAAAGCAGTTTAGGGAGAAGGGGGTAGGGAGCAGATCCAGCAGCTGCTCTGAGGACGGGAGAGGAACATTTCATTCACCCCCGGAGTCCCCTAGGGCTGAGGCAGAGCGTCCAAGATTTGAGTTTAAAAATAAGTTGGGCTGTCTTAGTGGTTGTGTGTACTCGGGGCTCTCTCTTTCTTGAGCTCAGCTTTACAAAGTCAGGTCCTCTGGCCTCCTGGGGGATGGGCTGGCCAAGAGTCTACTTCCCCCTAGCTTTGTCTCTCCACCCTTTCAGGTCTGAGGCAGCTGTCAGTAAGCGCACCTAGGTGTCTCTCCTCAGTGAACTCTAGCCTCCACTCCGCACCTCTCACCTCCCTTAGGCCCTGTTTTCGTGTTTGGATGAGGGTCTTTCTCCGTATCTCAAGAGCTGTGTCTCAGTGGGGAGGCCTCCACTCTGGGGATCTCTAGCCCTGTGCACCCAAGTCTGAAAATCTCTTTAGGCCTCAGGGAGGCAGATTTTGCGCTAGTCTAACAAGCTTCAGCCTCGGGGCCCTCCAAGGCCCTGGGAAGGGCGCTAGCAATGAGTTCCCTAGGGTCATCCATTTGCAGCTTAAAATGATCCACAGAACCCGGATCCCCGCCGCGCCTAGAGAACTCTGTAGGGCCATTCTCTGCCTTCGTTTGAATGGTCCCTGTAGCCTCCTGGGGCGCGGGTGCTGGTCTGTCCTTCCAGGCTCCCTAAAGCGCCTCCGTTTCTCCAACCCGGCTTATCTCAATAGCTTTCTACTTCAAACTTGGTCCCCAACCCCAGCAACTCTGGCGGCTCCCTCCTGGCCCGGAGGCGGAGGCACGGAGTAGTGAGGTCCGTGGTGGTACGCGTGGACCCGAGTTCGGGGTGCCCTAGCAGGGGAGAGGGGTGGGGACCCGAGCAGCGACCCTGGCCGGAGTGCAACGAGGGAACAGGGGCTGGAAGCTGGGGCGCGGGACGCTCACCTCGAAGCCGGCGCGGTAGCTGGGCGCGCGCAGCGTGGGTGGGGCCGGGAGCCGAACGCCCGGCTGCTCTTACCTGCGGGCCGGGCCGGGCGGGCCGGGAAAGCCGCGGCGAGGTGGCCGGCTGCGACAGACTGTGTGGGCGAGTGGGCGCGCGGCCCTAAGCCTCCGAGGAAGTGCGCCGGCCCGCCCCGCCCGGACCCCGCCCCCTGGCCCCCAACCGCCCGCGGGGGCCAGATCCCGCCCCCCTCCCGCCGGCCGCGAGCCCGAAGCAGCTGAACCTGGCGCTCCGACTTTCTCGGTCCCGCCTTGCCCGGCCCCCCGCCACCCACCCACCCCCCGCCTTTGCAACCTGACCTGCCCCACCCCCCCTGCGCCCCTCGGACCCACGGGGACTGCAGGAAGAGCTTTCAGGCCAGAGGTGCGGGACGTCTAGGACCAGGGTCCACCTGGGGACTAGACCCCTTCCTCCAGTATCCTCTTAGCTCATTCCCAGATGTTACACTAAACCTTAGGTTGTGAAGGAGGCCTTAATACAGCCTGCGGGCCTGCGGGCGGGGTGGTGGGATGGTGGTTTGGATTCTGCCTTACCAGTGGAGATCAAGATATCTTCTAGAACCTTGAGAGAGACAGAGACAGAGGGAGACACAGAGATAGAGAGACACACAGAGAGATACAGACAGACAGACAGACAGACAGACAGACAGACAGAGACTATCCTCAATTTCTAAGAGCTTTATTCTATAGCTGAGTAGCGAACGCCCAGGCAACAACCTCAAAACTGTGTCCTGGCACTAAAGTCTTTACTATGTCCACGAATAGTTTTGACCTTTCAGGCTCAAGGGGACCCTAATCCTCAGCCCCATGAGCTTTGGTTTTCTTGGGAGCGGTGTGAAAAGTGTGAGTGGTTGAGTTGCTGAGGGCAGGGGTGCTGACAGAGGGCAAGGTGGTGAATTAGGGAGGGAACTTCTGCACTTTTTGACCCTCCAGCTTCTACCCTGTGTCGGGAAGAGAGGACAGGGCGGGCCACTGTCAGCGACAGGAGGCCCATCCAGGTCCTTGAGGCCATCCCCCCACCCCCACCCCCCACGGGAGCCTCAGGCTTGTCACTGGGAATAAATAGCCTCGGTCTGGAGGGCCTGCAGGAGGTGGGGGTGCGAGGGGGGGGGAGGGTGCGGGTAGGCTCTGTTATGCTGTTTGCAAAACAAGAGACAACAAATTAAGCCTGAAATAACCTTTGTATCTCCACTGGTGATTCAGATGCCCAGAGAGGCTCCCCTGATCCAAGGTTGCATCCAGCTAAACTTTCAGTACAGGGATTAAGACCCTCCAAGGCTCTGGGGCACATGCCTTTAATCCCAGCACTCAGGAGGCAGAGGCAGGCAGATCGCTGTGAGTTGGAGGCTAGCCTGGTCTACAAAGCAAGTCCAGGACAGCCAAGGCTAACACAGAGAGACTCTATGGGGGGGGGGGGAGGTTCTCCAAGGCTGGTGAGGACCCTTCCCTTCTGTAGCTTGGGTCTGATTCCTAGGTCCTACAAGCCTCCAGGCCAGGCTTCCTTTCAGAATTAAACGAATGCTTAAATGTTGTTGATTCTTAAATCGCAAATGTCTCGAGGGCAGAGGGTGGGTCATTTTTGTTCACTACTGCATTCCCAGTGTCTACTACAGTGCTTGGCGTGAAATACACAGTGGATGAATGCCACAACTGCTTTAATTTGGATTCCCTTGCAACTCCCTGCCAGGCAGCTGCTGCCAGGAGTCCGGTGGGTGAATAGACAGTCTGAGGGTGGGCCCTTCCTCTGGGACTTGTCTCCCAGGTCTAGAGAATTCTCTATCTAAAGGGATGGAGGGAACACTATTCCTGGTTGGAGGGGACAGCAAGAAGGGTCTGTCGGTTCTGAGATTAGGTGAGGACAGTGATCAGGAGTTGCGTTGGCTAGTTTTATGTCAACGTCACACAGCTAGAGTTAATTGAAAGGAGGGAATCTCAGCTGAGAAAATGACTCCATAAAATGAGGTCGTAGAGGCTGGGCGTGGTGGCACACGCCTTTAATCCCAGCACTCGGGAGGCAGAGGCAGCCGGATCGCTGTGAGTTCGAGGCCAGCCTGGTCTACAAAGCGAGTCCAGGACAGCCAGGGCCATTACACAGAGAAACCTTGTCTCGAAAAAACAAAAAACAAAAAACAAAAAACAAAAAACAAAACAAAACAAAAAAAACAAAAAGGCTAAGGCTGTAGGAAAGCCTGTAGGGCATTTTCTTAGTTAGTGATTGATGGGGGGAGGGCCCTCACCCCGCCCATTGTGGGCGGTTCCACCCCTAGGCTGGTGGTCCTGGATTCCATAGGAAAGCAGAGGGCTGAGCAAGTCATGATGAAGCCAGGAAGCAGCGCCCTCCATGACCTCTGCGTCAGATCCTGACTCCAGGTTCCTGGCCTGTTTGAGTCCCTGTCCTGACTTCCTTCAATGATGGACTACGACGTGGAAGTGGAAGTCAAACTGTTTCCTTCCCAATGTACTTTTGGCCATAGTGTTTCCTCACAGCAATGGAAACCCTAACCAGCACAGGAACCTACAGAAAAGGAAGAACCATGAGTGAGCAGTAAAGGTCCTTCTTCTCGACATCTTTGTCCTTTCCTGATGGTTTGAGGTGCTACCAAAGGCCTTTACCCGGAGCCAGGACTCTGTGAGCTCCCACTTTGCCCCGTTCCCTAAACACTTTACATACATTAGCTCACCTACTTATCCAATAAGTATCCATCCATCCATATATCTAGTGCATATGTGTGTCTGTGTACGTTTGCCTGTGTGAGCTCACATATGTGTGCTAGTGCTAGCGTACCTGTGTGCTTGTATGGAGATCAGAGAACAACCCTCTGGAGTCAGTTGTCTTTAAAACATTTTTTTTTTTTTTTAAAAAAAAGAGGGGCTAGAGAGATGGCTTAGTGGGTAAGACTGCTTGCTGTTAGCTCTCTAACACCATGACCGAAGGCAAGTTGGAGAGGGAGGGGATTACTCTATTTTACAATTCCATAAGACAGTATTGCTAAGGGAAGTCAGGTCACGAACTTGACCAGGGCGAGACCCTGGAGCAGGAACTGAAGCAGAAACCATGGAGGAACGTGGTTCTTAACTGGTTTGTTTACCATGATTTGTTCAGCCTATTTCGTGGTGGTTGTTTTTAATAGTGTCCAAGGCCACCAGCCTAGGGATGGCACTGTCCACAGTACGCAGAGCCTCTTCTACCACATCAATCACCACTCAGGAAAGCACACCACAGGCTTTCCCACAGGCCAAGCTGGTGGGGGCATTTTAAAACTGAGATTCCCTTTTCCAAAAATTACTCTTCTTTGTGTCATGACTAGCCAGTACTCTGGTCCTCCAGGGGACCGGAGCTCAGTTCCCGGCATCTTTGTCTGGCACCGCAAGGCAGCCTGTAACTCCAGCTTCAGGGAAACTGATGCTTTCTTCTGGTCTCCTCAGACAGCGGCACACATGGCATTCCCATGACCACAAACATACACACATATAAAAAATCATAAACAAATGTAAAAATTTGGGGTGTGCCAGGCATGGTGGCGCATGCCTTTAATCCCAGGACTCTGGAGACAGAGGCAGGTGGATCACTGTGAGTTTGAGGCCAGCCTGATCTACAAAGCGAGTCCAGGACAACCAAGGCTACACAGAGAAACCCAGTCTCGAAAAAAAACCCCACACGTATGTGGGAAACCAGGGACTGCTTATAGGAATGAGTTCTCTCTTCTTACCATGTGGTTCTTGGAGAAAGACGGGCTTGGTGGCAAGTGCTCTTTCCTACTGAGCCATCTTGTTGGCCCTAGAGTCAGTTAGTCAGCAAGTGTTTTTATCACTGAGCTGTCTCACCAGCCCTAAATACACATTTTTAATCCTCTTCTCAAAGGCGAGAAAATGGTATTTGTTTCAGCAGCACAGATAACTAAAATTGGAATGATACAGAGATTAGCATGGTCCCTATGTGGTGATGACATATGAGCTCATAAAATATTCCATATTTTAAAAATAATTTTTATGATTTTTTTATTTTAAGAACATTAGTGTTCTACCTGCATGTATATCTGTTGGGGTGTCACAGCTTCTGGAACTGGAATTACAGACAGTTGTGAGCTGCTATGTGGGTGCTGGGGATTGAACCCCGATCCTTTGGAAGAGCAGCCAGTGCTCTTAACTGCTGAGCCATCTCTCCAGCCCCTTTACATGAAATTTATTGTATAACTGTTTGTTCCGTTAAAATCATTTAACCTGCAACAACAACAACAAAGTAAAAGATGGGAAAATGGAAAATTAAAGGTATTGTATACCTTTAATTCTAGCACTCAAGAAACATAGGTGGGCAGATGTCTGTGAGGCCAGTCCGGTCTCTATAGCCAGCCAGGATTATGTAGTGAGGACCTTGTAGAGAAAAGGGGCCTGGAGAGAGGGAGAGAGAGGGAGAAAGGGAGCACAAATGCATTAACTGCCAAGAATGGCAAAGTCAGGATTGAAACCCAGACTGTCAAATGTCAAAGCTTCTCATGCCAAAAGTGATCCTAACCATGACCTGGGTAGTCAGCGAATCTCTCTGTAAGGCAATCTCTCCCTTAAGGGGACCATCGATGAGGACTGGGTAAGACCATACAATAAGTCTTCAGTAGGTGGGGGGGGGGGCCCTCCCCGCTTCTTCCTTTTCATGGTCAAATGTTAAGGTTCTGCTGTTAGGACTTAGAGTCTAAAGGTCAAAGGAAGTTAGGAGATCTTTGGCTCTGGCCAGCCGGGGGAGGGAGACTACCCAGGAGGTGGGGGAAGGGGGAGGGGGGGAGGGGGGCAGTGCCCTTTCTCCTCTTCATTTCCAGGGGGCTCACATTTCCCTCTCCATTGGCCCAGAAAGATGTGTCCCAGGGAGCTCAGGGATCAGCCTCCTGGACTGTCTGTTCCTGCTCCCCATCTGTCCTCTCTCCCCTTTCTTGAGGAACAGGTGTGTCTGAGCCAGCTCTGGAAGCAGAGCGCTTGGCAACCGGCTTTGCTTAAATGCGATGTTTGTTTCTTCTGCCACCCAGGAGATCCGTACACACACTCTCCTATCTCCAACTCAAGGAGACCCAGCTAGTCTTCTTACCTTGCAAGAGTTTTCAAAAGAACGTTCTCGGCTCTCATGGCTCCTCCCTGTGGCCGCTGAATCACTCTCTCCAGTGCCTGCAACCCAGCCAGACCTCCTTCCTCCTAGTGAGAAAATACCCTTCCTTCCCTGGGTACACTGTTCACTCTTAACACTTCAGTGCCCACAGCCCTCCGCAGGCCTCAAACTTGGTAAACACTCTCTTTCAAATTCCCTAGAAACTTTCTTTGTGCTCTCAAGCCCATAAGGGTGAATGAATGGCTGGTAGAGTGTGCTCAGTGAGAAGGAAGAACAGTTAAATACTGTGCTGCGTAGGCCCCATGTGTACGGTAGATAGCACCTCTTTTAGTTATTTTTTTAAAAATATTTATTTATTTATCATGTGCATTGGCATTTTGCCTACATGTATGTCTGTGTGAGAATGCCAGATCTCCTGGAGCTGGAATTATAGACAGTTGTAAGCCGCCACATGGGTGCTGGGAATTGAACCCAGGTCTACCAGTGCTCTTAACCACTAAGCTATCTCCCCAGTCTTAAAAAAAAAAAAAAATAAAAAAATAAAAAGCCATGTGACTTGGTTATTGCTATCACCACTTTACAAAGATTTTGATGATGTGACTCTAAATGCCAAGCTAATAGGTGGTAGTTGTACAGTGACAATCTAGGGCTAACTCCTAGAGAGTCCCCCACCTCCAGGGGACAGTGATGGTGCATCCCCAGGTGCTGCTGGTCACGGATACTTACTCAGGGGCCAAGGCCCTGCATACAGCTGCCACCTGGTCATTCTATCAGATAGCTAAGTTTTTAAGATGAGATTGGAAAGGTAATCCCAGACTAGATCATGAAGTAGCTTGCTTTCCAAAGATGATAGAAAAAGTGGAATTTTCCTAATGCCTGTGGACCTAACTGGGCAAAACCAAGTGTGTAGAGGCAGGAAAAAACTTCTCATACTGTGACCTTTTTCATACCCACTTGTCCCCTGGACTTTCTGAAGACGGTTTCCATGCCATTTTCTTTTAAGCTGGCGAGATGACCAGTGTCGTGTAAAATGGATGCAACTAAAGAGTCTGTTGAAGCCCGAGTGGCATACACCTCTAAACCTAGCAGTTGGCAGGTGGATCTCTGTGAGGAGTTCAAGGCTGGCCTGGTCTACATAGTGAGTTTGAGGGTAGCCAGAGCTACATAGTAAGATCCTGTCTCAACCAAACCAAACCAAACCAAACCAAACAAAAAAAGACCCTCAGAAGATTAGTCTCCTGTAGTGGGGGGAAAAAAAGAATGAGAGAGAGGGAGGAGAGGAGAGAGACACGGCAAATAACCTCAAATACCGCTGTGATGCTTGGCTGGGTCAGACTCATCCTTGTGCTCCTCAGAGGCAGCTTTAGTGATGACAAAAATAACTCGATATTTGGGCATGCTGGTGCACACTTGTAATCCCAGCACTGTGCAGATGCAAGGGATCACTGTGAGTCAGAGGCCAGCTTTGTCTAGTGAGTTTCAGTGTAGCCAGGCCTACATAGCTAGACCCTGCCTCAAAACACCAAACCCAATTAGATTAAGCCAAACCTAATAAAAGATAGAAACAAGGCAGCTTTATTGTAAACCTGCTAACAAGTAAACACAGCATTAAGCACTTTAAACATAGCATGTCATCTAAGCCTCACAATTATGTGGGTATAGAATTATTTTATTATTTTACAATAGATGAGAATATCAAAGCTCAGGAAAATTAACTTCCCTTGGTTAGTAGCAGAGCTAGGATCAGAACACTCCCCCCGACAGGTCCCGGCTCTATCCATGCAGCCAGCCATTTCTTAGGTGGTTGTGAGGGACTCAGAGCTTTATTGCTATCAGGTGAGTCTCTTCTGTGCCGCTTAAAGATACAATTCTGCAACTCAAGGCCTTTGCCACTCCTATGAGCAAGAGCAGTATTCTATTATTATCTTTGTTTTATGGGTGAGAAAAATGATGCTCGTTAAAGTCAAGAAACCTGCTCAAAGTCACATAGTCAGTAGTCAGCAGCAGAGCCAAACGTGGTCTTTTGTTTTGTTTTGTTTTGTTTTTGTTTTTCAAGACAGGGTTTCTCTGTGTAGCCTTGGCTGTCCTGGACTCGCTTTGTAGACCAGGCTGGTCTCGAATTCACAGAGATCTGGCTGCTTTTTCCTCTCAAGTGCTGGGATTAAAGGCGTGGACCACCACGCCCGGCCCAAACGTGGTCTTAAAGTGCACTTTCTAGTAAAGTTAATGCCATTTCTAGTTCTTCCTTCCTTCCTTCCTTCCTTTCTTCCTTCCTCCTCCTCCTCCTCCTCCTCTTCGTCTTCTTCTTCTTCCTCTTTGGCGGAGTTTCATTTCACTATATAGCTCTGGCTGTCTTGGCAATCATTATTTAAGACTAAGCTAGCCTTGAACTCGCATCAACTCATCAGCTTCTGCATCTAGGGTACTGGTATAAAAGGTGTGAGCCACCACGCTCTACTTGAATTTGTTTGTTTTGGTTTTTCAAGACAGGGTTTCTCTGTGTAGCCTTGGCTGTTTGGACTGACTTCATAGACCAGGCTGGCTTCAAACTCACGGAGATCTGCCTGCCTCTGCCTCCTGAGTGCTGGGATTAAAGCCCTGCCCCACCACTTAAATTTTAACTCAGGCCGAGTAGCAGGTAACAGCACACAAGCGCACACGCAAACCGAGCTCAGCCAGAGGGCGTGCCAGCTACCACGTGCTCCTAGAGAGCGAAGGTTAGAATCAGTAAATGCCAGTAAGAAGGAGCGCTGAAGAATCACGGGACTCTAGCTTCGAAAACTACATCTCCCAGAAGCCTCCTGTTTGGGCCGCTTGAGCGGGGATGTATTTCCGGTAAAGTAGGCTTCTGATAGGCTGCAATAGCGTGCAAGCCGCTGGGCCTGCTTCCGGTAATCTTGTTAGGCGCGGCGGCTTAGGCGGTGGTGTTTGCTGAGCATTTTTTAGACCTTCGGAGGCATGGCGGCGGCTTTTCGCAAGGCAGCCAAGTCCCGGCAGCGGGAACACCGAGAACGAAGCCAGGTAAGATCTCGCAGGCCCCATGGTCGCTGGCCAGTGGTCACCGCCCCCTCCCTGTCCCAGCGTTGGGATGCTGCCTAGCGCATCTGTGTTCTGTAAATACCCGACACGTGAGGCCTGACAACGGCGTGGTGTGCCTTGTCCGGGAGACCCGGGAACTGTCATTGGGTTAGGGGGATTGTCATTCTCTGGATAGGAGGTTCTGGTTAGGCGAGGCGAGGTGAGTGAGGCGAGGCGTGTCCGATGCCTTCCCCCTGGAAAATTGAGGCCAAAGTTAAACGAATGAGACCGAGTGACTAGCGGTGGTAGGCGCCCTTCATGCTTGCAGGAGTTGTGATGGAAGATATTTTCCTAAAATGGGCCCAAGTTTGGGCGTGGATTTCCCCTCCCCCCCCCAAAAAACAAGGTTTCTCTGTTGGACTTCCTTTGTAGACCAGGTTGGCCTTGAACTCAGGAAGATCTGCCTGCCTCTGCCTCTGCCACCCTAGTGCTGGCATTAAAGGTGTGTGTCACCACACCCGCCCTCCCACACCCGGCTTCGTGGTACTTTATTTTTTCCCTTCTGGAGAGTGACTTGACCATTTACAAACCCTGTGGGACCTGATAGCCCATGTCTGTAATGACAGTTACTCTGGAGACCAAGATAGAAGCATTGTAAATTCAGGGCCTGCATGGGCAACTTAGACCTGTCTCAAAATAAGAATCTAAAAAAAAAAAAAAATCCTAGACATAACAGCTCAGTGGGCAACTGTTTGTCTATCAAGTCCTTGGTAAAACAGATTTCATCCTCAGTAGGAAGAAAGGAGGGAGACAGGCTTCCACTAAATTTAGTTAGAATAATTAATTGTGGGGTTTTTCAGGAGAATGTGTCAGTGTGGGGATATGTGAAAGAAACAAAAATATGTGCAGAATCGCTTTATCCACTTTACTGTTCTCAGAAATAACATCATTACTGGTTCAAACAAGGCTTTAACATCAGGAGGGAGGGCTTAGCCATTAAGAGTACTTGGTTGCTCTATCAGAGTTCAAATCCCAGCACTCACATTGTGGGCTCACAAATAGCAGTAACTCCTACTCCGGAAAGTCCAACACCTGCTCTGGCCTCCAAATTACCTTACGTGTGTGGTGTGTGTCTATGGATGGATGTGTGCCATGAATGCCTATGTCTATAGGACTTTTGGGCATACTGGAGCTGGGGTTATAGGTAGCTGTGACATGCCTGATGTCCTGATATGGGTGCTGGGACGTGATTGTGGATCCTCTGGAAGAGAAGAATGTGCTTCTAACAGTTAAGCCATCTCTTTAGCCCCTCAAATAAATATTTCTTCTTTTTTTTTTTTTAAAGGCAAGAGGATCAAGAGTTTAGGGTAATCCATCAGGTTTTAGGATACCCTGGGCTGCATGAGACAGTCTCAACAAAGCAAAATGGGCTGGTAAAATGGCTCAGCCAGTAAAATGTACTTGCTGCACAAGCCTGGTGACCTGAGTTAGAGCCTCAGAACTTATAAAAAGGTGGAAGGAAGGGGTGAGGTGGGGATAGTGATGCAAGCCTTTAATCCCAGCACCCAGGGAGGCAGAAGCAGGTAGGTCTCTGTGAGTTAGAGAGGCCAATCTGGCCTTCAAAGGTAGAGTCCAGGACAGGCTACACAGAGAAACCCTGCCTTGAAAAAAAAAAGTAGAAGCAAAGAATGGACTTTTTTTTTTTTAGATTATAATTTATTACAAAATTTCTCCCCTTTCTGACCTCCCAACACTCCCATATACCATATACTTGGTCTTTTTTTTTTAATATTTAATTTTTTTTTTCCGAGACAGGGTTTCTCTGTGTAGCTCTGGCTGTCCTGGACTTGCTTTGTAGACCAGGCTGGCCTTGAGCTCACAGAGATCTGCCTGCCTTTGTGTCCCCAAGTGCTGGGATTATAGGTGTGCACCACCATACCTGGCCCACTGCTTGGTCTTTCAATTTCCTGGCTCCTTCAGTGAGAATGGACTCTTGAAAAGGTATCTTCTGTCCTCCATATATGCTGTGGTATGTGCACCCACATACACATATATCATGAATACACACAAAACCCCCATATAAGTAACGAAAATGGCCTTTAGAGACATCTGCTTTATAGGTGCTGAAGAAGAGGAAGGTCATTATCTCGGAAGCCGTGCAGCCGACTGGTGCTAGTTTTCTCTGTAATGCACATGTACATTCACACATTAATGATTTCAAGATTTCTACCTCAGTGTTGTTCCCTGACCTTTGACATTTCCTTCTCTGTCAGTCTCCCTTGGCTGTATTAAAAGTAAAAGCTAGTGGTCTGGAGAGATGGCTCAGCAGTTGGGAGTACTAGCTTCTTTTCCAGAAGACCCGGTTTCCCCTGGCAGTGGTGGCGCACGCCTGTAATCCCAGCACTTGGGAGGCAGAGACAGGTGGATTGCTGTGAGTTCGAGGCCAGCCTGGTCTACAGAGTGAGTCCATGACAGTTAAGGCTACACAGAGAAACCCTGTCTTGGGGGAGCGGGGAGTTGGGGGATAGAAGACCCGGTTTCAGTTCCTGGCACCCACATGGCTTCTCACACCTGCCTGTAGCTCCAGTTTCAGAAGATCTGATACCCTCACTCAGACACACAGACCGAATACCAATGCACATTTTGGGAAAATAAAAAGCTATCATGGCTGCTGGAGAGATGGCTCAGTGGCTGAGAGCACTTGCTGCTCTTGAAGAGGACTCAGGTTTGGTTCCCAGAACCCACATGGCAGCTAACAACCACTGATAACTTGCGTTTTAGGGGGATTTGATGCTCTTGTTTGTCCTCCGAGGTCACCAGGCATGCATGCTACATATATATATGTGCAGGAAAAACACTCATACACAGACAAGGAATACATGGTTGCTGGGAATGGCCCAGGTCCTCTGGAAGACTAGCCACTGCTGTTAACCACTGAGCCACCTCTCCAGCCCCAGTTTTTGACTAAGCGCCTCCCCCCACCCCCACCCCCCTCCTTCTTTCGTCTCTTTACTGTAGCTCTGGCTATTCTGGATCTTGCTCTGTAGACCAGGATGGCCTGGAATTCAGAGATCCACTTGCCTTTGACTGCTGAGGGCAGGGATTAAAGGCATGTGCCACCACTGCCTCTAAAGATAATTTTGAAAAAGATCAGGGAAGTCCTTTTTGAAACAGTGTTTCACTATGTAGCTTTGGTTGGCCTATTACTCTGTGTAGACCAGGCTGGCCTTGAACTCACACAGATCCCCCTGCCTCTGGGTCCCTGAGTACTGGGATTACAGCTGCTACCACCACTGCCAGGCAACCTTGAAGGTATGATCAGCTCCTCTCCTGTGTTCCTGTAAGCATTACAGGTATGTGCAACCATGCCTGGCTTACATGGTGCTGTGGATTGAACCTGGGGACTTTTGCATGTTAGGCCAGTGCTCTACCAGCTGAGGTACATCCCAGCCTTGGTTCTGCATTCTTGAATATGTTCTCTAAAGGTCAACCCACTTCTGGAATATGCTTTGCTTTTTTGTAATGTCATGAAGACAAAATAGGAATATGCAAGAAGTGTAACACATGCAGTAGCTACATAATTGTGAGCTGTTAGGATGATGTAGGTAGAGCTAGGCATGTAGCTCAGCTGCTAGAGTACTCGCTTAGCATGCTAGAGGTTCTCAGCTGATCCTCGGCACCTAGTAAAGGCCAGCTATGGTGGCTAGACTCTGCAGGCGGACAGAGGGGGATCAGGAGTCAGACAGTACTTTCCCATGGTACTGGGTTTTGTCTCTACTGTTCTCTATTTATTTTTATTGTTTCTGGTCTTACTATATCCTTGAACTCGCAATACTCCTGCCTCAGCTTCCCAAGTGTTACAATTGCAGGCAAGCACCATTTTACCTAGCTGCACTGTCCTTATTTTAGTTAGGAAATGACAGCTCAGAGATGCTAAATGATTTATTTGCCCAAGGTCACAGGTTGTTAGGAGGTAAAGGATGGATTGAACCTAGGTCGGAAAACTAAATTTAGCTCCCTTACCACAGTTGCCTCTTGGTACTATGTTTTCCCTTCATAGTATTTTTTAAGCCCTTGGATTAAGTTGGTAGTAATTTTAGTACAACTGGCAACTGCTCGCTTAGTGCCGAGTCATTGTTGCCTCGCTCTGTCCTTAATAGGCCAAGAACCCTCCTACGGTGGTGCTTGTGATCTGACCTGTCTGGCTCTGTGAGGAGCCCTCATCCCTGCAGGGCCCAGCAGAGGGGAGGAGGGAGGGACAGGGTAGTGGGCTGGCTCCAAGGACACAGATTTACTGAGCACAACAGAGCCTTGTTCCTGTCCGGTATCACGTTGCTTTGAGCATGTGTGTGCTAAGAGAATTAAGTGCTTCTTTTCCCTTTTGTCTTCTAGCCTGGCTTTCGGAAACGTCTGGGTTTGCTGGAGAAAAAGAAAGATTACAAACTTCGTGCAAAGTGAGTCCAGTATTTCTGATAGAGGTGCTGCCAAGAAGCTTACAGTGTACTCTACTACAGCTAAAGTGCCCAAGTGTCCAACTGGGGAATCATTTCCTGCCATTGATAAACTACTCAAAGCTCTGGCAGCCTGCTAGATATTTTCCTGTGACTCCCCCAAGCTTCCCTTTGTTCAGACAGAACATTACTTATTTAAATACTTGCATTGCAATTTTTTTTTATGCCCTTCCAGATGGTTTTCTCAGTGGCATTGATTTGCCTCCACCTTAGTGTTTGAACCAAATGCTGAATCCTTTTGCTCCCTTTTCCTGAAGTGAAAGATACAATCTAAAATTCCGATTGCTGAGTCTCTTACATCATTATATGTGGTGTGGAATGAAGAGATGTGGAAGATGGATTCATGAGCCTGAGAGTGGGCGATAATGAACTCTGGAACGATGATTTTATAAACAATTATGTCCATTCTTCTCTTTAGCACTTCATTTGCAAAGTGCTTGTAATTGCTTATTTGTATACAAGTCAGCTGAGGTTCTTATGCTCCTGGTGTGGTGGGTAGTGGTGATTAAATGGATTTCTAGAGGTCCCAGATTTTAATTTTTTAAAAAATTTATGTAGCTCCAGCTGGCCTGACACTATGTAGAGCAGGCTGGACTCGAACTCAGAGATCCACCTGCCTCTGTCTCCTGGGGGCTGGGATTAAAGGTGTGTATCAGAGCTTTTGACTTTGACTATTTTCCTTTTTGTGGTGTGGTGGGAAATGAGACTTGAATCTAGGGCTGTTTGCATTGGAGAGAAGCTTTCTACAGTCAGCTATAGCCCCAGCCCTAAGTGCTGTGCTTGGGTCAGGCGGTGTTCTAGGGGATAGTTTGTATGTTTGTTTATTCCAACAGCCTTCTGATGTGGGTTACTGTACACTCTTCTTATATATGACATTAGGATTAGAATGGTTATTTAGCTTATTATCCAGGGTTACTTAGCCAGTATTGGAGCCTGGATACAAAACCACCCAGTATGGCTGTAGAGGTAGGTCACCACTCTACTTCTTCTGCTGTATGGCAGTCTGTATGATGGCAAGAACGGGGTGCTGAAGCTTGTACTACAATCCTTTATAAGGTGTTTTACGTTGTGTTTTATTTGGTGTCCTTTTGTAACAGTTAAGTGGCACTACAATGGACTGGAGAGAGGTAATTTTAGGTATGATCGGAACAGAGGGCTCTTAAGACTGTAGGTCTTCTGGAGAACCTGATTCAGTGGCCGTGGACCATAGAGCAGGTCTGCTCACTGCTTTGGTTGTTTACAGTTTGGTTTTCCAGGTGGTGGTAACATGCACCTTTAATCCTAGTGCTCAGGAGGTAGAGGCATAGTACTCTACAAGTTCAAGGCTAGCCTGGGGTACAGAGTGAACTCCAGGATAGCCAGGGCTGTTACACAGAGGAATCCTGGAAGCACTGTCTTGAAAAACCAACCAACTAGGCTGGAGAGATGGCTCAGAGGTTAAGAGTGCTTCTGCTGGCTGCTCTTCCAGGAGTCCTGAGTTCAGTTCCCAGCAACCACATGGTGGCTCAAAACCATCTAGAATGAGATCTGGTACCTTCTGGCCTGTAGGCTGAATAATGTATACTAAATAAATAATCTTTAAAAAACCAACCAAACAAACAAATAAGAGCTCCAGAACAGCCAGGGCTACACAGAGAAACCCTGCCTTGAAAACTAATAGATAGATAGATAGATAAAACAAATAATTTGTTTGATGTAGTTTCATTTTTGTTTGCTTTGAGGGTTTTTGTTTGTTTTGAGACAAGCTCTCACTATAAGTCAGATTGATTTCAAATTTGTGATTCTCCTGTCTCAGTCTCCTAAGTGTTGAGGTAACAGGTGTGCATCAGATTATGAACTTTTACATGCATGTAGTTAGTTCATTTGTGTGAGTAGTTTTTCTTTTTTTCATCTTTTACAACACATTTCTTCTGACTTGCTTTTTTAGTGACTATCATAAAAAACAAGATTGCCTCACAGCTCTCCGGAAGAAGGCTCTTGAAAAAAATCCAGATGAATTCTATTATAAAATGACTCGGGTTAAGCTCCAGGTACGTGTGAAACATAGTTTTTGGAGCTCTGAGGCTGGGCAATGAGCTGGAGTGAAGAAGTATCCTTGGCTTACCTTGGCCCTTTTCCAGGGGACCAGGTGCTCCTGCTGAGAGGTCCAAGGCAGAATGTCCTTTTCCAGGGGACCAGGTGCTCCTGCTGAGAGGTCCAAGGCAGGATGTCCTTTTCTTGGTCAGCAGGCTCCTACCTTTGTGCCTTCGCCTGCTGGGATTTTTGTTTTTTCTATTTGTCTTTATTGTGATATTGCAAACGGAGCCCCCAGCCTCTTGCTCAAAGAGTAAATGACCAGAGGTGTGCTCTGTTCAAGCTGGATGTCAGTGGCCAGAGGCCTTGGATTCTTCTTAGTGTGCATTCAGCACTTGCTTCTCTTGTTTTAAATGTGGGTTGTGCTAACAGCTTACTAATGGTCATACTCTACTAAGGACTGGGTCTGTTAAACCTCAATTTTAGGATGGAGTTCATATCATCAAAGAGACCAAGGAAGAAGCAACACCAGAGCAGCTAAAGCTGATGAGAACTCAGGATATCAAATACATAGAGATGAAAAGGGTTGCGGAAGCGAAGGTAACAGCTAACTCCTTGTTCTGATTACTTTGTTAGTTAAGAAAGGACACAGCAGATTGTGGTTGCATATACCTCTAGTCCCAGAGCTTGGGAGGTAGAGGAAATCAATATAGAGGCTCTGGTTTAAAGAACAACAGCAAAAGAAACAATTCTATAATCTCAAGTGATCAGCGTATTCTGCCGTCTACGCTGCGTTTGAGTGTGACGATGCCTTAGATGATAATCACCATGGTGGACTAGAGGTCAGGCTGGAGAAGAGACAAGTGCGGCTTCAATTCCGGCCCTGCCAGTTTCTAGCCCCATGGTTATGGACCAGTTAATGTCCTTGAGATGGCTTATTTCTGCCATACATTTTAAGTGTCGAGTCTTGTAGAGTGCCTAGTCTGGTGCTTGATAAATAGTTGGTGCTTAGTAAGTTTAAGTGCTTTCATTTAAAAGAATCAAATCTTTGAGAAAGTATAATGACAGACATATGTGATGATCCCATGATGACAGGCAGTACCTAAGAATATCAAAAAAGAAAAAAGAATGAAATGAATTCTTTGCTGGCTGACAATGAGGCTGTGAAATGTCTTAAGTCCTTGTAAGTTTATTTCTGAGACTCTGGAAGAGCCCACTTTAAAGAGAGCATATTCCTGTTCTAGAAAATTGAAAGGCTGAAATCAGAGCTCCACCTGCTGGATTCCCAGGGGAAGCAACAGAATAAGCACGTGTTCTTTTTTGACACCAAAAAGGAAGGTATGAAATGTTGATGGTGTCTGGGATGGTTTGCCATGTCATTGTGTGTTGTGTGGTGCTGGGGACAACCTGTGCCTTAAAGATTGTCTTGAATTTCAGTTGAACGGTTTGATATTGCAACTCACTTGCAAACAGCCCCAGAGCTCGTTGACAGAGTCTTTAATAGACCCAGGATCGAGACCTTGCAGAAGGAGAAAGTGAAAGGGGTCACCCCCGGGACTCGACTCAAGGTACTCGGGGATGGGGGAGGCTTATTTCTCTTGGTCTGTGGTTGTGATTGGCCACTGCATTTCCTATAGTATTTGTAGAAAACATCTAAAACTGCCCTGATGAGTGAAAAGAGGGCTTGGTGATGGGAGTGGAGTTCGTTCGTTTGTGCCATAGTGGTCAGCCGCTGAGATTTTGGGTTTGAATCCAGCTCTGATGTGGTCCTTTGTGCTTTTGGTGCATGCATCCTTTGTCAGCACTTAGAAAATGCAGATGGGGAAGGAACCCTGAGGATTAGGGATGTGTGTGTGTAGTGCTTTGATCTAGAACCTTTAGCAGTGAATCCGCATATTAAAATGTTTTCCTATTACTCAGTTGTAACCAAGGGTTTGTATTGACTTTTCCTTATGGTGCTTTCTATCACATAACGGGGTTGTGGAGATGACAGGCTTTTTCTCAAAACCTTCTGGAGTTGAACTCTCACTTCTGACTGATTCATTTAAAAAAAAAATGCTGTCAATGTGTTTCAAGCAGACAGCTGTTCTGTTTTGATTTGAATCATTTACACTGCATCAGTTTTGCTTCCAATGTTTAATTTCACAGCAGTTTCCTCTAGCTCAGAGGCAGCTAAACTTGCTTTAGTAATATAAATACCCCTAATTAGTTTGACTATATTGGGTAATCCCATAAATTTGACAGTCTGTGCAATAAAGTGAAAACAAAAGCTGTCTGCAACCGCTGCTGTGAGCCTGCAATAGAGCTGGTGAGTTGTTGAAGTCTGAGGCCCAGTGCCCATCCCCTCTCTATACGTAACACTTCAGCTAAGAGGCTGGCTGAGGGGATCTTGTGATAATTGTGTTTGTCAGCTAGTTAGCGGAGTCACTGGTGCTCCTCAGGTAGCATAGTGGTCCTCACAGACACTACAGCATGGCCTGCCATCAGAGGTTCTGAAAGTAAGAGGGCATGGACCTGCCCTGTTTGCCCAGTGCTGTTTTACTCATTGCTTTGTTTAAAGCATAATTACTTTTATTAAGGGACTACCGCTGGTGTGTCTGCAACTTGTAAGTCTGCAACTTGAAAGTGATAAAAAAAAAAAAATCTGTGATTGGCTTGAGTTCTGTGAACATCCATCACCAACACTTTTTGTGCATATATGAATGTACAGGTTTCTGTATGTATGTACATAGAGGTTGAACAATTCTTCAATATTTGTAATTTTTAAAAAAAGAGTTATTTATTTATTGTGTATACAAATCTCGTTATAGATGGTTGTGAGCCAATATGTGGTTGCTGGGAATTGAATTCATGACCTTTGGAAGAGCAGTCAGTGCTCTTAACCTCTGAGCCATCTCTCCAGCCCCCTATTTGTAATGTTTTGAGTGCTGATAAGTTGCTACAAGTGGGAAACTGCATACCTGATTTCATATGATGAGCCACAGTCAAAATGCAGGCATGCTAAAAATACTGTGTAAAATTATCTTCAGTCTGTGTATATAAGGAATACATGAAAAATAATGAATCTCTTATTTAGATTTGGGTTTTATCCCTAAATTATCTCGTGTACATGGAGATATTCCAAATATCCCCCAAAAATCAAAATCCTAAAGACTCTGGCTCCAGGCAGAATGATAGTCTGTCTGCCGTCCCAGAGAAGAAGCCAGAGTTCTTGTTAGTTTCTCAGATGCTTACAGGTCTCCAAAATGTAAGGCCCCCAGGAGTCTCCGGCGTCCTTAGCAGTTGAGTCTCTTCTCAGGTCCTCCTTGTGCTCTGGGGGGTTTAGGGTTAGACTCTGAGGCCCAGCGCACACTGCTCACCACAGGTCCGTCTGTTCTCTGTTCATTTTGTGCAGGCTTCCTGTCCTGGGTGGGGGCTGCCCTCAGCTCCAGCACGGCAGCACTCAGAGCTCGAGCCCACTTAGTGTAGCTCGGGGAACACTCTTAGAAGCAGGGGCTCAGGACAGTCCTGACTGTGATTTAGGCAAACTATCTCCCCTTGGGCCAGTGACTTCTTCTCTGGGTTTCTGCATTTGTAAAATGATATTGATAAGGTGGTCTGCATGGTTGGTGTTTTAAAAGTGGGTATCTTTATTATAGTCACGGTGAGTTGATTCTGGAGTAAGGAGGGGACTGATGACACCATTGATGTAGTTGGACTCAAGAACCAGGTTCTTACTCGTTTTTGCCGTGTTAATTGGTTTATTGAAAATGTTTCTTCTGTAGCGGATAGCTAAAGAAAGACAAAGGCAGTATGATTGCTTGACCCAGCGGATTGAGCGGGAGAAGAACCTGTTCGTTGTTGCACAGAAAATTCAAGCACGCAAAGATCTTATGGTGAGGAGAGGAGCCTTGAGCCTGCTCTCTTCTTTCCTTTCTTTTTTTCTCATAAAGGTCTTAACTGAGACTGGCTCTCGGCTGTGTGTAAATCAACAGCAGTGAAAATGTCTGCTCCTTGGGGGCAGTGCTTTGAGCCAGTGTCTATCGCTCTGCCACTGTTGAAGTGTTCCTTGATTAAGAAGGTAATAAGGGGTTATTAGCCAGTGCCTTGGAGCAGCAAAGGGTAGGATCAGGTAGCATATGGACTTTATAGCTTAGGAGCAGCTCCCGTAACATTTAAACAGGTTAACAAAACAGTGCATGCCACTCACTGGTGTTTAAAAATAGACAACATTGTGCAGTTAAATAGCAGAGCTAAGGAATTTAAGAAGCTCCTTCGCATTATCATCCCTCTAAATGTCAAATTCTCCAGCCCTGCAGGTCATTTAGGTTGGCCTTTCCCAACTGGGGTTCCGAGAGAGAATTAAATTTATAATTTAAACAAAATAATTACTTGAGCCGCTCTCTCTTCAGTTTTCCCAAAGATTGTCCACAGCCGCTAGCATTCTGTGCGCTCCTGGAGAGGTTAAGCTGCTCCATAAGTAGGTGCCTAGGGCTCCTCTAAATTGGGGGGAGGCCTGTGTCGGGGCCCCCTGAGCCAGCTTGCTGGCTTCCTGCCTCATGAACCCTGTTTCTGTTTACTGGTCATCTTTTTACTCTTACAGGATAAGACTAGGAAGGTGAAGGTGAAGAAAGAAACAGTGAATTCCCCAGCTATCTACAGATTCCAGACTCGCCGAAAACGCTGAAGTGTTGAAAAGCGTTGAAAAGAACTCCTTAATTTTTTTTCCTTTTGTAATAATTTCAGATTTTATTAGTTCAAATGACTTGGTTGTCCTGTTTTGTAATCATGACTTATTGTTAGCCTGATACTTGATCTTCCTATGAGAATAGTAAAGATCTTTCCCCATATCATTGTTTCTGTATTGTGAATTCAGTCTCTTACAAAAATAGTACTTATAGGCCGGGTGTGGTGGCGCACGCCTTTAATCCCAGCACTTGGGAGGCAGAGGCAGGCGGATCGCTGTGTGTTCGAGGCCAGCCTGGTCTACAAAAGTCCAGGACAGCTAAGGCTACATAGAGAGACCCTGTCTCAAAAAACAAAAACAAAAACAAACAAACAAAAAACAAATAGTACTTATTTTTTCCTATAAAATTATATAATCTCATATAACAAAGTAGAAAATAAATGAAACCATTTATATTCTCAGGATTTAAGAACAACAGATTTTTTTTCATAGTTGGGGCTAGGGCACAGAGGTGAACAGCTACTGTGGACATTTTGGTTTACGTCCCCCATTTGGGAGAGCTATACATCAGCTTTTGTTTATAAAGTAAATTTTATTCTATAATGTGTAATTAAATCATTAGCTCTGTTCCATTTTTGTTATATTACTGAAATTTTCAAAAATATATAAAACCATAGTAAAAAGTAAAATCCTTCATTTTTTTGGTTTGTTTTTTCCATGTTTGTGTTTGTGTGGGTACACATGCATGGTGGTGCATGTGGAGGCCATAGGACCCCGAGGCCATAGGACCCCGGGGTCACGCCCTAGTGTCATCAGTCCTTGTTGTTTTGAGACACTGTCTCATTGGTCTAAACTTCCTGATTAGACTAGGCCAGCATCAGTGAGCCCGTCTTTGCCGGCCCTTTGCTGGGATTGCAAGAGTAGAACGCCACACCTGTTGGGTGTGCTGGGCCAGGTGACAGCTCACTGGATTTGGTTCTCTCCTTCTACTGTGTGGTCCCAGAAGTCAGATTCTGGTTGGTGGCCTTTATCTGCTGAGCCATTGTATCAGCTCCCACACTTGGCTTTTAAAATGTGGGTTCTGGGGCTGCAGAGATGGCTCAACAGTTAAGAGTGGTTAAGACTGCTCTTCTAGAGGTCTTGAGTTCAATTCCCAGCAACCACATGGTGGCTCACAACCATCTGTAATGTCATCAGATGCCCTCTTCTGGTCTGTGGGTGTACATGCAGGGAAAACACTATATGTAATAAGTAAATAAATAAATCTTTTTTAAAAAAATGTGTATTCTGGAGGTTGGCTTTGGTGGTGTACACTTTTTTTGTCTTTTAGTTTTTTGAGACAAGGTTTCTCTGTGTGTAGCCCTGTCTGTCCTGGAATCACTCTGTAGCTCAGGCTGGCCTTAAACTCAAAGAGGTAAGAGATCCGAGTGTCTCTGCCTTCCAAGTGCAGGGATTAAAGGCATGTGCCACTACTGAGCATGATCTCTGGCATTCAAGGCCAGCGTGGTTTCCAGGACAGCCAGGGCTACACAGAGAAACCCTGGCTCACAAACCAAACAAAAACAACATCAAAAAAGGGGGGTGGTGGTTCTGGGGGTCAAACTAAATTCCTCAAGTTCACATAGCAAGGGAATCAGATTTATCAGATTTTTCTGTTTGTGTTTTGAGATGGGATCTCATGGAGCCCTGGCTGATCTAAAATTAGCTGTGTAGCCAAGGATGACCTTGAACCCCTTGAACCCGATCTTCCTGCCTTTTTATCATTTTAAGGCCTGGGATTACAGACATGCCAAAACACCCAGCTAAACAATCACTGGGGAGAGGGGTCTTTGTCGTCATTTATTTGAGTGGCTTCAGAAGTTGTCCGAGAGTCCATCTCTCCCTTCTTACATGCAAAGATAGACACCCTTGGAAGAGTTCCTATTAGTCCAGGAAGCTCACAGCAGAACACTAGGCCTGGCTCTGCTCCTGCCCTCTGCTCCTGGCCAATTGCTGATTCCAAGGCTATAAATGACTTCACTTGAGAATACAGACCCCAGGCTATATGGAGCTGTTTTCTTCTCTTCCCTAGGTCCCACCCTTCCCTTCCTTGCCCATATATAGGGATGGTAGGCCATGGCCAGTCAGAACAGGACTGAGCTTGCTTACAGAAGATGTGGGAGAACTGAGAACAGGGTTCTGGGAGTCTTGTTCACACCCCACTTTCTGGAGAGGACTAGCCTCATCAGTCTGATAAGTTTTCTTTCTTCAATATGTAAATGACAGCTTTGCCTTTATGCCTGTACTGCATGCATGTCTGGTGCATTATAGCTGATTGTGACCACCATGTGGGTTCTGGGAATTGAGTCCTGGTCCTCTGGAAGAGTAGCCAGTGCTCTTAACCTCGGAGCCATCTCTGCAGGCACACACACACCCCTTTTTATAAAGTATTAATAAGTGGCATGGCTACATTGAAAGCCTGTTTTCTCAGAATGTATACTGTGCATTCTGATCTGGGGTCCCTGAAAATAAAGTTTCAGAGAACAGAAGCTAGCTTTTGCCTTTAGAAAGGAGGCTTTCCCAGGCTAAACTCAGTTTGTGAAGAGGTGCTAAGCTCAGTTAATGCCAGTGGCCTCAGGCTCAGACCACCTTTCCCATCAACGGAGATGTGGGTAACACTGACTGGAGCAAGGTGAGGGTAGGGCTCTCAGAAGGTACCGGAAAGGACTCTTGATATGCTAAGGATTTACAGACTAAGGGGTGGTCTGTTCTGGGGTAAGCAGCCAGGCACTGCTGCTCGGAATCTTGTCATTCCTGGGTAGGAAGGTGGAGGAAGATTGGGAATATACCCGACAACCATCTCATAAAGTGTACACCCACACAAAAGTACACAACACGGCAGGGGTGTTCATGTTAACAGATGCATGAGGCAGGAACAACTTGTCCATAAACAGGTATGGACACATCCGTGCACCCTCTGGGCACACACACACCAATGGAGATGCTTGAAGGGCCTTGTGCTGAGTCCAAAGGGGCCACAAAGACCATTGTGTTTGGGGTACCTTAGCTTCCAGGCTGGAGGTAATCAAAATTAAAGGAACAAGACAGTGTATCTTTGTTACTGAGCCATTGTTGGCTGTCTCTGGGACCCAAGGGTTCTCTACAAGAGCAGCAAGTGCTCTTAGCTGTTGGGCAACTTCTCCAGCCCCTCGTTTTTATATTTGGCATGGCCTCATGCTAGCGTGGGCTGCTCTTAAACTTATTATTCTGCATCATCAGAAGTGCTAGACTTATAGTTACAAGCTATTGTGTCTGAATGGGCCCAGGAACTAAGGGGAGAGATCGGTGGTCCTGTGTTGTTAACCCATCACAGGCTCCAGTCTCATGCGTTCTGAGAATAGGTCACAGCTTTAAGACAGGACACTCAGTAGGGTTTGTGTTCTTTGTACCCAACTCCTTAGGCTCGGGGTAGTTCGGCCTGTTGACGTGGCATACCACTCTGGCTGTGCCATGGGGCTGTGGTGGGCAGCCTGTGGAAGTGGAGAACTTTCCTGTGACTCAGTACTCTTGTTTGGGTCACGTCTTGCATAAGCCACGTCTTTAAACAGCGGCCATCTGAACCTTGCAGAACCCATGGATCTGTCCAAGGGAGAGTCCCTGAGGCCAGCCCAGTCATCTCGTAGCCACATCTTAGGGTCCTTTCAACTAAACCAGGAGTGTGGTGAGGCCTTGTTTTATTTTTCAATACAAGAATCTTAATTCTGAGTTTCCGTCTGTAGAAAGAACTGGTGGGTGGGGAAGGGCCCAGCAGGTGGAGCTGCTGCCTCTCTGCTGGGCTGCTTATCAGCGAGCCTATGTCGACTGCAGTAGCTTCTTCCAAAACCTCCCTGCCCACCCGAGATGCCGATGCCGAGTATGGATTTGCTTATTGAATTTAATGCCACAGAGGAGAGCTCCACGTAAAACAAAACAAAACAAAACAAAATCTTCCCTTTACTTTGAATGCATTGTGGCTTTCCCATTTTTAATGAGGATCCTGTAGGGACCATTAGTGTCTTTCCCAGAGCCTCAGGTTTCCCAGAGGTGGGTCCATCAGAATGTCGTAGGTAGGGGGTTTCCTTTTGTGCAGTTCTGAGGGTTGACTTGTGATTTGCGGTCTCCCCGTGCAGCTGGCTGTGGGTCATTGTACAATCAAAGCTGCACGTCCTTCAGTAGGGGAAAACAGCCAACAAGCAGACTGCTTGCTCTGCCTGCCTGTGGAGGCCGGTGAGGCCAGGGCCTGTTGGGACTTGAAACCACGAAACAAGTAGGAGGTGTATGGTTCTGGGCTCTTTTCATCCCAAAGCCATCTCAGCTTGCCAGTTCCCAAAGCCTCCTGCACAGGGCACTGGGAAGGACGCACTGAGCCTTGGGTGGGAGTCCTGGCCCAAAGCCGCAGAGGAGTGGGGGACTGGGGGCGGGTATAGGCTGTCTAAGGCTGAGCAGGCAGGTTTCTTGGGCTTTGCGGCTGCCTCCTGGGGTCAGAGGGTGCACTCTCTAGCCAGCCAGGTCATGGGGCCTCCTTGCTGGCAGGGCTCCCACTGGCTTCTGAGTCTGTAGCATAATGGCTACCAGAGCAACAGTGCAACAGGAAAGGCAAAGCTGCTGTTCCTAGATCTGGGGGACATTGGGGGGTGGGGGGTGGCAGCCTGGGGGCTCCAGGGTATCACTTGGTGCTAGAGTTTTGCAAGGCCTGGACTTGATCCTTAGCTTGCTTTCGTTTTTTGTTTTGTTTTTGTTTTTGAGACAGGGTTTTTCTGTGTAGCCTTGGCTGGCCCGGACTCATTTTGTAGACCAGGCTGGCCTCGAACTCACAGCGATCCACCTGCCTCTGACTCCCTAGTGCTGGGATTAAAGGCGTGCGCCACCACACCCGGCTTCCTTAATTTGCTTTCTATAGCCCAAGTCGACTCCTGAAACTCAGGAGGCCAGAAGAGGCCGGTCAGGTCCTGTTTCTGCTTGCCTCCCCTAGACTGCCTAGTCAGAGGAAACAGCTCTCTGCTTGTCTCCTCTTCCCAGGCCCACTGTCATGGCTTTTGGGGAGGTTCTGCCTCCGTCACATCACCTTTCCTTCTCCATCTGATGGTCTTAGGAAAGGTGATGGTCATATCCTGTCACATGAAGGGCCACACTTAGTGCTGGGAGGTCATGAAACCTGTCCCTGCCAGGCAGTGGTAGAGGCTGGTCTAGAATAGAACCAAGGATCTAGGCTAGGCTCTGCTGAGATGGAGGGTTTAAGGAAGGTGGCAAGGAAGCCTTTTCCTGTCTTCACTGTCACCTGATGGCCATGCTCAGAGCAGCAGTGTTAATGAAACACTGGTGCCTGGAGGCAGGTGGGCACTCCTCTCCCTTACCCTGAGCCAGTCTGACTAATTTACAGGTTTATTTTTTTGTTGTTGTTACCCCAAAGGCTTCTCTCTGAAGTGACAAATGTGGGGGTTGGTTTCAAGTTTCATGTTTTTACATTACTGGGTGGGAAAGAAAAAAAAAAAAAACCCAAAAACACACAACCTTTCTAAACCAAAAAAAAAAAAAAAAAAAAAGCAGCTCTTACAGAATAGACAACTTCACCTTGAAAACACCGAAAAGGTCCCTGTTGCTCTGAGACACAACCAGAGACTGAAGGGTTAAGAGGAAAGGACCGGGGCCTGGCTGAACAGTGTCCGGGACATCGGGACATCCCCTTTGGAGGCCGTAGCACCTGCCAGTTAGGGGAAGGAAGACCGTCCCATGTGTGTATGGGTTCCAGTGACCCGTGGGTAGGTTGCAGGCCATGGAGCAGTCAGCTCAGGGTGAGGAGGGACCAGAGTAGGAAGGAATCATCTCTTCAGCTAATTTGATCCCGTAGGTCTGGGACTAGTGTTTCTTCCTGAGAGAGGGCTCTTTAGGTAGAGTGGTAGGTGGGAAAATACAGGGTCCATCTGGCACATAGAGGCTGGGGAGGGGAGGGTGCCACCCCCTCCTGTCTCAGGCTGGTAGCATTATAAACTACCCCCTGCCAGGGGCAGATGGCCTCCATGGCAGATGGAGACTGGGCCAGCAGTGGGATGGGCTTCCTAGCCTCAGCTTGGCCTCTTCTCAGGCTAATAAGACAACCAAGGAGGCAGTGACAGCTCTCTCTCTCTCTCTCTCTCTCTCTCTCTCTCTCTCTCTC
>OU015754.1:57952045-57981264 GCA_907169655.1 Acomys percivali | reverse complement strand
GTGTAGCAGGGGGTGGCAGGTGCTTAGGCCTAACACTGCCCACCTGTCTGGGCTCCTGATGCTACCCTGGTTGGTTCTCCAGTGACGCTGATAGTCTCTGGGGTTGGGAGACCACTGCAGCTGAAGAGCAATCTGCTAGTTGAAGACCCTTTCCCAACTCCCCAGAGCTTGGGCCTGGGCAGCAGCTCCTCCCAGAGGACGGCACCCCTTTATTATGCGTTCCTGCCCCCTCACTGCTCAGGCAGGCAGCGGCCTTCATTAGCCAAGGAGCTGGGGTCTGTTTTGGCTGCCTCATCAGCATCAGTGAACTGCGTCCCTGCGAGATTTGATACAATTTAATTAACCTAATTAAAAGCTCTGATTGCAGAGATGATTGGGGTAGCGCCAGCAGCGACTGCATATTTATAATGAGCTGCAAGGTGTGGGACCGCAGCCAAACGCCACGCATCCTAATGAGCGGGGAGCCGGGAGCCACGGAGCGGGAGAAGGAACGTTTATTTTTGGCAACAATGCCCAGTTCCTCCCTGCTAGGGAGTCAGAGACCCAGGGAGCAGAGACCAACCGGCCCACCACTCTCTTCTGCACAAGGTGGAAGTACAAATGTATGTTTTCCCTGCAGGCAGTCTTGGGCCTTTGGATACCCTGCCTACCTGGGAACTCAGTGCTAGCGTCTCTGCAGAGTGGGGGTGGGGTGGGGGTGGGGGTGGGGTAGGGTGACAGGGGCTCTTTGGCTGCCTCTCTTCATCTATGGGAGCCAGGGACCACTTTCAGAGCTGTTCTGAGGGCACAGAGCCCAGTATCATTTCATTTCCAGACTTTGGGACTTCTGGGCTCTCCTCTTAAACTTGTAAAAGGGAATCTGAGGCTAACCAAGACAGGCCCAAAAGTCAGATGAGAAGTCAGAAAAAGGAGTCTGAATGTCCAAGGGTCCCAAGTGAGGATTCTGGCCCTAGAGCAGGCAGGAGAAACAGCAGCAAAAACTCCCTGCTTATTCTAGAAGTTGGAGTCCCGCATCCGCAGCTCCTAGCTCCCTCCTGAGGCCCCTGCCCACCTCCCCTGGACTCTCTTCTCTCCCACCGCCTCTGTCGAGGGGAAAAAAAAAAATCTCAGTTTGTCTGACTCAGCGCTTCCGCTGTAAATCACATCTAATAATAACGAGAGTGAGAGCTGAGGCAGAGATGCTGGGTGAAGGGGGCACTGCCGAGAAGGGATGCACTGCCCAGGTGTTAAGGGGGTGGGGGTCTAGAAGTGGGGGGTATCCTTTCAGCCCCCCCCCACCCCCGCCAGCCACTACTCCTGTTCGGGAGCTTGCACAGGTCATGAGCTCAGCCAAGCTGGCCCAGCCCCCCAGTGCTTTGAGCACTGCCAGGACAAGATGAGATTTGTCCCTAGCCCACCTTGCAGAGTTGCAGCTGTTTAGCACCCTTATCAATCTTCTCTGTGGGTTTAATCATCTCTCTGTCATCCTTTGGGGGGGGGCAGCCCTCTCCTTACTGGATGGAGCTCTTCAGCCCCAGCTTCCCTCCAGTGCCCCTCCCCCCAGGCACAACTCTCTTCTCTCACTTGACTCCCCGGTAAGAGACAGAGTCTACCAGGGTGGCTTTGCCTTACATCTCAGTGGTAGGGGCTGAGTCAGGGGATAGCCTTAAAGTATACATAGGACTTCGCGTAGGCAGTGATGGAATTGGCAGAGAATGTACCCTAGCTGGCTCTCCATTTGACTCCATTCCAGACTGGGTAGGACTGGGCCTAAAGGATGGCCATGACTTTCAGCCTGGGCCTGGAGACTCTTGCACAGGGGCAGTGTCTGTCCTTTTAGCCAACTCTGGTCTTGTTCTTGGGTAGATCCTGTGGCTCAGGAGCCATTGGGTAGGAGCCATATGCCCATTGCTTTGTGGGGGATCTTGGGAAAGAGGGTACACAGGAGTCAATGGAGCCTGTGTTGTGGTCCAGGCTGGGAGCCAGGACGCAAGGGGCTCCAGGGCCCCTCCCAGCGCTGACGTACAAGATGACCTTCAGGGCCATGTTTCAACCTTCTCCGCTGTGCTCTCTTTCCCCCCCAGAGCATCTGCAGAATGGGTGAGGTGGGTGGCTGGGGGGTCACATGGTGGCATATATGCCCCTAGAAGAACAGGGGAAAGAGAGTTCCTTCTTCCTTTTGCTGCCTCTCTCAATGCCAAGGAAAGCCACTGCTCCCTACTTCTTGAGGAAGGTGTGACATCCCAAAGAGGAATGGGGTCCTGCTGGGCTCCGCCATCGTTATGACTGAAGGACCCCTGAGCCAAGCATCCCTTTGGGGGTTGATCAAGGCCCTGGAGACTCACCAGCTAGCCTGGGCTGGAGAGGGTTTTTTTTTTCCCTCTTCCACACAGACTGGCCTCTGGGAGACAATGGAGTGTTGACAAGGCTTAAGTCCTGGTCTCACATGACCTGACCAGGGCTGTGGGTGGACTGCTGCACGTGGCCGAGCCGCCTGAGCCGACCTTTGGTTGCTGGCTAGAGAAGAGAGGAAGCCATGAGGTCTCCTGCCCACTCAGTACCCTGGGCACACTGCCACCCGACCCCAGGAACTGCCCTCTGGGCACACACTCTGTCCTCCTCCTACCTTCTCTTCTTACTCTTTCTTCTGTCCCAGCAGCACATGTGAGAGCGTGTGCACTCACTGTGAATGTATTTGTGTATGTCTGGCTGACTGTGGGATCGGAGACACACACAGGCTGAAAAATAGGGAGAGAGGGAAATCCTGTGCGAGCTCTTCTCCATCAGGAGTGAAGGACGTGCTACTTGGGGGTGGGGTGGGGGGAGTGGAGGGGTGGGTAGACAGGTGGGACTAACACCAGGGACGAGCTTTGTCTCATGCTTTGGCCTGGGTCTTCTTCGTTCCTGCAGGAGATGGCAGTGATGGAGGCTGACTCCTGTGGACGCATCTTGTTACACCCTAAGCCTAGGCTGTGACAGAGCCTCAGCGTCATCTTCAAACGTGAAAAAGGATAAAGTCAGCGTGGTGGCTCACCCCTCCATGCCAGCACTTGTGAGGCTGACACAGGAGGATCTTCCAGTGTAAGGCCAGTCTGGGCCGTGTAAGCAAGAACCTGTCTCAAAGGAAAACAAAAAGTAAAAACAAACAAACGACAAGCAGAATTGGGGCAGTTGTATAACTACTGTACTCAATGAATAAACTAAAAAGATATTTAATGAGGAAGCAGGGTACGCACATGCACACACATGTGCACACACATACGGCCTGCACACACGCACGTACACAGTACATAGATGGAATATATATGGAAGGTCAAGAGGGGTCCTGAAACAGGTTTTCCTTTCTTCCTCATCTCACCACAGTTCTAAGGTAGGTGTAGCAATGGGGGTTATCTCCAGAGAATCTTCTCCGGATGTCCCTAAGGAACTGAGGTCCAGCTGAGGTGGGCGAGCCAGTACAAATAACTGATAGTGCGCTTGGAGGGCAGCCTGCCCTTCGACTTCGTTGCATACCAATACAAATATTATGTGAAAGTGAAAAAAATTTTTTTGTCTTTCTTTGTTGGCAGCCTCATCTATCTATCTTTCTTTCTTTCTTTCTTTCTTTCTTTCTTTCTTTCTTTTTCTTTTCTTCCTTCCTTTCTGTATAGCCTCTCTGTGGCCCTGGGATCATATCCAGGGAAGCTAGCCGGACTTGGATTAGATGGGATGAGATGCTAGGCAGCAGCACAAGGAGGCCGCGGGTTGAGGAGGGATAGTGTCTGTGCTAACATTTATTCCCTGGATCTCACTCAAGTGAGGTTTCCAGAGGCTTGTCTGAGGAGAGTTTGCAGACTGTCTCATCTCTATCCCCTCCTTTTTTCTTTCTTTTTCTTTTTGTCTTTTTGCTTCTTTCTTTTTCTTTTCCTTATTGATTGATTGATTGATTGATTGATTGATTGAGAAAAGGTTTCTCTGTGTAGCCCTGGCTGTCCTGTAACTCACTCTGTAGACCAGGCTGGCCTCAAACTCACAGAAATCTGCCTGCCTCTGCCTCTGAGTGCTGGGATTAAAGACACAGGCCACCGCAGGCTCTGTTTTCTTCTTTGACCCTTGACCTCTATATGGTCTTCCATGAATCCCATCACATGTTCAGGGAGACAGTATGGGACTAGCTCTTATCAACGAAACAAACGTTGGAGCCTGGCAGGAGCTGTACTGGGCTGAGGTTAGGGATGGAACCCTGGCCGAAGCTGAGGCTAAGGCTGGAGCTGAGAGTGTTGGATAGTGGTATGGTGGGGGCTGGCAGGGTAACCCTTTCAGTCTTGACAGGGATCTGAGACGCCTATTTTTAGTTTCTTAACGCAGATGTTCTCCTCCAGTGAGGAGTGCTTGGTGTCTGCTCTCCCTTGGAGGGGCGGGACAGGTCCCCTCCCCCTGCTCCCCACAGCTGAGCAGAGCCATACATCACCAAAGGGCTGGGGATCCCTAGATGTATTGCCCTAATACGTCGCTATAGCAACCCCACTCTAATCCTGCATTATTCTAATGTGGTCCCCTCCCCACTGTGATGTATAGCTTGGGTCTCAGAGCTGCTGGTCTCGGAGTATCCCAGGGATGAGTAGGCTGGAGGTTGCCCTTGCTCCCGGGGGGGCCCCATCCTGCTCCTCATTCTGTGCAGGAGGACCCTTTGTGAGGTTGGCTGTGGAGGTGGGGCCTGCCCTATCAGCCTACCCTCCTGCCTACCCAGAGAAGGTAAGCCGCAGGTCATGTGTGCCCAGCCCTGGGACACGAGAGTCTGACGCACTGAACCACGCCAGCCTGCCTGGCCTGGGGACCTGAGGCCTTGGGGTTGGGGGGCCAGGGCAGGACAATGGTTGCATTCCGACTGTTAGCCAGCCACAGGCCCCCCATTGTTTCTGTGGACACTGCCTGCTTGAGGGCAGCCGTTCTGGCCCTCACCCCTCGTGGCGCGTAGGATGCTCCCTGGACCACTCCCCCGGGAAACCATAGAGGGGCAATTCATGGGGTGGCTAGGGCATAGTAGGCTCCAGCTGGACCCAGATTCTGGGGAGCAGGAGGGGGAGGTGACTGAGGATTGTTTGTGTCAGGGGAGGGGGGCCGAATAGTTAGAGCTGAGTCCTCAGGGCCCTGGACGCCAACCACGTCATCCCCCATCCTTCCTCTTGTGTGGGCTGCTTGGAGAAGAAGCCCCATTGTCAAAGAAGCAGGCCCACCCAGGCTAAACGGCAGGCGGCATCTTCAAAACTGTACTGGGGGAAATTGAGGTGATGGGTATGGCAAGGGGGTGTTCCCAGTTATACATCCAGGTAGTGACAGGGCTGGGAACAGAACATCACCCCCGTATATCTCCCTGGTGCTTAGATGTGCCTGCCACTTTTGATAGAAAAAGGCAACCCAGGGCTGGCCTTGGTAGAGGCTATGTTAAGCGCCTTCTCCCCAGCACGTACATTTAAGGCGAGCACTTGACATTCCTGGGGTAGGACATGAGAGCTAAGGGGAATCCTAGGACCCTTTAGACTGATGTCAGAATGGGCTCCAGCTCCTTTGGGGCCCTGGAGGAATGAGTGGAGTGTGAAGGGTCCGAGCACTTTGACACGAACAATTTCACAGATCCAACAACAGATTTCACTGTTTCCTTCCACATCGTTTTCTCACACACCTACCCTCTATGGCCGGCGGGGGGTGGGGGGGTGGGGCATGTGGGGGGTGGGGGGGAAGGGGAGAGGTCAGGAAGGGAATGAGACCTAGCCAGAAGCGCGTGGTGGTTGTGGTGGTTAGTGGCATTGGTCTTCTCTACATCCATTAAGCAGGGCGTTTGGCCAAATAGATGGTAGCTGGGCGGGTGGGTGGCTGGGTAGGTGGTGGCTGAATGGTTGCATGCATAGGTGGGTGGCTGGATGAATGGAATAGCGGATGACTGGAGAATGGACTGATGGGTAAGTGAATGGGGGGGCGCAGAAATGCTTATTTCATATTTTGAGGTCCGTGGTGACGAACGATCTGGGTTTGGGGACCCAGGAATCTGAGGCTGAGCTATACAGGTTAGAGGTTAACCTCTGGCCAGGGTTGCAGCCATGAAGGAAGCTTCGGTCAGATTTAATCTCATGGTTTGTGACCCCCATCTGGTTTGGAAGCCTTGACCCTGCACCGAATCTTTTTGTGCTAGGGTCAAAAATGTGCCAGGGTCTGCTAGAGGAGGGTCCTGAACAGCGCAGGGAAAGGCATAAAGGTTCGGGGTCTAGGAAGGGTGAATGAGTTGGGGGGGGTCTGATGGTTCGGGGGCTGAGGGACTGTCTTTGGGATCCAGGGACCCCTGAGCAAATCTCCATCCACTCTTCATAGTCCAAATTAACGCCCCTGAGTGCTGTTTCCGCAGAGCCCAGTACAAAGCCTTGGTACATGGTACTTGTACTTAGTATTGTAACATCAGAAGACAAGGTTGGGCGAGTAGGGTTGCCACAGACTGGAAGTAGGCAATAGGCTTAAAAGCTGTACCTAGCATTGATTTTTCTGGGTCCCTCTGAGGAAGGCCTTTAATATCCCTGGGCCTCGGTTTCCTCACCTGTGGACTGGGGATGAGAATTTTAGACTTACATTTCCTACAGTGGTTTTATGAATGAAAAGAAATCATTCCAGGAGGGGCAGTAGTGCTAGGGGAAGCACTTGACGTTCTTTTTTTTTTTTTTTCTGCAACAGCTCAGCAATAATACATACTGTACATATAAAATTATTTTTTACAGCTAACATTTAATGTGCACTCACGACACTCCAGGCTCTAAGGGTTTATGTTATGTATTAGCTCGATCATCAAGTCCTCACTGCAGTTCTGTGGGGGCAGCCACTGTTATCTTCATTTACAGGAGAGGAAAGTGAGGTACGGACAGTTGAAGGAACTTTCCAGAAGGTTCCAGGCCTGTAAGAAGGTGTACCAGCCTGGGCAGATGTTAGGTCTTCATCCTTGGCTACAATGTGGTTGCTCAGGATGTGGAGGCTTGGAGGGGGCCAATCAGGAAGACTTCCTGATCTTCTGAATTAACTTGGGCCAGTTACCTAACTTTCTTTAACTCTGTAGGATTCATTTGGTTTGGGGTAGTGGAGAGAGGGATGTAGAGTCTAGTCAATAGCTCTAACACCCTCGATTCCCACTTTCCATGCCTGAATTCTAGAGCTTTCCCTGCTTTGAGCGAACACCCAGCATTAGCTATTATTTTTGCCCTTAGCCTTAGTATAAAAAGAACAGGGGCTAAGGAGTCAGATAAAATGGCTTCTACCCTGATTGCTGGCATTTGCTGATCTTGCTGCCTTGGTTAAGCTAATGTTCTCTAGGCCCCAGTTTCTTCTTTTTATAAAATGGGGCTATATTGTGTGACACAGTAAACTTAAAGCAAAAGGTGAATGTTGGGGTATGTATGACATAAAAGTGCCCTTGGAAGAAATGGGGTCCCTGGTCAAAGGTCATCTGGTCATCTTATGGTGTTCTTCCCTGTACACCAATGTCTAAGCTCAGGCCTCAGGTAAAACAACTTTGATTTATCCATCACTTATGCTAAATATCATGTGCATTACCCCACTTAATTCTCAAAGCAACCCTATAATACGGAACGGCCATTGTCATCGTTCTGTGAGAACAAGGCACAGACAAGTGAATTGCTTGGTTTAAGGTCACAGGATGATGAAAGATGGAGCTAGGACCGGTATCCAGGTCTGTTTCGCTTCCCAGCCCCTGTGCTTACACTCAGTGTTCTGCCTCTCCTGAGTCACAGCAAGTTCCTTGGGACTTTGATGACATAGGAGAAGGCAGGTGATGCACAGATGCTAAAGGGGGCTTTGCTACAGGCTAGACCTGGCTGTGAGCTGCTTGCTTAGATTCTAGCTTCCACACGGACCCTGTCCTCCCCAGCTCAGCTTCAGCAAAAGCCCAGGCAGGGTGACGCCAGGCTAAGGGAGCAGTGCAGGGTCCAGGTCTACTTCGGCTCAGGCTCCCGCTCAAAGCTGAATAACCGGGAGCCCTTCAAGAAGGATTTCTGAAAAGCCATCAGGAGTGAATCATTGACTTAGGGAGGCGATGAATCAACCGGGAGTTCATAAAACGGCAAATGAATCGGGTGTGAGAGCAATGGAGCCACTGCTATTCCCCAGAACCCTCCAGGGACAGAGAGCCGAGAGAAAAGAAATAAAAATAACACAGGGCCTTATGCCTGCTACAAACCCGAGGCAAGCCCTCTTTCCACGTGAGAAGGCAAAGGAAAAGAGAGGGGACAGGACCCACTGGTGGGTGAAGTGGGCCAGAGGCTCCCAGGGTTCTGTGGGATCCCTGGGTCCAGGCTGTGGGTGTAATTAGCAAACGCCTTTTCCCCCTTCTTTTCAGGAGCCCTCACAAGAAAGAACACTGATTTTGACGAACACCCAAAATAATGTGAGATCAGGCACCATGCATTATGCATGAGGTCTGATTTAACATGAACATTATTTCTTGTGTACGAGACCATATGCCTCCGTGCTGTCTCTGCAGCCTAATAAAAGCCAGACCCCACCCTGGTCAGGCTCAGCATGGAGATGTGTCCACTGCTGTGTGTGGTTGGGGATGAGGCGGACATGGGAAGGACTGTGAAACAGTGCTCCTGGTCCTTAGGTCATTTGAGGAGAGGCCATTAAGATGCTCTGAAGGGAGGTGGGAAGCAGGGGGTGGGTTATAGTCTTGTAGTGTACAGTGGATATTACTTCATGAAATGCTAGTGTGTGTGTGTGTGTGTGTGTGTGTGTGTGTGTGTGTGTGAGAGAGAGAGAGAGAGAGAGAGAGAGAGAGAGAGAGAGAGAGAGAGAGAGAGACAGGAGGAGCTTGTGATTAGGTGAAGCTGGGTTCATCACAGGGCCACGTGGGGCCTGTGCATAGCTAGGTTTTACTGTTCAAGGATGATGGTGGAATGGATAGAGCTAATTGCTGTGTGTGTGTGTGTGTTTGTATATATACACACGCATATGTATGTGTGGGGGTGTGTGTTTAAAAAATAAGATCACACATACATACAAACACACAGCCTAACTTTAATTATCTGAAAGGAGCAGAAAGCGATCTGGGAGGAGCTGGGGCAGTGATGTGCGGGGATGTATTTGGAAAGTGGTTTGTGGGGTAAGTGCTTAGAAATCTCGATAGGAGAGGGTCTGGCTAAATGTCACAGCGGACAGTGGTGCCTGGACTTCCAAGAGTTCAGTGCCAACCACCAGAAAGCGCCAAACAGTGGTATGGGTGAGGGTTGTGTGCGCGTGTGTTTGTGTGTGTTTAACTGTTGAGAAGCTAGTGAGAGGAGAGATGGGAGTGTGAGTAGGAGAGATGAAAGAGTAACACGTGGTAGTGGGTTTCTGAGCATGGCTGTGAGTGGGCAGGCGGTGGATGGAAAGAGAAGGGTCACAAATGAGCATATTTGTGTCTGTGTGTGAAGCAGGATTGCTTCCTTTGGGGCCTGAAGTCACCTCTGCTCTAGCTGGCAAAACCTACAGAGAAACCACCCAGAAGTTGACTCAGGAGGGCATGCTCTCTCGCTCTGACAAAGAGGTCCTTCTGGTGACTGGTGTCATGTCCCAGCTTAGGAACCGATAGAGGGCAGTCCTCCCACAAGGAGTCTTGAGCAGCACTGGGGAAACCCTGGCAGACCTAGCAAACACTAACTCTGGGGCCTTCACATATTGACAGGCGAGGACAAACCTGAAGTGTCTCGAAGGCATCAGGCAGTAGTCTCTAACCTGAGAACCCTGGGAAGATCCGCTTGGCTAACCTTAACAGAAGTATCTGGGCCAGATAAGCCCCTCCCATTCTACCCTCTGCCTAAGTGACTCAAGTCCTGATGTGGAAAGTTCAGAAAGGAAGAAGATAGGCCCTGGGTGGGTCACGCTGATTTTTCTTCTCCTACGCAATTTGAGAGACCATCTAGGAATTTCCAAGTAGCTCCAAGTGGGCAGCAGTGCTTAAGAGCCAGGTAGACCTATGTGGATAGTCACTCGGTTTCTAGGGACATGGGACGATTGCTTGGGATTGACACCAGGCAACACAGAAACCTGTACAACCTGGGGCAGGCGGTGAGGGAGACTATCAGTGTGTGTGGTGCTCATGAACAGGGTACCTGCTGAATTTGCCTTGATGACTACAGGTGACCACGATGGCTACCTTCCTTCTTTCTAGTCTTAACCGCCCCTGGCCCTACGAAATGCTCTGGATCAGATGATTCTCTGTATAATATGGATTCTGCCCCCTTATTATGCGGCTCTGGGACCAGCCATGGATTTTCACACATGCAGCGGAAGGTGTTCTCATGAGACCATTCCTGTTCTACCGACCTGTGGCTCCATGATTACAGGAAATAACTTTGAGTGTAAAGAGTGAGAGACGGTCTCGGTAACTCCCAAGTCTGCAATGGAAAGTTGCGCTTCTTTGGGTGAGGGAGCCGATTATTAGGGACATGCGCCTCTCCTGGACAAACAGAAGCTCTGAAGACCTCTGGCACAAACAGGTAGACCTGTATACAGGAAATACAGAGGCCCTCAACTTGATGTGCCTTTCCTAAAACTATTCTGTCACGGGATTAGGACTCTAGGCTCCTAGGTTGTCTGGAACAAGAAACCATAGGGCCTCATGCTCCAGAGGGGTTCTCGCTGGGGAGTTATCCCAGGCGGGTGTCTCATTAAGCAAAATCCTTGCAGTGCAAGATCTGCTTCCACCCTCTTTCCCACCTTTCCCTCTCTTCCTCAGCTGCCGCTGGCTCTTGGGAGGCTGCACTGTTTTGCTATTTTTGAGTTGACTTGCTTAAATAATAAGCCCACCCTCTTGTACAAGATTAAGCAGACAATTAGGAAATCAATCAATCAATTGGTGTCAGCTGTAGGCAAGAGGCCAGTGAAAGGCCCGTCTTCCTGAGGCCTTTTCAATTTCAAAGCCTGCAGAGGCTGGCAGGGACTGGGAAGTTTTGTTGGCTCCCATTTTGGGACCCCTGTCCCCCCCCCCCAGCCCCCAGAACACATCTAGGGGTGGAGAACTAGGGAGTAGGAGGGATATGGGATGGCCTTAAAGTTTTGTATCTAATGGTGCATGAAATGAGAGGCTGAGGCGGGGTGGCCAACGGCTCCCTGTGCCATCATCCTGCTGGCCCCAGGTCTCCCTGAGAAGTACAAGGAGTCTCCGCTGGAAGGAGGAGGTGCAGCGGCCCAGTGGGGACTCTGGTGCCCATCACAGGCATGAACTGAAGAAATAAAAAAAATTAAAAGGAGCAGATGGAGCAAGCTGAGCTCTTGAAAAACCCAGGAGCCTTTGTGTTTGGAGTGACAGGACCCTTCCATTCTTGAGGGGCAGAACCCAGGAAAAGCCTCCAGGGACCATTAACCTGACAGTTATCCCTATGTCCCAGCCCAGCCAAGGGCCAGCAGTTTGGGGTCCTGGAACACCTGACTCTGGCCATCACCCACTCAACCAGGTGCTCTCCAAGGCCTGGACTTGAGCAGCTTCCCAGGCAGGCGGGGACCCTCTCCTGCCTCCCCCCCCCAACCCCAGATCAACTTTCTCCTCAGACGGGCCACTGTGCCTTCATCTTTGTTCCACCAAGAGTAAGAAGAACCTTGTATTTCTCCTGAGAGGGAAAAAGAGCCACGGCCTGCCCAAACAGAGAGTGGTTTTTAAGGAAAACAAAACAAGACTTGACCGGGATGCCATCTTGGGTTTTGAACTGAACTGAGACCTGGCCCCCAACATGGGGACTTTCTGAGGGGGTGGGGTTCCTCAAGAATGGAGAACGTTTCTGAATGTTGGTTTTCCCTTCAGGTCTCGCCGCACAGCCCTGTATTCTCCCCTTCCACCAGCTCTCCCCTCGGGGATGTTCTTGGGTGTCTACCCTAGGAGATATATATGCCAAGCCTTCCCCACAGCACAGTCTATGCCTCGACTCCTCTCCAACGGTGGCTGGGACCGGCAGTTTGTTTGCAAAGCGGATAGCTTTGCCAAAGCAAACAGGCAAGACCCGCTCCCAGGCTGACTGACTTGGTTTTGCAGGACCACTAAATGGACCTCAGGCTGAACTCGCCAGATATGTCCAGGGTGTCTAGGCGGGCTAGGATGGAAGATCACCACCAGGTTCCCAGTTGCCCTATAACCCTAAAACTTGGCCTGGCCCCCTTTCGTGGAATGCAAGGTAAAGTCAAAGGGGTGTCAAGGCAAGGAAAACAGTCAAGGCTGGCAATCCAGGAAAAGGTGAGCTTTGCTTGAGTGTCAGCTTGTGTCTGATGCACAGCGGGCCCCAGGTTCCATGTGGGATTCAGTGGTTTACTGTCCTAGGCCCTAGTCTGGTCTTAGAAGTCAGTGGGAGCAGGGCGTCACTCATTTTTTTCTCTAGACTGGTGTGTACCTGGGCCAGGTGCCCCAATGGTTGACCAAGCAACAGGCAGGCAGTCCTGATACTGACCCGGAAGAAGGCCAGTTGTTCCATTCCTCTCTGAGTCCAGAACTTCAGGAGGGGACCAGGCAGGGAAATCTCATCGCTTCCTGCAAAAACAAGCCCAGCCCTAGCAGTAAAGAGAACAGGACACAGCCCTGGGGTACGTGTTTATGTGAGTAATAAAATATTTACTATAACATAAATATAAAGGGAACTTCCCAGTCTACATTATTATTATTTTTTGCAATAAAGATACAAAGAGAATGCACCAAAACATTGTTCCAAAAAATAATAAAAAATAAAATAACAAAATTTAAGCTCAAACCTTAACAAACTGATGAAGAAATAGTGAAGGGGAAGCTCCAAACACATCCAGAAAATAAATAGAGACGGGTCGGAAGTCAGGAAACCATATTAAAATATCTTTTTCACTTTAGTCGGGTGTACAAAACCCTTTAGGATGGGGAGGGAGAACAACCCAGAAAACCAATAAAAATAAAAATAAAAACCAAGCACAAAATGTTTCTTCCCCCCACTTGCCAGTGTGTACATATGTCACATATTTACATGGTTCCCACCTCACCCCAATTTTGGAGAATTGCTCTCCAGTGTTTCCCCAGCATCCCGAGGGGGCTGGAAAGAGAACAGGGGAAGCTGTAGGGAATTAGGCAGAAGGTTCTTGGGGGAACAGTTTATTTCTACAGCTGGTTAAAAAATAGTTCCAACTTTTCCAAGTTTCGTTCGTTAAGGCCAGGAGGGGCAGGGCCCGGCGGGGAAGCAGCGGCCCGCGGTGCGTGCTCGGTCTTGCGGGTGGAGATGCCCCTTTCCACCCGGGTGTGCGTGGGAGCGCAGACCCTCTCCGCTAGGCCAAGGAACCGAGCCGAGGGCTCGGTAAAACGAAACGAAAAATGAACACTCAAAAAAAATTTTTTTGTTAGTTTTTTTTGTTTGTTTTGCGTTCTTGGAGGAAGGAGGAGAGGGGAAGAGAAAGGGAAAATAAATTAGGCTAGATTAAAGCTTTGGCTATTTCCTGCTTTTATACACAGATGCGGCTCTCGCGGCCTCCCCTCCGGGGCCCCGATAAATACAGTATACAGCGATTTAAATTAAGGGCGCGGGCGGAGTTAGAAGGACCCCAGGAGCCGAGAGGCTCCACGAATAAATAAAAACCGTAAAAAACCAAGCCCGGAGAAAGGATGAGGGGGCGGGGCGCATCCTGGTGCGAAAGAGGCGCGGAGAGAATAAAGTGAAAGCCCCCCTTCCCGTGACCTGCAGGCTACAGGGAGTCCGCACCCGGGAGAGCTGCAGGGACTCTCCTCTCTCTTCGTGCTTTCTCCCGGGGAATCCCTAACCCCGCACCGCGTTACCTTTCGCTGTGGGGAGGCCGCTGCCGGGATCCGGCCCCGAACAGCCCGGGGACAGGGGCGGGGGTCGTCGAGGGTATAGGGACAGGGAGCAGGCAGTGGGCAGAGGGCGCCCCGAGTGAGTTGGCGCATTCTGGGTCTTCGCTGCTCTCTCCCGGGAGTCGGGCTACACAGCCTCTCGGCCGCCCTAAGCCGCTCGCCGGAGAGGGGGGTCGGTCCAGGGTGTTTGGTTTTGTTTAAAAGTTTCTGGGCTTTTTTTTTTCCTTTTCCTTTTTGTAAAATCCAAAGCAACCGAATAAACAGCAACAAAAAAGAGTCCAGGCCGCGCGGGCTGACTGCGCGCTGGAGGCACCGCTGCGCCGGCGGGGAACCCAGCCCGCAGGGTCACTGCACGGAGCCCGGCAGTGTGTGGTGATGGTGGTGATGTAGCGCGGCCGGCGGGGGTGGCGGGGGAGCAGCGGGTGGCGACGCGCCGCCCCCGCCAGGCCCCAGCTCCCCCGGCGCATAAACATCGTCCATGGGCGGGTGGCCCGCGCCGGCCGCAGGGGTCATGCGCTTCTCCTTCTGCCGCCGGTTGCAGAACCAGACACGCACCACCTCCTTCTCCAGCTGCAGGCTGTCGGCCAGGCCGGTGATCTCGTGCGCAGACGGTTTGGGACACTTGAGAAAGTGGCTCTCGAGCGCGCCTTTGACCCCCACCTCAATGGACGTGCGCTTCTTGCGCTTGCGGCCCTGCGCCGCGATCTTGTCCAGGTTGGTGGGACTGCCGCTGGACGAGTCGGTCTCCTCCAGCCACTTGTTGAGCAGCGGCTTGAGCTTGCACATGTTCTTGAAGCTCAGCTGCAGGGCCTCGAAGCGGCAGATGGTGGTCTGAGAGAACACGTTACCGTAGAGCGTGCCCAGCGCCAGCCCCACGTCGGCCTGGGTGAAGCCCAGCTTGATGCGCCGTTGCTTGAACTGCTTGGCGAACTGCTCCAAGTCGTCGGAGCTGGGCGCATCCTCATCCGAGTGCTCGCCCACCGACGAGCCACCACCTCCTGCGCCCGGGTGCAGGTGCGCCGCCGCCGCGTGCAGGCCGCCCGCGTGTGCATGTCCGTGTGCGTGTCCGTGTGCACCCAGGTGCGGCGGTGGCGACGGCTCCAGCTGTGCCTCGTGGCCGTCCTCGTGCAGCGCGTGGTGTAGGCCGGGCCCCGCGCCGCCACCGCCTGCAGCCAGCATCCCGGCCAGGCCGCCGCCGCCGCCACCGGGGTAGGCCGCCTGCGCGTATATCCCGAGCGGCTGGGGCTGGTGGCCCCCGCCGGCCCCGGGTGACGGCGACATGGCGGGGCCCAAGTGGTGCGCTGTGCCGCCCTGTGCCCATGCTGCGCCCGCGTGGGCCGCCCCTTGGTGCACCAAGCGGGCGTGGAAACCGCCGCTGCCGCCGCCGTCGTCGGCTCTGCCGGTGCCGCCACCGCCCGCCTTGCCGTGCTCCAGGTGCGGGCCTCCCGCCCAGTCGCCGCCTCCTCCTCCCGTGGGTAGCCACTGAGGGTGTGCTAGGCCCACGGGGTGGCCCGCGCCCGCGCCCAGCCACTCGTGGTGCATCAGCTTCTGCACTTCGCGGTACGCGGCCCCCGCGTGTAGCCTCTCGGCGGCGGCCGCTGCCGCCGCCGCCGCATCAGGATGCATGAGCGGCCCGGTACCCCCAGCTCCACCGCTGGGGCCCCGCGGCAGGTACTGCGCGGTGGTGGCCATGCCGCCCCGCGCCCTGCGCCGCGCCGCCGCCGCCGCCGCCTCGCTCCGTCTGCGGGCCCCACCGCCGCGCTCCGCCGGCTTAAAGCCGGGACCCGCTGGGCGCTCCGGAGCCCCACCCCTCCCGCCGCCCATTGGCTGCCCGCGGAGCCGCCTCCCGCCCCCCGGCCTCGGCCTCCGCCCCCCGCGCCCGCCCGCCGCCGGGGCCTGCAGCACAGAGCTCGCCATTGGGCCTCGCTCCCGGGGTCCCGCGCGCCGGCAGTGCTGATTGGCCGCTGGGGCTTCATTCATGACCCCCCCCCCCCCCCCGCTACCGTCCGCGTACACATTCACGCCCCGGGGGCGCGGCCGCCACGTGGGGAGTGGCGCGGGGGTGGCACTGGGACCGCACCCCCTCTGGTCCGGGCTGCGTGGGCCCCGCTTTCCCCGCAGCGCGGGAGACTCGGAACCCGGTCGGTTCCACGTCCCACACAAGCTGAATTTCCACCCGCATCCCACTGGGGCGGGGGGATTGCGGGCTCCGGGAGGCGCTCGGGCTCCAAGCAGAGACTCAGTCCCGCACTCCTCCCAGCGTTGTGCCGCTGCCTGCGGGCCAGGATCCCGAGTCTGGGCTGCAGCGAAAGCAAGGCAGCGTGGCTTCCCGACTGGATACCGCGCGGCTGCTCACCTCCGCGCCCTCGCCTCCTGCGGCTGCCAGGTCGCACCATGCGCTCCCCTTCGCGCCGATCCCACGGTCTCGGTTTTCCCTCTTCTCCCTCTAGACTTAGCGTCACAACTACCAGGACCTCTCCGGCCCGAAAGTGCAGCAGGCACGGACAGAGTCGGATCAGCTTGGGCTTCATGCCTCTCGCCGGCTGACCTTCTTTTTCCTGGGCACCGAGGCCAGGTGAGTACCGCGTGGGCAGCGCTGAGCCAGGACAGCGGGCAGCAGCGGCTCTGCGCGGAGATGCGAGCTCCTGTAACCAGCTGGGCTCCCGGGATCTGGAATGAGAGAACCTTGAGGTGGAGATTGGTTCCAGAGAAAGCGCCACCAGTGGGTGGGGGATGGACACCGGGCCTTGTCCTGCGCTGCTGTAACCGGTTCTTGCTATTTCCTCACTGCTTGAACCGGTGTTCCGTCGTTGGCGCTTGTTGTGGTGGGGCTATGCCGGCGGGAAACTTGCAGGAGAGGGTGGGTGGACTGATTCAGGGAAGGACAGTTTGGCACGTTAGAAATCCAATGTGCAGGCTGGCAGCTGTCCAGCCTCCCGTGGAGCCAACTCGGGCTTGTCTGGTAGGGAATTGAGTTTGAGGTGTCCTTGTTGGAGAAGGGGACAGTGGGATGCTGCCAATCTCTTCATCTCTGTCCGTGAGTAGGGCTTCAGTTGCAGCTGGTCTGTTTCCTTCCTTTGCCCTACAAGGCTCTGTACTTCTGCTCGTTCCTGTGCTGGGCTTCTCTGTCCACTGCAGACCCTCACCTGCCTTCTAGTCTTGCTTCAAAGTGATTCAGAGGCTCCAGGGTGCCAAGCTGGAGGGCCTAGCTTGGAGCTTGCCGGACAGGCCCACTCAGGACTGTGGAATGGAGCCTGTTTGAAGAAAGAAGACAAGGGCTCTGAAGGCAGCTGCTGTGGGGACCATCTCAGAATGGCCGAGACAGAGTTGACAGTGCTAAAAGTTACCCTGGGGTATAGAGATGGTGTCCTCTGAGCCCTCAGTGGCCCAAGTTCAGCACCTGGCTGGCCTTCAAAGGAAGGGATGGAAGAGGCTAGGGTTGTCTGACTATTGGCCACAGTCCTGAACAGGCACCTTTAAGTTCGAGTCTAGCTGGAGGGGCTGTGATAGATACCTGTGTTTGAACCCACATAGGGATGCTGGGTTTTTCTGGATATTGGTCCAGGAAGTCGTCACCTTGAGGCAGCTCAAGTTCTCTTGGTCTACTTATCTGGCTTAAGCTTTCTTCCAGACCTAAGTGTAGGACTCAGACTTGGATTCCTACAGGTGAAGGCTCTCACACCAGTCCTAACCAGGCCTGAGGTACTCTGAAGATTGGACTCAAACCGGAGTTTCCTCTGTCTTCTTCCTGTTAGAGTACTCTGGTCTGTTCTTTCTGAATTTGGGTTTCCTTTTTTTTTTCCTTGTAACTTGGGACTGACAGTGTCTTACAGTCCTCCTGTCTCTCCGAGGTGAACAGAGAGTAACCCCTCCCCACAACACACAAAGGGCTTTTACTCTGCTCTTTCCTGTTCTCGGTGTCTGTTAGGTGGGCAGCTAAGTCTGTTCTTTCATTTGTACAGCGGGCTGTGGGCTTGGGACCAATTTACCTTCTTTGCGCTTCCATCTTTGGCAGCCTGAGATTCTGTGCATCTACGCTGACCCTGCTGGAATATGGGAAATGTCTAGACAGCAGACAGATGGTATGCTGTGCGAATGTGTGTGTGTGTGTGTGTGGGGGGTCACCACTGTGGCTCAAAAACAGTGACCCGTGGGTATGGTGCTGTTCTGTCCATCCTTTGGCCTGCGCCTTAATCCTTAGGGGAGCTAGTGACATCATCCTTAGTGTACGGAGCAGAGCTGAGCCTTACTCACGCAGACCCCCTCACCTTTCTCCTCATTGCTATAGGTTGCAAGAAGTGGTAGTTTTGGCCTTCGGGCAAAGATGGCCAATAGCCTTATCTCTGGCCATGCTTGTAGGCAGATCAGGGCTGCCTGGAAGCTGTGTTCCTTGGTCTGTGCTCAATGGAGGGGTCAGCATCAGAAGAGCAGCACCCAGGCTCCCAGATTGCCAGCTTGTTGCCCAGCCTGTCGCACTCCCCAGGCTAACATCCCTGTAAGCAGCACGCAGCCTGTGTGAATCTCTTGCTTCTGGGGGGGCGGGCTGCGGCTTCTCCGACTTAAAGGGGAGACGGTGATGTCTGCGTCTTGGGATGATTGCTCTGAGGCTCCGAGGATGTAACAAAGTGTAATTTAAGCGTCCTTCCGGCACATAGTGGGTGCTGCCCCCGGGGTAAGCAGCAGCATGAACTAGGAAAGGCCAAATTCTTAACTTTAGACCCTTTACACTGTAGATTCCTCGGGGTTATAGGTTTTGAGCCCCGCTTTTCCTGAGAGTTCAGTTTCCCGTAGGGAATCTTTGGCACCTTTCCCCTTCTTGTTCTTGGAGACTGTGTGGGATGTTGAAGACTGTCATAGGCCCCTGGCCAGATACCTGTACCAGAATGGCTTCTCTCTCTAGGACAGTGGTTCTCACCTTGTGGGTCACAACCCCTTTGGAGGGGGGGGGGTCAAATGGCCCTTTCACAGGGGTTGCCTAAGACCACGGGGAAACACAGATGTTCACATCACAGGTCATAACAGAAGCAGCACTACAGTTACGAAGTAGTAACAGAAGTAATTTTATGGTTGGAGGGCAGCGACCATGAAGAACTGCAGCATTGATGGGCTGCAGCATCAGGAAGGTTGAGAACCACTGGTCTGGCATCACTGTAGCCACAGTTCTGGGGAGAACTCTTCTTCATAACCATATCCCACAGCCATGGTATACACATGGAAGTAAGGCACCTCTGTGGCTGGTCCAGAGGGAATGGTGAGGACATGCCAGGAGACGTGCACTCGCACCCACACTGAACATAGAGATACAAATGTGCAAGCCAACACCAGGACGCACATACTAATTTACCTCAAGAACTTCCAGTCTTGCATCAGTAGGCCGAGCACGCAGTTACACAAAGCAATGCCTAACGACAAATAAGGCATGTGTCTAAACAGGGTCAAACACAGCATGCTCATATAGACTGAAATATGTCTCCTTCTCTGACATATCTAAGATAACGGAGACCTATGTGCCCCTGGGGTCACCACACACACAAAGACTTTTGGCTGGCATACAGCATGATTCACACAAATAGGTATACTTTGGTCTCTATTAGCACACAGAACTGGCCATGCACACTCTCTTACCCAGGTGAACAGAGACAAAGAGTTCTCCCATCCCATAGACACACAGACACCCTTATCCACTCTCTGAAGAACCACCAGGTCTGCACATGGGAGGAGAGAAAGTGGAAGGGGCTGTGCTCAGTCCTGAGTCTGGTCCACTTGGTCTGTCTTCAGTGTTAGCCTCAAGGAGATAGGAAAGCTCTTCCCTTTTATTTGTTTTTTCCCTCCCCTCCCTGCTTTTTGCCTGTGCAGGGCAGCTCTCAGCTAGACTGCTGCCAGTCTCAGGCTCCCCTGTGGGGCCCCTGCCCAGCCGACCCCCAGGCAGGAGCTCCTCAGCTTTCCCAGAGTGCACAGCCCCCTCCAGGCTCTGGAGTGTGACCGAGCGCCCGCTCATTTGACACAGGTCACCGAGCCTCCAGCAGATGGGGCCCTCACTGTGGGGGGCCTTTGAGCTGCAGGGCCGCGGTTGGGGGTGGGTGGGTGTGGGTGTGGAGAGGGCTCTCTCGTAGGGAGGAGTCAGAGCTATGCAAGCTCCAGTCTGCGGAGCCTGAGGTCATAGACATAGACCCCCCCCCCAGGCTGCCTTGTGAACGCAGCTACACTCTTGAGGCTGTCACCATCAGCACCCTGGAAGTGATGCACTCACTGTTACTGTTCAGTTCCATCTCCCTGGTAGGGCAGCTTGTACAGTGGCTCATGAGCACAGATTCAGGGAGAAAGAAGTGCAGTCCTGTTTAGTGTCTCTTGGTGGCAGCTGGATCTGTCTGCTTTCCCCTTAGGTCCCTGAGCCCCGGGAGCTTTCTTCTAACCATTAGTCAGGAGGCTTGGAGGGGCAGAGGGCAGGCTTAGCTGCAGACACAGCCTTTGTGGTGGTGGCGGTTGTGTGGGGGTGTGGGTGGGGGAGGCAGACTCCAGATGTACCACTTGGAGCCCTTGCAAATCAAAGATGCTGGGAAGAGGTAAAGGAAGGAGGGTGTGATAGAGTCCACCGGCTGGGCTGCTGGAAGTGCCTTGCCTTAGGATGTCCTCCCACCCAAGGGCTTAGAGTCTTTGTTTGGGGGCTGACTGGGTTTGGGTAGCACTCACGGCCCCTCCTGCCAACCTTCTCATGCCCTAGATCTGCTGCACATGGAAAGCGGGGCCTGGGAGTCAGGGTCCTGTGTTTCATCTGGGCCTTGGCTCGGGGCTTGTGGAGGCTGAGCCAGTCTCAGTAGCCTGATCTCTGTGACCTTTGACCTCTCATAGCTTCCTTTATAAATGGGAAAGAATGACTTGCAATCGTGATTAAGAAGGTAGGACTCAGCAGGGCGCAGTGGCACAAGCCCATGATCCTAGCACTTGGGAGGCAGAGGCAGTAGGAGCTCTGTGAGTTCGAGGCCAGCCTGGTCTACAAAGTGAGTCCAGGACAGCTAAGGCTACACAGAGAGACTCTGTTTTGAAAAATGGGGGTGGGTAGTAGAACTCTTAGCCATGGGAGACCTCTAAGATCTGCCCCATGGAGGACAGCAGATTCTGGGCCCTTTCCAACCTTTCCCCAAGCCTCTGAATAAAGTGTTTTGACTCCAAAAGAGAAAGAAAGAAAAGAAGGAAGGAAGGAAGGAAGGAAGAAAAAGAAGGTAGGACGAGGTTACCACCCAATGGAAGCTTGCAAAGGGTACATGTGACTTGATTTTGCTCTATATTAGCTGTTTGGATTTGTTGGTGGCAGCAGAAACTGCTTGTTCCTCAGATTAGTTATTTAATTTTTAAATTATCGTCCATGTATACGGTGTGGGCATGTGTGTGGGTACATACATGCCACAGGGCGTGTGTGAAGGCCACAGAACAACTTTGAGGAGCAAACGTTTTTCCTTGCCGAGCTGCCTTCCCTCAGTAGGTCTTGCTGAAGGGTATGAGGAAGGACCATGTCCACTGGGGCCTGCTGCCTGCTTGCCCTGGGCTGGGATGTTGTAGCTGGCTTCGAATGACCTGTGAAGGCAAGCTGACTCTTAACTTGCCATCTCCATCTCAGCTGAGAGCGGAGGTTCTGTGTGTGCCACCGCACCTGATTATGCAGTGTCGGGGGTCAAGCCCAGGACCTCCTGTGTGTTAGGCGCTTGTACCCACTGAGCTGCTCTTCCAGACTAGAGCGTGGCTTTGGTTGGAAGCACTTGTCAGGTACCGGCTTTCACTGGTCCCTAGTCTCTGGAGGTGGACGTGGGGTTTGGGGGGTGGTCATTCTGTCCATATGGGTGGGTACCAGCGAGGTGCTTGCCACCCACAGCCACAATCCCTTCTTTCTGAACTTTAGTCTTTTGTCCTTCCTGAACCTTCTGTCTAGAGCTCAAGGGCAGGCGAGGAGGCAAGGGTAGGGCTGTTTCACCTTTTGGCAGAGGAGGCACAGTCTCACATGAATCTTGGGGTTCCTGCCTCTTCTTGGTGAAGGGAAGGAGGGATGTATTTCCTCTTCCTTGCCACCTCAGCTGGCTGGCCTGTGGGTGGGAGTGATGGTCCTTCAAGTGTGTAGTATTTACGTCAGGAGCGGCAGTTGCTATTGAAATGTACTTCTATTCTAGTGGAATGGAGCCCCTGAGCTGGTGCCAATGCCCATAGTCCTATGTGGAGCATGCACAAATCGGTAAATTATTTGAGGAGATTAGTTACTGGGAAAGGCTGGGCTGGGCTTGGTTTCCTCCTCCCTCCTTCTCTCCCTCTTTCCCTCCCTCCCTCCCTTCCCCATCCCTTTACCCTCCTTCTCTTCCCCCCTCTCCCTTTCTCCCTCCTTCTTCCCTCCTTCCCTTCTCACTTTTACTTGAAGGAATGCAAAGAGTGCTTGTCTAAGCGGCTGGGGTTGACTCTGTGGCTCAGCTGGAGGCTGGAAGGCTGGTGTAGGTACTTAGTAAAGGTACTGGAGTTACCTTGTGTTTCAGTATTTGCAGTGGTAGCTGGTGGCTGTGGTGCTTTTGTGTTTGGTGACTGTATCTATGTTGGCTTCCACGAATTAATGTGTCTATAGTTTACATTTTTTAATATAGTGGTGTGTATGTGTGTGTGTGTGGTGTGGTGTGTGCATGTCACGGTGCACATGTGGAGGTAAGAGGACAACTTGTGGAAGATGGTCCTCTCCTCCCACTCAGCAGGTATGGCATGTTGAAGTCTTTTTTGTTTGTTTGTTTTTCGAGACAGTGTCTCTCTGTATAGCCCTGGCTGTGCTGGACTCACTTTGTAGACTAGGCTGGCCTCGAACTCACAGCGATCCACCTGCCTCTGCCTCTCAAGTGCTGGGATTAAAGGCGCGCGTCACCACACCTGGCTGGCATGTTGAAGTCTTATAATCAGACTTAGCACAAGTGTCTTTATCAGCTGAGCTGGCCCTGTGTACACACACACATATGCGGGCGCGTGCAACTTATTTATTCTTATTTCATTTATATGAATGCTTTGCATGTATGTAAGTTTGTTGAGCTTGTGCTTATGTTTTAAAGCTTCCTTTAAGTGTATGTGTTTGTTTTACTGTGTTTGGGCTTGATTTGTACTAATGGGCATACACTAGCGTCTGTTTTGGAGATGCCTTATTGTGTGTGTGAGTGCATACCTTGTCTTCCTCACTTTCTTCAGCCTAGGTGTAGCTCTTGAGGGCCAGAGAGGGTTCTGTCTGGAAGATGGTCCCAAACAGCCGGTGCTGAGAGGCGTGGTTCACAATTTATTTACATATTCATGAGCCATCTGCCTGCAGAGACCTCTCTGGGCAGATGGAATGGCCAGGCTTACCCCACAGGTAAAGGGACCTTTTTCCACCCTTGGCCTCAGGCTGTCCCTCAGATCTCGAGATCCACAAAGTTCTGGCTTCCTGATGGCAATTTTGTAGCCACAAGGGGGACATTCTATTTTTCTACCCAGAGCAAGATGCTTTTGGAGAAGAAAGATCATCTTCCAGCTAAGGATAAGCTGATGGATGGGACCCTCTCCCTACTCTGGGTCCCTTTTTTTTTTTAACACCCATTTCATGCACTTGAGCTTTGGGGGGTAGAAAGTCTATTCAGATAACCCAGAGATGAGGCTGCTTGGGTGCTGGGGATGTGTCTGTGGGGATGAGGTCTCTGGACTTCCCCGAGAGTCCCCCAGTGACAGGCTGAAGTCCTTACATGCTTCCTCAAGTGTCCCCGTCTCTCTCACATTCAGCTCAGGTGCCCTGGACATCATTGTGTACCACTGCACAGATGGCTCTGGTGTCCCATGCTTTGGCGCATGTGGCTCACTGACCACCACTACACCGTGTGGCTCCGCCTCTTCCTGCAGTGGCTGCTTGGAGCTGGGGGATGAAGGAGCACAAGGAGGTAGTTTGGTGGCTCTCTGGAGTGTTAGCTGGTCTTCTTCAACTCTCTTGGGGCAGCAGGTGGAGGGCGAAGAGGCAAAGGGGGATTTAGGGACTGTGTGTTCCTAGAGACCTCCCAGCATCATTATGTATCTCTGGTGGCAAGCATCTGTCTGAATTTAAGCTAGCATCTGCCTGGGATGAAGACAACATCTGTTTGAAGCCGGGACACCTGGCTGAGCCCAGAACATTATCTGGCCCCGGGAAAGCTTCTGTCTGGGCTCAGGACATGTGTCTGAACCCAGTACAACATCTGTCTGGGCCTCATGCAACATCTTCCCGGCCTGGGGGCAATGTCTCTTTGAGCTCTGGACATGTGTCTGACTTGGGGACATCTGCTGGGTCCAGGACAACACCTGTCTGAGCCTGGGAATGGGTTTGTCATGTCAGATAAAATCACCCTGGGGTCTTAACATTGGTCTCTGGCTGAGAACCGTGTGTGGAGAACTCACACCCTCACTTTCCTTCCCTTTAAGGGAAGAGCTCTTACACGGCGTGCCTCAGGTTATCAACAGTTGTACCATGGCCGATTGCTTGGGTGTCTTAAAGGGTGGCCCAGACCTGCACCTCAGTGACTCCCAGAAGCCATGGTTAAAGACAGTGGTGACAGGTTCGCAGTCTAGTTTCTGGCCTGGGAGGCTTCTACTTCCTTCTCATCCTTTTTGAGTGGATAGCTCAAGTCAGAGTGCTCCCCCTAAGACCCAGCTCAGCCATGGCATTTGGCTCTGAGCAGTGCGTCCAGGCTTTCCGTGTGCCTGTCATCAAGTCCTAGCCCCTAGTGGCCCTGTCCTGTGTCTCTTTGAACATAGAAACAAAGACCTGTTCCGTCCCCAAAGCAGCCAGGCCCTCCCCTGCCTCCTGCCTGTGAACACCAGAATTTCTCTTCCCAGAATGTGTACACCAGCTTTTCTCTCTGCTTTCTGCCCTTCAAGTTAGGGCTCAAGGGTCAAAGGCACTGGAGAACGTCTCTCCCTCCAGAAGGAGATGTGGTCTCTGTCATCTCTGTGATAGCATTTATGGGCCCATATTCCCTGGGCTCTTTGTTGTCTATTTCTCTGCTGGCTCCATTTTTCTGGGGTCTCCCAGGACCCAGCTTAGCTTCTAGTTTATAGTGAGCACCCATAATAAAAACAAAAACAAAAACAAAAACAAAAACAAACCCAAACAAACAAGTGTTAGGCTAGCCTTGCACTTACTATGTAGGGTTGGCTAGTTTGGAACTAGATGTGTAGACCAGGCTGGCCTTGAATTCACAGAGATCCTCCTGTCTCCAGTGCTGGGATTAAAGCTGTGCCTATCTTACTTCCTTCTTTTAGTTTTTTTTTCCCCCCTTTTTTTGGGATTTGGAGACCGGCTCTTACTATGTAAATCAGGTTGGCTTGGAAACAATGGTCCTTCTGGTCCCTTCTGCCTCAGCTTCCTGGGTTCTGGGATTGCAGGTGTTCGCCACCGTGCCTGGCTTAGTGCTCTCTCTTTTTTTTTTTTTTAAAGGAGGGGATGACAAGAGGAGACTGCAGCTACTGGCTCTCAGCCTCAGAGAGTGGGCCCTTCTTGTTCACACTGGGTCATTGCCTGTAGCCACAGTGGTCTGCTTAGTGGCCCCAGAGCACCGGGACAGGGGCCTGTTAGGGCTCGGTCCTGCCTAACATTCTTGATCCACGACCAAAATGAAGATGAATAGGGAATTCATTGCTGCCGGCGGGAGCGGGGAAGGGCAGGGACAGCCGTGAATCTGGGCATGCCAGCCTCTGTGTGGGGTGGGCGACAGGACTCAATCTAGGGAAGAGGACAGTGTCCCTGCACATGTCAGGACCTTTCCCTGAGAGCCTGGGGAGCACAGATCATGGCTGAACTCCAGCGGAGAAGCTGCAGGGCTCTGGGCTTTATCTGGGCAGAGAGGAAGGAAGGAAGGAAGGTATTAGCAACATAGGTTTGTGTAGAGCAAAGTGAGCTCTCAGGTGGGGCCTGCCTGGCATCTGGCCAGCATCAGAGAGCTGCCGGTTCCTAGGAGAGCACCCGGGACTCTTCTGGGCTTTGGAGCCTTCTGGAGGAGATGGCTAGGAAGTGAGGACTCCGGAGACATGATTTAGACATTGTAGCTTTTACTGTAGCCAAAAGTATCTGTAACGGTTTCTGCTGCTGATAAAAGCTGTCTCATTTGTAAAGCTTCTTTACGCTGAAAGTATCTGAACCAGGAAGCGAAAGCCCTCTGTCTGCCTTTCTTGCCTCACCTCTCCTAACTACTCATGTTTTGCTGCTTTCCAGAACCTTCTGCACATATATATGATATTTAATAAGAGCCAGGGTTGTTTATTGAGTGCTTACTCTGTGCAGGTGCTGGGCTCACTGTTCATACCTGGCCTCCCCCCCCCCCCCCCCCCCCCGCATCTTTACAAAAATGTTTGCAACTATTAATTACCCTGTTTTACCAATTAAGACATTGAGGCTTGGAGAATTGAATTAATCTGCCAAAGTGACAGCTTGTTACATATACCTATGGATGTATTCTCATGTAAACCTATAGTTGTAGGCATAGATATAACTGTCTTTTTTTTCTTTTTTTCTTTTTTCTTTTTCTTTTTTTGGTTTTTTCAAGGCAGGGTTTCTCTGTATTTAAAAGAAATAAAGAAAGAGAGAGAGAGAGCGAGAGAGAGTGAGAGAGAGCGAGAGAGAGAGAGAGAGAGAGAGAGAGAGAGAGAGAGAGAGAGAAAGAGAGAGAGAGAGAGGGGGGGTTTGGTATATAGCCCAGGCTAATCTTGACCTTGGTTTTATCTCGGCATTGTCTGTGTTGGTGTGTGAAGCAGTTACCACTTTGTCCAGCTTCATAGGACATGAGTTCTTTTTATTAAAAATTTAAAATTACAAGTATTTATTTGTACCTGCGCATGCCATGACATATGTGGAAGTCAGAGGACACTTAGAGGACTCAGTTTTCTCCTTCCATGGAGGAAGTCCTGGGGATTGAACTCAGGTTCTGGGGCTTGTTTACAGGTGCCTTTACCTGCTGAGCCATCTTGCTGGCCTTAGGACATGAACTTTTTTTTTTTTTTAGTGGAAATTGTAACCATAGTATATGAAGTATCTGTCTGTCTGTCTGTCTGTCTGTCTGTCTGTCTGTCTATCTATCTATCTATCTATCTACCTACCTATCTACCTATCTATCTATATCTAGTGTCTATCTGTAGCCAAGGGTGGACTGGAATTCAAAGATCCAACTGTCTCTGCCTCCCAATTGCTGGGATTAAATGCTATTGGTTTACTAGCATGTTATCAGCTGGCTAGGCTCTGCTATTTAAAAACAAATATACAAACATTTATTTATTTATTTATTTATTTATTTGTGTGTGTGTGTGTGTGTGTGTGTATGTGTATACATGCATGTATGTATGTTTGTGTGTTTGCCTGTCCACCTGCCTCCCTGTGTATGCAGGAACATGTGTACCTGATGAGGTCAGTTCTCTCTGTCTGTCATGCAGGCTCAGGGGAACCGAACTTTTGTTATTAGGCTTGGTGGCCAGCCCCTTTACCCCACGACTTGCCTTGCTAGCCCTTCACTGATGATTTTGATTTCCTGTTTTGGACCAGGCACCGAAGAGATAACAACGAAAAGGACAAGGCTCCTGCTTACAGGGAGCGTAGTACTTTCTGGAAGAGAAGAAAAGAGTCTCAGTACAGACTGTATCAAGTAAGGAGGCATCAGTGGAGACAGTGGAGCTGCTGCAAGGGCATGGATTCCAGGTTGAGAAAGGTCTTTTGGGGGCTATGTGGTGCAAGCTCCGTGCCTTGCAGGATGAGATCAGCACGTTGCACACCTAACATAGAGAGGTTCCGGGGTAGAAGATGGACTGGGTGTCCAGGACTCCCAGATCCTGGCATATCCTCTCTTCCTAGGGTGGTCGATAGGAGAGCTCGAGATGCCTCATGTTTCGGTTTAGCTTTCCCCAAAGCAGACCCCAGGAAAGCGATCCAGGAAACAGCTGGAAGAGCATGGGAGGAAGACAGGGAAGCGGCCCTTACCCAACAGTGGGAGCTTTATTCAGCAAGTAGCAAGTTAGCGTGGAGGGGACACCTGTCCCAGAGAGGCAGGTTGGGCATCCGTGTTGAACACACCTGGGAGTTCTGCCACCAGCCGGGTTGCTTCACTGGCCGTGTAACACTCTTTTTGCCATGGGGGCTGACTCTCCAACACGTGTGGCCTGCCCTGGGAGGGGAGTGCAGCCTCCTGGAGACCAGCAGAAGCCCTCAGGCAAAGCTGCAGTTACTGGCAATAGGAAGCCACGCTAGAGTGTACTGAAATGGTAGGGCCTGGAGCGATGGGGGTGGAAACACTAGGCCTCTGCTGCCCGCCGCGCGCTGCGCCGGGTGAGGGGGGGCAGCTGTTGTGGTGTTGGAAGCCGCTGAGAAAGAAGAACACCTATTACTTTTATTGTTGTCATAATGATTATTATCGCTATTATTGGGAAAGCTAGATGAGGTAATATGAAAAGGAGTGTAGATAAACTGGGCGCATACCACCAACGACCCCTCCAAGCACTTCACATGTTATCTCATTAAATGCGCTCTCAGAAGCCAGTGTGTAGGGGAAAGCACTGTGGCAATTAAATGATTTATACCTCCAACTTGAAAATTCTAGAATCTGAGATAGTGAATTCAATGTGGCTGGCTCCCCTGGATGCTGAGGGCTCTTGTCCCAAACCTCCCGAGCAGCAGCAGATAGCTTCCCTGGTGCCTGGAGATGCTGACTCATCAGAGAGAGAGAGAGAGTGAGAGAGAGAGAGATGTAAATTCCTACCTGGTTTGCATATGATTTACACATATTTATTTATGAGAGTCTTTGATTAATGTCAAAGTGTGTCTGTGATTTTTCTGTCAGGCTTCAGGGCCCTGCAGAGGCCAGGGCTAGGGTGAATGTGGGTGAAGCTCTGACTGTGAATGTGTTCGGGGTTGTTGGGTGGGGTGCAGGTGACTGCTGTGGGTAGGTGGTTGGCAGGTTCAGGGGCACAGAATGGGCAAACCAGAGCCTGGCATTCCAGAGTGGGTGGGTTGAATGCTGAGGAGAGAGAGAGAGAGAGAGAGAGACAGACAGACAGACAGACAGACAGACAGACAGACACAGAGACACAGAGATATCACCAGATGACAGTTTCAAAACTCTAGGTGCCAGAGTGAGGGGACAGATAGGTGTCATAATGACAGGTAGGCTATCTAAGGAGTGCAGAACCAGGACAGAATTTGGAGTCCTAGTGAGGGCCACAGAGGTGTGGGAAAGTGGAAGCTTCAGAGGGCCTTCCAAGGCGCGCAGAAACTGAGAGGTAGAAGGGGGCCTGGCTTAAGAATGCTCTCCCCTGGCGCTGCCAAGGAAATCCCTGGCCCCGGATGCCCAAGGAGAGAAAAGCTGCTGATCAGCAGTAGTGTGTGTGTGTGTGTGTGTGTGTGTGTGTGTGTGTGTGTGTGTGTGTG
>OU015754.1:57909705-57952035 GCA_907169655.1 Acomys percivali | reverse complement strand
GTGTGTGTGTGTGTGTGTGTGTGTGTGTGTGTGTGTGTGTGTGTGTGCAGGCAGCGCCCAGCCCTGTGCCTGGAACTGAGGAGAAGGTCTGTCTCAGCCTGCAAGCCTTGGCAGGGGGAACTGGTGAGATAAGGAGGGAAGGGCAGGCCCTGACCTCACCTCTGAGGCCTGTGAGCCTGGCTCCCTGTGGTATTTACACCCATTATCTTCTTAATCCTCACAGGGGCCCAGAGGGGCTGAGCCTCTCTTATCTCTCCGTGGAGGAGGAAGCAGGTTCAGACTGCTGCAGCAACTTGTCCAAGGTCACACAGCAAGGGCGCGGAAAGGTTCTGGTTCAGAACCCAGCTCTGCCTCCTTCTGGAGCCAAGGCACTTAGTTCGCTCTTCCCCGGCTGGTGCCAAATAGCTTTATCAGGCTCTTTGGTTGGTGTGAGGGTGAAATGAGTTCAAGTGTGTGGAGAGCTTTGAACGGTAGCTGGCACACAGTAAACGCTCAATAAAAGACCACACACACACACACACACACACACACACACACACACACACACGCATGGTAGAGCCAAGAGTCTTCACTCCTGGTTGTCGTCAGGTGTGGAAATTGGAGGCCATCTCTATGTAGGTGGTCTCCCCCTGCCAGCCGAGAACCCTAGCCGTGGGTTGGAGAAGGACCACTGAGGCTCTCTTGTGGAAGAGGAGGGGCCACCGTGGAGAGCGGGAGCTCTGCTGGCAGGCAGTGCTCTGACCCTTCCGGGTTTCCAGCTGGAGAGTTCTAAATCAGCTGGGGAAGCGTGGGACATGAATGGACTTGATGTGTACATTTCCCACAGTCGCTGCAGAGACGATATGCACTCCTGTCCTCCCGTGTTCAGTGAGAGCCACAGTGTCATTCTTTTTTTTTTTTTTTCACTTCCTGAATGTGTGCCTACACACCAGACAAGGGCACCAGATCTCACTGTAGATGGTTGTGAGCCACCATGTGGTTGTTGGGAATCGAACTCAGGGCCTTTGAAAGAACTGACAGTGCTCTTAACCTCTGAGCCAACCCTCTAGTCCCGAGCCACAGTCATTCATCCAACAACTATTTAGAGCCCATTTGGTGCCAGGCGCTATCCCAGGTAGTAGGTAACCCTTGAAGCTTGTTTCAGCCAAGCGTTTCACACGCATTACTGCCTTTACTCACAGCTTTGCAGTGAGTCACGGAAGTCATCTGGAGAGATAGTTGGTCTTCCTCTGACTCCTGCAGCCTCTTCTTAGGTGCCAGCTACATCGGGCATCCAGTATCTGCACCCCTCTCCCCCAGAACACCAGGGTGGGTGGGGCGGAGGCACCCAGCTGGACCCAGTTTCCCTGCCCCCTCTTACCATCTCAGCACTGCCATGCCTCTTCTTTGCCTGCTCTGCCCTGCTCCACCCAGACTCACCCATCTGGTCCCAGCTCTTCTGCCCAGCTCAAGTCTTGTCTATCAGCTCTTCTTGGGAAGCCACACCCCAGCTGAGGTATGAGGCTCCCAGGAGGAACAAAAGAAGGGTCCTTAACCGTTTCCCGGTTTTCCGATCAGATTCACTCTGCTGGAGGCAGCAAGGCTGCTGTGTGGCCTGCTCAGCTCACTCCGTTCCTCATGTAGAACCCACAAGGGTCGGCTTCTTGTTCCTGGCAGTCACCAGTGGCCATGCACTTGGCTGACACGCATGGTCTGAGCTCCTTCCTCACTGATTTGTGGTGCAAGAGAGGTGGTAGGGAGGGAAGTTTCCTCAAGATTCAGAGGCCAAGGGAGAAGCCTGATACTTCTTCAGTTTGCCTTCGGTGAGTGAGGAAGGAACCTGACAAAGGGGGTTTTGCTGCTGGTGAAATGAAGTGAAACCAAGTCTTGCGCGGAGGCCCGTGCTGCTGTGTTGATCCGGAAACTGCGGCTCCGTCTCCTTTTACGTCTGTTCACTTACTTGCCTACCCATCAGCCCTCCATTCACTGCCCTGCTCACCTACCTACCTCCTCATGCATGCATTTGTCTATCCACCCACCCACCTGACTACCTATTTATGCATTCGTGGCTGTGTCCATCCATCTACATATGTCCATCCGTGGATTCAGGCGTCCCTCCTCCCACCTGTCTATCAACCTATGAATCCATCTATCTTTTCATCCATCCATCCGTCTGCCTTGCTGACTGATGATGCCTGATGCAGCCTGCAGCTCAGTTCTGCTTATCGACTTAGTTTTCTGGGGAGCTGGCCAGAGTGTTTCTATTTCCGTGAGTCCTCTGTTCTGTCTTCTCCCTGTCTGGTTTGTGGGGACACTCTTTTTTTTTTTTTTTTGAGACAGGGTCTCCCTATGTAGCCTTGGCTGTCCTAGACTCACTTTGTAGACCAGGCTGGCCTCGAACTCACAGCGATCCGCCTGCCTCTGCCTCCCAAGTGCTGGGATTAAAGGCGTGTGCCACCATGCCCGGCTGTGGGGACACTCTTTATGCAGTGGGACTGCCCCCCTCTGTAGAACCAAGGACGAGGTCTGACTTGGCTGTGGGTTGGTAGTGGCTGTCCAACTTGTGTACCCTGGTGGGGAATCTTGCACGATGCTTCTGCCCTTTCTAGACCAGGCTTGTGACCTGTGACCGTCAGACCCCTAAGTTCAGGATGTTAGCTCGGTCACCAAGTAGATCGAGCCAGGCCCTTGGGCTGCTGACCTCTTGCTAACACCAAGCCTTTGGAGTGATGTTTGCTGGGTGCTTCCGGCCAAGGCCATCTGCAGCATCAGAAAAGAAGAAAGAGTTGCATGGGCCTGGAGAGTTGGCTCAGTGGTTAAGAGCACCGTCTGCTCTTCCAAAGGTCCTGAGTTCAATTCCCAACACCCACATGGCAGCTCACAACTGTCTGTAACTCCAAGATCTGACACCCTCACACCAATGCACATAAATTTAAAAAAATTAAATAAAAATATAAAAAAAAAGAAAAAGAAAGAGATGCATTCGTGGAAGAGTCTGGTGGACGTGAGGGCTTCGGTTTTCTTTCTCTCTTTCAAAGACTTTTTATTATTTATTTATTTATTTATTTATTTATTTATTTATTTATTATGTATGTATGAGTGGGTTTCTCTGCATGTATGCCTGCATGCCAGAAGAAGGCATCAGGCTCCAGTATACATGGTTGTGAGCCATTATGTGGTGGCTGGGAATTGCACTCAGGACTTCTGGAGGAACAGATAGTGCTCTTATCCACTGAGCCATCTCTCCAGCCCTGGGTTTGCTTTCTTAGCAAGGGGTTCCATGCCCACAAGAGCTGCATTATGCCTTCTGAACAACCTAGTCCCTTGTAAGTACTGTGGTGCTGGGAATCAGATCTCAGCATGAGTATTTGAGGAGACTATCCATCCAGACCACAGCATCCTGAAGTAATGCCCAATTCTCCTGTGGGTGTGACTGTGGAGCCCAAGTCTAAGAGATAACAGGGCAAGGATTACTTTCTCATGTGAATAAGGAGTCCTTTGGGTGGTTCTTGTGTCCCTTAGCCTTACACAGTGCCAACCCCTCCCTTTGTAGTCAAGGCGGAGAGGTGGCCTGACTCCCCAGGGCTTCTGGCCTGAGCAGACCCAGGTTCTGGGGTCCTATTCCTGAGCCTGCATCAGGCACTACCCTTGGTCCCTAAGGCAAGCCTTTTTTGAGGTATAGGTCAGTCCCAGGCAGGGGACTGTGCTTGCTTAGGAATGGATTGTCCCAGAAGTGATGCCTGCTCCAAACTCATATCCCCCCACCCCAGGTTGGAGGCTAGGTATTAGCCTTATTGGGTCCCCTAAGGGACCAGATGCAAGGCCACTGAGCTAGCTTTGAAGGATTAAGTAAGCGCTGCATTGTACCTGCAGCACAGCATCAGGTCACCATGTGGCAGAGAAGCTCTTATTCCCAGGAGCTCACCCCCACCTCTCCATTCACCTCCCACGTCACCTTCCCAGAACTCATTCCTTCTGTTGCTTCAGCACCGCCCCCCCCAGGCCTGTCTCTGTTCCTCCCTGTCTCTGCCTGAGTCTCTCTGCCTTCTTTCTATACCTTCTCCAAGCCCCCACCCTGCCCCCATCCCAAACAGCAGCCACATGTAACTTATAGGGCTTAAAACAAGACTAGGCTAACTTGAAAGACTGTGCACTGAATCTGAAGACTTGGCCTGGGGGGGGGGGGAACTATATGTATTATATGTATATGTGTGTGTGTGTGTGTGTGTGTGTGTGATTTAATGGACAAAATTAAATATATTCCTACAGTTAATTTCACTTGTTTTAGTATTTTATTTTCCTGAGACAGTAGATTCTTATATAGACTAGGCTGGCCCCAGTCTCAGACTGGACACGGAGGATGTCCTTGAACTCCTGTCTTGGGAGGAACATACCTTCCAAGAACTATGATGCAGGCATCAGTCAACAGGCTCAGCTGTCTTTACCTTTCTGGATGTGTCACTGGAAAAATTCAACTCACACATGAATCTTGAATGGTGTTCCTGTGGCCAGTGCTGCCTCCGTGCCCATTGTTTGCCAGGGGCAGCTTTTCGACCTTGGTGAATATGCCTGTGCGCAGCTCATGGCCCCTGCACTGCTTCCTCTGGATGCAGGCCGGGGAGGCAGACTTTTCATGGCTGTGACAGACACCAGGGAGGAACCCTTAGCGGGCTGGGTTCCATTTTGCTCACTCTGTCTGAGGTCTCAGCTCAGGGCCTGTTGGCTGCAGTACTCTTATGCTTGTGTGGAGGAGCATTGTGGCGGGAGGGCCTGTGGAGGAAAGCTCCTCACTTCATGGCAGCCAGAAAGTGGAGAACAGTCAGGAAGGGCCTGGGTAAGAGACATCCTTTGAAGGCATGCCTCTGTGACCCACTTCCCACAAGTAGATCCTGTCTTTTGTCAGTGAAGGCAGTGCCCTCGTGACCCAGCCATTGCCCCCAGACCCCAAGCCCCACACGTGCCTTCTATTAGGTGCTATGCCGTTAACATACTCATCTTTTAGGTGAAGAGTTTCTTCACACCCAAACCATAACACAGGGCAAACCCAGGTCTTTACGCTGGCTTCTATCTCCCTTTGAAGGTGGCCCACCACTTTGTTTCCTGTAGATCTTCCTGGCCAGCACCCTGTTCTCCCCTCTTCCATGTTTAAACTTACTCAGTTTGTTTCTACCCCAGACCTTTTGAACTCCCCAGTTCTCTTTCTCCCCGCGCGCCCCCCCTCCCAAGACAGGGTTTCTCTGTGTAGCCTTGACTGTCCTGGACTTACTTTGTAGACCAGGCTGGCCTTGAACTCACAGTGATCCGCCTGCCTCTGTCTCCCAAGTGCAGGTATTAAAGGTGTGCGCCACCGCCCGGCCCCAGTTCACTTGCTAGGACCAGTTTGTCCGTCCACTTGATTCAGATTCCTCGTTAACTGTCCCCTCTTCGAAGGACTTTCTGCCCACTGTGGCAAACGAATGTGCCTCCGGCTTCTCTCTCATGCCTCAGGGAGAACAGTAATCTTCCTGTTGGCCCAGGGGAAGTCAAGAGCTTGCCCAAGTGCACTGTCATGGAGGTAAAAGCCAGTTTAGTTGCCCTTTCCTGAGCATCTGCTCAGTGGCAGGAAGGTCTCAGCATCTTGTTGGCTTTTTCTCATCATTTCTTCTGAGGCTCAGAGAGGGAAAGCGACTTGTCTGAAGTCACCCAGTAGGGTGGGTCTGGACTGGAACTCAGGTCTGCTACCAAGGCTTGGGCTGTTCTTTTGCAGCCTTCTTAATTCCTTGTACTTTGATTTCTCTCCCTAGGGCAGAAATCATTTACCTTTTCAAATTCCCGGAGGAGTCCGGGTGTCCCAGGCCAGAGGACTTTCTATATGGATTGAGTCTTCCGCTGGTGGGGGGTGAGAGGTGGGGGGTCAGGGTGGGAGAGAAGGGGGTTGAAGTGGGGATGGGGGTGGGGGTGGGGGAGGAAAACAGCAGTCAGCAAAATGGAGCCTTGTCCCCCAGTGTCTAGCATCAGTGAGGAGAGGATACCCCTGCTCGGGCCCAGAAGCTGGCTCTCTCCCTCCCCTGGGGGCTGCTGAGCTGAGCGCCTCTGCAGCCTGATGGGGCAGAGCTCTGCTTCATGTTTTATTAATAGCACTGCCAGCCTTCCTGTTTTCATGCTGATAACCTGCTGGGGAGGAGGTGGGAGGAGGCAGGGAGCAAGGTGGCCAACCCTGGAGCTTGAGGCCTCCCCCTCTGTGGGACTGGCATAGCCCCAAGCCTCTGAAGTTGACTCCTAGAGTCTTTCCACTTGGTCTCTCAGAGCCCCTTGGAGGGGACAGGTCCTCAAAAGGAAACTCGTGTAGGAGATCGGAGCGTGGAACCTAGGAAGCCCCACCCCCCCCACGCCATTTAGGACATTAAAGTACTTATGGTTTTGGTCCTTCTCAGAGGCAGATATGTGCATATCCAAGTGGCTATGGATTCAGTGGGTTCAGGGCTGAAAGGGACAGGCAGGGGGTGGGGTTGGAGGTGGGGGTAGGGGCAGGGGCAAGGAATCTGAATCCCATAGCCAGACATGGTAGCGTACACATGGAATGTCCATACAGAAGACGAGTTTGAAGCTAACCTGGGCTACATTGTGAATTTGAGGCAAGCCTGGGTAACTTAGTGAGATTGTGTCTCAAAAAAGCATATATGCTGCCATTGGTTCCCAGGATTCTCTGGGTAGGAGATGACTGACATCTTGTCACACAAGGACCATACCTGAGCCGTTCTCTCCTGGGGAGGGCTAAAGGAAAGAGACAGATGGAAGCTAATCCTCCACAGAGTGGGGTGGATAAAGGCCACACCACGCAAGCCAGCCCATAGGCTGGGGGCCACACATACAGGCCTGCAGGTTCCAAGTACAATGATGTCGCATTGGTTCTTTAAGCGTGGCCAAGTGGGAGTATTTGTGCCTCAAAAATAAGCAAATTGAGGGTCTGTGAGATGGCTCAGCAAGTACAGGCGCTCATGGCGTAAGCCCCAAGTCTTTGGTTCAAGCTCTGGAACCCACATAAAGATAGAAGGAGAAAACTAACTCCTCAGAGTTGTCCTGTGATCACCACAGGTATGCCATGCAAGCGCACAAGCGCGCACGTAATAAAATTTGTAAAACCTATATTGGCAAATGCACCTGTAATTCCAGCACTTGGGAGCTCAGGAAGGGAGACTGAGTTTGAGGCCAGCTACAGAGAAAGGTTCAGTTTAAAAAAAAAAAAAAAAAAAAAAAAAGGCCAGGTGTGGTGGCGCACGCCTTTAATCCCAGCACTCAGGAGGCAGAGGCAAGCAGATCGCTGTGAGTTCGAGGCCGGCCTGGTCTACAAAGTGAGTCCAGGACAGTCAGGGTTGCATAGAGAAACCTTGTGTCAAAAAACAAACAAATAAACAAAACAGGCAGCAGTATGAACTGAAGACGCACCGGCTCCCAGGCCTGGAGCAGGGATATCTCTTAGCACAGCCCTGGAACCTTCAGGAAGGTCCTGCCAAGTCCCACAATTCCCGCTCTTGGCCTTTGCCCAGACTGCTTCCTTGAATTTGTTCTTTTCTCCTTGGCTTGTTCATTTTCTTTCCTTCCTCCTTTAAAAAAGTTGTATTTTTACTTTATGTGTATGGGTGTCTTGCCTGCATGTACACCTACCTGTGGACCGTGTGCATGCAGTACCCCAGAAGAGGGGGTTGGATCCCCCGGAACTGGAGTTACAAATGGTTGTGTTGTGAGCTGCCTGGCATGGGTGCTGGGACCGAGTTGGGGTTCTCTGCAAGAGCCGTGTGCTCTTAACCATTAAGCCATCTCTTGAGCTTTGAAAATAAAGCATTTAGTGACATTTGCTACAGAGGGAAAAATAAATAAATGAGAAGGGGGTTCAGATGTGTGCAGGGGAGGTGACAGTTAAGTGAATGAATAGGCAAACTGTGGCCAGTGCAAAGGTCCTGGGGTAGCCTCCACTGGGTAGGTATGGACACAAGGGAAGCTACTCACTGGACTTGCGTGGAGTGACTGGCGGAGGGAATAGATCGGAGTTAAGAGGAGCACAGACAGGAGAAGCGACCTGCAGGAATGATTCAGGAAAAGGTGTGGTGAGGGTTCTAAAAGACTACCGCTTTCCCCCTCTCCCTTAGGCAGGGACAGATGAGGAAGGGGAAGCAGGGAGGGGCTCTATCTTTAGTAATTCAAATAGTCTTTGTCAGGCTGGGGAGATCCCCAGAATCCACATTAAAGAAAACCGGGAGTTGGGGCATGTGCTTGTAACCCCAGGGTTAGACAGATCCTTAGGCTCAATGGCTGGCCACCCTTGTCCAGCTGGAGATGTAGGCCAGCGAGAGGCATTGTTTCAAGAAGAGGAAGAGGAGGAGGAGGAAGAAGAAGAGGAGGAGAAGGAGGCAGAGGAGGAGGAGGAAAAAAGGCGGGTGGCTGGCTGACACCTGAGAATGACACTTGAAGTTGTCTTCCAAATGCACCTGTATGTGCACGCATGTGTAAGTGCATGCCAAACTAGTATACACTTGCATGCGTGCAACACACACACATACACATACACACACGCACACACACTACCCACACGCACATTGGCCTTTTGTAGATCCTGGTATGGCATAGAATTGCCTCAGTTTCTCCTTTAGGCAACTATGAAGTGTTGCTCTGTCCTGACTACAAGAAGGACCCACCCTGAGGACACACTACTGACCTGGAGCCCTGCTCCTTGAGTGCCTGCAGTGGAATGTCCTCTCCCGGAGCCCCCGCTTCCCGGTTCCTTCCCTCTCTGTCCCAGGGTCCACCACAGACTGGCAGAGATGATGCAAGAGGACCCCAGGGCCTGGAGAGGCAGACAGCGCAGGGATAGGTAGCCTGGGAGGGAGCAGCAGGGCGGGCAGGTCCAGTCTGATGTCGCCTCCTACCAAGCAGGGTCTCTGGCTGCTCCTGGGAGGAAGTGGTGCAGGCTGTGGTGTCTGGGCTGGAAACGTGTGGACCAGATTTACTGGTCTGATGCTGTAGTCTATCCCAGAGCCCTGAGTGCTCAGCATCACACTCACCCCCAATAATTCTCACCTGTAAATTTTACTGTGTGGAATTTCCTGACCCTTCAGGTTTCTTGTCATTAAGTTTTAATCCAGCTTGGAGCAGTCTTGAGAGCTGTGAGGATCATGCCTGGCACCCTGAGGGGTGGGAACTCCAGGAGGTAATCTGGCTGGGGTTTGGGGAGGTGACAGCTCAAACTGCCTTCTTGGAGCTCCTGCCCTTTTGCTAACTGGCACCCGACTTATTTGGGAATGTCAAGCCCTCCAACATAGGAATGGTCATCACCACCTGGAAGGAGAGACTAAGAGCTAGCCTTCCACCTGCAATCTCAGCACACAGGAGGCTGAGGCAGGAGGATTGCCGTAGGCAGGGACTAACCTGGGCAAAATAGTCCCTCCTGTCTACCTCAAAACAAACAAATGAACCAACAAACACAAGCAAAAAGGTCCTGAGGCTCAGAGGGGAAGCCACATGTTCAGTGTCACACAGCTTAGCTGATTGCCACCCCTTCCACGGAACCTTCCTTGGTTCCTATCTCGAGTCTGTCACTTTGTCATGTTTGTGCCACCCTAACTTTGGATCTCCTAGGAGCCTCTCATCAGGCCTGGTGACCTTCCATGACCTGTTAGCCATACTTCCTTGTTCCCTTTCCTCCCTCCCTCCCTCTCCTCCCTTCAGCAGAATCTCTTGTAGTTCAGGCTAGATTTGAACTTACTAAGTGGCCGAGGCTATCTTTGAACTCATTGTTCTCCTACTTTTCAAGTACTGGGCTAATAGGCTTGTGATACTGTTCTGGCATCGTGTGCTTTCCGACATATCTCCCTGGGCTTCATTCGCAGCTTGTAGCTCGTAGCTGTGCATCCAGCTCCGTGGTCCTTGCACTGCTGTCTTCTTTCCATATGACACCCAAGCTCCGCCAGGCATAGTAGCAAACACATGTGATCCCAGCAGTTGGGAGATTGAGACAAGAGAACTGATGCAAGTTTGAGGTTAACCTGGGCTACACACAGGGACTTCACCTCAAAGTAACTACAGCCAATTAAACAAAAAACAAAACAAAACAAAACAAAAAAACCCCACAAGGAGACCACTATGGGTTGAAGTGATGTGTTTGGGTGTCGACTTGAAAAGAGATTGACTCATCGCAGCCCATTTTTGTTGTCAACTCGCCTGGATTCGGAGTCACTCAAGAGACCCATGAGGGTGTTCTCTGGAGACGTTTAACCGAGGAGGGAGGACCCACCCCGCACATGAGCACAGCATTCGAGTGCTGGGGTCTTGCAGTGAGTAAAAGTGGGGGAGATGATGAGGGTTGAGCGCCGCTTTTCATCTTCCTCTGCTTCCTGACTGCAGACAGGATGTGATCGGCTGCGTCATGCTCCTGCCTCTGCCTTCTCCAACACGATGGGTTACATCCCTACAGACTGTGAACCACAATAAACTCTCCCTTCTATTGTTTTTGTTGTGTATTTTGTTGCAGCAGTGGGAAAAAAAATTAATGAGTACAGGGCTGGGTGATGATGGCTCAGCGGGTGAGGGCCAGAGTTTGGGTTCCCAGAGCCCACATATAAAGCCAGGTAGGTTTGATGGCCGCATGTATCCCACAGTGCGGGAGGCAGAGGCAAGAACTCCCCAGAGCAAGCAGGCTAGTCAGACTACCCAAAATGGCGAGCTCCAATACATTAGGTGGGGGTGTGACATCAAGAAAGACTTCTGTTGTCAACTTTAGACCTCCACATGCGTGTGTGCACTCATGGGTGTGTACCCCCACGCATGTACACGTACACCCGCACACTCACATGCATGCACCCACACATTTGAACACATGTACACATGCATGCACGTTACACAGACATAGGCAAAAGGGGTGGATATGATCAAGATACATTGTTTACATGTGTGAAATTGTCAAAGAATAAATAAAGGATGTTCTATAAGAAGAAATGAAGAGCAGTGAATGCAGAAAGAAAACTCCTGGGCTCCATGAGGGGCCCTGTCTGTTGGGCTTGCAGCCATTCCAGGGTGCGCGCAGCTGTTAGCTGGCCGAGCACAGAGGAGGTGAGAAACGAAGGGATGGCCGTGGTCACTAGAGAGGGGAGAGATGAGCTGCAGGTGTGCAGTGTCGCCCCTGGAAGGTCAGGTGCCTTCTCCAGGTGACCGAGGGGACAGAGAGTGTCCTGAGTCTCACGCTCTGGCCCCTACTCGGTGTTCTTCTCATTGTTCTTTCTTCCCAATATCAACTTCAATCTCAGACGCAACTCGAACTCCCAACTTTAGTTTGACCCTAAAGCCGCGGTCTGTTTCTTTGGTAGCCCTCAATACAACTGTAACCTACCCTGCAGCCCAACTTCTGCTTTTATTTTGTCTTAACCCTGGACCCAGAAGATCACACCCCAACTTCAGCTTCAGGTGCTAGCTGCCTCCCGAGTCCCCAGTTCAGCCCAGCCTTAAACTCAGTCCTGGCCTAATCTTGCGTTAGCCGTCATGGTCTTGGACTTTACTTTAAGGCCTATCATATTCCAGATCCCAAACAGCTTGAGTTTTGGCCCGAGTCAACCATTAGATCTTACCTCACCCTCCAGAGAAGCCTACACACCTCACTTTATAGCCACTCCCCCAGCCTTAGCGCAGCCTCCACCTGGTCTGTGGTCCAGGGCCCTGTCTCAGCCCCATCCCCATTCCAGCCCTCATCTCCAAACTAACTTCAACCATGACTTCCTTCCTGGTTTCATCCCTGCTGTGTGTGTCTCCAGCCTCAGCTGTGTCATTAGACTGACGGGGAAGTAGAAGGTCTCACTCACGGATGGCTGTCCTCCTGACCAGCCCTTTTCCATCTTGGAGCGCTGCTGGGCCTTGGGTCATGGCACAGCACACAGACCATGTGCTCGCCATCAGCTTGAAGAAATCTAAGGCATAGTTTCAGTTTCCCACCCTGCATTCAGGAGGACCCATGACAGGGAAAAACAGAGCGGGGCTGTCTGGTCAGGGACCTGGCAGGGTGGTTTGCTGGGGTGGACAGGGTACATACAGAGGGCAAGCGTGCAATGGAGTTCAGGGAACAACCAGAGATGGGCAATCTCTGAGACCAGCAATGCAGAAGACCTTACCTCAGCCTGGTGGGTGGAAGTGGGCGTGTGTGATGTGGAGCCAGGGGGAATGGGTGTTGGGCGAGGCCAGTGCAGTTATTGACATGGTGAAACCCTGCAGGGGCAGGGGAGAAAAATCTTGATCTCTTCTCACCTCCAACCAGGGGTGCCCAGGCTCAGCCTCCGAGGTCAGACTCCTGGGCACAGAGACGGACTATGAAAGGCACGGACATGCCATAGAAGATAAACGGCTGAAGAAGAAAGAGGAAGTGAGGGGCACGCATCACAGAGAAAAGAGAGGCATCCATGGGGCGTGGGGGAGCTGATAAGAGTGGAGGTGAAGTGTGGAAAAGGGCTCAGCTGCTCTTGGAACCCCAAGATGGCTCTTCTGCATCTCCTCAGATAGACTGGAAAGTGATTGCCTTTAGCTGGCAGAGGACAGAGAAGGCAGCTGATGCGATGCATGTACAGTGAATCTCGCGGCTTGTGTTCCCCGGGCAGAAGCAGCGGGTCCCGCATCCCATGTAACATCAAAACACGGAGGAGTGAAGCTCAGCATCCCAGGTTGACACCACTCGAACATGCATGGTTTGCTGACGTCCTGGCGGCACCTCCTGGAGGGAAGCTGCCAAAGGGTCTAATTCCCATTTAGTAGAGAAGGAAATGGGTTCTTTGGGAAGGAGCTTTTCCAAGGCTGGGTCATGAGTTGGTTGTAGAGCTTTGAACTTGGCCCCAGGTGGAGCCTGAATTCTGACCTCACACTGAGTCTCAATCCAGGCCTCTCTTCTGGAATGTATCGGTGGCTGGGAAACTTACACACACACACACACACACACACACACACACACACACCCCACACCCCACAAATCATAATACTTAGAAAGTACTCTGTACTGGGTATCACGCTGAGTTCCTAGTATGAATTACATCCTTTAATCCCTTAATCCCTTAAAGTTAGGCACTATCACGCTCGCTCCTTATTTTATAGATGAAGGAAATAGGACTTGGGAAGGTTAGTGTTCCCCAGCTGGTACGTGGTAGAGCTAGAACTCAAACCTGGGTCTGTAGGTTTTCACCCTTAATGCCCCACACAGGAAACAGGATCAGAAATAGTAGTGTGTCTCTTCTCTTCAAACTAACAGACCATGGATCCTTCAGCGGAAGTGGGCACATCTAGGCTTAGAGTGCACACACAGCTCAGAGGGGCAGCCTGTGGTGAGGGAGGCTGGAGGGAGGACATGCTTTCTTTGCTGTCACCTAAGGGAAGCACAGGAGATGGCAGGGCCCGTGGGCTGCACAGGACATTCTCTCTACCCTCAGTATGCACGTGGGTGTAGCTCAGGCGCTATGGGTATGCTGCACATTGGCGGAGAGGGTGTGTGCCTGCCTGGAAAGGTGCTGGAGATGTCAGGAGTCACCCTTAGCAGTTCTGTGCTGTGCATAGGGCAAGGCATGTGGAGGACCCATTCAGATCCCAATCCTGGGGCCAGGGATGTGGTTCAATTGGTAGCGTGCTAGGCCAGCATGCATGCAGCCCTAAGCTTGAGCCCTGGTGCCGCATAAACTGGGTTATTAGAGGCAGGAGGGTCACACGTTCAAGGTTATCCTTTGTTACATCCTGAGTTCAAGGCCAGCCTGTGCTGGTCAGGCAGCAAAGGGGACTTTGCAGGAAATTTGGGCAAGGATGAGCCTTTGGGGCTTTAGTTGATAAACCTTCCACCGGTCAACACTTCCCTGGGTCTCTCTGTATATCAGTAACTTTTCTTTCATGTTTCCCTCATCCTAAAGAATCTCAAGAAGAAACTAAAATTTGTTGTGATTCCTTTTATGGGTCGGCATGAGATCTGAGGTGTTTCTTGTAATTTTGAGAATGTCCTTGCCTGTTTGTTTCTGTGCAAAGTGGGTGGGGACCTCGTGGGTCTTTGAGATCTCCTCACGGGGTTTTAAAACATTTTTTATTTTTCTTGTCTCTTCAGCTGGGAGCCCCTCCTCCTACCCCATCATCAGCCTCCAGGCATAGGCGCTGGCCATGGTGCTGAAGACAGTCCCCGGTCTCCACAGGGGCTCAGAGGCAGGAAGGTGAGTCAGGCACTGGACTTGGGGCACAGGGAAGTTACCTTCGGTGTGCACCATATCTGTTCCTGCTTGCATGCAGTGACCACAGCATGTCTTGGAGGAAGGTGTCAGGGGAAACTGAGTTCAGGAGCTGTGCGTCCAATACCTTCGAGGAAGCTGAAGGCTTCCCTTGAGTTTGGGTTCCAGGTACGGTCTAGGGACAATTAAGGGCAGCAGAGAAAACAGTGGCATGCAGAAAAGGCTGATAAAACTGTGAGGGAATGTCTGTTGACAGTGATTCGGAGCCTGCGGCCAGAGATGAATGATTGAAACACCAGGCTTGTTAAAGCGAGAGCACGTTTGATTTCTCTCCCCCGCGCTGCATGCGATTTAGCTGGAGGGAAGTTAGCAATCAGCTAATTGACATTGAATTAACCATGAAACTCAGCCTGTGCCTTCTCTCTGAAGCGCTCTCCAGTAAGACTTTATCAAGGCTTTGAATTATTGATTATTACTTATAGCTCTGATGGGGTGATTTCCTTTTATTTGTTTTCACGTTGGGTGTCCTTCATAAGTGTCCCTGAGAGAGGGAGGCATCAGACACAAAGCTTGTTACCTCAGAGCAATGGGGACAAGGCTGAGTCCGGGGGGGGGGGGGGGGTGTGGGTGGGGGGGGGGGGGCCAACTGGGGACCCCCCTACCTGCCCCCCCCCCAACAAATAAGCCTGTATCTGTAAACTATAGAGTTGTGGGGTTTTGTTGTTGTTGTTGCTGGCCTGGTAGAAGTCTGGCACACTCTGAATAGGATGGGCTCTGAGGGCCTGATCAGTCCTAATACCAGGCTTAGAGTCTGAATGGGGACATGCTCCCTACACCTGCCATTCAGGCCCCACCTGTAAGGACTCCTAACCCACGTCTATTTCCACTCTGTCTGATACTTGAATTCTTCGACAACATCCAACCCATATGGTGTTCTGGACTCGGTTTGCATACTTTTGGGCCAGGGAGTATTGTCTTCCGAATTGGAATTGTCCACGTCATTCCTGCTGGTCTGGCTCAGCCCCTTAGAACCCTAAACAGTGTATTTATATCTTTTGCCCATTGACAGCCCTTCAAAGATCTGAAGTCTCTTGTCTCCCAGACAAACATCTTTTCAGTTTTTTTCTCATAAGTCTTCCACCAAACTTGATCTCTTATCATGGGAATCCAGTGTGTTTCAGCACTTCCGAAAACACAGCACCTTGAACTGGGCATGTCACCTCAGGTACAACCTGAGAGTGACCTGGCAATAGGACCATCTCCTTTTTAAAGTGAATTTTTTTTTTTTGAGACAGGGTTTCTCTGTGTAACAGCTCTGGATGTCCTGGACTCGCTTTGTAGACCAGGCTGTCCTCGAACTCAGAGATCTGTCTGCCTCTGCCTCCTGAGTGCTGGGATTAAACATGTGGGCCACCACGCCCGGCTTTTAAAGTGAATAATAGAGAGGCTGTTGAGATAGCTCAGCAGTGAAGGTGCTTGCCACCGAGACTGATGACATGAGTTCCGCCCTTGGGATCCATGTAGGAGAAGAAAACTGACTCCCGTAAGTTGTCATCTGCTCTCCACACACATACCACAGCATGCACATGCACGAGCATGTGTGAAGTGTGAGTGCACACTCACAAAACATATGTGATGTAATTTAAAAACAAATGGAGCTGGACAATGGGGGCACACGACTTGAATCCCAGCATTTGGGATTAAAATGGTCTCGGTGAGTTCCAGACCAGCCTGTTCTACAGAACTAGCTCCAGGACAGCCAAGGCTACCCAAAGAAACCCTGTCTCAACAAAACAAAATAACAACAAAACAAAACAAACAAAACCAACCAAACAAAAGACAAAATAGGAAAAAAGACAGGAAAAGAAAAACAAATTGAATATTAGAGCCTGATTCAAGGTCATCTTTGACCCATAACAAGTTTGAGGCCAGCCTGAGATATATATATATATGAAACCCTGTCTCAAAAAAAAAATGAAGAAGAAGAAGAAGAAGAGGAGAAGGAGGAGGAGAAGGAGGAGGAGGAAGAGGAGGAAGAAGAGGAAGAAGGAGAAGAAGAAACAACAATAAAGAAATAAAGAAAAGCACACAATAATAAAAAATATAAATATTAGGGCAGGATGTGGTTACTCGTGCCTTTAGTCTGGCACTTAGGAGGCAGAGAGACAGGTGGAATTCTATGAGTTTGAGGCCAGCCTAGTATACACTGTGAGTTGGTGGCTAGCCAAGGCTAGACAATGAGACCCTGTCTCAAAAATAGGCAAAAACAACAGCAAAAATCGATCAGGACTTGCTTGTTAAACAGCTTCATTTTCCTGGCAGCTGCTGCCTGTTGAGCCCTAGCGTTTCATAATTTCCTTTCTCGTAGCCAGCCAGGGCCACGTGCTTCATCCAGCCAGTGGCTTGTGGCCTGCAGGGATAGATGACCCTCTGGAATGAGACATTAGGAATGGCATTCCAACTCAGTTTTCCTTGCCCTGGTGGCCTAGAAGCCATATGTCCCAGTTGGCTTCAGTGCCTGACCCAAGCAGCCTGGGCCCCTGAGTCACCCCTGGAAATAGCCGGCCTGAAGAGTTGCTAGATGCTAGACCCACAGTAGTTTTAAGCAAAACTCAAGTGAACTCACAGGAGCTGTTGCTGTACTGGGTCCTGCTTGGGTAGCTCAGCCTCACCAGACCTGACTAACAGGTTAGCCTGCTACTTACTCTTCTTCATATCGGGGTTGCCATCTGTTTCATCACCCACACAACACTGGTCCCTGTCCAGTCCCCACCGCGCTCTGCATCACTTCTTATTTACCAACCCTGAGGTTAGCGGCTGTGCAGTATTCCTTATATGTCTCCCAGGACCTGGGGGTGGTGGGGAGCCCTTCCCCCGCTATCTTCCATAGAAGACATTAACCTTGGCAGAATGAAGAGCAGGAAAGGGAGGAGCATGCAGGTGGAGGTGGGCAGCATCCCCCTCAGGGATTTCTTTGGAATGAGGCAGCGTGGATTTGAATCTCGAGTTCTGGGTGAGAGCGCTGGCTTTGCAAGCTTGAGGACCTGAGTTCAGATCCCTAGAACCCACATGAAAAGCTGAGAATGGCTTTGTATATTTGTAATCCTCACATTGGCTGGGTAGAAACAGGCAGACCCCAAGAGCTCACTGGCCAACTAGTTATTAGTTGCTAGTTCGGTAAGAGACCTCGACTCAAGGCACTAAGTGGAAAATGATAGAAGACATTAATGTCCTGCTTTGGCCTCGGTGTGTGCATGTATGGGTGTTTTACACACACACACACACACACACACACACACACACACACACACACACACACTGTTCCGTCACTGACCTAATAGATGTCGTTCGGATAGTTACGTAAATTCTGGATTTCTGTCAGATAGTGTCTCAGGAGCTGAGACTATAATAACATGTTCCATAGCATATTATTAAACACATTAGAAAGTGTCAAGCGTGTTGTGTTGTAGGTAAATGCCAGGGGCAATCTTTGCCATCACCACCATCACTGTCACTGGCTTCAGGGAGCCTTGGTGCCCCAAACATCTGAGTAGGAGCAGAGAAGAGAGCCCTCTGGGAAAGGTCCCCGCCTAAGGCAGGCACAGGTGGGCACTCCGCAGGCACAGGCCGAGTAGATCTTTTTCTAGTTCAAGGCTCACATCCGGGGCCTGTCCTTGAGAGACTGTCCCTCAAGAGCGGAACTCGGACTTTTCTTCTGCCTCACTGGATTTCACAAAGCAGATGTCTGGCTGGGTGTGCAGAGTGTCGTCACATTTGGCTGGTTTCTCCAGCTTGTGACTCTGACTGGCTTTGCTTAGAACCCGGGCAAGGTAACAACACAGTTAGGATCCATGTCCCTGTGGCGTGGTGTTGAGTGTGTAGAAAGCGGGAGATGCTGGGGAGGTGTCCCATTAGAAATGGATGACACACATGGACAGATGTCATCTGAAGAGTGAAAGAACCTCTCTGTGTGCTGTGTGAAGTCCCCCTACCCTGACGAGTGTTACTGTAATAAACACACATAGTTTTGGATTCTAACGCCTTTGTGGAAGAAGAGAGGCAGCTTGCCTTTTCAAAAATTATTTTTAAATATTTACTTGTTTTATTTAGTATGTGCGAGTCTTTTGCTTGCATGTGTGTGTATATGCACCCTGTGTATGGCTGGCGGCTTTAGAGGCCAGTAGAGGAAATCAGATCCGCTGGAACTGGAGTTCTGAGTTACCTTGTGGTTGCTGGGAATTGAACCTGGGTCCTCTGCGAGAGCAGCCAGTGCTCTAAAGCACTGAGCCATCTCTCCAGCCCCAGTTTGCATTTTTGAGCATTGAACTCATATGTAATAGAGTCCCCAGACCTCTGCAAGGGAAACCTCTTGTTTCCCTTTGAGAGATGAGGAAACCGAGGCTTAGATAGTACATGAGCTGGGGACCTGAGGCCAGGTATGCATGCCCAGATGCAGAACTTTCCTCTTCCTAACACACAACTCCTGCCCCAGGACTCACCCTGTGGCCCAGTCTTTTACCTCTGCACCTTGGCAAATGTATCCTTTCTGTTCCCCACCAAAGCGTTTTGTGCTCACCATGCACAGTGGTTTTCCTCTCCTGAAAGTGGGAATAATAAAAGCGCCCACTTCCTAGGACTGTGGTGAGCTCCGAGCCAACAGTCACAAGGTGTGCAGCACACTACCTGGCAGAGTTGGCACCACATGCTCCTTGGTAACCAGCACTGTCACTGTGTGTCAGACACTGGGCTACATGTGCTCCCAGCACGTTGCTCAGTGCTTTGTGAACTGCCTCTCATCAATATTCAAGCCAATAGCTGAGAACAGTGTGGGAGTCCCCCTTTTCACTTGGGAGAAGTTGAGGCTCAGGAGGCACCACCTGCAGAACCTGAGTTCGCACAGTAAGGAGACGGCAGTATAGGAGTCTGAGGCTTTATTTTTAATTAAAAAATTCAACTATTTATTTATTACATATGTGCGTGTGTTCATATGTGTTGGCACATGTGTGTGCATGTTCATGAGGAGGCCTGAAAGCTTGTCTTGTGTCTTCCTTGATCACTGTTCACCTTATTTATCAAGGTAGGCTCACCAGTTCCAGCTAGTCTAGATCCCAGCTTGCTCCAGGGATCCCTATCTCCGTCCTCCCTAAGAGGTCTGGCACGCCTGCTCTTTACCTGAGTTTTGGGGATTTGAACTCTGGTCCTCATGCTTGTATGCTTGCACAGCTATCACTTTATTTACTGAGCCACCTCCCCAGCTTGGGAGTGGGGTGTCTGAATTTTGACTTTCTGACTCTGGAGGTTATTTTGTGTGTGGTCAGAAGCCATGACTGATCAGAATGCTATAATAAAAGCTTCCACACATTGAGTGGTTTTTACACGCCAGCTATAGCTCCCCCTCTCCTATCTCAATCTATATCTATATGCCTGTATTTATATCTGTGTCTGTGTTTTAAAAACTGTTCTCTGTACCGGGTGGTGGTAGCGCACGCCTTTAATCCCAGCACTCGGGAGGCAGAGGCAGGTGGATCGCTGTGAGTTCGAGGCCAGCCTGGTCTACAAAGTGAGCCCAGGACAGCCAAGGCTACACAGAGAAACTCTGTCTCGAAAAACCAAAACCCAAAACAAAACACCACCACTACCACAAACAAACAAGCAAACTGTTCTCTGTGAAGCAGATCCTGATCGTAGCTGAGTTTTTGACTCTGGAGTGAAACTGGTAGAGATTAGGTTAAGTCCTCAAGATCACACAGCCCAGAAACTGCTGTGAGAGACCTAAGCCCAGCTCTACCTCGGGCCATGCATTAGAACTCAGATGTACACCATTGCCCCAGCAGGAAGATGTGTGTGCATGTGTGCTCAGTACACATGTGAGCACACACACATACTTGAGATGTCTTGTGGTACTTGACATTTAAAAATACACACACACACACACACACACACACACACACACACACACACACACTAGAAGCCAAAGGATTCAGGATATTTTCAGAGGCTGGAATACATAAGGGTATATGTGGCCAAGAGTAACATCAGGGAAAGTGTGTGAATAGCTGCCTTTTTAATGGCCCCAGGTAATTTGAATAGATCACAGCCAGTTTGGTTCAGCTTGATCCAGTCATGGGCAGCCCTGTATGTTAGAGCTGGCTTTAACAGATTTGGTTTGGCTGAAGCCGGCTTGAATCAATTAGATCTGGTTGCTGCCAGTTGGCACCAGTCTGAACTGGACTGACCCACTTTAAATACTCCCAGTCTCTTCTGGTTGACTTGCTTCCCAGCCTTAGTATAGGGGCTCCGGGTTGACATCCTCTTGGACTGCCTGCTTGTGTGGCTCTGGTTGGGACACTTGTGGGGGAGGGAGTATAAGTAGGTAAATGGCCTTGTAAGGTCTGGCCCTCTGGTCTCCATCAGCTGGAGGACCTCAGCTGGCCAGCTCTAACTTGGATGATTGCCAGAGCATCACCTTCCCACTTTCCATTCCTCCTGTCCCCCTGCCCCCGCCCCTGTGCTGCATGCTCTTCCCCTGTTGTTCCTATTTGAACTGGAACATTCCTCTCTTTCTCCTTGAAGGTACAAACAGGATTGCAGTGAGCAAACTCCGGAAAGCTGTGTGTCCGTCCCCCCCCCCCCGCCTGCCCCCGCCCCGTGACAGCAGCGGTGCTTGTCAGGGATGGCCCGGCTGATGGGTGGGTGATGTCGCCTGTGATGGGTGACCTGTGTGTGTTGCTCACATTGTTCCTAGACCCTGAAACAGATGTGACATACACTACTACCCTGGTGATTCAACGAAGCGTTGATGCGTGTGGGGGCTGGGGGAGGGGGGTGGGTACAAAGGGCAGGCTTTGGCTAATGGGATGCCACATTGCATTACTGTCCAGCAGGAACCAGGCTCCCTCGAACAATAACAAAGGAGAGGAAATGGAATCCAAGCAGGCCCAAAACAGGACATGTGGGGCAGACTCCAGCTGTGGCGCTCTGTGCCCAGTTGGCGTTGGGTTTGGGATGAAGCTGTGGGACGTCCAGCTCCGCGATGCACCAGCCATCTCCTCCTTCCTGTGGGTGTCATGCGTAAGTCGTAGAGATGCTGGCGGGAGGACAGGGCCACCTCACAGGATATTCTAGCCTTACAGCTGGAAGACGCGTGTCTGATGCTTTGTTCAGATCTTGGGGAAGGTTTGGCAGCTGGGGGCCACAGGATCTTCCTCACATAGAGAAAGAGGGTGGGGGAGGGGAGCAAAGGTCCTATCATATCTCATACTTTTCCTCTGGTGTGGTTGGCCAAGTGTTTTCGAGGAAGCCAGTGGAGGCCTGGTCTAAGCTCCACTCCCCTAGTTTCTTGCCTTGCTGCCTTTGCCTACCATTAAGCACACCTCGCAGGGCTCTCAGGAACAGCGTTCACCTCCTTGGGTCCCAGCTCTGGCTCCTGGGTAGGTGGGCGGGGTCACGCCAATCCACAAGGGGCCATCTCCTTGATCTGCATCACAGTTGGCTTTGTGCTGAAGCTCAGGGTTGACTGCACCTGTTCTCAAGCACAATTCGTGTTCAAGGAGCCGACTGTATTCAGGGACTACTTGTGCCTCTGGGGTGACTATGCCTGGGAACAACCGTTCCAAGAGCCCCTCTGAGGACTTGCCACGTTGGGCCCCATCTGAACAGGTGGCTAACTTGTCTACTGGAGTCACGCCTGAGTGCCAGCTGCACTGAGTGTCCCTATACCTAAGGATACCCACGGTGTCTATGTTAGAGACCTGATGTGCCCAGGGCTTGACATGCATGGAGAAACCTGTGCTTAGAGATGATTTATAGGAACCGCCTGGGTCCAGGAACCAGCCTTTCCCAGATATCAGTTAATGTTCAAGGACAGCTAGATCTGGCAAACCAGCCGAGACCAAGGACTGCTCCTGCCTAGGGCTGGGCTTGAGGGAACATTGTATGTAGAAATGTAGGGCACGTGGTCAGCCACGTACAGGGGCTAGGGTGTGCAGACGTAGGGAGAAAGCCTCCTCTGCCTGGACATGCAGTAAGGGGTTTAGCATTCAAAGGTGTCCGGCTATGTGTCACTGTGCCTGGGCTGGGGGGACCTTCAGCAGCAGCTTTTATTCTGGGACAGTGGGAGGAAGACATCTGTGCTCACCACCAACAGTCTCAGGCCCTATGCCCATCTGGGGCCTGGGGAACTAGAGGGAGAAAGAACGTGAAGTGCTGTTGAGCACCAACTGTGTGCCAGTGTGTTCCTGGTCTTTTCTGCCCATCACGTCATTTCCTCTCTAGGATAACCCCGTGAGGCAGGAGTTGTGACCCCCCCCCCATTGATAAGTGAAAAACTGATAAAAAATTTTTTTTCCTGAATCTAGGACCCTGTATTTGTTTATTCACCATTTAATTTTTGTGTGTATATATGTGTGTGCATGGATATGACCCTGTGTTCATTTATTCACCATGTATGTATGTATGTATGTATGTATGTATGTATGTATTGTGTTGGTATTGGGGTGTGTGTGTGTGTGTGTGTGTGTATGTGTGTACACATGTGTGCATGGATATGGAGACCAGAGGATGATCTTGGGTTTCATTCCTTAGGCTTTGTCCACCCTATTTTTTAAGGTAAAGTCTTTCATTGGGATCTGGAGCTAACTGATTAGGCTGGCTAGAGAGCCCCAAGGGCCCTCCTGCCTCTTCCTGGCCTTCCCAGGGCTGGAATTACAAATGTGTGCTATCATGGGTGGCTTCTTATATTCTTATATGTGTGTGCTGGGGATTGAACTCAGGTCTTTATGCTTGCACATATGCCTAACCCCTCCCCCTCCCCCCAGCCCCCACCCCACCTCCTGTGTTTGTTTTGTTTTGTGTGTGGCCCAGATTGGCCTAGGATTTGTGATCCTGCCTCAGTCTCCAGAGTACTGGGGTTACAGGCGGGAGCTGCCGGAGCTGCCACACCCTGCTCCTGACTCCAGGGTTTTTAATCAAGATGACGGTGTGATTATGTTGTTGAGACTTGGGCCTCTCTGCTTTTTGCAGAAGGGGAAACCTGGACACAGGTCAGAAACTAGGCTTGCAATTCGCATTCGGCAAGCTCAACCTGTTTGTGCCAGCAGCGTCCCTGACGCCCCAGCGAGGAGGGCACTTGGCAAGCTTACTGGGAAGGGCTTCCTGAGGGCTGCATTCCTGCTCGCTGTCCTGGAGGCTGAAGGGAGCCTCACAAGCCCCCCTTTCAGAGCGCTCAACAAGGCCCCTTCAGAGCCCGGGCTAGGCTGTACAAACACGCACATCTGGGCTGCTGTCGGGAGCAGGGCAGCGGAACTCCCCCACAGCTGGCCCTCTGTTCCTGACCTTCAGGACAAAGGGAGGCTTTGGCCATGTGGGGGCTTCCAGGAACTTGGGGGCTCTGGAGGGTACAGCAGGGAACAGCTTTCTCCTGCTGCCGCCTGGAACTCTGCTCTGACAACGCTTCCTGCTGGGGGCATGCCCTTCCCCCCTGGAGGGTTGGCACCCATCAGGACTGGCGAAGACAGAACAAAGGCTGCAGGCAGATTGGAGCCAAGTAAGGGCAAAGAAGAGCCGAGCCGCCAGCCTGTTCTGGGCCCAGTCCTCCTGGGGTTTGTAATTTTGTGGAGTAGAAAGACACAAAACATTAGCAAATAGGAGCTGCCTCTTACAGGATGTTCTTCAACTTCCGGGGCAGGCTTGGTTGCACCACTCATTTCATCTTCCTGCAAACCCTACCAGGGTGCTTCTGTTTTATGGACTTGGCACGCAAAACACAGAGAAGTGAGGTGACTTGCTGAAGGTCACACAGCAAGTAGTCAGCAGGGCCAGGATTTGAACATGGGCGGTGTACACTCTTAACAGTGACTCACCTTTACAAACCACCACAGGGGGCAGTTCCAGGATGAATTGGGGGTGGGGCGGGGACCTGCTAGGGGAAGCATAGGGTCTGAGCTGCCAGGTGGAAGCTGTCTTGATGGTTTGGGTGGGAACCGGCAGCCATCCGGCTTGAAGCACAGGCGGAGGGCATGAGGAGGAGGGCAAGCTGCTCCGGGGGAGGAATGGCAGGAGCTGGTGGCTGGGCAGGTGTGGGAGTGAGGGTGGAGTGGAGGGCTCCACCCTGAGTGTGGGGGATGTGCCAGCCAGCTTCATCAGCTGCTGTCTTTGCCTGCTTCTCAGGTCCTCCTTGGCTTTTCTGCTTCTTCAGGAAGGTGCGTGGTCTGTGGGACATGTTGTTTGGGACCACTGACATTGCTGCACTCTCGCTGCTGGGAATATCCTCGCGGGGCTGGTTGGGAGAAGGTGTGTGTGCTCAGCGGGAGCCTAGAGCTGGGCCTTGGGCTTGAATCCAGATTTCTTGGATAATCTGGAGACTCGGGTGTAGCTCACTTAAGACTCTATGCCTTAGCCGGGTGGTGGGTGGCACACGCCTTTAATGCCAGCACTCGGGAGGCAGAGGTAGGTAGATTGCTGTGACGCCAGCCTGGTCTACAAAGCGAGTCCAGGACAGCCAAGGCTACACAGAGAAACCCTGTGTCAAAAACAAAAAACAAAAAACAAACAAAACAAAACAAAAACAAAAAACAAAACAAAAAGAAAGAAAGAAAGAAAGAAAGAAAAGAAAAGAAATAGAAAGAAAGAAACAAACAAAAAGACGCTAGGCCTTAATTTCTTCTGACATAATGCCTTAGGAAGCAACTTCCTACCTCCAGGGGGCCCTGTAAAAGATGATGGGTAGGACAGAGAACCTCAGAAGTTAGGGGGCTAGGTGTCTTTAGGCTACTTGAATTGCCTCAGGAGGTCCAAACACTGGGCTCCAGGATGTGGTATAATGTTTGGCCTGCATTCTTTATTTTGGGCCTTGGTTACCTGAGCTGGCCCCCTCTCCCTTGCCCCCGTGGTTGGATACTTAGGGTGGTCCTGTCAGGTAGTGTAGAGGGCAGTAATGCACACTTAGTTCTAGGGTTCAGGCTGGTCCCCAAAAGCATCTGATCCACGCCAAGCTCATCCATTCTTTCAACCGTGCTTACAGAGTGCCAGACAAGGGTGCTGGCAACTTAACTCGGTGGTAGAATGCTTTCCCAGTATGTTTTATCCCACAACCCTGGACCACGACATAGAACAGCACTGAGTGCCAGGAAGACCCCCTGGCCTTTGACCTGTCACATGGGGTGGTGACTCAGGGTTGGCAAAGTCCTAGCTTCCCAAAGCACACTGTGACAGACCGTGACAAAACCAAAAAAACCAAAAACCAAAACAAAACCAAAACCAAAAACCAAAAACCAAAAACCAAAAACAAACAAACAAAAAAAACCACCAACAGAATGTAGAAACAACAGAGTGTTTTAGAGGGACATAAATAAATAAACAGCCAAAATCAATTCCTAGTGTCGAAGAGACACTGGAGTAGGGACTCTTCAGGTGGGCAGCAGGATGTCAGGTCTCCCGATAGTGTATCAGATGAGCCCAGACCTGGGTGATGAGTTGCCATCTTGAGATGCTTCTGGAAGAGCCAGCGTTGGTGACCGGGGTGTGGCAGGAGAGGCCTGCGGAGTAGGACAGAAACCAGGTCGTATGGGCCTTTGCGGGCATCTTTAGGGCATGCAAACGTTCTTTCTCACTTTTATTTCATTCATTCGAGACGGTTTCAGTATGTTGAGCTGCTTTCAAACTCCCGAGCCCAAGTGATCGGTCCTGTCCCGCTGGGCTGGCAGGTGTGTGACACCTGGCCCCGCCAGTGTGAACTATATTGCAAGATCCGTGGGAAGCCTTTGAGAGGTTCGGGCCTGGGCAGATTCAGTCTGATTCACTGCTGTGCTGGAAGGGATCAAAAGGAGGGAGGGTTCCAACACGTGGCCACCTTTGGCTCCAGGCATGCCCCAGCCCTGACAGAAAGATCACTCCTCTATCTGCTGAGGCCTTTTCCCTGACTCTTCCAGGCCAGGGGTCCTAGCTGTTCCAGGGACCTGGAGTGTATCTATGGTTCTAGGAGCAGAGGGTTGGCTGGAAGCCACAGGCAGGGACTGGAGAGCAGTACCAGCAGGCACGGGTATGGCTGCCCTGCCTGTTTCCACTCCCTGCCTGCGCAGTCCAGAGCCCTACCCCCACCCACATGGGGCTTTTGAATTAAAAAGTCTTAACTTTTTCTTTTAAATGGCAGCTCTGTGTACTGTACATGGTAATTAATACATTAGCATTTATGCAAAATACCATCACAGCCAGGCTGGTATGTCAGCTGCCTTCCTGAGCTGCAAAAATGTGAGCGCCCCGAGGTACCTCAGACAGGGCCCCCGCCCCCAGCAGACAGATTCATTTGACCCACGTCATTCACTAACATGTCTTGGGAGTCTGGGTGCATGCAATGCATCTGTGCATACCGACAAGTGTGCGTGCTGCTTCTGTGTGGCTCTGGGGCATGCGTGTGTCCTTGTGTGAATACACATGTGCTTGTGTTTATATGAGTGCATGCATGTAATATGTGAGGTGTCTTTCTGTGTCTGCCTGTGCTTGTGTGGTGGTCTGGGCATGTGTGCATAGGACTCTATGGTTTTATTTGTATATGTCTCTAATTGTGTATCTCTGGGTGTGTGTGTGTGTGTATTTGTCTGTGTGTGTGGTTTACATTTCAGTATGCTCATATACAAATCTGTGAGTTTGTGTATTTGTTGCCGGATATGTACATATGCACGTATATCTAAATCTATGCTTTCATGTTGCCTATGTGTACATGTGTCTATATGCAATACTACACGCATACACACATCTTCATGTTCATGTGTATATCATGACATCTCATGTGCAAACACCTCTGTGGGTCATTGAGCATGTCTATGAAGACTGAGAATTGTGTCTGTGTGTGCCTTTATTTGTTTGTATATGCCAATGTGCTTTCCTTTGTATGTCTAAAGTGTGTGTGTGTATGTGTGTATGTGTGTGTGTGTGTGTGTGTGTGTGTGTGTGCGTAACTCTCTAGAGTCATCATGAAGAGGAAATGGGACATCCTGGAAATGGTAACATCTGATTTCAAGCCCCGGCCCACATCTTGCTAGTGTGTGACCTTGGGAAAGTCAGTCCACCTCCCTCAGCCTGTGTGACAGACCTGAGGCATCACTACTGTAACAATGGCAACATGTGTGCACTGGGCTACGGCAACGGAAAGTCATGTAACTGGGAGAAATGCACCCAAGAGACAGACAGTGGCAACCTGGTCATCACAGAGATGGTCCAGGCCAGCACATGCTGTGCTATAGAATAGAAGGTGTGAGAGAGTGGGGCTAGAGGCTGTTCCTCCATCAAGTGGCATCTTGGAGAGCGCTCGGTTCAGCAGATAAAGACCCTGGGCAAGCCGGGTGTGGTGGCGCATGCCTTTAATCACAGCACTTGGGAGGCGGAGGCAGGCAGATCACTGTGAGTTCGAAGCTAGCCTGGTCTACAAAGCGAGTCCAGGACAGCCAAGGCTACAGAGAAACCCTGTCTCAAAAAACAAAACACAACAACAGAAAAGACTCTGGGAAGAGAAGAGCAGACCATCCCTTAGGAGTTCACAGTTGGACCACCACCACTACCGCCTATCCCATTCAGAGTGGCTGCAAAGAAAGATGATGGGCAGGGGTGGCTGGGAAGGACCACCCAAGGCTGTGCATCCTGAGAGCAAAGGGGAGCTACCGAGCTCTGTCCTCACAAAAGAAGGACATTACTCTACTTGTTTATGATTAGGGATGGAGAGGGGGCACAGTGGCCACAGTGATGGCTGCTGCTGGGTGTGCTGGAAGATAGCAAGGCCATCTATCTGCCAAAGCAGGGGGAGGGTGTGAGGTGTGCATTCAGGTGTCAGTGGAGGCGGTGAGGATGGAAAGCGGACGGTGGCACTCAGTCGGTGGCTCCATCGATGGGACCTGGGTGAGGATGTTCACTGAGACCGTGGATGCAGAAGGGGTCTCGGACAAGAGGGTGATGTAGATTAGACATCCTCACCTTGAGATAACTACGCCATGCAGTCCATTCAATTCATCTGTCCGTCCATCCTCCGTCCATCAGACATTGAGAAAACCAAGAGGAACAAGATAGAAGATTCCCACGGGCACAGGTAAAATTGGGTGCGAAGCTCAGAGGCAAGGCATGCTGGACCCTGGGGAAAATTATGAAAGGCTCTGGAAGGTGGGAGCTTGCAGGAAAAGGGAGGGAGCCAAGGCTCCATCATGCAAGGCCTATAGCAGGTGAGGGAAGGAACATGCTGGAAGGGCAGTAGGACGAGCAGGAGGGCCAGGCTGGGTGGGTTTGCTTATAGGAAACCTTTTCTTGTTCATCCCCAGTTGAGGGCTCCCTGTTCTTCTGACCTGAGAAATAGGGGCTGCTGCTAATGAGGATTTGTGCAGGTGGCCACATACAAGTGAACGAGTGTGAATGCTGGGCCCTGAAGCTATGCCCTAGTCCTCAGGGAGCGCTGAGTTGTGAGGAAGCAGGCAGGCACAGAACAGGACCCTACAGTGCAGGGAATGCCACAACAGAGGCCTGCCTGTGGCGGGTTCTCAGGAAATAATTTGTTGAGTGAATTATTGATTGAATGGAGCCCACCTTCTGCTGTGGCTGGAGAAGAGTCACCTGTGGTAGGGGATTAGGGGTACTCAAAGCTGACTCTAGAGGATGACAAGGAAATGGGCTAAGGTGTGAGGGTATGACAGCATTGAGGGCTGGGGTGGCAACACTGATGTCATCAGAGTTGCTGTAGTGGTGTGCAGAGTGAGGTGTGGAAAGGTTTAGGGGACTGGCAGATCCAATCACAAAGAACTCGACTGTCCCCCTTGTCCCTTGGGAATATGGAGTCCCGGAAGACTGGATTTGTATTTTATAGAGTCCTGCATCCTAGACCCAGAGAGAGGAAGGGCGGCGGGCGTAGACTCACTGTGGCTTAGTCTGTAGCCCAGGCTGGCCTTGAACTTCCTGTGTAGCTGGAGCTGGCCTTGAACTCCTGGTCCTTCTGCCTCTACCTGCCGGTACCACCGGACCTGGCTGCTTACAAATCTGATGATGGACTTGTAAGTGGGCACTGAGAGGGTAGCTGCAGTCCGACCTCTGCTCTGCTCCCTGCCTTTATCTCACCCTTGTCAAGTCACATGGCCTTGCAGGACTTGAAGTTGCTCTTCGGTTAGAAGCCAGAGTTTGCAGGAGGGGTGGAGGTGGGGCTCTTTGTTTCACCTATGGGGATGCAGGGTCCCCTCAGGGCACTGAAGGGCTGCTGCGAAGGGAAGGCTGCTTTCCTTCTGTCCCCACTCCTGCACCGGGCAGGCGGGCGAGTGGGAGGAGGATGAGGACAAGGACGAGGAGGAGCTCATGTTTTTTCATGTGGCAGCCTCGACACTCTGCCACAGTCCCCGGCTCACAGGGGCCCAGAGGCCGCTCTGGGGTGGGCCGACCCTTCTAGCAAGCAGACCGTTCTGCTATTGTTCAAAATGGAATTGGTCCCAGGAAGCTTGGAGCCTTCGAAAATCGCTATGAATTTTGCAAAAACAGCTCCGAGGCGATAAAGCATGTCAGAAGACTCAAATGTGGAAAACCCTATCTAGATACTCCACTCCGGACAGGCTTGGCTCCTGGAGGAGAGGCAGGGGCAGACAGTCTGGCCCTAAGCGCCCTTCTGCTGTAGCCTGGGAGAGTACACAGCTATTCCAGTAGCCCCTGGGTCTCCCCAGCCCCCTACAGCCTGATTGGTCTGATGTCCTTGCCTTTGGGCCCCTCACCAAGCACTCCCTATCTTTCCTCAATGCACCTATAATTCTTTTGAAAGCAGCTTTATCATTTTGTTTAAAAAAAAAAAAAAAAAAAGATACATATGCTCATTGCAAAAAGAAAAAAAAAATCAGACAATATGGAAAAGTTCAAAGGAAAAAAATGTAAAAACCACCTCAGATTCCATCATCCAGAGATAACCACATAACATTTTGGTGAACGTCCCTCCAGACTTCTCTCTGTGCATAAATATACACAAATAGATTCTACGTATGCAGTTCTACCCCGAGCGACATCAGATGACACATGCTGTTCTGTCACCTGTTACCCCCTCCCCCCCGCCACACTCAGCAATATGTCCTGGACATCCTTCATGTCAGTTCCTGTGGATCCATCTCACAGATTTCATGCCTGCATGGTATGCCTGGATCGCCTGGCCCATGTATCTGCTTCGCTTTCCCTCCCCCTGTCCCCAGGTCCCCAGATGATGGAGATAGAAGTTATTTCCAATTGTTTTGCTTGTAAGCGTCCCTGCAGTGAACATCTATGGACTTGTCTTTGCATATTTCATTTATACTGCGGATGTTGTTCAAGCGTGATCCATATACTAGCCCAATACGGAGGGCTGGAGATACATACAAACGATGAACAGGAAGAACAGACTTGGTCAGTCTTTGCTCTTAGATAGTTTAAGACACAGTGGCAAAGCTGGGAGACGGTGGCGCATGCCTTTAACTCCAGCATTCAGAGGGAAGGCAGAGGCAGAGCGATCTCTGTGAGTTCGAGGCCAGTCTGGTCTACAGAGCGAGTTCTGGGATATCCAAACCTACACAGAGAAACCTTGCCTGGGGTGGGTGGGTAGGAGGAATGTAATGGCAAGACAGGACAGAGAATATAGTGTTTTCATTTTGTTTTGATTTAGAAAGCATATGTATTACGCAGCCATATGAATATTTATCCAGTCAGCACTCAATCCACCGTACAAGGAAAAGTCCATAGTTGGGAAGCAAGGAGAGACCCAAGCTAGAAAGGTCACTTGTCCTGGAGTCCAGGAAGGCTTCTCAGAGCAGGTGATAGATGATAAGGAGGCTTAGGGTGTAGCTCAACGGTAGAGGGTTCCTCCAGCGTGTGTGAGCTCCTAGGTTTGACTCCTAGCATTGAAAATGGAGAAAGAAGGCAGAGGAGTGGACATGAAGCTGAGTTCCGTGTTCCCGTGACAAACATACAGGGATTTCCTAAAACTGGAATAGTTGGGTCAGAGGCTAAGCAGGGCTGGAATTTTGTTGCGCGTTGTAAATTGCACTTGGGGAAGGTGCCGAGAATTTACAGTCCCATAAAGGGTGCTCTTCCAGGCTACCCATGAAAGTGTGTTCGGCTTGTTAGCACAGACCAGGCTAAGCACCGCAATCGCTTGCAGGAAGTGAGCCGCTCGGCCCAAGTCATCACTATTCTAATTATCTTTGCCAATCTAATCAGTGAAGAAATGATATTTCATCTTTGTTTTTAGCCAATGTGTCTTTTTTTTTTTTTTTTTTTTTCCTCTTCCTTTTGGACTCTGCAGGAAATTGAGCTCTCGAGAGGGGGAGGTGTGGTGGAAACCGAACCATCCTTTTTGAACTACCTTTGTCAGAGGGAGGAGGGAGGAAATGCCAGGAGTGCCCGCCCTGCACAGCGTCCCATCCTCAGAGTACAGCTCCTGGGCCCTAGAGATGAGTCTGAGTCCCAAGGAGCTGTGGGTAACCGAGGGCGGGCGGGTGCCAATCAGAGCTTCTGGAGGTGGGTGGAAAGCGGGGTGGGGGTGGAGGGGTGGGGTGGAGGGGTGGGGTAGGGAGGGTGGGGGTGGGAAGATTGGAACCTGTGTAGGCCAGCAGGCATTGTCCCTGTGGGGTGGCTAGGCAGGGGGTTGGGGGACTCAGGAGGCTGAATCCACATGCCATTAGGAGTGCTTAGAGATCCCAGGTGCTCCTGGATGATATTAATGCAGCTATATGAATATTAATAGCATGTCCATTAATATTAATGACAACAATAAACAAGTGTGAGGATTATTTTTAAAGAGGACTGCTACTCCAGCTGTTGCCTCTCTTCATTAGGAAGCCTCTGAGGTCCCGGCCTTTCTCTTCTCAGACCTCTGACAGACGCCGTGGCACGCTCTCGACCTCCGCCCAGGGAAGAGCTGAGCCCAACTGACACTTCCAACACTTGGGGTTGAAAGAGAATTGATTTAGGAAACCCCAAGTTTCCTTCCAAGGAGTTCTGGGCAGTATGTGAGGGCAAGCAGGGTACCAGGAAGGTTTCTGTGTGGGCAGTCGGCTGCAGGCTGCAGTGACTCCGTTCCAGGCCCTCTCAGGAGCATGGCCTGAAGGTCTAGTCCAAGTCCTCCGATGAGTGTGGTCAGGGGGTGTGCCAGGGACTAATCCCTTGGAAGGTGGTTAGAGGAATCGCCATGTTAAAGTGGCCATGAATTATAGAAAGGAAGAGGGGGAGGAAGGCCCAGAATATCATATGTGTAAATAAAGTCGAGTGTCGGCCAGACATGAAAGCCAGCTGCCTGAGTCTCGCACCCGCAGCACCCTTTGCCCTGCAGACCCACCCTCCTGCCAAGTACCACAGCGAGTCACTTACAATCTCCCTCCTTCAAAGGATCTGTTAATAAGTCAATGACGGAACATCTAAAGGGGAAAAATATTTCTCTTTATAGTTGGAGATAATTGTCCCAGGGAAAAAAAAACAAAAAAACAAAAAAACAAACCTTTAATTACAACTCACATGGAGAAAGCTTGATTTGTGGGCAAAGCCCGAATGCTGAGGAGCTGGGTGTAAAATATTTGTAATATTTAGGGAACCTAGAGTTTTACATAAAAGTAAACAGCATTGCCTGAAGGCACAATTTCCAGCAACACAATAAAATGTGCAGTGAATTTATGGCGGCCATCCATTAGCTCTTACCAAGGCAACGTCGCCCCTATCTGTCGTCCATCATTATAATAGAGGGTTAATGCACCGAATTTACATAAAAAAGTCATATTGTCTGCATGAATTATTTACACTCGAAGCTGTTTTTACAGCTTGGTTTCAAGCTGGATTCTGGGAGAGATTCTGCCAGTAAATTACTCTGTGGAGACCCTGGGTCTATAACTGTGCGCGGAGCTGGCAATGAAAAGAAAGGAAAATGGGCAGGCCCTGGCGGGTCGTTGGTGCCGACGCCTCTCAGGTGGGGGCTGGAGGTACCGGCGGAGGCCATAGGAAGCTCTGGGACCCCCGGTGCAGATGGGGCTCTGCCTCTGAGCCTAGTGTCTTACTGGTCACTGCCGAGCTGCCGGAGACGCTGGGGCCTTGCTAGTGTTCTTGGAAGGACAGGGATTCTCTTGAGGTGACCGAGGGCTCCTTGTGGCTGGAGTCTAAAGTCTTTACGGATCACGGGTCCTGGGGAAGAGAGAAATCACTCCGTTTGTTGGAGATGGGCCTGGATCAGCAGTGTAAGACCTCTCCCGCCACTGCGCAGCTAGGATGATGGCAGCTTGGAGGGCACTCACACAAGAGTCGGAAGTGGGGATGTCCTGGGAACCCTAGCAGGCTGAGGGTGCAGGGGTGTGAGTTCAGCCTGAGCCACGCAAGGCCAGTGTGCCTCAAGACAAAACGCAACCATGCTACGTGGGACAGCTCAGATTTGTAGGGAGAAGTAGGGTGTCTTGGTGTCTTTGCCCTCCTACTTTCTAGGTTCTTGAGTTAGTTAGAAGCCCGTTTACGGCTTTTCCTGAGGTGAGGTGGACTGTCTGGACCTGGGTCTCCTCATGTTCTCTTTACCTTGGGTTTCCAGTACTGTGACGGGCTTGTGTTTTCGCCAACTGTGCAGGTACAAAGCCCTCGTTATGGAGGAAAAGACCTGAGTGTTTGTTCGTTGGTTGGTTGGTTTTGTTTCTTTTTTTTTTTTTTTTTTTTTTTTTTTGAGATAGGGTCTCACTATGTAGCCCATGGCTGGCCTGGAACTCGCTGTGTAGGCCAGGCTAGCCTCTACCTCTAGAATGTTGGGATTAAAGATGTTAGGATTCTGCTTCAGTCTGCCTACCTGTGATGTCATTGCCTATCTGCCATGGGGGCGTGGCCCCTCCCTCCCTCGCCCCTCCCTCCCTCCCTCTCTTCCTCCCTTCCTCCCTCCCTCTCTCCTCTCTTTGTCTCACTCCCAATCTCTCTATCTCTGTCTCTCTGTCCCTCCTCCCCCCTTTTCCTTCTCTCCTCACGCTCACTTAATAACTTCATATCATATAATATCTGCTGCCTGGCATCTTATTATTTTATTTCTTATTTTTTAATTAGTAAAAAAGGTGTGTGCCACCATGCAGGGCAAGACCTAGGTTTTTAGTCTCATGTCATCTGCATAGCCATGGAGAAGTTTTGGGAACTCAGTTTCCTCATCTGTGAACTGGAATTTAAATCAATTAGTTGTTATTGTTATTATTGTTGTTGTTATTATTATTATTAATTACTGAGACAGGGTCTCACTAGGTAGTCCCAACTGCCTTGGAACTTGCTATGCAGCTCCAACACACAGAGATCTGCTTTTGGAGTGCTGAGGAACCTCAGCTCTCCTGGTGCCAGCCTTCCTCAAAGGAAGGTGGGGTGAGCAGCTCCAGTGGGGTGAAATGAACTGGGAGACTTGGGGTGTGGTGTAAGCTAGGTCCTAGGAGACAATGGGCTCTACAGAGGGAAGAGCTGAGAGCAGGGAGGGCAGGGGCACCTGAAAAGAGAGTAAGGTGGCTAGATGGAGAGATGGTGTCAGACAGTCCCACAAGAGGCAGCAGAATCCTAGGAACTCAGAGCTAAGGGTAAAACAAGGAACCAGTGGCAGACAATCAAAGACTGAGACAGAGGGGAGGGGAGGGGAGGGGTCCGTCCTTGGGAGGAAGGAGACTCAAGGTGCCTAGGGTTCAGCTGTCTGAGGCTCTGGAGCCACACCTCCATGGCCAGAGAAATTGAACCAGCCTGCCCTGGCACTTTTGCCACCTACAGCCTGGCTCTACTCTCTTCTTCATCCAGTCCCTCTGGCCTTGTCTTTTTGCTTTTCGGAGCTGGAGGTCCGAGCCCTGCCCCCAACTCCCTAGCACCTGGGTTGGGCTTGTGCTTGTTGGAGCCGACACTACACTTGGGTCTCCCGCTCCTAGAGCAGCCACAGTGGGTCCCAGGGGCCTGGAGACAACAAATGACTCCCTGCTGATGGGCTCACTGCCTCCTCCTGCCTGCCAGCCCATGCTGCCGTTCAGCTATGCACAGGCAGGTAATCATGCAAGGCCAGAGGAACTCTCCCTGCTCGCCTGTGGGGGTGTGATTTAAACCTGAACTCGGCTTCACTTCTTCTCATCCCCTGGGAAGCAAGATTTATATGATACATTTCTCTGACTTGCTCGGAGCCTGCACACACACACACACCCCATACCACACATTTATACATACACATATTATACGCATACACCACACCACACATTTATATATACACACACAAACACAGTATATACACATACATGCACACACACACATGAACGCACATACTCACACACACATGCACACAAAGGCAGGTGCTCACATGTTGCAGATTCCCCATTGATGCTGGCTTGTGTGTGAATGCTTATGTACAAATGCACCCACTCGTTTCCAATCCACACCCACGCCAGTTTTACATGTGACACACACACACACACACACACACACACACACACACACAAATAGATAATGCAGGACCAACAAGATGGCTCAGTGGACGAAGGTGCTTGCCGCCAAGCCTGACAAACTGAGTTCAGTTCCTAGGACTCACACAGTGAAAGGTGAGAACCAGCATTCACAAATCATCTTCTGACTCCCACTCAAATGCTGTGACACAGGTACATCCCTACACATAAACACACAGAAAGAAGTCAATACTAGAATGAAGCTCATACAACCCACTGACAGAAACACATATTCAAACAGGAGACCAACCTCCGTGCCTTTGTGCCACAAGGCAGGTTAAATAAACCTGGAGGGTCTCTAAGAAGAACTGCAGGTATTCCTTGTCCCTTGTCTCTTCCCATCCCACTCATCTGCCCTCCTTCCTTAGCCTGTAGCCAAGAGCTACATCTGTATATATATATATACATATATATATATATGTGTGTGTGTGTGTGTGTGTGTGTGTGTGTGTGTGTGTCACATGTAAAACTGGCGTGGGTGTGGATTGGAAACGAGTGGGTGCATTTGTACATAAGCATTCACACACAAGCCAGCATCAATGGGGAATCTGCAACATGTGAGCACCTGCCTTTGTGTGCATGTGTGTGTGAGTATGTGCGTTCATGTGTGTGTGTGCATGTATGTGTATATACTGTGTTTGTGTGTGTATATATAAATGTGTGGTGTGGTGTATGCGTATAATATGTGTATGTATAAATGTGTGGTATGGGGTGTGTGTGTGTGTGCAGGCTCCGAGCAAGTCAGAGAAATGTATCATATAAATCTTGCTTCCCAGGGGATGAGAAGAAGTGAAGCCGAGTTCAGGTTTAAATCACACCCCCACACATTTATACATACACATATTATACACATACACCACACCACACGTTTATATACACACAAACACATAGAATATACACACACAGGAATGCACGCACACACACACACACACACACACTCACACCCACACACACCATACCACACATTTATATATACACATACACCACACCACACATTTATATATACACACACAAACACAGTATATACACATACATACATGCACACACACACATGAACGCACATACTCACACACACATGCACACAAAGGCAGGTGCTCACATGTTGCAAATTCCCCATTGATGCTGGCTTGTGTGTGAATGCTTATGTACAAATGCACCCACTCGTTTCCAATCCACACCCACGCCAATTTTACATGTGACGTATATATATAAATATATACATACACACACACACACACACACACACACACACACACACACACACACATATATATATATATACAGATGTAGCTCTTGGCTACAGGCTAAGGAAGGAGGGCAGATGAGTGGGATGGGAAGAGACAAGGGACAAGGAATACCTGCAGTTCTTCTTAGAGACCCTCCAGGTTTAACCTACCTTGTGGCACAAAGGCACGGAGGTTGGTCTCCTGTTTGAATATGTGTTTCTGTCAGTGGGTTGTATGAGCTTCATTCTAGTATTGACTTCTTTCTGTGTGTTTATGTGTAGGGATGTACCTGTGTCACAGCATTTGAGTGGGAGTCAGAAGACGATTTGTGAATGCTGGTTCTAACCTTTCACTGTGTGAGTCCTAGGAACTGAACTCAGTTTGTCAGGCTTGGCGGCAAGCACCTTCGTCCACTGAGCCATCTTGTTGGTCCTGCATTATCTATTTGTGTGTGTGTGTGTGTGTGTGTGTGTGTGTGTGTGTGTGTGTGTGTATGTGTGTATACCTTTCACAGAAGAGGAATCCTTATATGCCTGTGTGTGCAGCCATGATTCTGGTGGGTGGTCTGTGGGTGTCTCTGCTCTATGGAAGGATCAGTGAGGTGAGGCCCTGGGACCATCCTTGCTTAGGGTTGCTTGCATAGCCCCTTAGCCCCTGCTGTAGCTCGATCAGCCCCACAAAAAATTTATGTTGAACAGTGTTTTCCCCCACCCCCCAGCTTTTTGAAAGGAGGTTTATGGTGCATAGTGCAGGCTAATATGGACTAACCATCTTCCTGTTTCAGCCTTCCAAGTGTTGGCATTACACGTATCACCATATACACCTGGCCTCATTTAAAAATATATCCCCTTACTGTGACACTGAAAAGAGGTAGAAGCTAAATTTAACTGGCATTAGGAGTGTGATCTCTAGGAGGCAGTGGAGTTTTAATGAGGCCATAGAGCTGGTCCCTGCACCCATGGAGTTGGGGACCTCATAGGAAGAGGGAGAGAGATTGCAGGGTACTCAGTTCCCCTTTCCAGCAATGCTCTGAGCCCCAACAGCAAGACTATCGCCAAATGTGGCTGCCAGATCTTTCTGTTGTTGTTTTCAGACAGGGTCTCTCTATGTAATCCTGGCTGTCCTGGAACTTGCTATGTAGACCAGGCTGGCCTTGAACTCACAGAGGTATTCCTGCTTCTGTGATGGGGATTAAAGGTGTGCAATACAACACTTGACAGCTGTCAGATCCCAAGATGATGAGTTAAGCCAACTTTCCTCTATAAGTTGCCTTGCTTGTGGTGTCAGGTCACAGCAAGAGAAAGCAGACTCGGTTTCCTTCTTACTGCTAGTTTTAGGTTCTCCGTGTCTGCGCTGCTTCTGGGCACAGTGAGTGCTCATGGCTCCGCACTGCTTCTGGTTTCTCTCCCAGATGGATGCCAGGGTGGAAACGCCATGAGGGTAGGAGTTGTAGTGTGTTTGTTCAGGAGTGTGTCCCCACTATTAATTAAAATTGTCTCTGGCAGAGAGTGGCATTGTGGATGCTCAGTATTATAGGTAAGTGATTGAATGACATCATCACCCCCTCTCCAAATAGTCCCTCAAATGGCACTCTTCATGATGGCTTGACCATATCACTTAAAGTTGTCACGTACCTCTCTGCCCCACTCCTTTTCCAATTCTCATAGTTATAGTAAGATTTCTCCTTTGCTCATACTACCTTCTGCTCTAGTTTTATTTCTGTTGCTATGATAAAAACACTCTGACCTGACCAAACCAAACCAAACCAAACCAAACCAAACCAAACCAAACCAAACCAAACCAAACCGAAACAAGGAAACGAAAAACAAACACCAAAACTCCTAGGGGAGAAAGTGTGTGTCTCAGCTTACAGTTCCAGGTTACCGTCTATCCTTGTGGAGAAGTCGAGGCAGGGACTTCAAACAACCAGTCACATCATGCCCACAGTCAAGAGCAGAGAGAAACCGGTGTGCACCTACTCTTTTTGCTTCCTTCCTTGTGCTCAGCTCCGTTTCCCGACTCTTACACAGCTTGGGACCTCTGCCTAGGGAATGGCGCCACCCATAGAGGACTGGGTCGTCCCACATCAGTTAACTTAGTCATGATTCTCTGCATCCTGGCCCAGTTCAACCCCAGCCCCCATTATGCCTGCAGGCCAACCTAATGAGGACAGTCCCTCCCTGAGACTTTTTTCCTAGGTGATTCCAGATTTCGACAAACCCGACTATTAAAGCTAACCATTGCGGTTTCCAACATGCCAATACAACTCAGTCATTTAAGACATATGCGTACATATATATATATGCACATACATTTAATTTTGGAGTTGTTATATTTTGTTCCTGGCATTCCTCACAAGGTGTGTGTGTGTGTGTGTGTGTGTGTGTGTAGGATCTTGCTAGGTGGTCCAGGCCAGCCCTGAATTCATAGCCCTCCAAGTGCTGGCATTCAAGTGTGTGTTATTGTCCCTGGTTGGTGGGTCTGGTGTGTCCACTGATGCCTCCCGACACTTAGCATGGTGTTAGGGGGCAGCAGGAGCGTCACCCATATTTACCAGATCCACAGGTGGGCTTCTGTGAGCCTCAGGGGGCTGAACGGACTCATAGTTGTTTAGTGTAAGTGTGCTTGTGGGCGTGGTTGTCAATGGCCGCAGTTTTGATTCTGTGGGTGACTGGGCTTGCTCCAGCACTCTTTTCCCATGGTCCCGTGGTCCTGTGGTCCTGTGGTCCCGTGGGGGCAGGTTTCTGATTGAGGCTTTAGGTTATGGGCCTTCTGCCTGGCTGTGGTCAGGTTTTATGCACAGGTCACCCGCAGCTTTCTCCTGAATCTTAAAGAAACATTTCCTCCACTGATTGTCCCCATGAGGCCATAGGCCCAGCTTCTAGGGCTAGTCCCAGAAGTATTTCCTCTTCTTCCCACTGGCAGGTCTGTTCCTCAAGCTTCCAGAAGCTCTACAACCTGTAGCCTGCTTTGACCTCCCAGGATGGACACATCATCAAGAGGGTGAAAACTGGCTGTCAGCCATGGGGACAGCAGGTGCCTGAGCTTAACAAATGACTGGGGAAGAGGGTCCAGCTGGCCTTGTGCCTGGTTAGTGGAGGAGTCGGTGGCCTGGCATTAGGAACTGAATGAGTCAGAGCTCTCTAGAGGAACAGAACTAATACAATGTATATATATGGAATTTATTAGAGTGGCATACAGGCCATGTTCCATCAATGGTTCTCTCTTGAGGGAAAGGCCAAGGATGTGATAGTTGTTCATTCCTCAAGCCTGGATGTCTCAGCTGTTCTGCTCTGGTGCTGGAGTCCCCCCAAAGCCCCAGAGAGTGGCAAATATTCAGTTTACATTGGAACCCAGAAGAGGTAGGCTCGGACCAGGAATGCGTCAGCAGCAGTTGAGGTGGGGGCGAGGGAGGGAGAGCAAGAGAGAGCGAGAGAGCGAGAGAGAGAGAGAGAGAGAGAGAGAGAGAGAGAGAGAGAGAGAGAGAGAGAGAAGGCAAAAGGGAACACTATCATCTTCCATATCCTTTTATGTGGGTTGTCCCAAAAGATGTGGTCCAGATTTGGGGTGGGTCTTCCCATCTCGAAGGTTCCAACCAAGAGTATCCTTCACGGGCATGCTCAGCTGCTTGGGCTGTAGTTGATTCTAGAGGGTCAGACTGAGAACTCAGGATGCCAGTGCAAAGGCTGTCTGCAGGGCTAGGATAAGGGCTTGCTACCCCGTGGAGAGCTGAGATTGGTGCCAGAGGTATGGCCTCTTGCTAGTTGAGGGTGGTGGGCACAGAGCGGCTGGAGGAGGGTTGAGGAGTGGCCCTCCTGTGAATGACAGTAGTACTGGGAATGTAGATTATGCTCAGCGGCAGGGAGGTTGGACCTCAAGCCAAATGCCACAGGGTGAGAGGTCAGCTACCACTTTTGACCAACCAGTGTTGAGTATATGGTATCCAGGGTCTGACCGAGCAAGGCTTTGCCTAGTATACTGACCTACTGTGTGACCTTGGTGGGGTTTTGTCACTTCTCTGTACCTTGGGTTCCCCAGAAGTAGGAGCATTTAATTTTCTTATATTCTTGTGGCAGGATTAAGCTCTCATCACTATTTTGTTTTTTTTGTTTTTGTTTTTTAAGCAAAAACAAAGTAACAACAAAACTGAATAGGGATGGTGGTACATATCTGGAATCCCTGCATGCAGGGTGCAGAAACAGGAGGATCGTTCTAAGTTCAAGTCCAGCCTGTACTCCAGGCCAATCAGGGTTTCATAATGAGACCCTGTCCCCTTCCCGCAAAACAAAACAGCAGAAACAATCAAAACCAAACTGAAAAGGCTGCTGAGGGCTGGGGGGGGGGGGGGGGGGGGTGTTCTAGAAGGAATCCAAATAGGAAGGGCTTGAAGGGGATGCTGAGGTGATAAAGACATTTGTTTGCTGCTAAGCTTATTGACTTGTTGGCTCCTCAGAACCCATATGGTGGACAGAGAGAACTGACCCCCCCCACTAATTGTCCTCTGGTAACGAGGAAATAAATGTTTAAAAATTGAGTTAAAAAAACAAGCAAACAAAAAAAACAAACAAACCTCAAACCGCAAAGAGCCAGGCTTTGAGCAGATGTTGAGTTGGTGTCAGGGCCCTGCATGCATGAGGAAATCTGTGATACTTGAAAGAGAAGGCAGTGGTCCCTGGAGCCAGTATGGCTTTACCAAGACTGGGTACATGCTTCAGGCTGTTAGCTAAGTGACTAGTAGGTGAAGCCCAGGAGCCAGCAAGGGCCACAGAGGAGTGTGCTAATGGGTCACACATGGTCTTCCCTAATCCCCAGAAGCTTGTGTCCTAGATGTGGCAGTCTACACCATGGGACAGTTTCCCAGACGGGAAATGAAGTGCCCGGGAAACTTAATGACCTGGGATTTGAACCTAACCTTGTTTGACCTTTGTACCTTGTCCTGCAGCCTCTGAAGATTTTGGATAAGGCCTCTTATGACCCATGGGGACATCGAGGACCCTGTGAGGGCACAGAGATGGCTTAGGGTTAACCACAGCATGCAGGATGTTCACACGGCCGAGGGACTTATCTACAGGAGTTCCCTGTATCTCGCTGCTGGGCCACCTTAAGTAGAGGGGGGATATCTGTATCAAAGGAGGGGACTGCCATCAAGCCTTGGTCTATCTGTGTTTTGATGTAGTCTCTAGTGTACATATTTCTAGGTCAGGTACCATTTTCTGTTTTTCCATCTCCCTCTCCCCTTCTTTTTTTTTCTCTCTCTCCTTTCTTTCTTTCTTTCTATTTATTTATTTGATTGGTGAGGATCTGCCTACCTCTGTCTCCTGAGTGCTGGGATTAAAGGTGTGTGCTACCATTGCCCTGCTTCCTTCGTTCATTCTTTCCTTCCTCTCTTCCCTCTCTCCCTCCCTCCCTTCTTTTTTCTTCTTTCTTTCTTTCTTTCTTTCTTTCTTTCTTTCTTTCTTTCTTTCTTTCTTTCTTTCTTTCTTT
>OU015754.1:57894305-57908986 GCA_907169655.1 Acomys percivali | reverse complement strand
GTGTGTGTGTGTGTGTGTGTGTGTGTGTGTGTGTGTGTGTGTGTGTGCGCGCGCGCGCATGCAGTACCCATAGAAGCCAGAAGAGGGCGTAGGAATCCCTGGAACTGGAGATATAGGTGGTCATGAGCCTCCTTATTTGGGTGCTGGGAATTGAACCCTGGTTTTTTGCAACAGCAGCAAAATGCCTTTGCCTCTAAGTCTTCTGCCGTACCCTCCACCTCCACCCCCAGGGGGGGAAAAGGATAAGAAATATTCAGAGTTTTGGTGTGAGCAGTGAGTCTTGGGACTGATTTTTACAGTCACTCAGCTATCTTCCCTCAAGGGGAAGGAAAATGCCTGCAAGGGGGACTGTTCTCTGAGGTGTTGTTGTCCAGGGGTGCCTGCCTTCTTTCCCAGCTGCCTGTCCCCTTCTTTTCCAGAGCCTTGGTGTTGTGTGGTCAGTGTTGGCCTGGCCCGCCTCTGCTCTTTGCTCTGCTGGAGCCGGGTGGCAGCCGGGAGCTAAGTCTTTCTCCTGCTGGGGCTGCATCTCTGCTAGAGCTGCTGTCACCTGCCAAGCTGAATTGGGCACAGGAAGCGCCTGGCGGGGAGACGTGCTGTTGAATTTGGAGGCTCTGCTCCACTCCAAAATGCACTTCTCCTGGCAGCTGCCCTGTAGGGAAGCTGTTGAGCCTCCCTGTCTCTGCCAGGATCACAGCCACTTTTTCCTGAGAAAGAAACAGGGCTGCAGACAGTTTTACTCATTAAAGCCTTCTTTTTCCTCTTAAATCTGTTTTTGTGATTTTTTTTTCTTTTTCTTTCTCTCTCCCCCTCCTTTTTTTTTTTTTTTTAAGAACGGAAAAGTAAAACGGATGATATTGAAATAAACAAGGCATTTGTGATAAGAAGGTTAAAGCAGATTGCTGGGGGTGGGGAAGTGGTTTGGAAATGCACACAGGCCTCTTCTTGCCGGTTGAGGAAGGGCAATGAAAGAGAACCCATGGCTGCCCCTCTCTGTCCCCCCCCCCCCCATTGCTTACTTCCTCAAGGGTCTTGGAGGCGGGTGGGTGGGGGTGGGGTCGCTGTGAAAGCAGTGGGAAGAACGGTCGCCTTTGTTAGGAGCCAACTGAGTGCCAGGCTTGCAGTGTAAGTATGCAGGTGGGAAGGGCCCATTACACAGACTGGGACAGTCAAGGTCCTGCTGCAGAGTCAGGCCCAGCAGATGCACAGAGGATACGCAGGACTGGAATATGAACCTCTCTTCTGACCTCCTCTGCTGAGCTGTTTCGGCTGTATGTTGTGACCCAGAAGGTTGTGTTTCCAGATGAAGAATAGAAGCGCGAGGAGGAAGGGAAGAGGGGCAGATGAAGAGACACCCGCTGCCCCTGAGGAGTGAGCATTCGGGCCTGTAAGGCTAAAGGAAGCAGCCGGGCGGCGGTGGCGCATGCGCCTTTAATCCGATCCCTGGGGAGGCAGAGGCAGGCGGATCGCTGTGAGTTGGAGGCCAGCCTGGTCTACAAAGTGAGTCCAGGACAGCCAAGGCTACACAGGGAGACCCTGTCTCAAAACAACAACAAACAAAAGACTGAAGGAAGGACTGCTGTTGTGTGATGAGTGTGCCAAGTCCTGGCTGCGGCACTCGGACAGACAGGGGTATCCTGGGGAAGGGTGGCATGTCTGTGGGTGTGGCTGCATGGTGTGGCTTGATAGCTAAAGTAGGCTTCCTGGAAGGGGAGGGCTGTGGAAAATGAATGGAGTCCAAGGCAGAGTGTCGCCACGGAAGAATGGCGGTAGGAAGGGGTGGGTCTGGCTCCGGTAGGAGGAGCTAAGTCAGAACAGGTGGGGATGGTTGTGGGTGCGTGTATGTGTGTGTGTTGGTGTGGGAGGTTCAGCTTGGAGACTGTAAGACTAAATAAATAAACAAGTAAATTGGGGTAGGAGAGACGCCCTCACCGGGAGGCGGACGTGCGATTCTCATCCCAGCTCTACCATTTTGGCCTATTGTGTGATTGTGGGAAAATTCCTTTTCCCTTTTTGGGCCTCAGATTTTCTACCTTCAAAATGCTAGAGTTGGAGCCAGGCGGTGGTGGCGCATGCCTTTAATCCCAGCACTTGGGAGGCAGAAGCAGGCAGATCCCTGTGAGTTTGAGGCCAGCCTGGTCTACAAAGTGAGTCCAGGACAGCCAGGGCTGCACAGAAAAACCTTGTTCTGGGGGGTGGGGTGGGGGTGGGGGGAAAGCTAGAGTTGGGTCTTGGAGACCAAAGAACGCTTGCAGAGTCTCATGAAGAGAGTCAGAGGGACTGACTACCATGCATTGGCATCAGGATCAGGAATGGGCATCTCTTCCGGTACTGCCTACCGGAACTCTGTGTTATCTTACTGAATAGAGCCACGGAGGCAAAGGGAAGGGACTCAGGAGAGAGAGAGCTACCTGGGCAGGCCTGAGTGTGTCCAGTGGCACGGATGGAGGTGAGACACAGGCATTTGAAGAGACCAGGATTGCTGAGTAATAAAGGGCAGCATGACGTGGAGAAGAGGCCGGTCCGTGCGCACGCGGGGCTTTGATTCCCTCCTCTGGCTCATGGTCTCCCACTGAAGGGTGGCAGTGGCATACTCACTGTGGTGATGGGTTGGCAAGCCAGGGGAAGGGTCGCAAAGGCCAGTGGCACTAGTGCCAGAAGATCTGGGCGTGGGGGACATGGGATGACAGTACCTGCTTACAAGGAGGAGGCTGTGAAATAAATGGGACACTCAGGTTAACTACAGACAAGGTGTGGAGAGGTGAGGGGGCTGGGAGGTGGTGGGGGAGGGAGTTTGACTTGGTCGCGGGGCTCATCCTCCTGCTGCTCCACAGGGGCTCTCACTGTGGTTAGATATGGCTGGGTGCTCCTCTCTGAGTTTTTCCACCTGAGTCGGGGGCACTCAAGTGAGTTCTTCTGCCTTCCGCCCTGGAACAGTTTGAATTTTGAGGAGCTCACCCTCTAGAGATGACATCAGGAGCTCTGACTAAGGTCTCATCTGTGTCTCAGGGCACCTGCTGAGTAGGGGAGTTGCCTGTGAGGAGACTGTGGAGACGGATTTGACTGCAGTGACATTTTGTGTCCTCGATTGCAGGCTGCAGTTTGCTGGTGACAGGTGCCGTGGCTTATCGAACTGAGTGAGGGCTTCCTTCCTAACTCTGTCCTAGAATATCCTGTGTGGTGGCTTGAACTGACCATCACTGCAGTATTTACACCCGGGCAAGTGGTAGCTGCTCCAAATCAGAGCTTTTTTTTTTTTTTTTTTTTTTTTTTTTTTCCTTCCTCCCCAAGAGTTGATTGGTAAATCTGTAGAAGCCTGTGATAAATGTTTACCGCTCAACAGAATGTGGTAAGATGACTGCTGGGCACCACGAACACAGAATGCACTGCATACAGTTGGTATTTAATAAGTGCAACTGCCTTCTCCTTTGATACTTCTTTTGTTAGGGAAACCTACTACTTCATTTGTTCAGAGTAACAACCTCTCCTCAGCCTCCTGCTGCCATCTTAGCTCTAAGACCCTGAGCCCTTCCTCCCTGGTGAGGTGGGTGGGGCCAAAGAGAGGAGGGTTAAGGAGGAGTCTTGAGAGTCTAAGTTGGTAGCTCTGCCTCCTCTTCCTAGATGTGTAATGACCCCCCCCCCACCCCCGAAGGTATTTAATAGCTCTGCTCCTCAGTTAAAGTCACCTGCATGCCAGAGATGGCTGTCCAGCCTCCCTCATTAAGTTATTATGAAGATGGAATGAGGTCATGGGGGTGTGAGTGCCTGACACTGAGCTACAGTTTCAGTGGAAAGCTCGAGCCAGGCTGCCCTTTGTCCCTCTGACTGGAGACCCAACTCTGGCCTTGGGAGGGAGGGCTTCAGCCTGGGAGGGAAGGCTTTTGGCAGAACAAGTAGGTCATAGCGCCGAGGGCCGTGGGACCCTCCAAATGTATTGACATGCAGTGGAGGGGAACTCCCCGGGCTGAAGAGCCTACTTGTAGAGCCTCACCTGCAGATTGCCTGATAAGCTCCCGGTGCGTTTCTGGGGCGGCTTCGGCAGCCTGGGTTGCCCTGATTTACCACTCCAGCCCCAAGCAGATTAAATCAGCCAGAGTCATTTGAATTTTACCCGGCCTTGTCACACAAATCTTCAAAACTGCTGTCTGGCAAGAAAACTTTCTCTGTATTTTTTTTTTTTTTTTTTTTTTTTTCAGGAAGACTAGACGCTCTAGAAATTGAGGTGAACTAGGAAAAGGGAGGAGGTGCCAGGGGGAGGGGCCGGGAAGAGCACTTCTCCCCGTGTGACGTGGGGCAACTCATTGAGCGGCTCTTGAGTCGCACAGGATTGTGGGGAAGGGCCGAAAGGGCCAGCTTGTGTGAAGTACTGTGCAGACCTCCGTCAGTTCTGTGACTGGGGAGATGGGACAAATGATTAGTTCAATAAATTATCCACGGAGGTGGGGAGTAGAGAGCAAGAGTCTTGGGAGCTGAAGAGAAGGACACGGAGATGTCAGAGGTTAGGCTAAAGGAAGCCTAACTCTCAGGAGGTGAGAGAGGGAGGTTAGAGCCATCCGGAGGGACAGCCTGTGGGGGTGCGGGAACGCCCTCCCTCTCCCAGTTTAGCCAATCAAGGGAAATCCTCTGTTGTTTCCCACCTCAGGCAGGGGCAGTGCCTTGTTCTGACGCGATGGGAGCCTCATAAGACAGAAAGCCAAAGTGTTCGCTAAAGGCTGAAGAACAGCCATTCTCCCTCTGTCTGGGTTTGAAAGAGAGGCGCTCATTCCTGGCAGACAACTGTTAACAGAAATAGTGTCCCGAGGGTCACATGGAGGAAGAATCTGGAAGAAAAAAATCACAGAGAAATAGTCTCCTCCCTGATCGAACTGTGCCTGAGAGCCCTTCTATCCAGAGCACTTGGCAACTGAGCTAGTAAATCTGTTTTATTGATTCTGATTTAGGTTTTTTTTTTCTTTTTTCTTTTTGTCATTTGCCACATAAATCAGCACAGGCTAACGGAGGGGTCTGAGTGGGGGAGGCGAGAGCCTGTGCGGTATAAAGTAGCAATTAGTCAGAGCACTGGCGTTAGAGTTAAAGGGTGGTGGGAGTTTGTGCTAGGATAGAGGTGGCAGTGAATGCTGGACAAGACCGGAAGGAGGCTGGGGCTGATTAAAGAGAGGCCCCAGGGCAGGGTTAAGAAGGAATCTATGGGATGGGCATGGTGGCGCACGCCTTTAATCCCAGCAATCGGGATCGCTGTGGGTTCGAGGCCAGCCTGGTCTACAAAGTGAGTCTAGGAGAGCCAAGGCTACACAGAGAAACCTTGTCTCAAAAAACAAACAAACAAAAAAACAACAACAAAAACAAGGAACCGAGGGTAATTAAAGCTTTGAGGGGGGGGGCTGAGCAGGGGAGCTGCGGGGGATGATCTGTAGCTGGGTACTAGGGCTGAGCAGGGTAGCAGAGTGTGAGAACAGAACACAGGCTTGGGGAAGGTCAGCTTAAAGTGGGTTTCATTAGGCTGGTGTGGAGAGCAGGGTGAGGAGGGGAGGCTTAAACCTTATCATTTACTAAGAGTGTGCAGAGTTCATCAGCAATAAATCTATGTGTGCTGTCTCATTTGTTCCTTAAAAGAGCCTGGGCTGGCTCCACCCCCATTTTAGTTTGAGTTTCAAAGATCTTGTGTGACTTGACTAGATCGCAGGATTAGGAAATGACAGAATCGGGTCTTGAACTCAGGCCGCACGATTTCAGTCTCTGCCTTATTTATCATGTTTCTGATAGCACACATGATACTTTAATGTAGGTTAGACGAAGGTAGAGTTGACAAAGGACATTGGGCCAAACCTTAGATATGTGCTTATCAGTCAGAAACCATACCAGGGTAGCTTTTGTCTATGACCTGTCATCTATCTATCTATCTATCTATCTATCTATCTATCTATCTATCCATCCATCATCTATCTATTTATCCATCTATCATCTACCCATCTCTCCAGCTATCTATCCATCCATCAATCTATCCATCCATCATCTATCTATCCATCTATCATCTGTCATCTAATCTATTATCTGTCATCTATTCATCTACCTATTTATCTACCCATCTATCTATCATGTATATATGTATGTATATATATATATATGTACATATATATGTACGTATATATATGTATATATATATCATCTATATATCTAATCTATTTTTGGTGCTGAGAACTGACTTATAACCTCATGCCTGCCAAGTGCATGGCCTGCCCACTGAGGAACACCTCACTCCTATCAATATCTTACAATATATTTTTCCTAAAGTGGCAGACATTGCAAGCAGACACGAATATTGAATAGAACATGTAGACACTGGGCAGGTCACAAATGATCTCAGAGTTGAGGTGAGATGGTTGTCTGGAAAGTCCAAGATAATTTCTAGAGAAAAACAGCTGGGAGGAAAAAAAAAAAAAAGTTTAGTAAAATGTCGTCATATGGTGGCACATGTCTTTAAATCCCAACACTCAGGAGGCAGAGGCAAGAGCATCTCTGTGGGTTCAAGGTCAGCCTGGCCTACTTACTGAGTTCCAGTACAGCCAGCGCTATGTAGAGAGACTCTTCAACAACAAAAACCTCAGAGCTTAATAGGCCATTTTTCCTTCCTTCCTCCCTTCCTCCCTCCCTCCGTCCCTCCCTCCCTTCCTTTCTTTCTCCCTCTCTTCTTTCACCTCCTCCCTTTTCATCAAAACAAAAACACAGGGTCTCACTGTGTAATCATGGCTGCCCTGACTTGAAACCTGCTACGTGGCCTCCAACATGAAGAGATCCGCCTGCCTCTGCCTCCTGAGTGCTGGCAGTGTGTCACCATTTGTAAAGTGACTGTCTAGATGAAAAGGCCTCTTCCACAGTATGAAGGAACCCAAACCACAGAATACTTAGAGATGAGCTTCATCAGAACTGGGGCATCACACGACGAAAACTAGAAACTTTTGGAGAACAGACAGAGATGAGTAGATATGGCAGACTCTTTTCTGCCTTGGGAACCTTTGAGACTGCCACAGTGGTTCCAGATCTTTCTATATGAATGTATAAAATTAAGATAACCAAGAGCTCTAGAAAAAAAAACTGTTTTGAATTTGCCAAAATAATATTAAAGGTAAGAGAGAGAGTAAAAAATGAGAGAAGTCAGAAAATTCCAAAGATGAAAAAAAATGAATATTTATCAGATATTAGTATGCTTTATAAAGGGCACTCATTAAAACTCTCATGTTAAGAATAGCTTTGTTCTATCATTGGGACAGAATGAAAAGTCCAGAAATGGATCCAAATATTTAAGGGGATTTTTCTGATATGATAAAGTGGCATTTCAGTTGAATTTGGAGGTATATGGATGATTTTATAGATTTCATTGAGCATGAAAAATGGGCCAGCTATTACAACATAAACAGAGTTTTCAGCTTAGTGTAGTGAAGTCAGGCTGTAGAGACCATGGTGATAAGTGAACGAATATTTTGTTCATCCTAAGGTGGGGCATAGCCTTCTAAGCATGCCATGATACCCAGAAGTCATGAAAAATTTGTGCTAGTAAATATGATTTGGTGGGTAAAGACACCTGGTGCCAAGCCTGATGTCCCAAGTTCAGTTCCTGGGACCACCATGGCAGAAGGAGGGAATGGATTCCCACAAGTTGTCCTCTGACCTCTATATGTATGTGCAGGCACATAAATAAATATAAAAATTAAACAAACTTGACTGTGAGAATTAAGGTTGTAAGTACATAAACAACAGCAGCAGCAAGAAAATACTATTAAGGATTATGTATGGTGATGCACACCCCTAATCTTAGCACTTGGGAAGCAGAGGCAGGAGAATCTCTGTTAGTTTCAGGCCAGTCTGGACTGTATAGTAAGATATTGTTAAAACAGCAACAGTAGTGGCTGCAGCAACAGCAGTGACCAGTAACAACAATAGCAGCAGAATTACAAGATCATGGTCAGCTACACAGTGAGTTTGAGGCCAGCCTCCAAAGAAGGTAGGGGTGGGGTGGGTGGGGTGGAGGTTAGAGAGAATGGCTCAGTGGTTAAGAGTACCGGTTTTGGTTTTTTGGTCCCCCCCATATCCTCAGAGAATATGAGTTCACTTCCCACCACTACCTGTAACTGTGCCCCGGGGATCCAACACCTCTGACTTCTGCAGGTGCCCAAATATAATGAGGTAGATACAGACACACACACACACCCACACACTCACACACACACCCACACACACCACACATATACACAGACAGACAGACACACACACCACATACACACAGACAGACAGACACACACACACACAGACACACACACACCACACATACACACAGACAGACACACACAAACACACACACAGACACACACACACACTTTGTTTTAAAAAAAGATTTATTTATTAGGTATACAACATTCTGCCTGCATGACAGCAGAGGGCACCAGATCTCATTATAGATGGTTGTGAGCCACCATGTGGTTGCTGGGAATTGAACTCAGGACCTCCAGTGTTCTTAACCTCTGAGCCATACTCTCTAGCCTCCCTGCCCCCACTCTTAATAAAGAGGAAAGAACAGAAAGGATAAATAATAGAAGATTTAATTTTGTCTTTAATGTTCAAAGAGCACTTACAGACTATTAAGAAAAAGACAAATATTTCATCAGCAACATGGGCAAAGGACATCAATAGGTAATTTAGAAAGAAAATAAGCGGGCTGGAGAGATGGCTCAGAGGTTAAGAGCACTGACTACTCTTCAGAGGTCCCAAGTTCAGTTCCCAGCAACCATATGGTGGCTTACAACCATCTATAATGTGATCTAATATTCTCTTCTGGCATTCAGGTGTACATGCAGGCAGAACACTGTATACATAATAATTTTTTTTTAAAAAATTAAGCTTAAAAAAAAAAGAAGAAGAAGAAAATAACCAAAGATAAAGGAAAAGACGCCAAGCTTTTTATGTTCACTCATTACCTCAGCAGTGCCTTGTGTGCATTTCTGAAGGCCGATAATACCCAGGCTGGCAAGAGAGTGGGCAGATAGGTGCTAGCTGTGTCTGCCACAGGCAGTGGTGTGGGGCCAGGGGAGGCTGGCTTTTTGACATTGCGACATGACATTGTCATTTACAAAGTTCATGCTCAAGAACTGTGCAATCCAGTTTAAACAACAACAACAACAACCCACACACAAACCAGAACAAAACTCATGATGTTTAAAGAAAGGTTTATGATTTTAGTTTGGGCCTCTTTTAGAGCCATGTGGGTCTGCATGTGGCCCATGGCTACAGACTAGACAACCATGAAGCCTTCGTGAAGGGCAGCGTAGTGGAATTAGAACTCCTGTCTCCTCCACTGCAGCAGTCTCATTCACCAGTGTTTTAGTCTAAGGAGCTAAAACGTACTAAAATGAGCAAAGAGATATGTATGAGGATGTTTATCCCGACGTTGTTGACGAGAGGAAAACCTTGACAACATCCTACGTGATCCTCCGCAGAGACCCAGGAACATAAAGACGATGCACACGTACAATGGAGTACTATGGGGTAATTAGAATAATTTTGTAAAGCTCTATTTATTGACATAGAAAGATGTCTATGACATATTGTTGAGCGGGAAAAGCAGGTGTCAGCGAGAACAGTATGTATAATACAACTCCTTAGCTATAAAATTATATACATGGCGCTCCATGTGTGTATATATGCATAGAGATATGTCTGCAAGCCTGTTCACCAGAATGCTAGGAGTTATATCTGGGTGATGGGATTTTTTACTTTCTTTTTCATACTTTTGAGCATTGGTTTGATTTGAGCTTTATAACAAAGATGAATCATGGTTTTCAACCAGGACAAACGAGAAACTCTTTTCATTTCAGAAGGAACATAAGTATTAACCAAGAGGACCGAGCACTTGGCGATTCAGTAAGTGTGGATAAAGACATGACACCCAAAGTGCAAAGCCTGAAGGACTGTGTGTGGGTGGCGAGCCCAAGAGAGTTCATGGTGGCAGAAAGTGGAGGCACCAGTCCACGGGATGGTGGTAGTGGATGGTAGAACAGGTGAGGGCCATGGTGACAAGATGGTAGAAGCAAGGGAATGTGAGACCTTGAAGTCACAGACTACATTTTTAAAAGTCAGCCATACATAATCATGCGAAGGCATGGAGGTGAGGAAAGAGCACAGGACTTGACAAACCAGAGACTGTTAGTGACCTGGGAGGGGTGGTTTTGATGGAGGAGTGGGCTGTCTGGCCACTGTCACATGCAGGAGGGAGGATTCCAGTTACAGGGTGGTGGACTGGAGGGAGAAGGATGAAGCTCTGATTTAGCATGTTAGTAACAGGCACTTGTCCCTTTGTCGACTTCGGCAGACATCACGAGTCATTCTGCCCAGCCTGGAAGAAGCCTTGTCTTTTTTTCACGAGTCAGTCCAGGGAGACAATAGCAGTGGATGGGAGCTGGTGGGAAAGTGAACCTGCGCCTGGGCTGGGGTACAGGGCTTGCAGGATGCTACAAAGGAAGGCATGGAAGAAGTGATGCATGAGCAAGGAGAAGCTGGTGGTGGAGCCAGCTCTCCATCCCTGTGGCCATGGACCACAAGCTCAGTCTTAAGAAATGCCTAGCCAGAATCTCAGGATAAGCGGAGCTTCTAGGATGAGCTCAGGAGTCTGAGCTGATGGGGTAATAGAACCCTCTGACACACTGGGTCACATCATGAAAAATCCTGACCTGTAGCTAACATAGCAGTCAGTGCACAGACATAAAGTGCCCACAGTGTCCCCCACCTGAGTATCCAGGGAAGGCAATTAGGGACTCTATTGTTTGTAACACTGAGCATAAGGGGTTTGTTTGTGGGTCCTAGCTGCAGGGCTTGAGAGCAGAAGAAGACACCAAGGCTCGCTCACTCATGTTTGCCTGGAAAGACTTTCAAGGAGAAAGCTCTGTGATGGTGTCAAAGACAGCATGCCGATTGCATCCATGGGAACATAGGGGGCCTTGGGGGGATGGGGTGGAGGTTGCTCTGGACCCTCAGTAACCAGAGCTAGAGGAGTGCATGCACACAGGCAGAAGTCACCTCCAGGGAAGGGGCAGGCTGGAGAGAGGCCCGTTTAGGAAAAGAAAAACACTTGGAGGAGCGTAGGCTGAGGGATTAGATGTCTTTTAATCTGCAGAAACGCTTCCCTGAAAATCACCCCTGTGAATATTAGTTGCTTGGGGATGTTCCACGGGAAAGGATTCTGTGTCCGTGAACTGTCACACTCACGGGCTGGCACACGTGAACGGTGAAGGCTCTGAGGAGTCCTGCAGGGAAGAGCCTTTCTTCAGCATGGGTCTTAGAATTCTCTCCAAATTTATTTGCAGGAAACTTGGGGTTTAACAGTGTGTCTCTAGTAGGATTAATGGGCTAAGGAAGGTGACATCATCTGGGGCTGTTTTGGGGTCAATGTGTGTGGGGGGACATGACAAAGAGGCAGATTCTAGGTCAGTTTCTGAAAGGACTCTGCACCCTACTGTGGCAGAAGCAGCAAGGGATCCCAGCTCCAGTGGAGGCCAATTTCAACTGAAGCTAAGGGAGCCGAGCTCTGGGTGTATGTTATAGCACAGGCCTCAGGGGTCCTGTGAGCCCTAGTAGGGGGTCTTTCTGGTTTCTCAGAAACCAGATTCTTCCCTCAGATTCTGCAGCCTCCCATCTTGGCTTGTGTTGTTCCGTGTTCCACTCCAAGAGTCCTTAGATGCTGCAAAGTGAGCAGTTTGTGAAGGTGTGGACATGTGTAATTTCCTCATCCGGCCCCAAACTCCACATCGCAGGAGCAGCAGCTGGCGACGCCCACAGTCCTAATTGCTTTTCTGTACTCATGAGCAAGAGATGGTCCCCTCTCCAGCTCCCGTTTTCCTGTTCATTCAGGTAATAACTGACGCGAGCCAGCTGTGCCAGACAAGCAAGTGGGCAGTGTGTTTGCAACGTCACCCCACAGGTGTCACTCAGATGGCTGCCCTACACAAGGGCGTTTTCTCTGCTGGCCTTCTAGAGTAGGCGTCTCCGGGGGGAGGGAGGCTGTCTTTGATCCCAGTGGGTCCACACTGAACTGTCAGGCTGATATGGAGGCTCTCGCCCCAGGGGACTTGACCAGCATCCTTCAGAGAATCTGTAAAGATTCTGGTCTGGTGCAGGAGTAAGTGTAGGATGGATGGAAGAAGCAACTGCATTCAGATGGCTTCCGGATGGTTATATGAGTCCTCTCCCGGACTGGAATCCCACAGCTGGCCATGGAAGCACAGAGCCTAGGGACCAAGTACCTCTCAGGACCGGAATGTGTAGAGGACAGGGGGTGAGGAAAGACATCTCAAAATAAGAGACAGAGTCACTGTTCCCTGGAAACGACTATGAACCCGGAGAAAGACAAGTTCCTGACAGTTGGAATATAACCCTTTGCAGAAAGTGGGTAAGCTCCCTGTGGATTTCCAGGTCCCCAAATGACACCTGGCCTATCTCTTTGCCTTTTGGCCTTTAAAGACTCAAGAGAGCCCTTTTGAACTTTCTTTAAGGCACTCCGTAGTCGGGTGCTGTCAGCAGAGGCTGAGGTGTTGGGCCACCAGGGTCCTTGGTGGTGGCCAGGGTAGGTGTCCTGGGGTCTCTCTTCCCATCAGGCTTCCTGTGGGTGGCTTGTGCCACTTTCAACTTTGTTTCCTGGTTCTTTCCCAGGAGCCAGCTCCATTCCTCAGCCCCGAGTGGCGCTCCTCAGGCCGGAAACAATGTGCGTTCTCCACGACTGGGAGTGGAAGTCAGCAGTTTGGCACCGTCTGGCTGGCAGCCTCTACCAGCTTCCTTTGGCACTTTATTGGCAAAGGCGGTGACATTTCTTTCAGTTGGGTGGGTGGAGCTGTTATGCAAACTCCCGTTCCCCCCATTCGCCAGATGAATATTCATGACTCAGGCAATCTGTACCAGCCAGACTTTGCTGAGGGCGGCAGCTCTTCTTCCCTTCCTCTCTCTCTTTCTTTCTCCTTCTCTCCTTCCCAGCTCTTTGGAAAGCCGAAGTGCGGCTATATTTAATTTACAAATACAGAGCTATTTAGCTTGCCTTTGAGATACAGGCTTTGGAGAGGAGGTGCTGGAGAGCGAGGATGGAGGCTCTGGGTCCTGACCCTGTATCTTCTGCAGGACCCGGGAGTCTACCACCTAGATCTCAGGGCCCAGGAAGCTGCTTTGTGGGGGTCCTTTCAGCGGAGGCTCTCTGTGTCCCTGTGCTTGAAGAGTCAGCAGCTCACATCACTTTAGGTCACAGTGGTCTCTGAGGTTGACTTAGAAATCACATGTCCATGATGCTTGGGTCAGGCACCATCGGTCTGTCAGAGCTTCACTCACACCCATTCCTGCCTGCCCCAGGCTTGAGGTCAAAGCACTGAGGACATGGGGTTTTTACTGGTCATTGGCTTCCTTAGGAAGAACCGATCTGGATTTGGGGTCCTGGGGGAAACACTGATTCCTTTTCCATCTACTAGATGCAGTGGTACATGCCTGTAATGCCAGCAAGTGGGAAATGGAGGCTGGAGTTCAAGGTCATCCTCAGCTATGTACTGAGTTTAGGATCATCCTGGCTACGTGAAATCTTGAGACCCTGTCTTGAAAAACAAAACAAAACACTAAAAACCAGAAAGAAACAATAGTTTTTAGGGGTAGTTCCCTAGTCTCTTTTGTCTCTTCCCCAAAGAGGCACTAGTCACCCCAGCAGAGGGATCAGAATCTCCAGAAATTTCCAAGAAATTTGGTCCTAGCAAGGATGTGCTCGCATGAGTATGTCTTGTGTGTAAATATTTATGCACAGCTTAAGTGAGTCTGTCTGCCTACATCTATGTTCAAGTGTTTGCGTGTGTGTCTGTATGTGTAAGGGCGTGAATGTGTGTGTTGAGGAAAGCCTGGGAATGTTTGCATGTGCGAATGTTCCTCTCCAGTTAAGTTGCATGGGTACCTCTGTGGGTCTGGAGGAGTTGAGTGTGTCAGTCCTCCTGGCGGTGTGTGTGTGTGTGTGTGTGTGTGTGTGTCTGTGTGTGTAAGTGGACCAAAGTAGGTGTCAAAGTAAGAGTCCAGGAGAGAGAGAGGCAGAAGGAGAAGGGTGAGGAGAGGCCGTCAGGGTATGCTTTCTGACCTCTACCTCTCCTGATCCTTTTCCTCTCTGGGGATGGAGAGGAGGAAGAGGAGGAAGAGGAGGAAGACCTCTCTTCCAACCCCCCCCCCCCCCCCCCGCTTAAGTGATACAGGTTCTATCCAACGATGCGAACAGAAGGTTTTCCAGCACAGAGCATCCTGAAATCACTTTATATTCCCCCTCCTTCTTTCGTCTAATCAAAATAGCAGCATTAGGCTCACCCATCCTCACTGCTGCCCACCAAAACCACTCGACTCAGCCCCAGGGGTGGGTGGGGTTGGGGGGGGGGAGGCTGTCCTGTCTGACCCTGCTTGAGAGCACCTTTCAGCCTGTAGCCAAAGAGCTGTCTTCTGGGTCTCTTCTTTCCATGAGGCCCGTGCCTTAGTGGCAAGAGCCAGCTGCCTCTCAGCCTGCCAGCAACTGCCAGGCTCTTCCAGAACCCACATCTAGGCCCAGTCTCATTTACAAATATGCAAATTTGCCTCTTTTCTGGTATGCAAATAGAAACATGACAAATAACTAATTAGGGTCAAAAGAAGCACTTGAA
>OU015754.1:57880784-57894295 GCA_907169655.1 Acomys percivali | reverse complement strand
TGTGTGTGTGTGTGTGTGTGTGTGTGTGTGTGTGTGTGTGTGTGTGTGTATTCGTATCAGTTCAGGAATACATATGTTACATAGTTGTACATCCCTGTTTGAGGTGTGTGTGAGAGTGTGAGCCTACATGACTGTTTTTTCTTATCTTTGGTGAATGGGGGATGGGGCCCAGGGTCTTGTGCAAGCTAAGGACTCACTCTACCTCTGAGCTCCACACTTATTCTCACATGCCCGTGTGTAGCTAAACTAGTGTGAGGGTCTCTGCTGGGTCAGTGGATGCATGTCTAGGTTTCTGCACATAACCATGAATGTGGTCTCTACACTCTTCTTGTCTGTGCAAAAGTGTCAGTAGCATAAGCACGGGACACCTGCCAGTGTCTGTGGACATGGGCCATGCCCTTCTGTGGGCACACATCTGTGCATGTGTTACCTCACATCTATGCCCGAGCCCCTCTGGCTGTAAACATCTGTAAAACTGCCCGTGCTTGTGTATGTGTCAGTGAGCGTCTGCATCTGGCTTATGTGTGGGCGCATTTCTTTTTAAATGTTACTGTCTTATCCTTCCCTCATATATTACGTCTTGGCCTCGGTTTTCCTTCCTCTCCTCCTGGTCCCTCCCCACTACCTCCGTCCTTCCCCAGATCCATTCCTCCTCCGTTGTGCGTGCATTTCTTGGTGTTTGTGTCCACCTGGATGCCGAATGGGCTCTTACGTGTAGCCTCGTCCCTGGGCCCCGTGATCCTTTGCTCTGCTGAGAAAGAAGCCTCGCTGTGGTCTCCGAGGGCTTGGGGCTCTTGGAGAAGGTCCTGCAGGCGCCTTGGTCCTTATCCATCCTTCCTTCTTTCCTTCTCTCATCCCGTGTTCTTTTTCCGTCCTTCCTTCTTCCATCATCCCAGTCCCACTTTCTCCCTCTTTCCCTTCCATTCTCTCAGCTCTCTCGAAGAGACTAGGCCTCGGGCTGCTGTGTAGTCCTCTGTTGAAGTCACACTCCCATGGACTCACTCCAGAGCCACATAGGCTTCTGGGGCATTAAATTAAAGCCATCACCTTCCTCACTGTATTTCTTTTAATTAATTAATTAATTCTTTATTTATTGTATATGAGTGCTTTATCTGCAGAAGAGGGCATCAGATCACATTACAGATGGTCGTGAGCCACCACGTGGTTCTGGGAATTGAACTCAGGACCTCTGGAGGAGCAGGCAGCGCTCTTAACCACCGAGCCATCTCTCCAGCCCATCTCACTGTATTTATTATTTCCCTCCCTGCCTTGCCTCTTCTTTCCAGCCTCTCCTTTTAAAGTATGTGTATATGAGTGTGTGTCTATGTGTACTAGTGGTGTGTGCCTGTGTGCTGGTGCCTACAGAGTCCACTAGAGGGCATCGGATCCCCTAGGCCTGGGTTACAGGTAGTGTGAGGAGCTGCTCCCTATGGGTGCTAGCAGCCGAACTGGGGTCCCCTGAAAGAGCAGCAGGTCCTTTTAACCAATGAGACATCTCTTCAGCTCTCCCACCTTCTTAATTTGAGACACTGCCTTACCCTGTAGCTCAGACTGGCCTGGAACTCTTAACCGCCTTGCCTAAGCCTCACACGTGGAGGGGCTACAGACATGTGCCAGCATGCTCTGCTTTCAACTGTATTTTAAGAATCACCCCAAATAGTGACTGAGGCTGAGAAGCCCTGAGTTTCTCTCCTTCTCTGGGGTGTAGCCCCAGCCGTCCTTCCCATGGTGCTGGTGGAGGGTGGCTAATAGGCTGGCTTAGACTTAACAGCATCCTTAAGCCAGCTTTGCTGCTGGCCCTCTTATCCATGGTGCGTTCTGCCATCATCTCAACACATTTCCTGGGATTCTGTTCTTCCTAGTGGGGACCAAGAGCCAGCTGTTCTGGTGGGATTTCCAGGCATTACCTGATGGTCCCCTGGAAAGCCCTCTTTTCTCATAGGCTTCTCCTGTTGGCTGGCTGTAAATGTATTAATCCTTCTTAATATTAAAAAAAAAAAAGCTTTACTTTTATGTATGTGTATGGGTGTTTCGCCTCTCATACAGGGCCTGTGAAGGCCAGAAGAGGGTGCCGGATGCCCTAGAAACTGGAGTTACAGATGGTAGTGAGCTGCCATGTGGGTGTTGGGAATCAAACCTAGGACCTTTGAAGAGCAGCCTGAGCTTTGAACTGCTGAGCCATCTCTTCAACCCTTTCGAATGTTTTTTGGTAGCCTTTGAGGCAAGCCTTGCTTGCCCCATAGTTCCCTGGCTCAGGACCTGGCCCCCAACAGAGCCCAGAGCAGAAATGATGAAAGATGGTTTTGGTAAGAAATGAGATACCCCAGCTTATAGCCCACACGAATCAGGTTGCTCCCACATCTCCCCTTCTCAAAATCCTTTTCCCTTTGTTTATGGCCTTGTATTTATTTATTTTTGTGAGACGGGGTCTCACCATGTATCGGCTGACCTGGAACTCACTATGTAGACCAGGCTGGCCTCGAACTCATAGAGGTCCTCCTGCCTCTGCCTTCTAAGTGCTGGAAATAAAGGCATGGGCTACCACCATGCCTGGCCTTTTGTTAATAACTTTAATAGAGTGTAAAAGAAAAAATATTGATTAAATGTTGAAGAGTACAGTAAGTAAAAATAAAAATATTTCACATTGATAGATACCCTCTGAGGGGCTGGAGAGGTGGTCCTGGTTAAGAGCACTTTCTGCTCTTGCAGAGGACTGGGTTCCTGGTATACTCTCTTAGTTCCCTGCCTCATTCTTACAGGTGCATTTAAGGCCCAGGTGGTCCTTCCTGGAGGCTCCCACTCAGCCAGACCTGCCCTCAGGAGAAGGGACCCAGACCTGAAATGAACTCAGACTGAGGTAGGAAGTCAGCCAGGCACTGGGAAGGTGGGGGTTGGTAGCTTCTCGGAGAGCATGGCTGAAGAGCTGCATGGTGAGAGTGGCATGGGTAGCCCTTGGGTTGCTGGGGAGGGGGTCTCCCCCCTCCGGCAACAGGCATGGCTGCTGTTTGTGCTCTACCTAGCGAACACTTCCTGAAGCAGGACTGGGGCTGCTCCGTGTTTGCCCGTCTCCCCACTACTTAGAATAGTGCCACACAGAGAGACACTGATGTGTGTGCCATCAGCACCTGGAGTGGGGGTGGGGTCCCAGACATCTCAGGACAAAGACAAGCTGTGCAGCTGGGGCCTCAGGGCACCCACCTCCACTCTCAGGTTGTTTCTTCCAAGGGGAGGCGGGATTCTTTACAACCTGAGTCACCAATACCGACCTAAAACGCAACCTGTTCACGGCTAAGCATAACTTTAGGTTCTAGAACGAAGCTTAATTATTGCTATTAATTATAATTATTGTTATCTTAATGTGTGGGCATTTAAAAAAAAAGTGGGATAGTGGTGGCAGGGTTTCATGCAGCCCAGGCCGGATACACCCTTCCTATGGCAGAGGCTCACTCTGAACTTCCCCACCCCAGTCTCCAAGCATGCAGGGGAAGAACTGGAGTTGCTACCTTGCCTCTGCAGACTGGAGTGCTCAGCCTACACAAGGAGTCTAACTGGCCGTGTGAACCAGAGGGCCCCTGGTTAGGACCACTTTTCAATATTATGAGTTTCCTTTGCAGTCCTGTGTCTTCTTTTATTGTACCTAAAAGTGCTGTTTGGGGCCTGGGGAGGTGCCTCTGCAGTTAAGAGCTCTTGCTGCTCTTTCGGAGGACCTAGGTTCGGTTCCCAGTACCCTCGGTGTGGCTCACAGCCATCCATAACTCCAGATCTGGGGGATTTGACATGCTGTTTTAGTCTCTGTAGGCACCAGGCATATACCCATGGTATACGTTCACACATACTGGCGAGAGACTCATACACAGAAAATAGAAACAGATACATCATGAGAACACTGTTTGAAGCCAGGTGTGGTGGCACAATGCCTGTAATCTTAGAAACTTAGGCAGGAGGATGGACAAGAAGTTTGGAGCCAGCCTGGGCTACATAAGCAAGATTCTTTCTCTCCCATAGGTCTATAGGAGCTGGGGATGTAGCCCTGCTGGTAGAGTGCTTGCCTAACCTTGAGTGCTTGAGTCTCAGCGCTGTATAAAATGGGTGGGTGGGTGGGTGTGTTTGGGGGGGAGGGGTGTGTCCCAGGAAGGAGAAAGCTTGGCTTCTGTGCAGGGAGTGAGCTGCAAGTTCATCTGCCATGGCTTCTGGGGTCAGATGCTTTTTCCTGGGTGGGGAAGGACTTCCCTGGGCTTCTTTGAAGGTGACCTAAGAGGCACCCAGGGTTACAGGATCTTTCTCCTTCCACCAGCCCTGAGAAACCCAAGGCACTCTGGGAGTTTGAAAATGGTCCCTTACTACTGGTTTCTGCTTGTCCTGTTTGTGTAAGAAGTTTTCAGCAAAGCCACCTCTGTTTTGCCTTTTAGTACAGTAGCTGATCTTGGCCCTTTGACCACAGTGAGCTGCAAGGCAGAGGCAGCGTTGCAGCATTCCGAGTCTGGGTGGATGATAGGCCACGCCACTCAGCTGCAGGCTGCTCTGAGTTTCAGAGTGAGGTCTTGATGGGCTGTTCTTCTGTTTCTACAGATCTTTTTCCTGGAGTTTCATGGCCCTCGACCTTGCCTGGGACTGTCTTCATAACTGACTGGTCCAAAACCAAGGTGGGAGTGTGGCTGGTGTCACTGACGCCAGCCCAGCCTGGGCAAAAGCTAAGAGGTATAGCCTGGGATGCTGGAACTAGCTTTAGAGTCCCAATACCGAACACCCAGTCCCTGGGGCCTAGTATGAAGCCAGAACAGCAGGGAACTGAGGTAGGAAGGGAAGGCAGCCTGGGTCTCCTTTGATAAGCGCATCATGCTTGCCACCTAAAGCACCTCTGTGGATGGGGAGCAGGGCATGGTCTATTAGCTTTCTCCCGCTGTCCCCCGAGGGTGCATTTGTCTGTTTTGCATTTTTTTTCCAGGCTGTAGTTAGACAACTCCTGGTCCTGTGGGGGAGGGGGGGAGTGCAGCGAAGAGAAAATGTCAGGGTGACACGCCGCCAAGATAACATTAGCGAAATATCAAGTCCTTTATGATGTCAGGAGGGATTCCTTCCCGCTGCCGAAGCTGCCTAATGACATCATAAAATAGGCCTGCGGCAGCCGCAGTCCCCCTGAGTCATCAATCAGGCCTGTCTGTGGAGGGCTCTGGGATGCGAAATGGGGGTGCAGGATTTTAAACTCAAAGGAGGCCTCAATACAGCAACGCCACGAAGGGCTGAGGGATCGAAGACACCTAGAGGCTCAGAAAAGGCCAGGTCCTTGTGGCTCCCCTGGGCTCAAGGAGGCAGGCATGAGTCCTGATTTGTATCCCCCCGCCCCCACCCCAAGATACTGATGCCACGTGCACCAATGCTCCCTAGGGAGGCTAGTTCCTAGCCAGAAGAACTCAGTGGTACTGAAGGGGAGGAGGACTGGCTGACCTGTGACTCCAGGGACACCAAAGTTGACAGGAAAAGGCACCACTGAGTCCATACGTTTCCCTGTGCAGTGCAATGGGATGCAGCATTAGCCCCCTTAGAAACGTCCAGAGGACGTCTTTGACTCCTCTGAGGCAGCTGTCTGTTTCTGTGTGTCATGTGTTTGCTTGCGTGCGCTCCTCTATCTCTATCCCTGGGGAGTGTTCAGGGCACATCTACAAAGGGGGTCTGTTCGTGTCTGTGCTTGTACGCACACATGTTCACCTGTGTTGGGCGTGTCTGCCTTACTGCCTGGGGACCTCTCAGTATGTCCATGGCTTTTGTCTGTCAAATTGCAGATGTCAGTGAGCAGATGTTGCGGGGTGGGCCGGGGGGGGGGGGGAACCAAGGAAGCCGGGCGAAATAAAGAAGATCCGGGGGGGGGGGGGGGGTACGTGGGGCGTAGGTGCCAAGCACGCCCCTGCCTCACCCTTGGCTTAGGATGGTATTGTGGGCCAGAGTCATCCGGGGAAATTGTGGAACCTTCCTATGCTCCAGTGTCACCTCAGATTGAGGAATCTGGCTCTCAGGAGCCAGGGCTCAGGCCCTGTGGTTTTTAAAGGCTCCCTAGGCGATTCTAAAGGGCAGCCTGTTCGAGAACCAAGGCCGTACTAAACTCGGCTATTTCCAAGTTTTGTCCGAGGGTTACCTGGATTGGCTTCATGTAGGGCTTCCACAGAACAGGCCGCTGGGCTGGACCCCACGCATCACACTCCAAATTTGCACCCTTTAGTTTGCATTTGACCAGGATCCCAGGTGACCTGTACATTGGCTCAAGGTTGAGACCCCTCCGGCCTCTCAGCTGGAGCATGGGGGGGGCCTAGTTGCTGACCCCTGGGAGATTCTGCAGCAGCCTGCTCCAAGCTTGCCTTTCCTTTTCTTTAAGAAAGAGATGATTACTATTATTATTATTATTGTTATTACTACTACTATTATTATTATTGTGATTATGACGATGATATGTGTGCATGCATGATGTGTGCATGTGTGGAGGTCATAGGACGACTTCTGTGGAGCTGGTTCTCTCCTTTCACCTTCCACGGGTGCAGGTCTACTTGCTTTTCTAATGAGTGAGAGTTCCCAGACGCTGCTGTTCCTGCCGCCTGCTGTCCAGGGACCACGTGGGAAAAATGATTGGCACAGCTGTGGCAGATGGAGAAGGAAGTGGATCTTTCTGTCCCTATGTCTCTGTTGCGCTCTCTCTCACTCTCTCTCCTCTCTCTCTCTCTCTCTCTCTCTCTCTCTCTCTCTCTCTCTCTCTCTGTGTGTGTGTGTGTGTGTGTGTTAATGGTCTAAGGAGGGCAGAATAGAAGGAGAGACCAGATTCTCTTCAAGAGCCTACCTTTCCAGTATCTTAGGGTCTTGGTTTCTCTGCTCTAGGGCCAGACCAAAGCTGGGACAATTTAAGAAAACAGGAAACAGAGGCACTGGCATTTGGGCTCCTCTCTGGTGGCTATGGTACTCACTCTCCCACTTCCTTCTCTTAAGGAAAAGGACTGGTGATAGGACCCTTCCCTGGTTCCTTGAAACCCAAGTCAAAGAGCCAGGCTCTCCCAAGTTCACCAGTGTGCCTGTGCCCCCACATCTTCATGGGACTTAGCCGTCCCTGGAGGCTCAGGAATCCAGGCAGCTATATGCCAGCTTGCCCGGTGCATTCTGGGTCTTGTGAATCTGTATTTCTGTTCTCTGCAGCTGGCGGTAGTCTTTTACCAGAATGAGTAAAGTTTGATTGAAGTGGAAGAGAGGAGCCAAGAGTGCTGGTGGAGGTGACTTACAAGTGTTGTCAAGGAGGAAGCTTTCTGGGGCTCTGCCCCCTCTAAGCTCTTGCCAGGGGGCCCTTCCCAGGATGTCAAATTCTGGATCTGAGTTCAGTCTAGCAGGGGTGGTATGTTAGAAGCGGGCATCTCTCCCATAGGGCAGTCAGCCTTCTTTGTCTGTTTGTCCATCTGGAGGGGAGGTAAGAAGCGGGTGGAGGTAGCAGTGGGAGCAGCAGACAGGCAGGCCAGGGCTCAGCTGCAGCCGCTGTCCCGCCTGGAGGTAGAAGGTAGAATCAGAACCTCCTTTGCCTGCATCTCTGCCGCCTGCATTGGCGGAGCAGATAGCGATCAGCCAGAATACCAGAGGTGTGAGGCAGGCATGACCTCACCCAGGGTGTGCCTGCTCCCTGAGCCCTGCCAGGCCACCCTCCCTGCTCTCTCCCAGCCCCTCCCCCCTCCCCCAACCAGGTTAGACAACAGACTTCAGCCAGCCACAGCAGGGGAGTCCCAACTCACTAGCCGGGTCCCTGGCCAAACTCAGGCAGGGGACTAGATACCTCTTTGGAACCAACTTCTAGCAAATCATGGGGGCTTCACAGTGGTTCTAGACTCTCTTTTGGGCTCTGGTTCTGAGTGCTGGGACGCTTAGGCGGTAGAACTGGGGCCAGGGAGACTGACCGACTTAGGGCTAAAATCACACGCTGAACCCATGGGCCGAAAAGAAGGGATGTTGATACTCTCAAATGACAGAGGGGACTTGGAAGCCCATCTCAGTTTGGGACAGGAGACAAAAAATGAGGAAGAAACAGGCCCAGCAGCATGGACCAGCAGAAGGACACCTACTGTGTGTCTGGCATCATGCTAGCTAGTACCGATTTGGAAATCACACCCAGAAAAGCCGGAAGAGATTGTAGGAAGAATTTACCAAGCCAAATATATAAAGCATCTCCTGGTAACTGCGTTTTCCATACATCCCAAGATTCCCATTGTTCTAAGATGGGCTGTCAAAGTCAAGTGGTAGACCGGGGACTGGTACGGTGGTCCCTAGGAGTGGAAAAGAAGCAAGTGAGCAAGTCACAGTGAGACCCTGCCCTTAGCTTCTGGTTAGGGGCTCCTGCTGCCCCTGCTGTGTCCCGCCCTTACTTGGCTGTTCCCATTTGCACCTGCAAGCACACTCAGGCTCTCCCACACAGTCTTACTTAATCTCCTCTCCTCCCCTGCCTGCACCCACCGCCCCCACACACGCCCTGCATCCACACTCACAGGCAGGCGGACGATGGTCCTAGGCTCTGAAGGCATCCACCTGCGAGATGCTAATCCTTTCCACACTCCTTGGCTTCTCGCAGAGTTCCAAACTCAGCAGGGAATGGGGCAGACAGGGCTCGTTGTTGTTGCTTTCCTGGCCTTGAGGGTTCGAGTGGCTTCTGGAACTCTCCTGTTCTGTTTCCTAGGGACTCTTGCTAGATTGCTGTGTGCGGTTCACCGTGCCGGTTCTTTGTCTTTTATTCTACGTTCTACGTTCTCTGGGATTTCCACGTTTGACCCTCTGCTGAACTCTTGGAGCCCAAAGAGGAAAAACAGACATCCTTTCATAGAGCAGCAGGGTCCGAACAAGGCCACCAGGCTGGCAGCTCTGTCCCCTCACCTTTCCCCACCTGTCTGCGTTCGCCCCGCCTCTCTTTGTCATTCTCTTCGGCTTCCCTCACTGGCCTTCTTCACACTGTTGTTGGATGGTAGTAATGCCTGGTCGGGTCCTTGTGGGGCCGGGGCGGTGTCGGCAGAGGAGTGGGAGTCTCTGAAGCTTTCTCTGGGAGCTGGCAATCGCTGTTTCCAGCTTCGGCGTTGAGAGGCAGAGCAGGGTGAATAGAAGTTCATCTTGAGTTCTGGGTAAGGGTCTTGGCTTCTTGAAGGCCTGGAGCACGGTGGAGAGCTGACATATGAAAGAAAGAAAGAAAAAAAAAAAAGGCAGAGGGAGAGAAGGGAGGCAGGAAGAGAGGCTGAAAGGTAGAGGCCAGAGTTAGGCGTCTGAGGGAGAGGAGAATATAGCATTCCCCCTTATCCTGGGATTCAGTTTCTCCGGCTGCTAGCGAAGGTCTTAGGCATGGCCAGGGTTTCAGGTGCAGTTTCCTGCCACCCAGGCAAAAGGAACGGCCCAGGGATAGCTGCTTGAGTTGGGTCAAAACTGTCCCAGGTGCTCACTGATAGTCAAGCTGAGCAAAAGGAAGCGTCAAGCTCCTTCCTAAGAGCCCTCACTCCTACCTGATCCAGGCAACCTCTCAGGTCCCAGCTATCACAGGTAGAAAAAAGAAGGGAAGCCTTGGACCTTCCAGTACCTGAGAAAACCCTGGAGGCCACCCACTCACGGTGGGGCCAGAGGCTGCCAGGAATTTACAGAATTTCCCAGAATACTGTTTCTTACCCCTTACAAAATTCTCTCAGGGCTTGAACTGAGGGGTACCAAGCCCACAGCATGCTTAGGGGGCGGGAAGGGTCAATGCAGGGGTAGACGGGAGAATTCCAGAATTAGTCCAACCTCAAAAGAGGCTTGCCACTTTCCAAGCCCTGCTTCTCGAGGAGCCTCTCCAGTCCTCGTGGGCAGGAGTGAGACACTGAGGCCAGCGAGAGTCTGGAGAGAAGATGCCTATGTGGTATCAGCATGTGGATTGAGATAAACCCAAACATATTTCAGCAAAGACTGTTTTTTTTTTTTTTTTAAGTGGTGCTTGGTGATTAGAATTCTGTCTGTGATGCCTCCAGGGGAACCCCTTTATCCACAGGGGACACATCCTAAGACACCCCTCCCTCCCCAGGAGCTACTTAAAGCCACAACTATTACCTTGTCCCATATACGCTAAGTGCCTGTGGGTAGGTAGCATATACAGTGTCCATACGCTGAACAAGGACTAATTTACTACCCAGGTGAAGCGGAGCAGGTCAGGAGGCTGTTTCATCACACTACTTGAAATGATAGGCAACTTAAAACTCATACACTGTGTACTTCTAAAATTTTCCACTTAATGTTTTGAGTCACTAAAGCTGTGATAGCTGGGACCTGAGAGGTTGCCTGGATCAGGTAGGAGTGAGGGCTCTTAGGAAGGAGCTTGACGCTTCCTTTTGCTCAGCTTGACTATCAGTGAGCACCTGGGACAGTTTTGACCCAACTCAAGCAGCTATCCCTGGGCCCTTCCTTTTGCCTGGGTGGAAGGAAACTGCACCTGAAACCCTGGCCATGCCTAAGACCTTCGCTAGCAGCCAGAAGCCATCCCATGAACTCAACCAAGGATTGCAGCAGTCTCAGCAAGTCGTTTTTTGTCCCCACAGCATGTACCCGCCCCAGGACAGAGGTGCCTTGGCAGCCTCCAGCCTGGTTATCTGATTTGGGGGCTGATGGGGTTTCTAATGGGAAAACAATATGTTAATTTCAGAATGTTCCTGATTAGATGAAAATGATATGGCATCAAAGTTACTTCCTTAATTTATTCAGAAAATAACAAGAGAGAATTCTTTGCTATGATCCTTAATTAAACCAGAGCCTCTACCTCCCAGGCAAAGCAGGCTCTGCGCTCCAGGTGTGGGGAACAGAGACGCCCCTGGCCTTAGTCTCCTAGTGGCTGCCCTGGGGTCTTCACCTGGTCAGCCTGCCACTTTGCCTGTAGCAGCATTGGCTTTGGGTGGGCAATGGGCGACCTCAAATGCGGAGCCATCCTTGAATCATGTGTGTCTCCCATACCCTCATCCTGTCAATGACCCACATCCACAGACTTAGCAGGCCAGGCTTGTTCGAGCCAGAATCTCAGGGAATCTTTAAGTAGGGACACAGATGGTCCTGACCGGTCCAGATAGGGGCTACACTGAGATCAGCCGGAGGAAACTCATCCAGGGACTTTTAGAAAAATGAGACAGGGTTGTATCAAGATGACTTCCTTAATTTACAAAGTGCTGTATTAGTATCAGTGGGAGGAAATCTGTCATTACTTTTGGGTCCAGAAGAGCCTAGGAGTGGGGACAGAACTAGGAGAGGAACATCATGGCTGGGGCCAGAATGTCACAGCTTGGAGAGGAAGCAGGACGTGTACCCTCAGTTTCTCTTTTCCCTCCTCTGTCCCTTTCCTGCAGGCACAACACATGGTAGCCTGTCCTGGAAGCTAGGGGACAGAGTGGCATACTTCACAGACGAGGCTCCTGAGACAGAGGCAAGACAGAAAGTGAGTACTGGAACAGCCAGCTCAAGGTTGGGATGCAATGAATTCAAATTTTCTTTTTGTCTCACCCAACGCCCCCCCCCCCCCACCAAGTAAAGTCTTGATAATGAAAGAGGTGGCCTGAGCTGAGTAGGTGTGATGTAGTAAGTTCTTGGTGTGACTGAGCCAGGCCCAGAAGCTTCTACAAGGTTGCAAGGAAGCCTTCTTGATGCTTCTGAGGGGAGGACGGGCAATACCTTCTACACTCCATACCTAGACAAGAGTCACTTCTCCAAATTGGAATCTCCTATGCTTGGGATATGCTGCAGCGGGAGCTGGAAAAGGTGGCTACAGCCTGGTCCTAGAAGCAGCGTGGAAGGAACTCCTCCTTGCAGGGACTTCTCCTCTTGGGAGCAGCTCCACTTTCCCGTTGCAGTGTGCCTGTGGGTGATGCCTGCCCACTGCATTCCCCTAGTCTACCAGGCCGTTGCTCATCTGCTGAGCGGTGGGCTGAGGATGCAAGGGGGGAAAGTTGGATGGGGATCTAAGGGGCTCTTCTGACTTAGAATTCTGATGTTAGAGAGAGGAGGCCTAGGCCTTGAGACTGCAGCTGAAGAGGACCACAGAATGCAAAAAAAATGTCGTGTCGTGAGTAGGGAGGCTAGTGTGGGGACAGGTGTGCATCTGAGTGTGTATGTGTGTGTGTGTGTGTGTGAGAGAGAGAGAGAGAGAGAGAGAGAGAGAGAGAGAGAGAGAGGCAGAGAGAGAGAGAGGGAGTATTGGGTAGAGGACTGTGAATGTGATCAAGGGTCAAAGTGAAAGGAAACGGGGCATGGATGGGGCATGCCAGATGATGACAACAATAAAAATCTGCCAGCATACACCCCCACACACATATATAAAACACTGGATGCCAAGCCTGTTCCATATTCTTTAAAAGCAAACAAGCAAAAAAAAACCTTTTGTTCCGTGTTTTCCCTCCTGTGTGTATGTATGTATGTATGATGTGCGTGCCTGTTGCCCATAGAGGTCAGAGGAGGGACTTGGATCCCTGCAGTCACAGCCATGTAGGTGCTGGGAATTGACCCCAGGTCACCTGCAAGAACAGCAAGTCTTCTTAGAGGCTGGCCCATCTTTCCAGTCCCATGTTCCAAATTTGTTGTATGTATTAATTATTTTAAAACCCTTGCAAGCAGCTTCAGGTATGATTAGACCATTTTACATCGTCTGAAACTGAGGCTCAAGGTACCAGTGACAGAACCAAATACTGGAAGTAGGATTTGGGACTGGACCCAATGCTTTTTTGTTTGTTTGTTTGTTTGTGTTTTTGTTTGTTTCTTTGTTTGTTTTGAGACAGGGTTTCTTGTAGTTCAGTCTGGCCTCAAACTCACTATGTAGCTGAGGATGACCTTGAACTTCTGATCCTTGTACCTCCATCTCCTGAGTGCTGAGGTTCCAACTTAGGGCTTCATGCACGTTAGATGTGGTGGCTTGAATAAGAATGACCACCATGGGTTCATATATTCCAATGCTTAGTCACCAGGGAGTGGAACTATTTCAAAGGATTATAAGGAATAGGAGGTGTGGCCTTGCTGGGGGAAATGTGTCCTTGGGGTGGGCTTTGAGGTTCCAAAGTCCCATGTCAAGCTCAGTGTCTCTCTTTTGGCCTACAGATCAGGATGTAGCTCTCAGACACTGCTCTAGTGCCATGTGTGCTGCCATGCTCCTGCCATGATGATAACGGACAAGACTATAAGCAAGCCCCCAATTAAATACTTTCTGTTATAAGAGTTGCCTTGTATAAGGTCATGGTGTCGTCACAGCAATCAATGACTAGGGCACTAGACATTAGACAAGTATGTTACTGACTCAGCCTTATCTGTGGTGCCCCAGTCCCAGACCTTAACCACTGAGAAGCTCTGCTTCTCGGCTCTGAGTGTGTCAGGTCTCTTGGCTCTGAGTGTGTCAGGTCTCTTGGCTCTGGGTAGCATGTCTCAGGTCTCTTGGCACTGGGTGGGATGTCTCTCATCTCTTGGCACTGGGTGGGGTGTCTCTGGTCTCTTGGCACTGGGTGAGTGTCTCTGGTCTCTTG
>OU015754.1:57870374-57880774 GCA_907169655.1 Acomys percivali | reverse complement strand
GGTGGGGTGTCTTGGTCTCTTGGTACTGGGTGGGGTGTCTCTGGTCTCTTGGAACTGGGTGGAGTGTCTCTGGTCTCTTGGCACTGGGTGGGATGTCTCTGGTCTCTTGGCTCTGAGTGGGGTGGCTCTGGTCTCTTGGCACTGGGAGGGCAGCTCTCATTTTGCACTCAATACTGGGGCCTCCTTGAACCACACTTTGCTACCAGCTTCCTGTTGCTTGCTGTTTGTTCTCAGCTGCTCTCCTGAGGGGATGTGAAACCGATTCTTCAAAGTCCCAAGTACCAAGTAGGTTGTGCTGCCAGTGCCCAACCAGGGAGTCAGTGAAGAAGCTTGGGGTCAGGAGGGCTGTCTCTCCTGGTGGTTGGTGGTATATGGGGGTGCAGAAGGGTGAGATAGAGTCGTGTGAGGGGAAGTGTATCTGTAGGGTGAGGTCTTTACCTGGTAGCACAGGAAGCAGAACATCAAGAGAGGCATGGTCTCCCTAGAAGGTTCTCTGGCCAGTGCGAGGCTGGTCAGCGAGCAGAAAGATGCAGCTGCTCCTGGGGAGGAGAAGGTGACACAGATGACATGTCTGGGCCTAGGCCTGGTGGCTGAAGCGGGGATGCAATTTTAGAGAAAGAAAGAAGCCTTAGTATTCAGGGTGGGCAGAAGGGAAGGAACCATAGAGAATGACTTCTGGGTGTTTGGGTAAGGGCGTAGATAGGAGAGCCAAGTGGACTGCCTCGTGGCCATGGTGGCCGAGGCTTGGTTATCTAGAGGGACAACAGATGCACTGACATGAAGGTGAGATTTGATTTCCTTTGATTGTTTCTCTCTCTCACCGATTTAGGCTTTCTTCTCATTGTATATTCCTTTGTGTGTGTGTGTGTGTGTGTGCAAGTGCTCATATGTGCATATAAATGTGTATGGAGTGTACATGGAAGCCTTGAGTGTAGTTAAGTGTCACTCCCCTTTTCTTGGGTGAGGACTGGCTTGAAGTTTGCTATAGGCTGGGCTGGCTGACCAGTGAGCTCCAGGTATCTGCCTGTCTCCATCTCCCCAGTGCTGGGAGTATAAGTGTAGACCACTGCCTCTGACTTTTAGGTGGGTTTGGGGATCACATTCAGGCCCTCCTACCTATAAGCAAGCACCTCAGCCCCCACCTCTTGTATTTTTGAGATCACTTTTACTCTGTAGCCTAGACTGACTGGAACTCACCACATAGCTCAGGCTAGCCTCAAACTCATGGCAGTCCTCCTGCCTCAGTCTCTCACATGGTAGGGTAGGCTTATGCATTAGGCTGGCTACGGGAAAAATTCAGCCAGAGGCATGCATCTTCATTCTTTATATTCAAATACCATGCGAGTTCCAGGACACGGAAGTTAGAACTCTCATTCTGCAGTGAGAGTTCAAATCCCCACATTGCCGCTTTGTTAGCTAGGTGTTCTTCAAGAAGATCAGTGTACACTCTGGGCCTTAGTTTCCTCCGCTGATGGCTCAGTGCAGCAACACATACTTTCTGGGCATGTTGTGCAGTGTCAAGTGGACCAACAGTGATCCCAGCAGGTGGGCAGGGGACAGGGGTGGCTCTGGCAAATCTCTTTACTTGTCTCCAGAGCCCCTGCCCCCAAGTAGGTGACACAGTCATTCCTTTGGAATTAGAGGAATTGTTAAAAAAGGAAAAGAGGAGGCCTTGCTGGGCCAGGAAGGGGGTGTTGATAAGTCTTCTGTCCGCAGCCACCACCTTCCCTCCCTTCCCTAAGGCACTTCCTGTCCCCTGCAATTCCAGGACTGCAAAGAACCTATATCATTCCTTGCCCAGAGACAGGGGCTTTCCCAGATGGAGGGGGACTGCATTTCTCAGCCTTTCTCTATGGCCAAGTAGTGCCACCTCAGCTCTTGTCCTCCCAGCGCAGACCTGAACATCATGCTGCCCTGGGCGGTTACCCTACCCCAGCCTTTGCCTCCTCACCCTGCAAAGCCCCAGCAGGGTTTCTGGATCTGTGCTAGCAGTGCTCATTTGCAGGCCTGCTCCCGAGTATGAGATCTAAAAGCCTTTCTGAGAGGTCAGGGGTCAGGCCCCTGGCCTGAGTTCCCTCTTACCTCAACCCCGACTCTGAGAGTTTTCTGACAGCAGCGTGGATGACTTTGGTGTAGTTTCTGTGGTTTAATAAGCTACAAAACCGACATTATTTTAAGCCAATCTGGATATAGCACAAAAACTCTCACCCCGTCTGTTCTGTGAAACTCAGATACCCTGACGAGAACACAGCTCACAACCAACTAATACAATATTCTACTGGGCGCGCTGTCAGCGGGCCCCACGCGGGCGCCGGCTCCCCGGAGGCCAGCCCAGCCGCCGCACCGCAGGCCTGAGTGGGGAAGCGCGGCCCGGGCGCCGCGCAGGAGGAGGACCCGGGTGGGTGCTTCGCCCAGGAACCGCGGGTCCTCTCCGGGTGGCCGGGGACAGGCCGCACCAGCCCCTCGCTCCCCGCCCCCTGCCCGGGGACGCGGGAGGAGAGGAGAGAGGAGGGGAGGAGAGGCGCGTTCTGGCCTGCTGACAGCAGCTCTACTCCCACAACCCGCATATGTCTGATTCCGAAGCAGGGAAGTGTGTCCAACACACCCAATGCAAAGACAGGTTGTTGAATATTTTTTCTCTCATCACTAAAAAGGATTCCCTGCTGGGTGCAATCAAGATCCATAAACTCGCGGCTCGAGTCGGTGTGAAAGCAGCGCTCCAGCCCAGACTCCCTCGCTGGCGCTAAATGCAGGCTCCGGGCGGGCGGGCGGAGATGCGCAGACATCCGCTTGCAGTCTGGCCTTGCGACCGGCAGTTCCCGGCACATTAGGCAGTGCGCTTATTTTGGGCTACGCTTCAGTGGATTAACTTTGCATCGTAAAGTTTCGCAGTGCGGGTATGGTCCCCGTGGCACCCCATTCCCCCCTACACCCCCCGTCCCTTTTCCGTGCAGAGCCAGGGCAAGTGGAGCTGCCTGACAGGGTTGTCAGCTGACTGAAGGGTCTGGCAAGCAGGCCAGGTGGTTCCCTGCTGACCTCTGGCCTCCTTGGGAAGGTGTGCAGTTGCTGACCCAGCCTGCCTCTGGGCTTCCAAGATACCCAGTGTCCATGTACCCTGGCAGACGCCAGCTTGCCCGCTTTGAAGATCCATCTCTGGTGAGGTTGAGGGGTGAGGTAGGCCTCTGCTTGGGAAGCAAACTCAGGGTCTCTCTCCCCACCCTTTACTGTCCAAGTGGGTTTCTGGCTCCTCACACAGGGGCCAGGAGGCCAGGACACATCTTGGAGCCTTGGAATCCTGCTGTAACCCTGTTGTGCATATAAAGACATTGTGCCTTCTTTTCCTTCTGGCTCGATCCCTCCCCCCTTCCCTCTCCCCAGCAGGGAGACTGAGGCAGTAAAGGAGTAGCAGAGGCCTCTGCTGGTCCACAGGAGAGCTAGGGCCATGGAGGAGAGCTGTGCCGTGCAACCATTTCTTTCTGATGTTTAGGGAGGGAAGAGCTTGGAGTTCTTGTGGAAGGATGGGGGAGGCAGGGGGGGGAGGGAGGGGCTCCATACCCTCCATAACCATCCTCTGGGCCTTAAAATTCTCAGGGATTAAGAGACAACAACAACAACAAAATATCACCTCTAAAACAGCTCCACTCACCCCCCAGCACCCCATTTGGTGGTGGTGGTGGTGGGGCAGCATTGCATACAATGTAGCGTTCCAAATCGGAATGGGTGTGATTTGGACTAGGTAAGAGGGAGGTGCCGTGTGTCCTGTGCAGTCTGTTCTATAGCATTTATTTATCCCAAAAAAGGCTCACCGGTGCTGACTCGGTGCAAGCTATTAGACCCGACGACCGTGCGAGACCCAGAGGTCCCACCTAGGGGGAGAGAACGCTCTTCCATGCAGCTATCCATTTGTTCGGTTATTAGGGCTGAGTGTGGGCCAAGCACAGTGTTTAGGTACCAAATGGAAGCAGATGGAGTTTGAATGTAAGGCGAACTGGAAAGGGCTGGAGAAGTGGGGAGAGGAGTTTTGGAAGAAGGCGAGAGGCAAGGCTGCCTAGGTCCTGTCCTGGCTCTGAGCCAGCGCGGAGTGAGGCCTGGAAGGGCTCTCCGCCTTTCTGGCCTGTGTCCTGGGCTTTATGCTGCTGCCCACAAACAAGCAAGAGACCCCAGGGAGAATTTTGCCTGGACCGGTCGCACACCAATGCAAAAATAAATGATGAGAAAGGGAATGTCGAAGTGGTTTGGGGGGGAGCCCTGGACTGAAAAAAAAAATCTTCTCACTCATGAATCATAAATCATTCTGGTACCCCGCCACCCCCACCCCCACAGATCAGCACATTGCAAAGACAGGTTGTTGAATATTTCTCTCTCATCACTAAGAAGGCCTCCCTGCTGGGTGTAATCAAGAACCGTAAACCCTCCTTGCCGCAGTGTTGCAGAGTCGGTGTGAATCGGAGCCCCTCTCAGATGCCCTCAATTCAGACAGCCCTGGCGGGCTGACAGTGCAGCCTGCTCTCCTCAAAGCATTGGAAGGGTCCAGAGCAAGGAGAGGGGGCTGGGACTCCTCCCCTCTCTGCCGCCAGCTCTATAATGGCCGGTGGTGGAACTCAGGGCCCCTCCCCACAAAGGTCATGATGGAGGGATGTCGATGTTCCTTCCGAGGAGTCTGGGCATGGACACATGCTATGGGTCAGCCTCGGCCCTCTCGGGATGTCCTTAGGTTCCCCAGGGAGAGGAGCCAGGAGCCAGAATGACTTCTGAGACCTGGTGGCTCATTGGTAGTGGGCTGCCTGGTCAGGTGACATGGCTTCTCTCTGGTTTTCAGAAGGATTTGTTTCAAGATAGGAGGGTATTATTACTCCAGAGGGTTGGGATGGAGCTGGAAGATGGGTCGAGTGACATGAGAAGACACAGTTGGGGAGAGGGACCAGGGGAGCTGACTGCTTATTCACAAAGTCATCTGCCTGCTTTCTGGAGACCTACTAGCAGAGCTACGTTAGTCTTCAGAACTAGACAGGGGCTAGTCTGTCTGGGCAGGAGCCTGTTCCATCTTTCCTTGACTTTCTACTTGTTATGTGTCCCTCTCCAATGTCACCACCATTGCATAGACCCTTGGCTCGGATCACTTTTCTTCCCTGACTCAAGATTGGCCCCCACTATTCCATTCAGAGTCAACTGGCAAACCCGTGAAGACACAATATTTGCAATACAGCAAACAGGCCTTACATTTTCTTGCCTAAAAGGCCTTTAGGTTCACCATCTCCCAAGCCTGGCTTACTCTTTTTTTCCATCTTTTTTTCCAACAAGCGCCTATCTGTGTTTTCAGAGACCTGTGGAAAAGTTCTCTGTTCAAGCCCTTAGGGCGTTGGTTGAACGAGTCCGCTCTATGTACCCAGAGCCCAGCGCACACTTTGTTGGATGAACAAAACCTCAACTTTGATCACCAGCCTGTAGCACCGCTCTTTCCTGTCTCTACCTGTTGCCCTGGGTAGGCGAGTGTACCCTGGTTTCCATGTACCAATCCATTGTGGGTATGTCTTCTGGGCTCTGAGGGGGGGGCAGGGTAGCTCTGCTCTGTTTCCTCTCTGAAAACACAGATTCTAAGTGGACGTTGCTGAAGCTTATTGGTACTGGATTTGGATTTTCTTTTTTTTTACTTTTTTTTTTTTTTGGTGGGGTGGGTGGGGCATGATGTCTACACAGGGCTGTGCTGTGTAGCTTCCCACAGAATGGTGGTGGTGGGGGAGTCTCTGTGGTGGGGATGGGTGCTGGGGGAGTGTTTGAAATGCTGTGCCTTCCAGGGGTTGGAGGGGCCTTTCTGCTTACGCCTGGAAGGTCAGATTCTGTAGTTTTGATCTCAGGGTTGGCACCCGGTGTGTGGCAAGTAGCTGCTAGGGAGCTCAACTCCTAATGTGTCAAATCCTATAGGTCTCCAGGAAACAAAAGGGCAGTGTAGGTCCGTCCTGCGTCCTGCGGCTGCCTGCTCTAGCTCTCTGGGGGAGGCCTGGAGCAGGAAGTCAGCTAAAGCGACGACGAAGGGGGCTTCCTCTCAGTCAGAGAGCATGCTGCCCTCCGCCTCTGCAGAAGGGATATTGCCTGGCTTCAGGGCTCCCATAACTCTTTCAAGACAATCACTTTATTTATATGAGTTTGTTTAAAAAAAAAAAAAAAAACCCACAGACGATCCACCCAGGGACCTCTCCGACCGCCTCGCTTGATTCTCTTCTCCCCTTCGAGTCCATAACTCTTAGTCTTTTGATTCTCCCAGTCCACAAACTATAAAAATCTTATTTCTATAAGGTCTTTTATGGTTACCAAGATAGTCAATAGTGTCATTTTCATTCATATCATTCTGCAGGGAAGTTAGAGGAAGCGAAGCAGACAGAGGAGAGCTATAAATAAGGCTCAGCTACACGGGGCCCCAAGCGGATCCCACTGCGTTCCTTCAAAACTACTCATGCACAGAATACACGCACTACATACACAAACGCACACAGATATGCACACGGTGCCCGCTCATGCCTAGAGACAGGTGCACACAGGTTCAGCCATGCACACAGACAATGGTTTTGCCCCTTAGGCAAGACCTGGGTGCTTGTATGCATGCTGCTTGATGCTCGCATGCACGCACAGACACACACACACACACACACACACACACACACACACACACACACACACGACTTGGTAAGTATTAGAAAGGAAGAAGCCCTTTCTGGAATTTGCCTGCCTTTGAAGAGCCGAGAGCAGACAGCAAGCACTTGCTGTGGCCAGATGGGGGGCGGGGGGGGGAGCAAGGCAGGCCAGCCTAGAAAACACATTCCAAAGCCGTGAAGCACGGGCCTGGGCACCCAGCCACCCATGAGCTCATGTGCCGGGAGCTTCAGAATTCCCACTGACACAGGAGCCTGAGCCCCTCAGCAAGCTCTGGGAATGTTGTGGCCACTCTATGGGCACCCCTTCTCACTGTTCCGTTAGTGTCTTCTGAGGGCCAGACCCCTTGTCCCTGGAGGACAGCTAAAGGAGCTTTTTGATTCCTGTTTTGTACCTAGCTGCAGCTTTACTGAAGCTGCATACAGCCTTGGGGCTGTTGGCTTTGCTCAACAGAGAGCTGGGGAGTGGGGGTGAGGATGAAGGAGGGGGAAGGGACACCTAGACTAAGTCAGCCAACTATAGAGGGGGCCCATCCGGGTCTGAGGACAACTTTGAAGGTTTTCTCGGGAGCACACTAGGCCCTGGTAAGAGGGTGTTGCGGGTTGGGGCTGCATGGTCCAATGGTTACTCTATTTGTCATTCTGGTGGCGGCGGCGGTGAGCAGGCGTGGGGTGGTGTTTGACAGAATTTCTCTGTGTAGCTCTGTGTAGCTTTGGCCATCCTGGAGCTCACTCTGTAGACCCGGCTGGCCTCAAACTCAGAGATCTGCCTGCCTCTGCCTCCCAAGTGCTGGAATTAAAGGCGCCACCACCACCTGGCTCTTATCTTTAAAAAATTTATTTTATTTTATTTTTGTAGTATTAGGGTTGGAACGTAGTCCTTTGCATATTTTAGGCAAGTGCTCTATCACTGAGCTACACCCTCAGCCCCAAATCTGGCTGATTGGTTAGGTGCATAAAGGAAGGACTGGCCAGAAGGCAGAGTTCACACTGTTACGTGGTATGGAAGCAGGCATCTCTGAATGTTGCTACCCTAGGGAATCATAGGAGGAGGAGGCTTCCTGCCGTTCCTAGATTGGGAAATAGTAGGTGGACTAGCTATACCACAGGAGTCGCCTTAGTTTTCCCATCTGCAAAATGAGGGCAGTGGGTTTTCTGGGTGCTAGCAACATTGCAGGGTTGCTGTGGGAGGAGCCCCACAGCTCAGCTACACTCCCAGTTAGCTCCTCCCTCCCTACTATTTAACCTCTCCCCCCCAACACTGAAGTGCATAGACAGAGCCTGGAGCTCTGAGCTCAAGGGCCTGGAATTCCTCTATCCCCCCTCTGCCTTCTACAAGGGAACCATTAATTGTAATTTAAGCCTCGCAAGTTAAAAGCAGCGTGTAGATTCAAAGATTCTTTCATGCCAATTACGCATCGTTTCTGGCTGCGCTTTAGTGCCAGGCTTTTATCTGTTGTTCTGGGGGAATCGCTTACCGGCCAGAGCCCTGTGCTTCACACAGATTTTCCCCCTGATTATGTTTAATGGCAAAAGGAGAGTTAACTCTTGGGCCTCGTGAGCCGAGCCTTGTCACTATTTCCCCACATGGCCAGATGCAACAGCGCAGGGAACAGACGGGCATTTGGGAGTTGCAGGCACCTTCATGTTTTTGAGTCAATTGTACAAGGCTTTAAGGGGACCCGGGGTGTTGAGGGCAGCCAAGAGGGCTTGTTGATGCTCTAAATGCCAACAGCAGCTAATTGCTTATTCTATAGATTCCACAGCAGTGGGAGGTTACTGGGTGCCAGGCTCCGGGCTGGCATCATCTCCTTATTCACATTGCAAGGTGCTACATCTTCATGGCCACACTTCACCTCCACACGCAGGGACACAGCATTTGGGCTCCCGTCTCAGTCACAATTGTGCACATAGTTGGGACACTTTTCACAGCCACACACACAGCGTGTGTGTCTGCTGGCCCCTCAGAATTAGGAGGGCACATGAACTTGGTGTGGGTCTTGGACTGTTAGGGGAGGGGACAATAGGGTCAAGCCCTGTGCTGTTGAGTTTCCCTCTTCTGCTGTGCCCCTGACCCCTCTCTGTCATTCCCAATTGGAATGGTGCCCACTTTGTCCTAGAGCTGGGCAGCCATCTCGTGTTATGGGTGTTATTCTGTAAGTCTCAAGTACAATGCATCCACAACAGGTCTCCTCTAAACCTTCTCCAGTGGGTGTCCACCCATCTGAGGTCTTGGCAAGCTCTTCCATCTTACGGCAAGAAAACTTCACGGTCGTCCTCAACTCATATATTTTCTTTGCTTCATGCACCCAGTTATTGGCCAAATGTACCTGCTGTACTTTCTTTATTTATTTAGTTTTATTTTGTTTGTTTTTTGAGACAAGGTTTCTCTGTGTAGCCTTGGCTGTCCTGGACTCACTTTGTAGACCAGGCTGGCCTCGAACTCACAGAGATCCGCCTGCCTCTGCCTCCCTGAGTGCTGGGATTACAGGCGTGCGCCACCACACCTGGCTTAAGCCTACAGCACCCGGTATTCCCAAGCAGTCTCCCAGGCAAGTACTAACCTGGGCCTGAACCAGCTTAGCTTCCAAGATCAGATGATCGGGCGCTAAGGGTGGTATGGCCGTAGACGCTGGCTGCCCTTTGTCTCTATAGAAGTCTGGGGATGTGTACTTTCAGACCAGGTCCTCTGCCAGAATCTGAGGACCTTATAGTGGCCTGCAATTCTTATGCACTCCATTCTGTGTCATCCCATCTCACTACTGATCTCTCCTAGTCTTCCCCTTCCCCTGCCTGGGATGTTTCCCCACTGTGTTTCCACTTGGGTAACTCAGATATCACTTTTTTTTTTTCCTTCAGGACAGAGTCTCCCTGTGTTAGCCTTGGCTGTCCTGGACTCACTTTGTAGACCAGGCTGGCCTCAAACTCAGAGCGATCCTCCTGCCTCTGCCTCCCGAGGGCTGGGATTAAAGGCGTGCGCCACCACGGCTGGCTAAATATCACTTGTTAATGAGGTTGCCTTAAATATCTTCTTTGATGTCACAGCCTGCCATCTTTTGGGGCCTTGCCCTTCTAATCTTTCTTCCTCTGCTGACTTTCTTTTTTTTTTTCCCCTCCCCTTCCTCTCCTAGAGGATACCCTTCCCACAGCAGCTTGAATACACTGCGAAGGAGAACATGATAGAGCATTTTCCTTGAAGGAAGTGGGAAAGGCTCTCAGGACATGGGGAGCCAGGGACGCAGCCCAGGGCAGGGCAAGGGCTGCCTTGTGAGGTTGTCACAGCAGAGGCTGGAGCTGAGCCCATGGGACCTGGGAGCCCGGAGAGCTTTCAAAGTGCCCAGGCATTAAGAAAGGGACGGGACATTTATGACTCTTGGATGCAGGCTGCCCCTGGGGAAGGGGGTGACCTCAGGTAAAGCAGTTTTGCAGAATGCCATGGCCTCCAGCACTCCTTATGACGAGAGAGAAGGACTTAGTTCCCAAGTGGGGAACTGGGGCAGACCGGGAGAATCCATTATATATTTCATCATATATAAATGAGTGTTGACGTATTATATTTGTTACTTCTTCTCTCTCTCTGAGCAGGGAGTTACATGAGGGAACAGCTGTCCATGGCTACAGCTGCATGCATGAGGTGTCCCAAGTGCTTGGGACAGGTAGCTCTGAGTAAATACTTCCTGAATGAATGGATGAGCCGGTTCAATATTCTCTCTCTCTCTCTCTCTCTCTCTCTCTCTCTCTCTCTCTCTCTCT
>OU015754.1:57853516-57870364 GCA_907169655.1 Acomys percivali | reverse complement strand
TCTCTCTCTCTCTCTCTCTCTCTCTCTCTCTCTCTCTCTCTCTCTCTCTCTCTCTCTCTCTCTTTCTCTCTGGTTTTTCAAGTCAGGGTTTCTCTGTATCATAGACCTGGCAGTCCTGGAGCTTGCTCTGTAGACAAGGCTGACCTCAAACTCAGAGATCCACCTGCCTCTGCCTCCCGAGTGCTGGTGTTAAAGGTGTGCGTGGGCCACCATGTCCAGCTGCTAGCTCAGTTCTCAATGTCTCTTATGCTTGTGTCACCAACCTAACTAGAATCTCAGTCTCAGTTATGACACCAGCTAGTTGCACAGACCATAGACAAATGGTCTAGCCTCTCCCTCTGTAGCGTGGGTAAACAGCGGCACCGTTTTCACAGGGCGCAGAGAAGAATGAACAAATGCGTGAGCACAGCTAGCAGGTGCTCAATAAATGTTAGTTGCTGTTGGTGACGTCTCCCTTGCTTCCAGGGCTCTGGACAGACTTGAACACAGAGCTGAGTGTATCTGAAGTCAACAGGTATACAGGAAGATGTGGTATTTAGACATCCAGTCCAATCAGTTTTTGGCTAACGAGGACAGAAATCTGCTCACTACCTATGGCTGGAATTCTTGTTTCGGGAAAACTTGGCATGTACTTGTGTGTGTGTACACGTGTCTGTATACATGAATGCATATGGGGGAGGGCAAATGCAAGCGATGCTCAAAGCTTGTTTGCTTTGTTTGAGACAAGGTCTCACTATGTAGTCCTGGCTGGCTGGCCTAGAACTCACTATATAGACTAGGGTGGCTTTGAAGTCACAGAAATCTTCCTGCTTCTGCCTCCTGAGTGCTAGCACTAGAGGTGTGTACCATCATGCCTGGCAAAGCTGTACTTTGGCAGCCATTCAGTAATGGGGACTAGAAAGGCCAAGAGGGTCATCTTCCCTCCTACTTTTCTTCCTTCTCTACCTCTCGCAGGAAATTCTTCCTACTACATTGTTGAATGGACACTCCACTGTCACAGTCCCTTGTGACTTCCTTGTAGCCAAACCCAGTGGAGGTGTACTTGACCTTCGGGATAATGCCAACCACTGTTCTCCTTCTTGAGTTCCCTAATGTGGCTTGTGGAGGATGCTCTGGTTTAGTTCCCAGGTACAGAAATGGTGGCCCACAGCATTCTGTGGTCTCTCTCCCAGAATTGCCTTTTGATAAACAGAACTGCTTTTCCTCAAAGTTTATGTTCCTCCCTGAGGGTGGTTCCAAGTCACTGACTGTTTACTCTCACTCCATCTTGGTACATCTCTAAACTGCCATGCCTACTCTAGAACTTTCTGAAGAGTTGCCTTCTGTCTGTGATGCATATGCACAGGGTTCAAGGGCTCATGCAGCCCAGTCTGGCTTGCTTTCTTTTTCTTTTTCTTTTTTTTTTTTGCTAACGTTCCTGCTCTGGCTCTCCAGTAAGTCCTCTGCATGCAAATCCAAATCTCCATCTTTGATCTATTTCTAGGGAACCTGACCTACTACTACAGTTGGTGCCGGGAGTGGTTCCTAGGAGACAGACTCTAAAATGGGAATCTGGAGCTGGATTATCCACCGGCCTGTTGGTAACGAGAGCCTGTCTCTGGTGGTGGGTGGAGGCTCTAATGGCCTCTGACTGGCTTTAGCAGGGCAGTTGTTAAAACTTTCAGCAGTGGTGAAGTTGGGTGGGTGGGATACTGGCAGAAGGGAATGCGCTGCTGGGAAGCCTCTCTGACGCTTGAGAGGCTCAGAGGAGGCAGTAAGTATAAAGTCTATAGAGGGGCTGAAGCGGTTCATCACTATTTCTAAAAAATTAACAATTAACTTAATTTTATGTGTAAGGATGTTTTGCTTGCATTTATGTCTGTGCACCATGTGTATACAGTGTCCAAGGAGGTCAGAAGAGGGTGTTGGATTCTCTAGGACTGGAGGCACAGACAGTTGTGAGCCATCGCTCACCATGGTGGGACTTGAACCCAGGTCCTCTGGAACAGCAACAAATGCTCTTTAACTGCTAAGCCACATCTCTAGCCCTTCATCACTAGTTTTATAGTGAGCTGTGAAAATGGGAGGGTTGCCGGGCGTGGTGGCGCACGCCTTTAATCCCAGCACTCGGGAGGCAGAGGTGGGCGGATCGCTGTGAGTTCGAGGCCAGCCTGGTCTACAAAGTGAGTCCAGGACAGCCAAGGCTACACAGAGAGACCCTGTCTTGAAAAACCAAAAAAATAAAAAATAAAAAAAAAAAAAAAAAAAAAGAAAATGGGAGGGCTTCCCGTCAATCAGAAAAAGAGAGTTTCTCCTAGAGCTGGAGGGTAGAAAAACAGATTTAACCAAGGATCAGGATAGAGGATTTCTAAAGAAAACAGAAATCTCAGTAAAGAAAAAGGCTGCTGTGTTTTGATTAGTCAAGGTTTGGTTTGGGGTGGGGGGGAGGTCCTGATACTTGGGACACAGACATTTGGGTTGAGTCCCTTGACTACCTTGACACTCTTGGTACCCAGGCAGCAGGTGTCCTTCACCTTCCTATTAAAGGCTAGAGCTTTCCTAGGTATGCAAACGACACAGACACCTTTCAAGCTGTCATGCACCAACTGCCACACAGCCAGCCACCAGGCCAGTCACATGGGTGAGGCTGCAATATAACCCGAGTGCCCAGGAAGAAGAGGCTACAGGGCTCAGCTGGTGCCCCCCCTCCAACCCTCCTCCCCCAACAAAAGGAGCAAGGAGCTAACTTCTCTCGCATCTTTGCCAGGCTTCCATCTTCTGCTCTTACTTTGCTGGTTCACCTTCCACCTTCCCGTCAGGGGAAGCTTTTGAAACAGATGGCTTCCCAGGGTTCTGCCTCGTTTAGAACTCTTCAGTTGTCCCTGTTGCCTCCGGGAAAACCCACATTTCTCTGCTCGCTGTTGCCTCATCTCTTATCTCGGTTTCCGTGTGTTCTGCTGGCACTGGCTCTGCTTGTTCTCACACTGGAGCCTTTCTCTGCTCTTGCTGTTTCTCTTGCCTGGAAGCTCCCTCTCCTTCCTTCCCTTCCGCAGGGAGCCTCTCTAGTTCAGTTCAAGTGCTGTGGGCTCACCTCCAGTTGTGTTCTTGTGCCTGCCTGCCTCTCTAGGGGGGGCTGCTGCTGTGTCTGTCTTCAGCTACTGAGAACGTCAGATGCTTGGTGTGCCCAGCCACATCCCTCCAATGGGACAGTGAGACGCCAGGCAGGTACCTTCCCTCAGGTGATGGCCTCTCCTGGACCAGCTCACATGGAATACTGGCTGATGGTGGAGGAGGACAGCCTCCTTGCCTCCTCTGGGAGCTACTCTTTCCTTTGTGGTCGCAAAGTACCCGAAGGTCCGTTCCCAGGCCTTAGGTGCTGTTCTAGGGACTTTCCTGTTGCTGTGAAGAAATACTGGGGACAAAAGGGTTCATTTCCTCTTACACACGAGTGACAGCTCGTCTTCAAGGGAAGTCGGGCTACCCTGACTTCAAGTTCACGGCAGGTACCTGAAGCAGAATTCATGGAGGAATGCTGCTCACTGACTTGCTCTCAGATTCATGGTCAGCCACCTTTCTCATGTAGCCCAGGCCTGCCTGCCTAGTGGACTAGGTCCTCCTACAGAAAAATTAGCAGTCACGAAAATGCCCCACACAAAGTAGCCCACAGGCCAATCTGATGGAGAAAGTTATCAGCTGGGGTTCCCTCTTCCCAGCTGACTCTAGTTTGTGTCAAGCTGACAAAAACTAACCGTCACAGGTGCGCCTCCAATTCTAGCTTTCTCAGTAAACACATTTTTTTTTTTTTTTTTTTTGGTTCACATACAATAGTTGCACATGCTTCCAGGGTACAGCATGACGTTTGAACACATGTGCAGGGCAGTTAGTGTTTCCATGTCTTTATCATTCGTCGTGTTTGTAGCTCTTGAGGGCCTCTCTTCTAGCTCCCCCCTAAAACTGTGTTACAATGGACACCCCACACCACGCCATAAACCATTAGGACGCCTGTCTTCTGTGTAACTGCGATGGGTGCCTGCAGGCCCCCTCCCTCTCTCTTCATTTCCCTTCTCATCCTCTAGTGATTGCAGTGCCGCACTCGATGCTCTTTGTTTTTGGCTTGAGTCTCCAGAGTGCATCTGCTGCCCAACCGAACCCATTCTTTGAAACCCCTGTTTCAAAGGCCAGTTGTTTCCAGAGACCCCAGTTGTTAAAAACCACCTTTTAGTGTGTTCTTAGATTTTTCTCTCTCTGGGCCTCCTTAGAACATAGATGTCAGCTAGTGAGTATTTTTCCATTTCTTATGGCTGTGTAACAAAGCTGTGCCTTAACTATAGTGACTTAAAGTGATTGGAGGCTTCCTGTATATATTATTTTATGGGTCAGTTGGGCTCTTCTGGGCAGTTCTGCATTATCTGTTGTGACTGCACCCAGCTGGGGGGCTCTCTGAAGCTGGGATGCCCCAGATGTTTCTCCCCTCTCCAGGGCTCCCATCCACCTGCTGTCTAATCTCTTGCTCTAGCTTTCTTACACTGTGGTCACTGGATTCCCAGAGGAAGGAAGCGGAAGTGACTGTCCTTGGTCCTTTTAAGGCTTGGTCTTCACTCCTACCACACATTACTGATGAAAGCATGGTGACAGACGTGATTGAAAAGAAGGGGACTAGGGCCATTGTGAGAGAGAAATGCCACAATGTCAGGGGAAAAGGGGCGGAGCGGGGGAGGGTGCTGACTACTGGCCACGGGCTCCCTCAGCATTGTCCTGGGAGCTCCTAGAGAGCAAGGATTCAGTTGTATGCCCATTGTTTCCAGCCCAGGTATTTCCAGGGACTGATAGAGGTCTTTGGATGACGGAGTTCCAGTCCCATTATTTCTTATGTTAGAATTCTGAGGAAGGAGGGAGGGAGGGAGGGAGGAAGGGAGGGAGGGAGGGAGAGAGAGAGTCAGACAGACTGACAGACAGACAGACAAACAGACGGAGGTAGTACAGACAAGCCTAGGCTGTCAGCAGCCTCTAATGGATCCATCCTCTTTTTAATTCCAAGATAGCATATCCAAATGCTGCCTGGGAGTCTTTCTGGGCATGGGCTCTGCCCCCTGGGGCATGTACGGGCAATCTTTATTCAGCCACATGGTTGCACAGGGTCCTGGATCCAAACACAGGCTTAATAATTAAAGCTTGTCTCTTCTCTCTTGTCATTGTACATTTAGAGCATGTGGAAGTCATTAGTGTTGTTTGTCAAATATTTCTGGCTGTGCACCTGCTGAACACATGGAAGGATTGCACTTCTTGGCCCTCTTGTGGTTGGGTGAAGCCTTGTGATGAATTCTGGCCAATGAGCTGCTCATGGAAGTGACTCGTGCCATGCACAGGGATGTAGTCGCTTTGTGAAGCCTGCAGAGAGAGCTCTGTCCCTCTGCCCTGGTGCTGGCAAGGGTTGGCGCGGTGTCTGCTTCCTCAGCCAGGTGGGGAAACAAGAGGCAGAGCCCCACCAACACATGATGAGCAGGTGGCTCGGGTACATAACCTCGGCTGAGAGTAAGAGGGGTTTTCTCGGAGCCCCTTGACCTTGACTTTCCTGTTGCTGGAAGGGTCGCAGCAGATCTGAGCTGTCTGAGCACAGACCTGGAGTGAGATGGAAATGAGGGAAGAGGAGATGCCGGGATTTGGATCCCACACCCAGACCACAGTCCGTAAGCAATTAGCACACCGATAGATAGGTAGCTACAAAGGTTCAGTGTTGAAACCAAGAGGGCATGTTTTCAGCAAAGCTGGGCTTTAAGGAGATTCTTCATCTCCTATGTGATGCCACCCCCCCCCCATTCACTCCTAGGGATTTGAGTCCTTGTCTTAAAGGCGAGTGATTTGAATGCCCAGACATTTGCATATGGGCTTTCCTTCTGTTGCTTTCTTTATTCTAGTTCAGTGGCTCTCTAACTTTAGTGTGCCTAAAAATTTCTGTTCGTGGCTGTATAAACAAACTCATGGATACTGTACTTCGAGAGTGGCTTCAGAGTTCTCCAAGGGCCCCTTTGACTTTATGCAATTCTTGCCGTATGCACTTCCAAATCTGCACACCCCCCTCGCCGCCGCCCCCCCCACCCGTGTAAGATGAGATTCCATTGTTCAAAACCAAAAGAACCTTGCAATTTTTATGAGATGCTGAGAGCACAAGATGCTAGCAGCAGCTGCTCTTAGCCTGCTAGCCACCCATCACCCAGCCCTGTTGATTTTACACCCACAGTCTAGGCCTCTATCATCCTTTCCCTGGATTCCCAGGGAGGCCTTGTAACTCATTTCTGCTTCTGTCCTTGCTCCTTCCAATCTATTGTCTGCACTGCTGACAGAGGGAGACCCTCCAAACACCCATCTGGTCCCATAGCACCCCTTCTGGAAATCCCCTCACCGGCCTTCCTTGGCTCTTCCAGGGAGAAGCAGCATCTTTACAGGGTTTCTGAGACCACCGGGCCTGACCTTGCCTCCCTCTCCAGCCTTATGCCCCTGTAGGGTCCCCATTGGTCCCCATGGGCTGTGCTGACCTTTGACCTTCATCATCGTGTTCCCATCCCTCTCCCCCAATATCACAGAACCCCAGCACCCGCTCTACCATCTGCTGGGACTGTGCCTTCTCCACCCTCCCAATTTGTGCTTGGTTGACTCCTACCCGCGCTTCAGATGTCAGTGCAAATGTGCCTTCCGGCCAGCTTGTTGATTTACTCTCCTAGAAGGTGGCGCAAGTGAGTGCGCGCTTCCTAGGAATATTCCTGCCAGTTTGTAATTACGCACTCATGTGTTTGATTATCTGATGAGCGCTTGTTTCGGCCACTAGAATGTAAGCTCTAGGAGAGCAGGGCTGGCTCTGCTTAGCTTTCTTGTATTTGCAGCCCAAGCCACATGCATCTGCTGCATGAATGATGGTACCGTGCCGACAGTGACACAGCGGCTGCGACAGCGGCTACAGCACCGATGTCAGTGACGTCCATTTCTGTATGGTTCAGGCTCTGGTTTGTTCCAGTTTTTATATCTGAGCTTCTGTGGCCTGAGACACAAGGAGTTATCCCCAGGTGCAAAAACCAAGGGTGGGGACTTTTTTTTCCTGGTAGACATAGCAGAAAAGTGTTATTACAAAGAGCCGCCCCTGCCCTCACTTCCTGTTCTTTCTTTTTCTTCTCCTATAATACCAAACCATGCCTTGGGATAAAGTAAGCTCGGGTGATGGGAAAATGACTGGCCTGGTGCTGCCTAGCTCATCCATTGGACCAGGGAGAGCTATAGGAGGCATTGGGTGAAGGGCTCAGACTTGAGGGAGTATATTAGCATCAGTTTGTTGGCTTGATGGGGCTTTAGTGTCTGCCTGTCAGTCTGTAAGAGGGTGGGACTTATCTTAGACATTTCTACTTCCCATGGTTGTGGGGCGGGTTCCTTCTCGAGCAGATAAGGAAGAGCTGTGAGGTAGGGCGCTGCCTGAATGGTTTTCCTCTTTCTGGAAGCTTGGATGAATCTGTTTTGGATCCTCAGACACGGGAGTGACTGGAGCAGTTAATAGCTAGTTGCTGTAACAGAGAAAAGGCTAAACATTTGATTTAGCGGAAGAAAAGTTTAGTGTTTGCTTCTTTCTTAGAGTCCACCTACTCACTGGCCTGTTTCCGTGAGTGTTGATAATGGTGGCTTTCTTCCACATTCGGAAAAGGGCCCAGCTTCCTCTCTTTCATGGTGCACGCATTTTAAATGTATGATTTCCCCTCCCCTGGCCTCTCCCCCCCCCCAACCTTCCTTCCACATTTCTTCCCTCCTTTCCCGCTTCTGTCTCTTCTTTAGTTTTTGACGGGTGCTCACTATGTAACCCAGGCTATTTTGAACTCACAATCCCCCAGCATCTGTCACTGTGATTACAGCTGCCCGCATATAACTGGGTAACATGTAATCCTTCCTCCTTCCTTCCTCCTTCCTCCTTCCTTCCTCCTTCCTTCCTTCCTTCCTTCCTTACCAAGTTTCTCTCGTGTAACCCAGGTGGGCCTTGAAGTCACTTTGTAATCAAAGATGACTTTGAATTTCTGATCCTGTTGCCTGCACCTCCCTAGGACTGGGGGTCACAGATATGTGTCCCTAGACCCAGAACTGTGCCCGAACATATGACTCTTTGTTGTTGTTTTTCGTTTTCATGTGTGAGTGTTTGAGCTCACATGGTATGTTTGTGGGCTCACGTGTGTGTGTGTGTGTGTGTGTGTGTGTGTATAGGTGTGTGGGTGCACAGTTGTGCCCATGCATATGGAGGGCTGGGGTTGATGTAAGTCATCACTCTCACTGCCCTTGCACCTTGGTCACTAAGGCTTGCGCTCACAGCCAAAGCCCATGCTCACCGATATGGCTAGTCTTGCAAGCCGCCATGTTTTGGGGCTCCCCCAGTATTTGCCTCCCAAGGCTGGAATTACAAGTTAGACGCCATGCCCACCCAGAATTTTACATGAGTTCTGGGGATCTAAATTTTAGTCTCTTATATATGACTCTTAGTTTTTTTTTTGTTTTTTTGTTTTTTTGTTTTTGTTTTTCAAGACAGGGTTTCTCTGTGTAACCTTGACTGTCCTGGGCTTGCTTTGTAGACCAGGCTGGCCTCGAACTCACAGTGATCCGCTTGCCTCTGCCTCCCGAGTGCTGGGATTAAAGGCGTGCGCTACCATGCCCGGCTTTGGTTTGTTTTTTTTGAGACAGGGTTTCTCTGTGTAGCCCTGGCTGTCCTGGAACTCACTCTGTAGACCAGGCTGGCCTCGAACTCACAGAGATCTGCCTGTCTCCCAGCAGCTCCCTGTGCTGTAGCTGTGCAGTAGGAGCAGTGGGAGCTGGGTGGGTGCACCTGAGGGTGGGGCACTTTTGTGGGGCTTGGTGCTGGCTACTGACATAAGAATATTTTCCTGCTGAGTGGTGCTGGCTCACTCCTTTACTCCCAGCTCTTGGAGGCAGGAGGCAGGTAGATCTCTGTGAGTTCAGGGTCAGCCTAGTCCACAGAGTGAGTTCCAGGACTGCCAGGGCTTCACTGAGAAACAATCTCTCGAAACAGAGTAAAAAAAAAAAACAAGAATATTTTCCTAAGAGATTCCTGTGTCTACAGAGACACTTACTGCCAGGGCTAAAATGCTACTGGCATGTCCCCATAGGCTTCATACCTGCAGCGATTGTGGATGGTGTTGAAATTGCCTTGGTAGACTATTGATGACCTAATCAGAAGGTTTGGAGCTGTGACACGAGACTGGGACAACAGTGAATTGTGTTCAAGGATCCAGAGGGCACTCTTGTCACTAGAGTAGCAAGGAGTGCTCCAATCAGGGGCATTTGGCATTTTTGAAGGGTTCTGCAGCGGCTATCTTCTGTGGGCAAGGATGGATGGTAAGAGAAATAGGCAGGGAGCTGGGGGTCCCTGATGACAAGAAGGGAAGTGATGGGCTTTAGAACAGCGGAGGCCAGCAGGTAACGAACAGAGGGAAGGTGGGTGGAGTCACCATAGCAAGCCATAGAGCCGAGTAGCAGCTAGGGAACCTTGCTCCCACGGGTTCTGTGCCTATAGGTAAGGTGCTAGACATGGGAAGTCAACCAGGACATTGCTTTGACCTCTGCCGTCAAGGAGGAGCTAGAGCAGGTGGCTTAAAAAGAACGGAGCACACAGCAGCCTTTCTCATAGAAAATGATGACCCTTCGCTTTTTCTCCAGGTCTGAGCTACTTTAAGGCTGAGTCCTTAGATGGAAAGAGGAGGGCCAAGTCCCCTTGAGCAAGAACTTAGTAATGATACTTTAAGTATTGACAGTAGGCATTTCCCCAGTCATTTTCCAGAGGGACTTCACATTCCACACGGGTTGTTTGGTTGGATTCCTGAATGATCCAGATTGTTCCAAGACTATGGTAGTGGGCAGACGTAGTCAGGGCTACCGTTGCTGTGATGAAACACCACGACCAACAGCAGCTTGGGAGAGGAAAGGGTTTCCTTATCTTCCACTTCCAGGTAATAGTCTATCACTGAGGGAAGTCAAGGCAGGAACTCAAAGAGGGTGGGAACCTGGAGGCAGAGGCTGATGCAGAGGCCATGGAGGGGTGCTGCTTACTGACTTCCTTGTCATGGCTTGCCCAGCTTGCATTTTTATAGCACTCAGGACCACCAGCCCAGGGTGGGCTGGTATTTTCCCATCAATCACTAATTGAGGAAATGCTCTACAGACTTGTTTACAGCCTGATCTCACGGATACATTCTCTAACTGAAGTTCCCCCCTCTCAGATAACTGTAGCTTGTGTCAAGTTGTCATAAAACCAGCCAGCGTGTAGACCGTGGACAACAACAGCAGCTCCAGCTGTAGCTGTTCTATGCTGGATTTGGTATCTATGCTAGAATACATCACTGCTGCCTCCAGCACTTGCTATGCAGCGTTTGATCTTTTCAGTTCACATCAGGAAAAGGGATTAGAAGCGGTTTGTAGTCACATGGGAAAGACAGCAGTATATATTCACCGTCTTGCCTCGGGGCTGTGTTGATTTTCTTCTGTTCCATTATAGTCTAAAGGCTCTTTGATTATCTTGATGTTCCAGATCCACCATGCCGGTCCACTATACTGATGGCATCAGTCTCCTCAAGCCCAGCGAACAGGAAGTAGCAGGTACTTGGATGCCGTCATAAGAGATATGTACACCCCGATGCAGGCAATAAACCCAGCAAAGATTCAGGAAGGCATGGTGGCAGGAGCATGTGGCTGGCTGCTCGTCACGATGCGTCCATAGGATGTATGACATCCCGATTGTCCACAGTCGGGAAGCAGAGAGGAATGGACACTTGTGCACAGCTTACTTTCTTCCTTTTAGTCAGTGCAGGTTCCCGGCCCACAGCGTGGAACCACCCACACTGATGACAAATCCTCCCGCATTAATGTAGTCTCGGTCACTAGAGGCCCTTTAAGAAGTGGTGTAGTGCCGTAAGGGACAGAACGCATGGATCTGGGAGCCAAGGGCCGAAAGTGGGTTTGGGTTCTCGCCATCACTTTTAGGGACCAAATTGGGGCACTTGTGCATCGTGGCTCAGATCTTAAGTTTTTGTGGCATGAGAGGTCCTTTTCCCAAGAGGTGGGACTCTTCCACCAGGAGAAACATTAAAGATTCCACTGAACCTCAGAGAGTCCTATGTAATTTTGTGTTCTTTGTGCTAGGCAACCAGTGTATGAAGAGTGGAGCTAGGTGTGCTGTTGCATGATGGGACAGAGAAAAAGATATCTAGGACTCTTCTACTTTCCCCGTGAAGTTCTTGCACACCCCACATTGTTATGTGCTTCTCCGTGACTGTCTCTTAACCTGAGTGCAGGTCTCAGGGTCAGAGCGCAGTGAGGTAGTAGGAGCGTGCAAATGTTGTCCTCCAGCAGTGGGGTTCATTGCAGCACTTTAAGGGGGAGTCCTGCAGGAGCAGATTCACACAGATGGCCCTGTGGCCGGGGGAAGAGTAGACTAGTGGGGTTCAAGTAGACTTAGGGAGTTGAGGGAGACGTAAACAACGGTTATGAGTTGGGCTTGTGTGGTACTGGCAGTAGAAGTGGGGGGAGAGAGGCAGATGGAGATTTTAGGAGAACAGACTCTGTAAGGTAGGAGTTCCCCTTTTCCTTTTTAAAATTTTATTTATGTATCTATCATATATTCACAGTGTTCTGCCTCCACGTACACCAGAAGAGGGTACCAGATCACATGATAGATGCTTGGGAGGCACCGTGTGGTTGCTGGGAATTGAACTCAGGACCTTTGGAAGAGCAGCCAGTGCTCTTAACCTCTGAACCATCTCTCCAGCCCCCAAGGAGTTCCCTTTTTTCATTTGGATCTATTTGCTCAGGGCGCATGCTTTGGCGCATGAAGTCATTATCTCAAGCAAGGTCAGTCACAGGCTCCCGAGCAATCTAGACCTCTCAGACCTCTTGCTGGTAGCTTCTTTCTTGGATTAGGATATATATATGTATATACGCAATTTAAGAGCTCGCTCATTGAGCACTGAGGCTGCACAGTGCTCTGTAGCCCCAGTATGGGCCCTCTCTAAATAAGCCTCACAACAGGGAGACCTATTCTCTTTAGAACAGCAAAAGAATTCTAGTTCTGTCTGGGATAGTCAGAGTGGCACCTCTGCAAAACTCTGACACTGTGACGTTTGGTTGATTGTTACTGTGTTGAGCAGGGGTCACATTGATTTGTGGCAATCGTGTGGCAGTCTTTAATGTGTCCAGAATTCCTCAGTAGAGAGGGTACACAGGAGTGGAATGGAAGGGAACTCTTAAGGTGGGGATTTTAGTTCTGAAGGTCCAGGACACCAAGGCAACGGGGCTCTTATTTGTACTCAGACTGGTTAGGCCCAGTGGGTTTGGATTGCTATGTCTGTTGCATCACAGCTGTCTTGTATGATGCTTGTTGCTCAGACACGGTCTTTCGAGCCGGGGTTCTCAACCTCCCTCGTGTTGTGGTGACCCCCCCCAACCATAATATTACTTTGTTGCTACTTCATAAATGTAGTTTTGCTAGTGTTGTGAATCATAATCTAAATGTCTGATCTGTAACTCCTGGGACAGGGTCACTGGACTCCCCAAGGGCCTTGTTTCCTAGGGTCCTTGATAAAGTTTGAAAGTGAAATGTCGCGGCTGGAGAGATGGCTCACAGGTTGAGAACACTGTTTGTTCTTCCAAAGGTCCTGTGTTCAATTCCCAGCAACCACATGGTGGCTCACAACTATCTATAATGAGATCTTATGCCCTCTTCTGGTGTGCCGGCGTGCATGTGGGCAGAGCACTGTATACATAATAAATAAATAAATCTTAAAAGAAGAAAGAAAGAAAGAAAGAAAGAAAGAAAGAAAGAAAGAAAGAAAGAAAGAAAGTGAAATGCGCTCCACAGATGCATTTGTTTGAATATTTGGTCTCCAGCTCACAGTGCTGTTGGGTAGAACCTTTGGGAGGCGAGGTCTAGCTAGAAGTGTATCTCCGGAGGGCTAAATTGGAATTTGATAGCCTTCCCTCACTTCTGGTTCCATTTCTGTTTCCTGGCCTGCAGAGATGTAAACAAGCCACAGCCACAGCCTCCAGCACTTACTGCCGCATGCTCCTCACCAGGATGGGCTGTTGCCTCCAACTGTGAACCAAGACAGACTCTTCTTCCCTCAAGTTGCTTTTTTTTTTTTTTTTTTTTTTGTCAGCTTTTGGTTACAGTGGCAAGAAAATCAACTAGTATAGCCGTTTTAAAAGGCAAAGTCACCGGTATTTCAGAATGACCTGAGCCTGATGACTGTTTCCCTGGGGACTCAGTAAATGTGTGCTGGGTCACATAAGAGATACACTCAGGAACACTTAGGACTTTGCTAATCAGGCTGTTAAATGTGTTTGTTTGTTTGTTTGTTTTATGAAGTTTAAAATAATGCCCATCACAGCAGGAACACAGGAAATAATCTTTCAACTCTTTGAGCTAAGTTCTTTTCTGGCAATATTCATCCTAAGTGCTGGTTCAGAAGAGGTGTTCCTATTTTCTCTGCAGAGTAACTTAGCTTCCGAGTAGGGAATTAAGTTAGTTAAAGTTCAAGACCTCTTGCTGATGAAGTGTGTCTTTGGAGAGCCTTCAAAAGACTCTTAGCTCAGTGAAGCCTCCTTTGGCTCTCTGAGGCCGTGGGGCTCAGAGGTGAAAGATGAAGACCCAGAAGCCTGCTGGGTCCCCACTTTGGATGTACGTGTTGGTGTGTGCTTGCCAACGTGGGTGTGTGTTTCTGCATGCGGTGGCCGGAGGTTGACATTAGGTGTCCTTCTCAGTATTATTATCTTTTGAGACCCGCTGAACCAGGAGCTCACTAATTTGGCTAGGCTGGCTAGCCTGCAAGCCCCAGGGGGTCCTCCTGTCTTCACTGCCCAGGAACTGAAATGACAGGCTCATGCCACCACATCCAACTTTTATGTTGTGGGACCGAACTCAGGTCTTCATGCTAGTGTGACATGCACTTTGCTCACTGAGCCATATTACCTACCATTCTCAGAATCACTTTTTATGAGTCCGGGTGGTGATTGGCAGTGACTGGACGGGCAGAGGTGTGGATGGAGAAGGCCACTCCTCTTAGGTTAGGATAATTCTAGGATCTTTCTGATTGCTGAGGTAATGAGTACAGGTTTTAGAGTTAGATAGTTTGGATTTAAACCTTTGCTGTCTTTGGCTTTGTAACTTTGGGCATTTAAAAAATCTTCAAACCATCGGGGTGTGGTAGTATACACCTTTAATCCCAGCACTTGGGAGGCAGAGGGAGGCGGATTGCTGTGAGTTCGAGGCCAGCCTGGTCTACACAGCAAGCCCAGGACAGTCAAGGCAACACAAAGAAACCCTGTCTCAAAAAACAAAACAAAACCAAACCAAACCAAACCAAACCAAACCAAACCAAACCAAAAATCTTCAAACCGTATTTTTCTTTCTTTTTAAGGATTAGTTATTTTCTTTTTTGTCACTTTGATATTATTTGCTCTACTCTATCCTCTTCTTCTGTTCTTCCTTATTTTTTTTTTTTTTCTTGCTGGTCTTTTTTTTCCCTTATCAAACATCTCCCTTATGCTTTTAAAAAAAAAAATCTAGATTCTGCACATTAGAGGAAAATGTGAAAACTTTTTTTTTTCCCCCTGGCTTATTTCATTTAACATGATGATCTCCATTTCCTGCCCCATGTCTTCAAATGGCATCCTGCTGATTTTCTTCATGGCTTAACAATGTTGCATTGTGTACATATGCCGCCTTCAATTTACTCATCTGTTTATGGGCCTCTAGGTTGGTTCCACCACTTGTTCAAGCCCCGCCCTTCATATTTGTTAGATGGATGTTTATGCAATCTGTCTCAGTGAGTCGTGGTGAGAACTGGACTGATATGGCATGGAGCCTTCAATGATCGGCATATAGAACACATCCAATAAATGCCAGTAATAAAGGTAATTCAGTCAATAATAATGATGATTATAATAATAATAATAATAACAACAACTATTTCATCACTCTAACAGTGTCGTGCTTCCTTTGTATTCTGTGTGGTCCATGAGTAAGGTGTCAAGACTTTCCTCATTCTACTGAGAGGAGGAAGGAGCTTGGAGGGGTGGAAAAGGCACTACCGAGCTGTGTAAATGGGGGAGGTGAGCCAACTGGTCCAGTTTTTATTCTCCGTGGCTTATGTCATGAAAGGCTTAGGGATAGCTGAGGTGTTTAGCCCAAGCCAGGAGCAACACCGAAAATGAGATGCTAGGAAAGACGATGTGTGCGTGTGTACTTGTCCTCGCGTGTGTGTGTGTGTGTGTGTGTGTGTGTGTGTGTGTGTGTGTAGGGTGAGTATCAAAAGGTGATCTCTGTAAGCACCCAAGAACACACCAGTCACAGAGAACCCCTTTTCCTCCCATTTAAACACAAGTCAGAGACCATGCTACCAGATCAGTCTCACAGAAAGTCAAAGCAATGAAAGTGAATTCAAGTAAGAGGCTGATGCTCCTATCCCGGCTTCCACCTGACTCAAGAACTGGGTGAGGCCTGAGGTCAGGATATTTACTTGGGTTCTAATTCTTCTTGTCTATTTTGTTTCTTTGTGACAGAGTCTCACCCAGCTGTCTTTGACTTCACTGCAGCCTGAGTGTTGGCATTACAGGGGCTGTATTGGGACACCTGGTTGCATTTTCTTCCTCTTTGTGACCGAATGATCCCTCCCGCACTCGGGGTCCCAGTCTCGCCATGTGTGAGCTGCTCTAGCTCCACACTCTATAACTCAACGCTGCACCCATATCTCCCATCTTTGGGGGGAAGGAGGGAATGGCTGGGGGCAGCAGCATCAATCTCGTCTCTGGGATGGGTCCTCTGAGTTCTATATTTCTTGCCTATAGTGACCAGGGAATTTTCCCTTATTGATTGCTTTCTGTAATCGAGCTTAACAAATAGAACTTCCCTCAAATGATTCTTCCAACTAAACTGATAGAAAGCTAACCTTGTTATATTTATTGACAGAACATTGAAATAAATATTATAGGTCTAGAGGGAATGTTTCAGCTCATTGATTTTTTTAAGGAAATAATAAATGGAGCCTATTCCCTTTGGCATATTATGCTGGGAATAATCTGAAAAAATGCTTAGCTTGTTCAACACAGAGCTTAGAAACCCTCCTTCCACTCCCGGCGGAGCAGGGGCCCTTTGCATAAATCTGCTCTGGCCCAGACAATCAATTTTCAATTTTAATTATTTTCAAAACTCGTTTATTATTTGCTTGTTCAGTGAGTTGGGAGCTTTCCCTTGGAGTGAGGTTAGAGCCATAGTGGTCAGGCCTCTGGCTCAGATCTGAATGCCTGGGATCTCTTCCTTCCCTGTCCCTTGTGCCAGGGACTTTTCTTCTAAAGAGAGTGGTCTGCCAACTCTGGACCACAAGCCAAAGCCAGCATACTTCCTGTGCACTTGTAAATAAAGTTTTATTGGAACTCACTAGCAAGCCAGGCACAGCAGTGTTGCATTTGTAAACTCGGTATTGAGGACATCGAAAATAGGACATTGATAGCTTCCGAGGGCTTGCTGGCCAGCGAGTTCTAACTGAAACAGCTAGCTTCTAGGGTAAAGAGAAATGAGCAATAGAGGAAGACACTTAATGTTGATCTCTGGCTTCCTCACATACATGCATGGGCAAACACACCTAAATACACACACACATATGTATATAACACACACACACACACACACACACACACACACACAAACACACACAGTGGAGCCTTGTGCTGCATCTTCTCCATTTCTATCCCTGTAACACTCGGAGGGTTATAAGTACCTCCTCCATCACTCGGCACACTGCCTCACAGTCATTTCTTTCTTCCTTCCACGCTGGTGGAGGA